>CM076583.1:363016813-363616813 GCA_034641835.2 Pinus albicaulis | reverse complement strand
TCACTCACCCAAGCTCCTGTTCTGATCAGCCCATATTTCTCTAAATATTTCCTAATATTTTCATTTTCCTCTGAGCATACAGTGGCTGCAGTCTTACTACAGAAAAATCCAGAGGGAATGGAACAGCCAATTGCCTTTTTCAGCAAAGCACTAAGGGGTGCACCCTTGAAATACAACATTATGGAAAAACAGGCCTATGCTCTGATTAAGTCTTTGAAATACTTTAGGATGTACATACTGCATTCCCACACCATATCCTATGTGTGAAATATAGTGGTTAAAGACATTTTGTCCCAAGACCCAGATGGGAAAAGGGGAAAATGGATTGCTGTGATCTTAGAATACGACCTTGAGATAAAACCCACCAAAATGATTAAAGGTCAGGGCCTAGCTCAATTAATGGCTGAATCAAATCTACAAGCCCTAGAAATTAACATGGTAAATGCCTTGGATGAGCAACAATAATTGCCTGATCCCATTGTTGAGGAAAAGTTTCAGAGCTCTCCTTGGTATTCTGACATTTTGTATGTGCTTACACACCTCAATGCCCCTCCTGAACTATCAAAGACCAAGCCTAGATTCTTAAAGTTGAAAGCCAGGAGCTATTGCATAATGAATAACTGCTTATACTGGAAGAATCCAAACAGCCTATAACTCAAATTTTTTCCTGAAAACGAGGCAGAGAGGACTAAACAAGAATTCCATGCAGGAGAGTGTGGAGGCCACCTGAGCTGGAAAGCCACTGCAAACAAAATACTCAGAGCTGGCTACTATTGGCCTACACTCTTCACTAATTTCCATAAGATGATAATTTCCTGCCACAAATGCCATATTTTTGAAGGCAAAAGGAAACTCCTCCCCTTACCTCTACAACCCATCACCGTTGAAGGCCCATTTCTGCAATGGGGCCTAGATTTCATAGGGAAATCCACCCTGCTTCTTCTGCACAACACAAATGGATCCTAACAGCCATAGACTATTTCACTAAGTGGATAGAGGCCATACCTACTAGGAATGCCACAGATTCAGTCATCATTAGTTTCCTAGAAGGTCATATCCTCTCCTAGTTTGGCTGCCCAAGGAAAATAATCATTGATAATGTTGCTGCTTTCGGATCCAAGAAAATGGTTGATTTTTGTCACAAATCTCCTTTGTCATATTTGGATTTTGATAATCTCAGTCAATCAACAGCAAGCTCATGCTCATCTTGATTCTTACTTTGACGCTAAACTTGATGATTTCCTTATTTTGACCATTTTGAGGGAAAGTGGCAGTAACTAAAGGTTTGATTTCTCCCATATTGATACCCTTTGTATTCCTTCTCCCTTTGGTGCAGTGAAGCATTATTTCCTTAAAAAACCCTAAAAGCCACCTTCAAAGGCTTTTTGAAAACCTCTTGCTGTCATGATGGAGGCCCATCATCCTTATTTCACCTATTTTTCCTAACTTCGCAAAATTTAGGTTTTAGGGCTATTAGAGAAAATTAATTAGTGTTGTATTCTAAGTTCTCTATAGCCCTTTAAATTTCATTCATTTCTGTTCAGTTCACCTCACCTTTTTCCCTTTTTCATTTATAATTTCTAAAAATCTTCAATGTGTGCTTGGTTATGTTGTTGTGCCTTCTGTCCTTGTGGCTTTTTCATTGGTTTCTTTCTTGGCAACACTGTTTAGCCAAACAGTCCTCAAAACCCTAATTTTATTTGAAGATAGGCATGCTTCCTCTCCTTTGTTGTGGCTATCCTTGATGATGATTTAGCCTCTCACCTCACCTCAATTTCTGTTGATGGCCATCTCAATCATTCCTGCATAAATGTTTAAGATGGACAACTGTCTTTTGCAGAAGTTGTGCTTTGACCAAGTAGGCCTTCCTTGAAAGATTTTTTGATCCATTTGGACAATCATGTGTTGTCCTTCTTCCTCTTTGATTGTAGCCTCTTGGCATAGGAAAATCAAATATTTAGAACACCAAAACAATCCTATGACCTGTGAAACCCTAGGTGACCTAGTGGGAGGCGTTTTGGACTTGGCCTTTGGCTGAAAACTTGTCTTAGGTTTTTTAGGTGTGAAAGAGAGTTTTTTGAAATAATTTATGCATTGCAGACCCAAAACTACTGATTTTGATTTATCTAAAGAGCCTAGAAAGGTAGCTTGAAACCACCAATGCTTGAAGCATTTAGTGAAATGGGGGAAAAGGTTAGGCTACTTTGCAATCCAAGGTGTAAGTAGAAGGGTTAGTAAAGTCAAAACAGAGTGTTGAAGTTAGAGGTGACAAAACATAGTGAATATGAGTGGTATGAGCCCATGATAGGTCTTCTGGGAGTGATAGGTTGACCATGGCTAGTTAGAGTAGTGAAATAGTGAAAACATTATCCTAAGGATGATGAAGGTAGTGAGATTTCTAGAACTCACAATATTCATGAATATTTTTTCTAGAAATCTAGGGTAAGCACTTAGTCATCTATAAAAAGGAAACAATTACTAATGACTAACAAGTAGTAGCAAGTTATGAGATGCTCTGGAGTCTAACATGTAGTTGTGAAGCAATAGATCATTGATTACCGAAGTCACATAAAACAGCGGCATCGAAGGATCTTCTTCTTCGACATGAGGTCCAAAGACGACCATGGGTCTCTCATCCTATAGATTAATATTTTCTGGGATGGGGGCCAAGCAGGAAGGATGCATGAATTGAGATACCAGAGCCTTATATTATGGTTGTTTCAACAGTTCGGTAACAGGTACCGAGATCTTAAATTTCTCTAATTCTTTTTTAAGATTAAAAGTGGAAGGACAATTTGCAATGGGGGATACTTCGGTTGGTTCCTTATCACGGTAAATCAAGGATGATGATAATATGGGGGATGTTTCGACTTTAGCTATATGGGGCTCCTAAGAATTTGGGTTGGACACGGTGGCATTTTTGTGGTTGGTTTTTCCGATCGGATTATTCCCTTTATCGGGGGTAATTGGGGGGCTATGGCTGTTTGAATCAAACTCTTTCCTTTGGTCTTGCATCCAATTTTTTTTCCGGGAATATCTGAGGTCATATTTCTTATGTAGCTGAGCCTGCATAAAATCCATGAACTGCCTGTAGTAGATGTCTATGTCCTTATCATCTAGGGGGGGCTCATGTTCCTCTCCATCTTCTTGCAATGTCAGTTATCCATATTCATCGTCATAGTAAGAAAAGAACTGAGTCTATTGAACATATGTGACATCATCGGTGTGCCCCTCTATATCTTCTTCGAAATACAAAATAGGTTTAATGTGGTCTTGTTGCTCCTTTCTTTCCCTCTGTAATAGCCACAGAGGAGGTTTTCGATAATGAGGGTTGAAACCACGGATCAGAACCATTGTAGTTAAGTGGGGAGGGGAAATCTTCGTCTCTAGTTCAATCTTAACAAGCTTGTTGGATATATTTCTTATTGACTTATTCATTTCTTATATTTAGTAATCATGAGATTCTCTCTCCTAATTCGAAGTGGTAGCTTCCTCCTTGCCCCTCCTTATTTCTCCCTGGTCTGACTTTCCCTTGAATTTTCCTATAGAAATGAAGTTGGCTTCTACTTCCAATGCATCCGTCTGGATCTAATCTAGGGATATGGACTTCCTTTCTCAGAGGGTTAACCCAAACTCAGGTTTAAAGGCCCTGACGAATACTACCTTAGTAGCATCCTGAGCAAGTTTTATATATGCAGGGATATTATTTTATAGTTTGTTGAATCTCTTGATAAACTCAATGAAATCCTCGTTGTGTTTCTTCTTCATAGAATTAAACTCAGTGAGGATATATCCATGATCCCTCTTCTCTCACCATTTTTGAGTAAATAAATTTTCCATTTCTTCCCAGGTATGGATGGAATGATCTGTCAAGGATTTAAATGATTTCTGAGCCTCGTCATCCAAATAATGGACAAAGAGTCTCAACACTACATCTAGGTGTTCCACATTTTAAGTTTTTTTCAAACGAACATAAGTTTTCAATGTGTCTTTGTGTTGTAATGTTATATTCTTCTGTGAACAGAGGAAGGAGCTTCAGATAGTCTTGAGGCATGTAATTCTAGTAACTGGGGAAGTGCCAAGTGGGTGTACTTATTCACGAGAAAACCAAGTGTCGCCATGTTGTGCACAAGAGTGGGAAGACTTATGATATGAATTTGGTGATACAAAATGTGGGGGGTGACGGGTATATTCTACAGGGTCAGAGTCTTGGTATGGAGGTGGGGGTGATTTTCTTGGATCTCTTTAACCTCTTAGACCTTAGGTGTGGGGTGAAAATTGGGGGAGGAATGATCAGATGACTCAGCCTCGTATTTCAAAAATGGTTTTAAAGTATGTAATACATTAGGAGGGTATTCCAAAACTTGGGTAGTAGAATAGAGACCACAACTATCATCTCTTTGTGTGGAGGACGATGCTTCAAGGGAGAACAAGGGTAGATATGACTGATTGAGGACCTTTTATTTCCATATTCTCTTGAATATTAATTTCTCCATGTCAGATACAGAGGGTGTTTTTTCTAAGTGGTCTCTGACTGGGTGTGAGGCCTGGTGAAATCCAGGGTTACTTGTAATTTGAATTTATATCAGTGGAGTCGCCAATATGAGAGATATACAACCCCCAACCCTTCTTGCTCACCTGACTGAAAGGAGGAATATGTCGTATCCTAGTGAAAGGTTTTCTGATTCGTTCCCCAGCAATGGTGCCAAAGAGATGTTGTCACTCCTAGAGACAGCCTCTGGGTTTTCAAGAGACCAGTGCCTAGGAAATCTTAAAATTTGAGGATTATGACCTTTCTTTTAGATTCCTTTGGATTCGTTGATTCAGAAAATTTATGATATTGCGGTTAAGGAATAATGAAGGTTCTTGATGTTGATCTTATAGAGGCATTTGGACTAGAAAGGGGCTTCGAGGAACTGTATTCAACTGGATTGCATCAAAAGGGCCTAACTTACACCAATGAATATACTTCAATCTGAAAAGACAGTTACATGAGGATTTTAAGAAATAATCCTGACGAGATAGGGCTTAGAAGAGATAAGAATCCTCATTGTCCAGGATTAGAAGAAGTGACAGTATGAAAGAAACATGCACTGGTGGGATTCCATGGAGCGTGATATAAGGTTTCAAAATGATTCAACACATGAGTGTTACCCTTCCTCTATCAGAATATAAACAAATTCATGAAATTAAAATAGATGCAACCAATGGCCATTACACATGGAATTTGAGAAATAGTATATATAGAATGATTGATAAACATCAACTAGAGAAAACACATATACATACTATTCACCAAAATAAGTGAAATCCAGTCTAAAGAATAATTTATATTATATTAGCTACAAAAAATCTTCTCAAAATATGTAGTTCATAACCCAAAATTCTTGTACATCATTCATAACATATAGGAACAAAAACTTCGACAAAATTCAAAACCTGTTGTCTCGCCCTGATTCTTCCCTTTATAGATTTTTATTCGAGGCTCTACCCCAGATATTTTTTCTTACTCATGCATGTCAGCATCATGATTCAAAATGGAGCATGATCTAAGCACACTTCTCTAAGAAAATAAAATATCATAACAAAAATTCAAACTAAAATATCATCAACAAAACCGTAATTTCACTGTCAGGACAAGTGAAAGTAAAAACAAAAATATCTGGAGGCCACATGGGTCGAATCTTTGAAAAATTTATCTGATGTAGTGAGGGGTTGCAGAAGGCCCTAATGGCTACAACTGCGCTGGGTTGGACGATGAGCCAGAATGATGAGATCACACGGGGGCTCTCGGCTATGAAGTGGATGCTGCTGGCAGATTTATGTGTTCGTAGCACCTTTTCCACATGATCTCTAAGGGTACGGGTGTCGTGCTGAAAATATCAAATAGAGCATAGAGCTAAGTTAACTTGGATTAGTCGAGGTTGGCCGAGAAGATTTTTTTTACCTTGGCCAAAAGCATGAATTATTTTTTGAGAGTGGCCACCAAAGTTTCGGCCTTCAACTGAGCCGTTTTCTCATGTACTGAGTCAATTGTACATTTTCTTTCCACTAGTTTTCTACTCATAAGTTTCCCAGGGGATCAACGCACCTTGCGCATCCGAGAAATTAGGTAATCCTACCTCAAAGGATTTTCCTAGCTCTCCATCGAAAGCTTCCACTCCTTTGGCAACAATCCCCAGGCACCCAACAAATTTAGCCCGAGCATCTTCTCTTTGTATCATCCTGATTATATCCATCACTGTCCCAAATCGATCCATCACTCCATGCATTCCTAACTCCTCAGTCAGAAGTCCATTCAAAAACTGGATGTAGCTTTGTTCAATCATTACGTTTTTAGTCCCCTCTCGCTGGCCTGAGTCAAGTTGACTTTTATAGTTGTGAATGGTGATATTCTTATCATTAGACAGATTGATATACTCACAGTGATCTTTTACCTCTTTCATAATGTCATCCCACACCATTTCTTGGATTCTACTAGTTCTAAATTCCCTTTTAAGTTAATTTTAAGATCCTTGACTTATTTTTTCAGCTTCTATACCTCTCTGCGACTGGCGTCGACCTCCATTTGTAATGAATAGATATGCTTATCTTTCTTGGCCAAGGTTTTCTTAGACTCATCCAGGTACCTAAGCACTGTCTGGGTCTCATCTTCTGAGACTTTCAGCTCAATGAGTTCCTTGGTCAATTTCTCTAAGGGGTTATGTGGGTCTTCTGGTATGGGTACTATACATACATGGCTATCCAGTTGTTATTGAAACTCTATCAAACTCCTTTTTAAATCCACTTCTTTGTCATTCTTCTGGACTAGCAGTGCTGATAGAGCCTCCTTTTCCTTATCTACTTGAGCAAGATTAGGAGTTTGAATGTGTTCTGATCCAGGTATTTTCAATCCCTGTCAAAGACCCTGCACTTCTAACTCAACCCTCTGGAGGATATTTTGCATGGAAAACTGCTTCTCAGTCTATTTTCCTTTCAACATTTCTTTATAATGAGTGAGTTGTCAAGATAGATCCTTGGAGTTTTCCCTTTCCCTTTTGAGATTTTCCACCATCTTTTCCAGTTTATTCTTCACTCTTTCTAGGGCCATGGTGTGCTTCAGGACCTCGTTATGTAGTACATGCCCAATAGACTTATGGAGATTCAAATTATCTTGTAGAGGGATAGAGGATAAGTCCAGGATCATCTCTAGTGCTCTGTATCTGGATCCAGGAGGTAGAGGGTGAGAGGATCGGTGTTGCACTGAAACCACCAATTGGTAATTCTCCACATCCAGGGCCACTAAAAGTATGGTGTGGTGTCTATCTATATGTTGAGCCAACTCTGCCTTCAAATTTTCCTTAGATGATTGGCTCTTTTCGTTTATCATTTCTCCTAAAGGCCATTCCATCCCTGTACCTGTCTCAGCCTCTAAGGGGCTGTCACTTGGGGCAACTACCTGTGAAGAAGTAGATGGTGCCTGTGAGGAGGCATCATCTAAAGAAACTCAAAAACTCGGCTTGTCCTCACCTCAGTCTATGTAAGTCGGGACCACCTCATCCGGTTGTTTAGTGACCTGTTCTTCAAGTTCTTTTGTCTTGGGTTTTTTTACCGACGTGGACCTCCTCCTCTACCTAGATGAAATAATCTATCTGTACATAGTCCTCTTGCTCCCAGAACTCCCCTTCTCCTCTGATTCCTTATTATTCTTGCACATTGGCTCCCCTCAATGGATCATATAAAATTGGGGAGCTAATCCCATCTCTGTATCCAAAGGCCATGAGTCTCAATTAGATTTCCATTAAGTATTTGGTCTAGGCTCATGTTCATAGGTTGAAGACTTAATACTATTCCTTCTTTGTGCAATGACTCCCTTAGGATCGTAATTCCATGGGTCTCCTTGCTAGAAGTTCATATTCTATAGCAACTCCTCAACCAGAGGGAATGCGTGTCGTGAATTTATGGAAAACGACCCTACTACACTCGAGATTTTGAAGATATGGCCTTTGTTTGTAGGCATAAAATGAATTTGTTCTACACTCAATATTTTTCTAATGAACTCAAGAGCAAATATTCTCATGGGCATGAATATTGGCAAGTGGAAAGGAGGAAGCTCACTGCCATAGATTCTGACTTCGGTGTGTTCCTCAAATAGGTAGCAATTCCACTACAAAATCTGTCTCATTGAACTGGAGTAGATCTTTATGTTCAGGAAAGATCCTAGGCAAATGGGTCTGGTGTATAATTATATAGGCCCTAGACATGAATTCCATGATGAATTTTTCATAACCCTTACCTTTGGGTTGGTGTCAAACTGAGAGGGTCCAATTGAACACAAATTTAGGCTCACTCACTTTCTTAGAAAACTTGTCGAGGCCTAATCCATTGAACTTGTTGGCATGTGCGAACAGGAACAGATAAAACACTAGTGAATAGTACTTGAAACAACTCGAGGTTGACAAGTCTTGGAATTGGGATTGGATGGCTGAGGCGAGGAATGAGGGAATATCAAGAAATAATCCTAGTTGCATCATGAGTTCAAAAACCCTATGCAGGCCTTAATGAACCAGCTAGCATTGTCCTGCCCAAACATACCGAGATAAATACTAGGACTAACTAGATGGTATCATGAAATAGGGATAGTGGGAATTTTTTAGTGGGGGTAAGGCGAACATTTTTGAAATTGTGATTAATTTGAGGAGAGACCTCTACTTCTTAAGAGGGACGTTCTAAAAGTGGCACATGAGAGTTACCTCAGAGAATTCAAGGAAATCCTGAGAGGGTGGGTAGCATAGGGCTTTTCGGATTATTTGGGGGGTGATTTAAAGTATTTTATTTCCCTGCGAGGAGCAAAAAAAACACTTTTGTTCAAAGTATGAATCAACAAACCAGGAGATAAATTCAAGGAAATGATGGACTGAGGGAGCTATATAATAATATAATCCCGACTCTACCACCCTAAACAGGTCCTCACCCCACCACTTATAACCCATGAGGTCATGATGCTCGTCCGCTATGTTGAAAGGGTAAATGGGATCATAAAGGTGAGCCTGGGAGTCCATGAATGGGTCAAGGCCAGAGGTGGCCCTGACCTCTCAGGCCTGAGGAGTCTCGGGGGAAGAATTTTTCATTATTAAACAAAGGAGAGTTAAAATTTTAAATAAGTTAAATTGGGAGACTGACCAAGTACCTAAGATGATGAGAGCGACTCGAGGAGAGGCATGAGCAAGACTAGTCCTTTACCAAGGCTCCAGAGTAGTAACAACAAAAATAAAAAAAAAGACAATGGTCAGGTGAAAAATGCGAAGGGAATGACCCCTCTATAGGATGAAAGAGGGACAACTAGAGGGCTGATGTTAGGATGAAAACATCAGTCTGACACACGTTGCATGGGGATTGGGTGAGGGAAACTATGTAGGTGAGAGGCCATGTGTCAAGCATGTGGAACATGTCACGTTCGATTCTTACCTTCCTCGTTGATTTCTTCAAACTTTTCTTGGGTGGTCCCCACCATTCTTTTCAGAGGGCCATGAGGGCCTTCAAACCTTTCAGAGCCAACCCCTAGAATGCCTTTGATTGGCTATCCCGTCGATTGACGTCAGCCTCTCAGGGGGGTTGGCTTCATCCTTTGCTTGCAGTCTAGCACCTGACGAAATGCACCCACACCGATTGCTTAACTGTCCCATGCAATGGATGCGTGCACATCGGTTTCTTGACTATCATGTGAAGTGGTTGTGCGCACACTGATTTCTCGACTATCCTGCTCTATGGTTGTGCACACGTTGGTTTCTTGATTGTCCTACACAATGGATGTGTCCACACCAATGGAATGATTGAACTACGTGGTGGTCGCATGCTCATTACTGATTTTCATGCACCACTCAAGCATTTTTTTCTTTAATGTGAATAATTTCTCTTCTTTTGGTGCCTTGAGATATTTTCAGAGGTTAGCATGTAAACATGTTTCATTAGATCCCACATTCATGCTTGGAATATGGAACAAGGGAAACTGGATGAAAGAAAGATTTAGTTCAGCCTAGTCTATGGTTGAGTGGTACGTGGAAGTCCCTAACTTGGTTGGATTTTAATATGTTAATAAGAGATATATTTCCCTTGGTATTTTCATGAGTAAAGGTACTTGATGTTATGTGGCTTTAATTTTTATTTCCTCATTGATATACCTCTGGTTATTTGCTGGTTATAACCATGTTTTATGATAGTTATGACGTATGGATCTCATCATGTTTTGATTAGTATGTGAAACAATAATGAATGAATAACATAATATATGATAATGTAGTTAATGTGAGAAGGCATCGATCCTTCTTGTCGATTCTCAAATAAGTATGAGACCCCTATGCTCAAATTTGTTGTTGAAACTTGTAGATTTCATATTTGTGATATGTTTGACGAAATGAATGTCACAATTGGGATTGGTTAAGCCAAATAATTGATCAATTTTTGTGTTATAGGATTTGTCTTGGTGTCCTTTATTGTATCAAAAATTCTCATCAAGTTTTGGGCAGTGGTTTGGAGACTAGTGCTATACGGTAAAATGCTTGGGTTGTTGGTTATCGTATATCCCTCTTAGGGCTTTCCGATGCCCGAGGAAGACAGTAAGACTAGCTATATAGTTCACAAATACAGCATATACATGATCATATTAACTTAAAGCAACTTGATATAATGAGATAGAAAATTACCTCTTTAATGATCTTGGAGTCCCTTGGAGAGCACTAGGCAGCGAAGCAAGAGTTCTTCTTCACCGGCTCCAAATCTTGGTCCTACAATCAATCAAAGCACTTGTGTAATTTCTAACATAACATATATCCTATAAATTAAGCCAATATATAATAAAAATTTAAACTATGCACATCTAAGCCATTAATCTCATGCTATATAAGTGATTAAACAATAATGACGATATCAACGCATAGAATGGACAAAACAGATACAGTTCTATTGATTTATGGAAAAGGAGGATTACAACCGTCGGTTGCACCAAGCCCTCCTCAGCCTTCCAATCTCTCTATCTCTCAAAGTGGTGATGTCTCGATCAAAAATTTCTCAATGAACCTCTTTAACCCTTGACCTTCACACTACAACAATGATCTCTACTTCACAAGCATGAAAAACTTTAGCAATCCTTCGACCTTGAACTAAGAGCCTTCAACTCCATTTTATAGGAGATGGAGAGAGAAATCATTTCCCTTCTCTTTCCACCAGTTTTGAATAGAAAAAACTAAGATGTTTCTTTAACCTCCATGCTTTCGCCTTCTTTGAGAGTTCAGTTTTTTATGGAAAGGTCCAATAAGAGTTAGTGCTCTGCAGTTTCCTTTTTGTACTAACTCTCTTGTGAGAAAAAGCTAGAGATTCAAATCATTCTCTGCGGTTTTTTCCCATTTTAAACTTAAAACACAGGCAACGCTGCCCTCTAGTGTAAACAGAGCGTTGCCCTAGCCACTAACACGGCCCATTCACTGATCAACTGCATTATAACGCTCTTGTGTTGTTATAGAGAGGCGTTACCTTGGCAGAAATAGGTTTAATTTAGGTCTTTGTATTCCTTTCATATTTGTCTTCTCCTCTGAGCTGATGAGAGATAAAGAGACTGAAAGACTGAGGAAAACCTGAAACAACAACATATGTCAGAAAATATAGTATCTGCCTTGAGTCGGGCATTCCCATGCTCAGTAGCTTAAACAACATGATTTCTCTAGAATAGAGATATGAAGAATCTGTCCACTGATAAGCACAATGTGGAAGTGTTTGTCATAATAGGATCAGGCTGAAGAAGCTGTCTCCATAAACAATATCGCAACTTGGGGAAGGGAACACAACTTTAATGATGTAACCTTTGCCCCAAGGTCTTGACCACTGATTCACTTAAACTGCATATTTCTCAACATGTGAATGAAGGAGCTGTCATTGAACATGTGAGAAATCGTCTGATTACTAGTCGATAATGAAAATTGTTAACAGACGCGAAGGTGGCCACCGATAATGATGATGGTCCCTAAGATGCACAATACAATCTAGCGAGTGTGAATAAAATGAGTTGAAGTCGAACACTCGTAGAATCATTCGACCAAGAGCCACTGATGAAGACTCCTGATCAAACACAAGACTACCTGCCACTAATGTCTGCAAGTATCCGGGTACTGATGGGTTTCTGGATCAACTTCCTAGATAAGATGTTGAAGTCGATAGGAAGAGATCTGTTGAAAGGTAGGCACTGAGGCATCCTACATCAGTCAACATGAAACGGAAACCAACTGATTTTTTTATGATTGAGATAATGAAGAGTGCATGGGGATGTAGGATGACAAATAATTTCTGGCATAATGAGCGGTTTGGTTGATAACAGGAGCAGTAGATAGCGAGATATGCTTGAACAATAGAAGGCATTGTAACAGGGTACTAGGCAGCTGAGGCTTAATGAACACCAAAGAGTGTGTTAGGATTTTACCGGTGCAGGGACACTGGGAGATGAAGGCTAATACTCATAGATGGTAGGGTTCGGCTAATTGCGAAAGATTTTTCTGGGAAGTGCCATGTTCAATAATTTTGCTGCCAAATCGACCTTTCTAAAATGTAATAGAGGTAGTATCCATTTTGTCCAAATTTTTCCCCGTCTGATTAAGTTTAACGAGTCCAGACGACTAAACTCGGTGAATTTTTCATGTTTAGAGAGTCTTTCATGTTAATAAATGATCACCACATGAGTTTAAAAACCAAAAATGTTTAGAGTCTGAAAAATATCATAAAAAACAACTTCGTGCCCCGTCTGATTAGGTTTAATGAGTCCAGATGAGTAAACTCAGTGAATTTTTCATGTTTCGAGAGTCTAAAAAATATCATAAAAGATGACTCCATTGGGGTACCTTTGTCAAGTCTTGATAACCGGGCACGACAAAGGGAGAATAGTAATCCCGAAACAGTTCATTTTCCGTGAGTTAGTCCATCGAAGCCAGAAAAGTGAGAAATCTATGTTCGATGGACGTCTACCTCATTTTGTTATGAGTACGAGGAGACGAAGCAAACTCAATACTCTTTGTGAAATTTTAACGAGTCCAACAAAGAAAAACTCGGTGCCCTTCGTGAAATTTTAACGAGTCACGCGGAGAAAACTCGGTTACTTTTTCGGTTTAAAGAGCTTTGAAAAAGAGTAAAAGAATGGCTCCTTACTCTCTATCGTGGTAGTTTAACGAGCCCGACAAAGTCAAATAGGGATTTTTCAGTTTTATGAGCGAGAAAAAGGTTCCTAAAAAGAAATCTCAGTGCTTCTTCATAGTTTTAACGAGCCCGAAGAAGAGAACTCTAGGTTTTTTGGATTAACGAGCAAGAAAAAGACCATAAAAATAATGCTCGATATCACCTTCGTATAAGTTTAACGAGTCCGAAGAAGGGAACTCAAGGTTTTTCGGATTAACGAGAAAGAAAAATATCGTAAAAAGAACGCTCGATGCTTCTTCGTGTAATTTTAACGAGCCTGAAGAAGAGGACTCGAGGTTTTTCAAATTAACGAGCAAGAAAAATACCATAAAAAGAATGCTCGGAATTTCTTGATCTCTTTCTCGTCAATAGAAGGATCTATGTCGGGAATTTTATTGTGAGATCAAGCAAACACATCGCGGAATTCTTTGAAAATGGATGTGAAGCACGCAATTTCCTCAAGATTGCGAGCTTCTCCAATCTGAATATTTTCCACAATACCCGTTTTGACCGAGATATCAATGAGCATTGTCTTAGAAATATTACCCATGTTCTCTTCTGAATCGATAGTTTGAACAGTCGTGTAAGCGGAGGGAACCATCTCAGGTGGGTCAAAGGATGGGATTTTAGTTTTTATCACGTCAGAGTCGATCATCGAATCGCGATGGTGAAACTCTCCCCAAGGTCGCTCTTCTAAAGACATGATCTCTCGAATAGCTTCGTCTGTAGGCCAGAATTCATTGAGGAGATCCTTAGAGAGAACTATGATGGGAGGGACATTTGTACTTTTGGTCGAAACCATAGCAGTGGAGGGTTCAGATGTAATTTGGATGGCTTGGTAGGCTAACTCAGCTGGTGAGAGCTGCATCTGATCTCTATAGGAATCAATTTCTGAAGGTGCCAGGATGATCCAAGGGTTGATAGAGCCATCCAAAGTGGTGGATATAATTGCAACCGTATGTGGGATCTATAGCAGTGGGAGAGGAAAACAACCCAGTAGGGAAGATGCCTTCAGAAGACCAGTACCAATATTGACGTAAGAGTAAGAACCGCCTCCTATTAGGGGTACAGTGCTATTTGGTAACGTGGAATAATCAGGGGTGCAGAAGGATAACTGATCCATTGTGACTATTTTCCCATCCAATGGAAATAGGACAAGTCAGAAGACCGAAGAAATAATGGCAGTCATGGCATAAGACCAACTGCGACCGAGCAATAGATTATAGTCGAGATGGTGATCTACGACTTCAACGTCCACGGTTATCGTTTTCCCACTCAGAGTGATGGGAAAGCTAGCAAGGTATCCTTTTGGGAGGAACGCATGGCCATCGAAGGCTTTGAGGGAATTCGATGGCGGTGTTAAGGTAGGAGAACCTAAAGCGAGCCAGCAAGCTTGTGACATAATGCAGGTCGAAGCACCTTCGTCTATGATAGTGTGATGGATTGGTCTCCCTTTCGACACAACCTGAACCTAGAATGCGAGTTGGTGTGAGAGGTGAGGTTTAGATTTTTCCATATCAAAGATAGCTAGCATGGAATCTTGGGGGTCTATTCCACCAATAGCTGAAAGCAAGGCTTTCCTTTGTGCTGGACAAGTTTTTAATACTTCGAGAGCAGACATAGCTGACGGTGCCTATGCCAAATCTTCTACAATGTTGTAGTTTTGGGCGGCACATGCAGAGGTGTTATGAGTCGTGCGTCGAAGTGTCCCTTTGGGGGGACGAATCACAGAGTCAGCAATAGGCCGTTCGATATGCAAATTGCTGGGCAGCGGTGGATTTGAACTAGTACCAGGTTCTTGAGCATCTATGGTAGGATTTCCATAAAGCTCGGCTCCTGTTTAAAGTTCAACACTCTCAATGCCATAAATGGCAGATGGTCCTTCACTGTAAGGATGTGAACCACCATTTCCCCATTTATGGGGTTGTGGCGGATTTTCAACCATGTGTTGATGTTGTTGTTGTTGATTAGGGAAAGGATTATGAAGAACAATAGGTATTCGCCCAGAATCCTTGTTTGCAATAAAATCGGTGCATTCCTACAGCCGAGGACATTTTTATGTCAAGTGGTCCTCCGCACAGATCTTGCAAGGAAATTTCATGGGTTTATCTTTCCCTTTTTCATTTTTGGCAGCATTTTTCTGATTAGGGTTATTCTGATTATCTGACTGCTCTTCCGAAGAAGATGTCTTTTTCTTGTTCTTCTTATTTTTCCCGCTAGGTTTTTGTGAGGTTTGCACAGAATTCACCTCAGCGGTAGGAAAAGTATTTGTTTGGTGAGGGGTGGTGGCAGCTGACGATGGCTGGGAGGCTTGCCATCGAGACTGTTTTGTGTCTACACCAAAGATCGTGCCAACGAGACCGTCGGCATGAGCTCCGGTTTTCTGAGTAGCCGGAGGATTTGGGTTACCAAGGGCATTGGGGAGAAAATCATACAGCATGCCAGATTGTGAATAGGTTAAATCCATATGTTGGGCACGACGAATGCATTGATCTTTTGTAACCACACCGGAAAGGCCAATGTATTTAGAGATGTGGGGTAAGAGGGACTTACAAAACCAATTTTCTAAGAGATGATCCGGGATTGGTGCTTTGACTAACCTCCTCCGATGTCTCCATTCATGAATGTGATCCAAGATGTGGGTGGTGGTGTCTTGGCGTAGAGAAGTTAACAGTTCCATTCCAATTTCAAATCTAATTGGTAATTGGAAGTTCTTTAGAAACTCTATCGCTAAAGCACCAAACATATTGATGGCGGTGTGTGGCAATTCAATGTACCACTTAGCAGCATTGCCTGTAAGCGTGCGGGGAAACAGTTGAAGCCAGACACTATCATCCACCATGGAATTGGATATAGACCATAGATGAAAGGTATTGATGTGTGCAGCTGGGTCATCCCCTTGTTTCCCATCGAACTTCAGGATGTCAGAAGGAATCTTATGCGGTACTGGAGGCCAGAGTGGGTTGTGATTGATGGGATCATTAGTCAATTTATGGATATCATGGATGTCCAAAGCTGCCAAAAATGGAAATTGTGGATTTTCCCCCAAATCTAACCAAGGCAGTATGGGCTAACTACTTAGACCATAGGGTCCACCCATCAATGTGTTACCAGGAGGATAAGTAGGACTTTGATAAAAACTTCCTATAGGTGGGGGAGTAGGGACATACTGTTGTTGTCCATAGGGCATATTGTATTGCGGGGCGAACGGTTGGTTGCCCCCAGTATAAAAGTGCCCTCCCATTCCAGATGGAGCTTGGGGTTGGTTAGTCTAAATGGATGCAATAGAGTTTCCCAGAGGCATGCTACTAGTTGCATAGTTTGGCAACGGCATAGACCCTACACCTATATTTGAACCACTTAAGGGAATAGTATTGACAATAGTTTGTCCTATTTGTCCTAAGGATTGCAGAGGAAGTGAAATGTTCCCTGCTACCTGGGTGCTGGTGACACTGCCCCCTGGTATAGTGGCCAAGGGGTTTGAACTCAACAGAGGGTTCCAACCGAAAGGGTTGCTAAACGGAACCAAAGTAGTCATACTCGTAGGGGGAGCAACCGTGGGTCCCAACGTGGTCACGGTAGGAGTAGATCTCGAAGGATTCGGCGATCTACTGACAATTGTGTTGACCGTAGGGTTTGGATTAGGTATATGTTGACTATTGGGGTTACCAAGTGATGGCATAGAACTGACGACCGGTAGGGAGGATGGTGGCGAACCTGGGAGGATTGCCATTGGCATCGACCCTGGGGATGCTGGTTGTGAAATGGATGTTTGTGTAGCCGAAGACATGTCTTGGTGTGGTGGTACCTGAACTATCACAGGCCCCAACGGATCAATGAGTGGAGGATTGTAATGAGGTACAACGCCTTCCTTGAAAAGGTCCTCCGGGAATTCCGTATGATATGAGGCTACGTGAAAATCAGGATTTGTCAAAAGAGACTGCTCTTCTGCAGAAGGCATGGGTTCACCAAGGTTCAATTCTTCCTCAATAGTTAGAGGAGGTAGACCTTACTGTCATCGAGACAGACGACGTGGGTCGGATGACGCCACGGTGACCTGTTTAGTTTTAACAAATTTTAATAAATTGTGATGTATTATAAAGTCTCAATGACAGTAACCACACACCTAAAAAAGAAAGAAGGACTCTCTAAAATCAATCAGCAAGCAGCCAGAATAGGGTGCCCTATCTGAGTACTACCATTTGTTGGTGATGAAATCCAGTATCGCAACAGTATACAAAGAGGGTTGGTCGAAAGTACAGTTACGGTCACTCTAGAGCTTCGCCCGAACCTCAGACAATAGGTGTAAGCACTCTTGTGAAGATGAGTACCCTCCTAAAGATAGAAGACAGAGTGGGTCCATCTGTTTCAGGTACCAGGACAGCCTATCCCAGTCACCTTGTGTAAGTCCCTAAAAATTATGGCCACTAAAGATACCTCAAATCACAGACATCATCAGGGGGGTCCATGGTCAAGGATAGCATGCTATATGGGCAGAATACCTAGATCCCAGATCTAGTTTCGACATCCCCGAAGGGAACCCCAATATATAACACACCCATCGGATGCAGTCAAAGGTGGGCTACCTTATTGTGCACCCAAGTGTTGTCTCACGCTGAGCTCCGGTAAAGGAACGGTCCCAATAATATGAGTGCAGTAGGATTTCGCTCGTTAATGTCTCTAGTTTCAAGTTTTGAGATCTTGGGTGATTTTCTCACTTTTCCTAACCCATGATCCTAGCCTGAATTATTGTTTGTGTGAGCTCAAAAAAGAGTAATGTGATTGATTTTATTATCGCTTGATTCTTAGTGTACTTGATTATTAGTCTTGCGGAGGGGGAGTGGATGTATGAAATGTAATGAGACTCTGACTCAAGAAACCATGCAAAATATGCTCTGAATATTCAATTCAATCAAGAGTATTTCTACAAGGAGAGGTTTCTTTTCAACATCCATGCACTAACATTCAAATAGCATAGTTCAACTTTAAAGATTTATACTTCTATCTACCTCTTCTTAACAGTCTATGAACTGAAATTTTCAGAATAAACTCAACTATATGCAGAAAAAGAAAAAAGAAAAAAAAAACTTCTCTAAAAAGTAAATGCTTTTAACACTAACTTTCCAAACAAGAAAAAACAAACAGAAATGCCAGTTTAGTAAACAAGCACAGGGATTCAGTCAAGGAGAGATATTGATGGCCAAAAACTCTGCAACCAAAACACAATCACAGCAGTGAACAAAAATTTTTGGCTGAGTAACACACTGTCTCTGAGTAAAGACAGTGTTAATCCAGAGACTAACGCACTGTATTTAAGTAGAGGCCGCATTATAATGCATTGGAAAACCTACAGAGGTAGCATTAGCCAGGGAAAAATTCTTCAGATGGTCAAACAGAAACAGGATTGAACTCTGTGAGCTTTTGAAATGTCTACTAGGCATAAGTACTGGTCAGAAGGGTCTATGAACAGAGGAAAGAAATAGTCTGGAAACTATGGGGAAACTCCCCAGCAGAGTCGCCAATTCTGCTATAGGGTAAAATGCTTGGGTTTTTGGTTATCGTATATCCCTCTCAGGGCTTTCCGGTGCCCGAGGCAGACAATAAGATTAGCTATATAGTTTACAAAGACAGCATATACATGTTCATATTAACTTAAAGCAACTTGATAGAATGAGATATAAAATTACATCTTTAATGATCTTGGAGTCCTTTGGAGAGCACTAGGCAGTGAAGCAAGAGTTCTTCTTCACCGGCCCCAAATCTTGGTCTTGCAATCAATCAAAGCACCCGTGTAATTTTTAACATAACATATATTCTATCAATTAAGCCAATATATAATAAAAATTTAAACTATGCACATCTAAGCCGTTCATCTCATGCTATATAAGTGATTAAACAATAATGACGATATCAACGCATAGAATGGACAAAACAGATACAGTTCTATTGATTTATGGAAAAGGAGGATTACAACCGTCGGTTGCACCAAGCCCTCCTCGGCCTTCCAATCTCTCTATCTCTCAAAGTGGTGATGTCTCGATCAACAATTTATCAATGACCCTCTTTGACCCTCGAACTTCACACTACAACAATGATCTCTACCTCACAAGCATGCAAAACTTTAGCAATCCTTCGACCTTGAACTAAGAGCCTTCAACTCCATTTTATAGGAGATGGAGAGAGCAATCATTTCCCTAATCTTTCCACCAGTTCTGAATAGAAAAAACTAAGATCTTTCTTTAACCTCCATGCTTTTTCCTTCTTTGAGAGTTCAATTGTTTATGGCAAGGTCCAATAAGAGTTAGTGCTTTGCAGTTTCCTTTTTGTACTAACTCTCTTGTGAGAAAAAGCTGGAGATTCAAATCATTCTCTGCGGGTTTTTCCCATTTTAAACTTAAAACACGAGTAATGTTTCCCTCTAGTGTAAACATAGTGTTTCCCTAGCCACTAACGCAGCCCATTCACTGATCAGCTGCGTTATAATGCTCTTGTGTTGTTATAGAGAGGTGTTACCTTGGCAGAAATAGGTTTAATTTAGGTCTTTGTATTCCTTCCATATTTGTATTCTCCTCTGAGCTGATGAGGAGGTATTTTGACCTGTAACAAATAGACATGAAATATTGGCTTAAATCTCGTAGTCTCTAGCACATAACTAGCTAAAATAACTACAGTATCTCCCTTGCAGGAATTGTGGGAGTGGCTTCAGGGTTCTAGTCACCTACATGCCTTTTCATGGGAGTGATTGGAGTTTTAATTCATTGAAAGGCTAGGTTAACCTAAGGGTTGGGAACCTTGAGTGGTGGATTAGCTTCAGGGGGTCTTATAACACCTAAAAAAGGTCTATGAAGTGTTGGTTTTCCAGTTCCACTTCCTTAACTGTACTTATGATCTAAATGAAAAGTGGCCTACACCAATCGTATTCATTCACCCATGGTATTTATTCTCAAGGAATCCAGATCTAGTCTTTGTTTTTGTAAAATTTTCATCAAAATTTTCAGATCTGATCTGCAAAATCCCCACCCAAAAAAATTCATGGAGTTTGCTGAATATTGTTGCAAAACATTGAAATTTGAATATGCTTCAAACCCTCATTCCCATGGAGGTGTAACCTAAACCTATTACCACTGATCTGGATCTTGGAGGGAGGCCCCCTGTAGGTTTTAACCCTATACAGAAATTATCTAAAAATGAATCTCAAAAACATAAAATAAACAATAGCAAGAGCATAAAACATAAAACATATATACACAGAGATTTTCCCCTGGATCCCAAATCAGGATGACCAACTTGATTTTTCATTATATTCCTTTTAGTGTTACAACACATATATATACATGTCGAAGCATACATAAACCCCAATCCATGAACCCTGGATTTAACATAACTATAGTTCCCTTGAACAGATCTACAAAACACCAAGGGCTGAAAACCATCATGCCCCAAAACCATGTGCAAACCCATGCACAAAACCATGGGCAGGTATGCCCACCGAAAAATAAGGACCAAAAAAATTTTCCAGGGCACTACCCTAGACCCCAACAAGGGAGGCTACTTCCCCCCCATGACCCCCCTGTACGTTGCGCCCAACACAACGTACAGTGGGGGCTATCACCCCCCTGTTACCCCCCGCACGTGACTAGTCATGGAAATAATATAACACAAACCCAAAATTCTCCCACTTGTTGTTTTCTTTCTGCAGGGAGCCATAGGAGAGCTGAGTCATTAGCCCAGATTTGCAACACCCATTGTTTCTCTACACCAAGAGAACTTCTGAGTGCTCACAGACTTTGTCAATACATCTAAAACATTCTTCAAAGTGTCCACCTTTACCAACAACACCCTTTTAGCCTCAACCATATATCTCACAAAGTTATATTGAACATTAATGTGCTTTGCCTTTGAATGATAAGAAGGGTTCTTAGCCAAGAAAATTTCACTTTGGCTATCATAGTCTATCCTTATATCTTTCTGCACCAACCCCATACTTGAACACAATCTCTGCAACCAAACTGCATCCTTGCTTGCATGAGTGGCTGCCATGTATTCTGCCTCTGTAGTTGAGAGAGCCACTACAAACTGTCTTTTACTCATCCAACTGACTACACCTCCAAATAGGCTAAACACATACCCAATTGTAGATCTTCTTTGGTCTAGATCTTCATCCCAGTTTGCATCAACAAAACCACGAATGTCCAACACTCTTTCCAATCCTGGTCTTCCCTGGTAGCACAAGACATAATCACTAGTGCCACGCAAATATCTAAAAACCCGCTTCACTGCTGTCCAATGCTCCTTCCCTGGGTTTGACATAAACTTGCTCAATACTCCCACTGCATGTGCAATGTCTTGTCTAGTACAGACCATTTCATACATCAGGCTACCCACTACACTTGCATATGGAACACGGGACATATCCTCCTCTTCTTCTTGTGTCTTGGGACAATGTTCATCAGACAGCTTTGTACCTACAGAAATTGAAACATTCATCGGTTTACTATCCTGTATATTGAACCTTTGCAATATAGTCTCGACATACTTCCTCTAGTTTAACAGAGCTTCCTCTTTTCCTGATCTCTCTTAATTTCCATGCCCAAAATATAGTTTGCAACACCAAGATCCTTCATGTCGAATTTGGAGAACAGTTGGGTCTTCAAATATTGGATAATTTCTTTGTCATTTCCAATCAACAACATATCATCCCCATACAAGACCAAATAAATAACATGCTCACCAATTAATTTAAAATAAACATACTAATCCTCCTTGCTTCTAGTGAATCCAAGTCCCCGCATATAGGGATCAAATTTCTGATACCACATCCTTGGTGACTGTTTTAACCCATATAGAGACTTCTTTAACCTACATACCAGTTCTTTCTTCCCCTTCACCATAAAGCCTTCAGGTTGTTTCATGTAGATCTCCTCTTCCAAATCCCCGTGAAGAAATGATGTCTTCACATCCATCTGTTCTACCTCAAAATCAAATGCAACAACAACAGATAAAAGTAATCTAATAGAAGTAACTTTGGCAACAGGAGAAAAAATATCACCAAAATCAATTCTCGGCACCTCGAATAACCTTTTGCTACCAACAGAGCTTTGTATTTCTCCACCTTGCCTTATACATTCATCTTCTTCTTAAACACCCATTTGCTCCCGATGGGATTTCTTCCAGCTGGCAACTCCACCAGATCCCATGCCTCATTTTTATGCAAGGATGCCATTTCCTCAACCATGGCCTCCTTCTAGAGTTTTCCATCCTATGAATATACTCACTCCCTGAAAGTTATGGGATCATCATTAGTTATAGTTAAAGAAAAATTTGAATAGAAAGCAGATGGACTATACCTTTCTGGTTGTCTCCTTTCCCGAACTGATCTTCTCACAGCTGGAGTTTGTCGCTCTTCCTCTTCTGAGTCTTCTTCTGTTGTAGAGTATAATTCATCCTCCTTTAGATCAAACTCTATCTTCTTAGGTTCCTTTGGTAGGACTTCATGTTTAACAATATCTTTCACCTCTCTAAACACCACATCTCGTGTGTACACAACCTTCCTTGTTTTTGGGTTCCAAAGCTTGTCACCCTTTAAACCATCCTTATACCCAATAAAGATGCACCTTTCAGATTTATTATCCAAATTTCTCCTTTTCTCCTTTGGAACATGTACATATGCATCACATCCAAATACCCTTAGATGTGAAAGAGAGGTTTTCTTACCAGTCCATACCTCATGTTGAGTCTTATCCTCCAATGCTGATGAAGGTGATCTGTTAACTAAGTAACCGGTAGTCTCCACTGCCTCTGCCCATAATTCTTGTCCTAACTCGGTACCACTGAGCATGATTCTTGCATTTTCCATCAGCATTCTATTCATTCTTTCTGAAACTCCATTTTGCTGAGGTGTGTATGGAGTAGTCGTCTATCGTGCTATACCACACTTCTTACAGAACTCTTCAAATTCATTCTTGCAGAACTCCCCACCATTATCTATCCTCAACACGTTTATCTTCTTCTCTGTTTGGTTTTCCACCAGAGCCTTAAATTCTTTAAATCTGTCAAAGACTTCAGATTTCTTCCTCAAGAAATATATCCATGTATTCCTTGAGAAGTCATCTATGAATTAAAAATAGTACACAAACTTACCCAGTGATGGAACCGACACAGGTCCAAACACATCACTATGCACAAGCTCTAATATCTTGTTCGCCCTCTTAGCACCAGAAGGAAAACTCACATGATTCTGCTTCCCATATACACAATGTTCACAGAAATCGAAATCCGAAGAGCTATTGGACATACCTTCTACCATACCATTTCCATGCAGTATCTGAAGGCCCTTCTCTCCAATATGTCCAAGCATTTGATGTCATAGCATGGTCTTTTCTCCAAATACCGTTAGGCTTTCTGCTCCACTTTTGGGAACCATAGAACTTTTGCACCCATCAATAACAGTGCTGCCCTAAAGCTTGTACAGAGTTCCAATGCGAACTCCTCGCATTGATACCAGTGCTCCCCGAAACATCTTATAGGTATCTTTCTCGAACACTATTTTTACACGTGCATCATCCATCTTGCTTATAGAAATCAGATTTATGGCCAATGCAGGAATGTGTAGAACACCAAGAAGTGTTCTAATCCTTCCACCTTGCAGCTTCAGCTTGAATTTTCCACGTCCGACAATTTTGGCCTTCCTATCATCACCTAAGAAGAGATCACTGCCATCATATTTCTCATACTCGCAGAACCACTCCCTATGGGGAGTGAAGTGAAAGGATGCACCCGAGTCAATCAACCATGACTCATGATCTACAGGTGTATTTGAAGAAGAATCCAAATACACATCCCCACCTTCATCCGAGGTGGTTTTTGCCTTTGAAGAAGGAGCATCATCAGATCCCTTTCCTTTCTCAGGAGCTTTAGATCTGCAGTCCTTTTTATAGTGCCCTTCCTTTCTACATTTCCAGCACACCTTTACAAACTTTCCAGGAGATTTAGATCTCCCTCTAGAATTGTATCTCCCACTCGAAACCTTATTCTTATTTCTGTTTTGGGACCTTCCTCGTACAGATAAGGCATATCCATTACGACCCTCCATATTTCTCCGTCTCATTTCCTCCGACAGCAAGGCTGAGACAATGTCATCAAAATTAAAGGTAGTTATATTGCTACCTATTGCAATAACCAGACTGTCCCATGAATCTAGTAGAGAACACAAAAAACTGATGCACTTATATTCATCTGAGATTTTAACATCAATAGGTGATAGTTGACTTACCACAGTATTGAAGGCATTCATATGCTATGTCACCGAGTCTCCATCCTTCATCCTCAGGTTATAAAAAAATTTCCACAGGAACAATTTATTCACCAAAGACTTAGATTGGTACAAAGTCCCTAGATTTTCCCACAAGGTCTTATTCGTAGCTTCCCCAAATATATTCAACAATACTGAATCTGAGACACACAACCATATTGTGCTCTTTGCCTTCCGATCTAGCTTCTTCTAGTATTTATATGATATTTCCGTTGGTTTAGTACCTAGATCTACCATGATCCAATGATCTTTATCCCCCAGCAGATCCTCCATCTTGAGATTCCACAACTCAAAACTCTAACCATTAAATTTCTCAATTTCTATCTTCCCGCCACTCGCCATCTTCTTTCACCACAAGAATCAATCCTGCAAATCTCCCACTGAAGAGGGTCTACCTCAGACCCGAGCAAAAACCCCTCAACAGTAAATGCGTCGACCCCTTGAAGCTGAAATTGCTCTGATACAAAATGTAGGTTTTAACCCTGTACAGAAATTATCTGCAAATGAATCTCAAAAACAGAAAATAAATAATAGCAAGAGCATAAAACATAAAACATATATACACAGAGATTTTCCCCTGGATCCCAAATCGAGACAACCAGCTTGATTTTTCATTATATTCCTTTTAGTGTTACAACACATATATAGACATGCCGAAGCATACATAAACCCCAATCCATTAACCCTGGATTAGAACATAACCGTAGTTCCCTTGACCAAATATACAAAATACCAGGGGCCAAAAACCATCATGCCCCAAAACCATTTGTAAACCCATGCACAAAACCATGGGTGGGTCTGCCCACTAGAAAATAAGGACCAAAAAAAAATTTCAGGGCGTTGCCCCAGACCCCGACAGGGGGGGCTACCTCCCCCCCCCGCGCGTGACTAGTCATGGAAATAATATAACACAAACCCAACACCCCCAAGATCTACAAAAAAAATGAAATGGATCTAACAAGATCTGAAAAATTAGAATGCCAAAAAAAAGAGAGAAGAACACGGTAAATAAAAACAAAAAGAAACTTTTTATTGAAACATAGATTAACTGTAGAATCTACATTATGGTCAACAATCTGTCACTTTACAAAGTGAGGCTTGGTATATATAGCCTTTTTTTTAGTTACAATACCATGGGTAGATACCGCGTAAAATACCACGAATAAATACCATGGGTGGATGATACCATTGGTGTAGGCCACTTTTCATTCAGATCATTTTTGATGGGAGATATCATTGATTCAAAATCAGTAATGTTGCAGAATTTTTTTTAACGAAAATTCATGGACAGTGGATCTCCTGTCATTTTTGCAGTTTTCAATGCAAAATTCTAGATTAATAGTTATAGATCTAAGCTCCCCTTGAAAAATCACCCAATTTAAAAATAATAAAAAATTGGTCGAATCAGAGTCTAGACGAGGGAATTATTGCTGATTTAAAATCAATTGTTTTTTTTTTTCAGAAATTTTGTTCTGATGGGATAGTTCTTGCGCGAATATGAGAGTCTAGATTCTACATATAGTGATTTCAAACACATGTGAAGTTGCAGAATGATAATTCTATTTCCAAAAATAGGTTATAATAATTATTCTTAGTTATATTGACCGAGTTATGCCCATTTTAAATCTGGAGCAGCATTCGAAGTGTGTTCCCTTTAGAGACGTGCCCTTCCATCCTGCTTTAGTAGGAACCTGCTTCACATTCATCAGTTTCAGTATAGTAGCGTTCATCTTGGGTTATTTGGAGATGTGACCTCCCAACCCAAGCTATGTAGGCAACTGCTACTTCATCAACAATCAACATCATGGTTATGGGTCAACTACAAAAAATCCTTCACATCGAAGTCCATTTTATAGGCCACACACTATTAGTATCATAGTTCGTCACAAGAATTACAAGGTATCTCTATCCTCAGATCTTCATTTTTCATCATTTTGGTTCATCCACAAACCCACACTTCATCAAAGCCCATTTACTAGGCCACACATTATCAGTATCACAATTGGTCACAAGCATTACAGGGTATTTCTATCCTTGGATCTTCGTTCATTAAGGTTATGGGTTAACCACACAAAACCCTTCTCTTTAGTGGATCTTCATATTCAACAAGGGCTTCTTAGGAGGGAACTTCATGAAATGGATACCATTTATTCTTAAGGATGGAGGAAGGATTCGAATTAAAAGTGGCCTACACCAATGGTATTCATCCACCCATGGTATTTATTCGCCCATGGTACTGTAAGTGACATCTATCCATGATATTCATTCACCCATGGTATGTATCCACCCATGGTATTCATCCACACATGGAATTCACCCATGGTATTGTAAGTGTTATCTACCCATGGTATTGACCCATGGTATCCACCTATGGAATTGTAACTAAAAAAATGCTATATATACCAAGCCTCACTTTTTAAAGGGACAAATTGTTGACCACAATGTAGCTTCTACAATTATTATCTCTTTCAATAAAAATTTTCTTTGTGCTTTTATTTACTGTGTGTTCTTCTCTCTTTTATTTCTGGCATTCTAATTTTGCAGATCTTGTCAGATCCATTTCAATTTTTTTTAGATCTTGGGGGCCTCTTTCCAAGATTCAGATCAACTTAGGGATTTGAATCATATCATAGTAACTATTTGTCACATGTTTAGCCTAGTGGACTGGTTAGATTAGGTAAATTTCGAAGGAGGGAATTACAACGGTCCATTAATGATCTTAGGAGGAACCTCAAACGTTGGTCGAGTTATCTATAGGAAACCATTTGATGGTGATAGAGTCTGTGTGGTAATTTTTGGTTGCATATTTGGAGGAGAGGCATCATTGAAACAACTAAGTAGAGAGGTTCACATCAATAGAATTCATCATCAGGATCTAATAGGTTCCATGCCCAAGCTTATTGGAAGGCGGAATAGGGGGGTCATTCTAGCCATCATGGGTGGACATGTACCCTTGAGAGTAGGAAATGAATTACAAAGCACTTCCAACTATAAAGCGGGAGGAGTGGAAGTAGAAATATTTTTATTCCCTCTTGATGTAGTTTCTTATTTTTCCCATCCCTTTCACATCTCAAGAAGGGGACACTCATGTGCATAATGACGATATGCACAGCAACATGAGTAAAATTTTTCATTTGAAGATCCTTGTTCTCGTTGGGTTGATTTCCCTGTTGTTGGGTTTTAGTATTAGAGTATTCACCGTAGTTGGAAGTAGGCTTTCAACCTTGGTTTCCTAGGTTTCCCTGAGGGTGAGAATTCTACTTTTCTTTCCCTTTGTTCCTTTTCTTCTAATTATGGGGATTGGAAATGTTTTGTTGAGCATACACCTGACCTTGCTAAGGCAATGAGTACTAAGGACTGGGTGTTGAAGGAGTTGGAGCACTCAATGGTGCATAGGGATAATAATAGTTTGTGGTCACATTATGATAGGTAGGTTGAGTACAAGTTGGCCTAGGCACAAGATGATGTTGATGGGTATATACATAGGAGGTACTTGTGGCCCCTTGTGAAGTAACACACAAAGAATCCAGGGGAGGATAAGTGTATGAGTTAGAAGGCCCCCTGGGACTATTCATATCCCATGGTCCTTATGGATATAGGGAATGTTGATGGTAAGAGACAAAATTAATCACACCATCGACAACATGAGATTCCCTCGATGTACAAGAATCACCAAGGCAATTTCGAGGAGTATTAGGGATAACAACGTATAGATAGCTTGATTGGAAATAAACCAGATTTTAATATGTTACCTTCTTAATTTAATCTTCCTCAGTTCTAAATAATATTGAAGAAACATCCTTAGTGATGGGAGAAAGTAAGGATTTCAAAAACCAATTCATAAATAAATGATCATTGAATTCTATATCTTTTCCTGAGTTATGTCATTTGTGCCACTCATGAATGTGATCAATGATGTGGGTGGAAACAGTTTGGAAACAATACTTCAATATCTAAATCTCATTATGACAGTGGATAGGTAGTTTAAAATATGAAAGGAAACTATTTGTAATAGTAGAAAACACTTGGTAAGAGCCACAAGGATGGTAAACATATAATTTAGCAACAGTATTGGTGAGTTTGCATTGAAATAACTAGAGATGGATATAGACTTTTGTAATGGAGTTAGATGAGCACCACATATTGAAAGACTAGATATGGTTAGTCAGATCTTCTCCTGAATTTCCTTCACACTTAGGAATTTCCGAGGGAAGTTTGGTAGGATGGAGAGAATGATTAATGAGTTGTCTCAAATAAGGTTATTTCAAGCTAGCCATGAATGGAATAAATTCCTAAGTAAAAATATTTCCAAGAGGTGTTGCTATATTACCTCTAGGACAAGGAACCTCATTATTACCATAATTAGCATCAACATTACCTTTGTTGTTGAGCCCCAAAGTGGGACCTAAGTTATTACCCGAGTTTACACTATACATGTTAGCAGGTTGTGGTTCAATGGATTCAGAAGTAAAGAAATGAATAGATGACTCACAGAAGTTAGATTCCAAATGTGGAATAAGGGGAGGAACCTTCACTAATTGAGTGGGTGTTATTGAATTTTCCTTGGGCCCTAGATCTATTCTAAGGCTAATCATGCACACAAACGCACTAGGAACCCTCAACTTACCTACACTTCGCATGGCGAAAATCTTAAACAGTGAAATCATTTAAGCACACAGAGATTTAAGCCCAAAGTTCGATTATTGTGTTAATCCATCAATAAAATAATCATGGGGCTTTTGTACCAGGGATCATGGTCCTTGATCACTAGTACATATAGTTTAAATTATATAAAAATTAGGGCTTGTGATGTGTTGTGTCATATCTATAATATGCCCAATAAGAATACATGAAAAAAACATAGCTTACTAGTTGGATGAGCCCTTCTCCTTCAACCCTTCCAGTCCTCATTGGCCTTAACACCTGGTAGGTCCTTTTCCTCCCTTTACCATAAAGAAAAACCTCCTTGTACTCCTCTATCTACCAGATATTCACAAGGTATTTGACCCATCAAATACATTGCATACTCCACCTTCATAACATCATCTACTCACATAGATATTGATATGTTAAGAAATTGTATATTATCCCTTTTAGATTATTTTGTTCACAATTCCATTTGTGAAGAAAACTCTCATAGTGGATCTTCCATTTAGATCATTGTACATCTAGCCATTTTCTTCATTGTCCAAAACCCTTTTCTAGAAAAACTTCAACCTCCAAATCAGAAACCCAATCACTCTAGCCCTTCACGTTCTCTCATGACCTTACTCTCAGTTTGAACAAAGTGTGTTGCCTCTGTTCACAATTTGAGGTCAATATTTTCCTCTTTTATGGCTTGACCTACCATAGGATTTCAACATAACCTTTAAGTCCTTTCATAGTTTCATAGTTCAATGTATTAAGGATTGTTAGGGCTCTTTCAAAAGCTCGATCCTCTTCTCTATCTTAGAATTGACCTCACACTTCAGACAGAAGATTTGGTAACCTCCTACACATTATCTTAGCCTGGAGAGAGTCCGTATAGGGCATGATTCACAGAAAATTCTCTGCAATATTTTTCCTAGGCACTCTCGCCTTCTTTTAGACCATAAATTTTTCCCATTATTGTTGTGGTTGAGGTTTTGTGTGAACAATATAGGTTGTTATTTTTAGTTTAGTTCATTCTCATGAGAAAACCTTTACCTTCATCCCTCCACATATCTCTATTTTTACTTGGCCTCCTTTAGAAACTTGGAAAAATCTTCTTCTTGGCCTAGACCATGCCCTAAAAAAATTCAACCGGATGTTAGCCCTCAAACCCTCGATCCCCTTGTTAATATAGGACTTGCGACATTCTCCAAGTATGATATTGGACTCATGAGTAGATATTAGCCACCATAGGGCACTCTTAACACAAGATAGGTCACATTTCTCTTGCACATAACGTGTGAGACCTCACCTTAGGTCTCGTGTATTTATACTTTTCCTTGTTTCACCTAAGAAATATATAGACTTAGGGTTTTAGCTTCTTCACCCTTTAGAATAAATATTTATTTATTTTATGTCCTAAACCCACATCTTGGGTCCAAAATCCCAATTTTGGTTAAATTTCCAAACCAACTACTTTTGGTGGTTATCCTTCTCCAAAATACCTTCCAAGCTACCCAAAATTCCAACACTCCCTATTAGTGAGGAAGGTATTTCCTTCATGCTTTCGAGTTCATGAATTTCCTTGCATACCCATGATGATCCTCGCATGAGTCATACATTTCCTTGCATATCCATAGCAATCCTCATATATACCATGAATTATCTATACTAGGCCTGGATTTATCTTGCATGGGGCATTATTGTCCTCTCATGCAACATGAGTGTCCTCGCATGTAGCATGAATTTTCGAACTTGATTCATGATTTTCCTCATAGGATATACAACTTTCCTTGCACCACCATTAATTTTCTCTCATGGGTCGTGGTTTTCCTTACATGGGTTGAAAACTCCTTTATCCTATTGGATCTTGAAGATTCAAACTTCCATATGGAAACTGGCAATCCTCCGTAGTCTCCCTTTGAATGTATACTCCCTCTGAGCCTACACAACCTCCACTGGCTCACTTTGTTTCCATTTCATACTCTGATCCACATGCCTTCAAAGCAACTTTCATACCATGTTGAATTTTCCTTGGGCCCTATATCTGGTATGAGGATAACCAAACACACAAACACACTAGGAACCCTCAATTTACACACACTTTTCATAGTGGAATTATTCATTATTGAAATAAATTAAGCACAAAAATATTTGATCCCAAATCTTGATTATTTTATTAATCCATCAACAAAATAATCATGGGGCTCCCATACTAGGGATCATGACCCTCGATCAGTAGTACAACTAGTATACATAATATACAAATTAGGAAGTCTTGTGATCTTCTACTTCAAATCTAAAATATGCCCAATAAGAAGACAAGAATAAAACATAAATTAATTGATGGAGAATCCCTTCCCCTTCAACGCTTTTAGTCCCCATTTTCCTTGACACCTAGAAATTCCTTTTCCTCCCTTGACCATAGAGAGATATTTCATTGTACACCTCTATCCACTGTTTCTTACAAGGTATTTGACCCATCAAATAAAATACATACTCAACCTTCAAAACATCAACTACTCATAGAGATATTTATCCATTAATATCATTGTATATTAGCCATTTTAGATCAATACATTCACAATTCCAATTGTGAATAGACATCAGAAAAATATGGTTAGCCTATCACAATGTATTTTCCCTTTAAATCACTATACATCTAGCCCTTTTGTTCATTGCCCAATTTTTTTTCTAAATAGACTTCAACCTCCAACTCAGCAACCCAATCACTACAACCTTTCATATTGTCTCTCAACCCTACTCTTTTTTTGAAGAAAAATTGCAACCTCTGTCCATAATCTGAGGTTAATTTTTTCCTCTTTTAAGGCTCCACCTACCACAAGATTTCAACGTAAATTATGGGGCCTTTCGACATTCCACAATTGATTGTATTGATCCTTTTTAGGCCTCTTTCTAGGGCTTGGCCGTCTTCCCTAGATCAAAATAGAATTCACACTTCAAACAAAAATTTTGGCAACCTCTTGCACCTTATCTTAGCTTGGACATATTCCTTCTAGGGCATAGATCACATAAAATTCCTTGCAGCCTTCTTCTTGAGCACTCTCAGCTTCTTTCAGAACATAAAATTTGCCCCTTCTTACTATGAATAAGGTTTTGCGTCTACAATATAGGTTGTTATTTTTTGTTCTATTCATCCTCATGAAAATTCCTTTACCTTTGTCCCTCCATAGATCTTTGTTTACACTTGGCCTCCTTTAGCAACTTGGAATAATCTACTTCTTAACCTGTATTAGGCCCTAAACAAACTTGTTTAGATATCAACCCTTAAAACATTAGTCCTCTTGTTGGTCTAGGAGTTGCATCCTTCTCCAAGGATTATCTCGGCCTCATGAGCAGAACGTAGACCTCTTAGGGCACTCTCAACATGAGGTCACATCTCTCTTGCACACAATGTGTGAGATCTCACCTTAGGTCTCCTATATTTATCCTTTTTATGCGGAATTGTGATCTACGAATAAACCAAATTCCCTAACTGTGGTGCTAGTCACTTATAACAACATAAGAAAGAATTACTATCACTTTCTATAAAACAAGAAGATATACATAATGGTAAAGGAGCCTACTTGTGATTCAATCACTTCTCCTTCTCCTTAAGTCGTTGTTGACGTCACTCTCAATCCAAAACAAATCTCCAAATAAATTCCTGCAAACATAAACAGAGAACAACAAACAACATGCAATATACAAGATATCTACTTATCTTACTCAATCAAATCGATTAGATATGAAATACATATATCATTCAAGAATCAATTTCACAAGAAATAGATACATATGTATGGGAAAATGAACAACAATATTTATGAAAGAATAGAAGGGGAATATTACAACCAATGGATTGATTTTTTGTCAACTTTCTCCAGCTTCATTCTAGCCTCATCACATCTAGCATCATACCAACAACATATCAATACTTTCACTCTCTTATCAAATGAGAATCTAACAACATAACATTGCACAAGTTCTTCATTCCTCAGAACTTAGATGGGGTGCTCAATTTATAGGGAAACTAAAGGTAGTTTCTTAATGAATTACTTTCTAATAATAGGAAAGACATGTTTCCAACCTCAAAGGTGTTATATGGACACTTGGATTCATATTTTGACACATATGGACTCTTCTAGAAGGCACTGACCATGTGGAGATTCTGGAACAATGATAATTTCTCTCCCAAATGACCAATGCAACCTTGAGTGACAGGAAGTGCATTGCAGTGCACCCTTGAATGAAGGATTTGGCATTGCAATGTAGTTAGTCCCTCTAGAGACTACGTTAGCGACTCAATAAGTGATATAACATATAATTCAAACCTTGGAAATCTCACAATAGAAGCCATGAATAAAATTTTCTTCTCTTAGGGCATATAGAAACTGAAATATGAGGGGATGATAGACCCTATTTCATTGGTCCTGGGGATGATGTCCAGTTTGACCAGGTCATGGGGAATGATGCCCAAATTTACCTATAACAACTACCCCCTAAAGCATGAAGTCAAAATAATAATATTATTTGGATGATATGCTTTATGATGTGATGATCCGAAACTAAAGTGGACGATGACCTACATCAATCTTACAATACATTAAATCATGATATTTTTATCTTGATCACGAATTGTTGAGGGAGGCATTCCCATGCTCAACACATAAACTATCTAATAACATGTACATAATTCATAAAGTCATCTACATTGGAATGTTTCCAAATACAGACATGCCTACAGATATAGGCCCATGTTCCGTTGACGATCTGTATATAAATCCATTGTACAAAATATGTGTACAACGATCCTGAAATCACAGCCCAAATGGATGAAACTAGATCCGGGGTCTTCTTATCCCATTCACTTGATCATTCAGGTACAATTCTAGCCATGCGAATATATGATTTGTAGTCGAACATGGGAATACATCATTTGATTATCAGCCAATGATGTGAGTTGTTAACAAATGTGAGAGAACCACCATTGATGTCAATGGCTCTCAAGGTACTGTAGTACAATTTGTAAGGCGTGAATAGATGATTTGATGTCGAGCACCAAACAAAATATTTCAGTCAAAGGTTTGGAAGCATGAAACTTGCCAATGTTGAGGCAAACTTCAAGGTACTGGAAGATGATGTTTCTAAGTAAACTTCTTGGATGATGATATGATGTCGACACAAAGCCACTTTATCGAGAAATGAGATTTACTGATTTTGGAGACAAAAATGTGATTTGATATAGCAATATTCAACAATGGCTTTCATGAAAATGAAGATTTTATGAGTATTGCAGAAGGATGAGTATTCACTGGATGACTTCTCTTGAACATATCAGTGATGCTGAGATGAGTTGGTCACATTGACCCAAAACTGAAGTGAAGGTATGATGAACCATAGGTATGAATGAACTGTCAAGATGATTACTCAATCCAAAAGTCATAATGACGGAGTGAAAGTGTCATGTTCAAGAGTGACTTGCTACCGTAAAAGTGTTCTGTTCTTTTTCCTAAAATTTCCCTAGTCATTTGTCGACTAGTACGTTTTTATTTCTTAACAAGCTTGAGGAGGGTAACATATGCTTGATCTACAATTCAACCCTTCGAGAGAATGCATCACTATTTAATAATTTAACGAGTCTAGCAATAAATGAAACTCGATTCTTGACATGATTAACAAGCCCGTCACTATTTTATGTTTTAATGAGCCTAACGACAATGACGACCCGGTCCTTTTTCATGTTTAGAGAGTTTGAAAAGGAGGAAAAAATTAAACTCCATGAGTCCTTTTTCGTAAAGTTGTCGCTCAAGTCCAAAAAAGTGTAAAATGATACCTAAGAGAACCTCCTAGCCATGTTCAACTAAGGTTTTCCTTTTTCATAAATAATCTATCTCATTCCGGAAAAGGGTTAAACTTATATTGTGTAGATGTAGTTTCATTTACTTTTACGAGCTCAAAAATACAAGTGCTCGAAAATGTTTTCAATTTATCGGAGTCTAAAAAGAGATAAAAGAAGACTCTAGGGGTTCCTTTTTAGTTGTTATCGAAGCTCAAAAAGGCGATAAAAGTGTGCTTCAAGTCCATTTTCATTTTTATCAAAGCTTGAAAAAAAGGGATAAAAGCACGTTTTTTGGTCAAATCATTCTTGAATAAGTATGCATGACTAATCTGCTATATCAGTAGTAAAACCTGTCCAGAACACCATAAAATGGATTAAAATACTTGTTTTATAGAAAAAATGAATAAAAACCATAGTCACAGTATTAAATATGATTTTAAATAATCAAATTGATTAAATAAAAAAGTTTTTTACCATTCAATTTTACCATTTGAATTTTGGAGCTCTGAACTAGTTTTTGCCCCTGAACTTCAGTAGTTGATTGCGACAGATTCGGTGGATGATTTTATTTTCCGTTTGATCTAGGTTGGAGGTATGAACCTTCCCTTTCCTTTAGTAGAATTTATGTTTCATTTCATTGAAATTTTTTAGGTTTTTGAGCCCCTTAGGGTAAATATATTTCGCTCAGAGGGAAACACACCCTTGAATGTCGAAAGGTGTGTTGCAGAGCACTAGATTTTAAGGTCGGGTGCATATGCAATGCACTGTACCTTGACCTGGGGTGCATTGGGCGCAATTTCTATTTTTGTTTCTTTTTTTGTGCCTAAATTTTCCCTAGTTTTTTGCATGAAAAGAATCCTAATGAGTCTTATGATTGTGTTTCAGGCTTTCGTCAGACCAAAATGAAAATTAATTGGAGGGAAAGAGAACATGAAGAAAAAAACATGTTTTCCCTAAATGATCCGGGTATTGTAAGAGCCCTCAGAGAATTCGGGTTACTAAAGTGCTTCAGACTATCAGGTATGAGGAAAAAAATGGAGCTATTGGAGTTCCTTGTTCGTTCATGGGATCCGGTGCTACATGTTTTTCACACTGGGGACAAAGTGGTCCCAATATTAGTGGAGGATATTTATTTTCTCACAGGTTTATCGAGACGAGGGTCTCCTATTTCTCTTGCAAGTTCTGCTCTTGAAGGGGAATCAGTGAGAGATTACATACTGCAACACTACAATCCAGGGACTGAACCAAGCAAGGATCAAAAAATAAACATCTACGATGTACGTCATCTACCCTTGAGGACCATCATATTCACTATCAAAAAGCTTGTGGGTTTCGATACACTACATGTGGAAAATATATCATACATGTATTATGCACTGGAGTGTTTAGAACCAACAATTTTTAACTGGGATGAAGCTTTCCTCTTTCAGATGACAGAACAATTGAACAAAGAAAAGGGAGGAAGGAATAAGAATTTAAACTATGGTTTAATCCTCATTTATTTTACCTTAGAGTGGATTTCATTGATGCAGCCACAACATGTTACGATGGGTATATCTAGCCCTAGAGATCCACGGATGCAGAGATTGGTAGATTTAATGGCTAGACATGTTGGTCAATCAAACATCATATTTTCTACTACATTCTTTGTCTGGTTTCGGCGACAGATGATCGCCATTGATGATTATGCATATGCAGGCATAGACTTCCAAGAAGATCTATATTTAATCCTACCAGATGGCGCACAATGGGGTGTAATTGGTAAAAATGTTTTGACCATGTTTTTTTATTTTTCTAAGGTTTATACATGTTTTTTTATTTTGATGTTTTCCTAAGACTAAACTAAATTTTTGATGTAATGTAGATGTGGGTCATGTTCGACCAGTGGGTCAGCCACAACAGGGAGAAAGTGAACTATCAAAGAGGGTTATCGGGAGAGAAGTCCTTTGGGATTTGAATATGACCGAAACTCTTGCTAAGCTACATCAGAGTATAGAGGGATTGAATCTTGGGATTTTGGATTGTTGGATCGAAGAGTTTCTTATGAAACTGGAGTGCCATACTATTGGCATACCTAACCATTGGATGCGATTACTGCGTAGGATAGCTAGATCAGTAGCTTGTTACCATGAGCATGACTAGTTTACTTTGACATTTTGCATACATTTTGAGGTTAGATGACCAATGTGTCTTGGGAACAAATTTTGTAAAAACATATAACTATCTATCTAATTTTTTTCAATGTTTTCCTATGTTTATTGCGCAGTCCTATTCAATTATATGATGTGAATTGAAAATATATCTTTACATGTGTTGCAAATGTATGTCTATAACATAATTCGCTAAGAAATCAGTTAATGTGTTCAAGTTTCTAGAAATGTGTTGATATTGAATAAAATCAAAATGTCTTTCCAAAAGTCGAACTCTTATGAACATATGATGCAGTGTTGGATTTCTCATAGTATAAACACTAGTAAGTTGTAGTACGACGAGTTGTGAGTCTAACCTTATGTTGATATAGTTAATACCAAATGAAATGGCATCTGAGAGAATTTCGATCAACGCACTATACTCAGAGATATTGTTTGTCGACCGACCAATAAAAATCCCTTGAAAACTCACTAACTTGTTGTTTGGAGCGAAAATGGCCCATGATGCAGAGGATAGATTTTGCGTACTATGACTAGTGCCATCAGCATACCCAAAAAATGGTTCCAAAGATTCATACATCTGTGATAAAATGTAAAACAGATTACTAACTTCAAGAAAACTCTAGAAAATAAAACTAAGATAGTAAATGAAAATCAAAAGCATATATAAAATATAATACAAAGTTTACTACACTCATGTTTAAGCATAGTAATATTTGAGATACAACCCATTTAAAGGCTGCACTGATGGAATTCCATCATAATCTACCAACTTGTAGGCACCCTTAGCAAGAAGTCTTTTGACAATATAGGGGCCATGCCATAACGGCTAAAATTTTCTTGTACCTATTACATCAGCTTCCTGATCATAAAGTAAGACTAGGTCACCCTTTGAGAAAATGCGAGGCTAGACATAATGGTCGTATTGCGCTTTAATTCATCTCTTATGCACTTCGTTGGCTAATGCGACTTCACGACGTGTTTCATCTAGACGGATGAGGTTAAAAAGACACACTACTTCATCAGAGGTGTCAAGTAACAAGTCAATGGCGGGTTTTAATGACGGTATTTCACATTGGATAGGCAAGATAGCTTCCATACCATACAACAATTGAAAGGGCATAAATCCGGTTGCATTTCTCATTGAGGTTTGTTATGCCCACAAATTTGAGCACATGATCAATTGCCAGTCTTGTTTATGAACTCCTATCATTAGTTGAAGCATTCGTTTAAGAATATTGTTAATGGCTTTAACTTTTACATTGGATTGTGGATAATAAGGAGTAGAACTATCATGTGACAGACCTAACTTGCCAGTCAACTCATTCATCATGTGATTGAAAAAATTCTTACCATGATGTAATATTCCAAAATTTTCATGCAACAAATTGGAATATTAAATTTTGCTAATATCACTTACGAGATGAATAATTGGGTAAGGAGGCCCATACATTTCATAAATAAGGATAAAATCCCTCATGGTGTGAAAGGGGATCATAATGCCAGCTGGATTTTACACTCTCATGTGTGAACATGGACATTTTGCATGTGGACAAAGTCAAGTTTGACCAAGTCAACAGCATAAATGTAGGAGGAGTGGATCAGCAAATAAAATAGCTCAATGTGAATGAGGTTCAGATTAGATAGCTATATGTGAGCCGGATTGAAGACCCTTAGGTGTGAAAAGGGCTGAAGCAGGTTGAAGAGGTCAACCTTGACCAAATCAAACAACGCAGTTTAGAAGAGAGGCTCTAATGAAGATACAACGCAGTTTTGGAGGGAGATTGTTTGTGTGATGGTGGAAACCCTATTGGGTGGGACCCAAGGTGCGAAGGATCACTTAGTTTATAAGGAAGAGGATGGCATCCATTTGAGGTTAGCTTATGAATTATATTTTTATGTCTGCTTAGACTTTTGCTTTCTTGAGTTGTTTAGCTAAGATTACCAGTGTTGTCTAGCACTAAGGTATTCCTGTTCAGGAATCCCTTCTCTTCCCTTTGAGTAGCTCTTGGGAGATACCTTATCTATCATTCCTCACATTTGGGATTGGTTCCAAGCTTCGTTCTTCAGTTTCAGCGTATTTTCTGCAGGAGGTTGTGTTTAGTTGCAGGGTGTTGCAGGGGAGGGTTGAGAAACCCACTTTCTGAGTTGGTTTTGAATAGGAGGGAGGTTTCCTTCTATTGGAGGATTATTTTGGAGGGTTATTGGGCTGATATAAGATATTTGGCAGTAGGCCAATAAATTTACATAACTTACATCATTATTCCATTCTGGAATTGCATTATTTCTGGAGGGCAGTTTTTGCAGTGGATCCGGTGATTCTTTTGAGGAGTTTTCCTGTGATTGAGAGGTTCATCCTTTCATGGGGGACGACCTTTCATCAGATATGCATCAGATTTACATTATTCAGAATTATATACTCATATGCTTCATTTTTCAATGATTATTCAGTCTTATTACTGAAGATCACCATTTGTCTTTGAGTGCATTCCTAGAAACCCTTCCTGGGTTCTCTAGATTCTGTAATGAGGAGACTAGATCTCTGTTTTTTAGCCATATTATTTAATATAATTTCAGATATATTTTTCTCTACTATTTATGTGTATAAACCCTCATTATACTTCTCAGTCCCTTTTATTCAGAAATTCTTGTGTTGCAGTGTTTGGGGTTTTAGCCTTTTTTAGCAATCCTAAGCGTGGGAGGTTTGTTTAACCCACCTAGTTTGTTTTATTTTAGCTCTATTTTTGGATTTAGGTTGTATATTTTCATATCTATGGGAACCAAGAGCTTATTTCATTATTTATAGCATCCATTTCTGAAAATGCGTTTTTTATGCATGCATGGTTGAGCAGTCCCTGTTTTGGGATATTACATATCTATGACTATAGCCTGTGGAACACAAAACTATGAGATGACATGATTGAAAAAGAATAATTTAGTTGTTTCACATGTGTTATTGAATGTAGGCATCACTTCGGCCCACTTGGTAAAGTATTCTATTGTGACAATAATATAACCATACCCCCCGGTCAAACAAGGGTTACAACTCACGAATTTAATGCCCCATTTTGAAAATGGTCCTAAATTGATAATAGGATGCATCGGTGCTGGAAAAATGTGGATTTTACGATCAAATATCTGGCATGCATGACAACTTCAGACCGTGAGGATGCAATCGCGAAATATGGTAGGCCAAAAGTAACCAACCCAGAGTATCTTCTGTGCGGTAGCATATGCAAACAGGTGTCCACCACAAGCCCCATCATGGAAATCACTTATAAATTTATTATCCTGATCATGAGTGAGGCTCCTCCTCAAAATCATGTCGACACCATGACGATAAAGTGTATCGCCGATGATCAGATAATCTTTGGCTTGGTATCGAATACGTCGTTGTTGAGAGCAAGAGGTATTGGGTCAGAAAGTATGGGTTTGGAGATAAATGATAAAATCCCGATACCAAGGATCTGATTATCTTATCAGAAATAGAGACTCATCAAGAAGTGATGGTTCCGATGTAGTAGAAGTAATATCAGAGGAAAGGTCATAGAGAATATTAGCCAAAACTAAAGACTTATTTGACTTGGATTTGATGAATTGAAAATAAAACTCCTGCAAAATGAAAATCCATTTTTAATATTTTCCCCCCAGCAATTGACACGACAGAATGTAAGTCATGGGGTTGCAATCTGAAATGACAATGGTATTTCGGAGCAGGATGTAATGGCAAAATCTTTTGACAGCTTGAATGTCCGCTAAGCTGAGCTTTTTGACGTATGAATTATCATTGAGATTACGACTCACATAACATATCGGATGTTTTATCCCATATTCTTCTTGGACCAATACCATAGCATTGGTTATATCATCCACGACAATATATATGAAATAATCACTCTGATAATTGGGGGGATACATTAATGACGCCCAAACAAGCGTGTCCTTGACAACATCAAAAGAAGCTTACACAACCTTATCCCAACAGAAGGGAATCCCCTTTTCAAGAGATGAGTAAATCCTTTAGCAATTTCAGTGTAGTTGGGTATGAACCTCCTTAGGAAGTTAGCCTTTCCTTGGATTTTCTATATCTGAAGTAAATTTGGTGGTAGAGGAAACTCAAGAATGGCCTTGACCTTCAATGGGTCAATTCAAATTCCTTCTTTTGAGATGAAGAACCCTAGCAAACGACCAGAGACAACACAAAACACACATTTGCGTGGATTGAGGCGTATTTTTTAGTGTCGACAATGTAAAAATATAGCTCTCAAATGCATCAGGTGATTAGTCTGGTTTCGTGAATGCACGGGTAAATCATCTAGATAAGGTTGAACAATGTGTTTGATTTCATTGAAAGCATAATCTTTTTCTCTCTGAAATATTTCCCCAGCATTCTTTAAACCAAATGGGAGTTTGCAATAAGAAAATGTGCCCCAAGGATAGATGAATGTTGTGTTATATTTATCCTCTCGGTGGATATTGATTTGATTGTAATTGGAAAATCCATCCATGAACGAAAATATTTCACAGCTAACACAATCGTCAATAATCTGGTCGATAAAGGGAGTAGGATAGTTCTCTTTTGGACAATAAAGATTGACATCCCAATAATCGACACACACTTTGAGTGTCCCTTTTTTTTTCATGACAAGAACAATATTGGAAACCCAATCAGTTAGCAGAACAGGGTAAATGAAACCAACAAGCAAAAGTTTTTAAACTTCTGCTTTAATGGCAACATCCTTCTTCAGATGAACAAGATGAAGGGATTGACGCAATAGTTTGATATTAGGGTACATTTTAATGGTGTGTTCAATGATACTAGTGTAGATACATGGAATTTCCTCATAATACCAGGAAAATATATCTCTGAATTCACAAAAGAGAGAGCGATAAGTTTAGAGTTATGATGGAGAACAAGAGATGCCGACATGAATGTTTTCTACCATGCTAGGTTTGGTCGAAATATCAATAGAAATGGTTTCCTCAATATTTGATAATTTTTTCTCAGATTCAATTGCATTAATAGGAAAATAATTCAAAAATAATGTTTTGATCGATGGGTGATATAGTTCAATAAGATTATCTTCTTCGTAATCCTGAAGATCGGAACGATGATGATGATCGTCCCTTGGTTCTCTTTTTGGCATCATGGATTCCACACTGCTCTCATCAGTCAAGAAAGTGGTTGAAAAAGGATTAGATGGAGTACCAAAATATAATGAACGATCAACGACGATGATTTCAGATTCATCACCCAAGCCATGTAGATTGATTGCTATGCCAGCTCAATTGGTTTGGGCGGCAGAAATTCATCAATTGTAACAAATTCAAAATCACCTGTAATCTTCCTTAAGCCAAATAGAGTGGAAGATATCATGTAGCAGGTCTCTATGCTTGCAATTTTTGCCAATGTCGCAGGCAGCGGTAATGCAAAGTTTCCCATTAGGGAAGAATCCTTTAAGAGTCCTTCACTAATGTTCTAAAGTGCGAGTTGGGGTGCATGAATGAACGAAAGTGGAGGAAAAGAAGGAGTTTTGATTAATGACTGTGATGATACGTTTATGATGAAAGGCGATCATTCTAAAATATGTAGAAATGATCACATCCATAGAATATACCCATGGCCTTCCAAGTAAGATGTTGTAATCAAGGGGTCCGTCAACGACCTCAACTTCAATAGTTATATTTTTTCCCCCTAGTTCAACATGTAGGTTATTAATAATACCGCAAGGCTTATAAGTATGACCATCAAAATCTTTCAACGTCGTTGGCGATTGAGACAAGTGTGGCGAGGAAAGTGATTTCCAGTAATTTAGAGACATAATGCAAGTATATTCTCCCTCATCAATAATAGTACGATGAATGAGGTGATTGGTGATTGAGAAAATTTACTTGTAAGGATAATTCCAATTCTGCTGGTAATTGTGGCACATAGCCTGTATGGTTAAAGACTACAAGATTTGAATCTATCAGGTCGATTCCACCAATTGTTGACAACAAAGCTTTCTTCTGGGAGGGAAAATTTTGGAGAACCTAAATCGTCGACATAACTGAAGGGGATTGAGCCAAATCTTCAACTATATTATAATTTTGAGCAGCTCGGGCTCGAGGATTAAATGTTGATGTATAAACGACTCCCTTTGGTGGCTTTATTGTCAATTCAGGAATATCAGTTGGCGGTATCGATTCCGTAGACGAATTCATGGTCGAGGAAGTGGGTTTATCAGTAGTCTGACTACCATAATATTTATTACGTGTTGACACCAAAACATCATTTTTTGGCTTTGTGACAAATATAATAAGCACTTGGGAACTAGAAGCTAGATTCATGGCAACTAAATTTGTATCTGGATTCAAAAATGGATATGTTAACACAGTGGATGCATGCGAGGTCTTAATCAATTTTGAGACTTCGTCGCGGTGAGGAAAATCTCTAACACAGTGCTCCTCATTACATATTATGCAAAGGTAACGAGGTTTCTGATTTCTAGATGATTGATTAGATGATCGATCTTGCGGGGTAGGATTTTCCTTTTTCTTTGATTTCCCCATTTTCTTACTTCAAGGTTGCTTGTCACTTTTTCCCTTGTCAGATGACATGGCATGGATTTCGGAAGAAGATGTGAGATAAAGTACAGTAGAGTGATGTGAGTTTGTAGTACCGATCATACCGTCTCCGACATGAGAGTCCTTAGATGGAGGAGGAACAGTAAAATTAGGTCACTGTGCGTTAGGAATTTTCTCGTAGAGCGTGCCAGACTGAGTATATATCAAATCTAAGTACTAGGCATGAGAAATTACCTGCTCTTCAGTGATGACGCCACCCTTAGCCACATCCTCGGTTATACATGGTAATAGGGACTTAATGAACCACTCAGCAAGGAGCTGATCAGGAATAAAGGTCGTGACCATTCTACGATGACGACGCCACTCATGAATATGATCAGAAATGTGAGTAGCGTTAATATGTTCAAAATTAGTCAAGATTTCCATTCCAGTTTCATATCGTATGGGTAACTAGAAGTGGGTCAAAAAGACAGTAGAAAGGGAAGTGAAATTATCAAATGAAGATCTTGGTAATTCAATGTACCATTTCGCGACCGGACCAGTGAGCATACGCTGGAAAAGACGTAGTCGAACAAAGTCATCATTTAAGGAGTTAGATGAATGCCACAAATGATAAGTCATAACATGAGCCGATGGGTCTTCCCGAGGGTTTCCATTGAATGTAGGAATATTCGAGGGAAATTTATGAGGTATCTGTTAGTCATCAGTATTTTTTGTTGATATCAAAAGATGACTAAATTTAGATCCTAGATTTCTAGAAACAACATTTGAGAAATATTCTGAGTTCTAGAAATCTCACTGACTTCATCATCCCAAGTTTAACTATTTTTCACTATATTTTCCTCTCTTCCTCCTAAAAAATCTGCCCCAACTACTGCAAAAGGGATTTTTTCTCATTTGGCCTATTTTGTCTCATTTCATCACCCTCACCCTCATTCATAACCCTCTTCCTCTGAAAATCCCACTTTTTCCCTTCCTCAAAACCTTCATCAGTCCCCTTCATTTCATCATTTTTTTCTTAAAACATATTAAACAATGTAAAAACCCTCTTTTTACATTGTTTAAAATTAAATTTTATCCTATCGGGTCCTAAAATTATACATAAAACCTGCTCTTTGTATAAAATAGGCCTTAAGCCCTTCTTCTATTTTAAGACCCAGCCCCCTTTGTTCGCATAGAACCTCGGCTTCCGCTTATTCATTAGTCCCTTCCTCATTTTAATAAAACTCCGCCCTTTCTCATTTTATTTTAACCTCGAACTTTCTTATAAATACCCCCAAACTTTGAAAAATTAAAATGCGGGTCCCGCTTTCCCTCACCCCACCTTTCGTTGCATCGAGCCACTTTGCACCATCGATCAAAGGCCCTGGACCTCAATCCGATGGCTAACCGCTCCCCACATTATTATGAACCCCCCCCCCCCCCCCCCCCCACATCAAAACTTAGAAAAATGCTACATCCGCCCTTTATCTATTAAAACCCCAGGCCCCACCTTCCACTACCTCCCGACTCCATTCACATTGTACCACCTGTCCCCAGGCTCCACCCTCCAAACTTGTTCACCGCTTCCCCAGACCATTTTGCACAGTTGATCTCTGAACCCAAGATCTAACGGCCCAAGGTGCATATCGCATAAAAAATTGCGATGGATTTAAAGTTTTGTAACCTGTGCGAAATAGGTGATTTTCTACCTGCCACACGACAGTCGCTCTAAGGAATCACGTCCATTCTACCCCAAACCACTTACTGCCTCCAATCCTCGCGATAAACCACCCCGGTTTATCAAAATCACTTATTCACCTCCGCGCCAAAAATCAATTTCCACGCCTCCATTTGAAATTCTGCCTGGTTCTGCCTTCGCAACCCGTCCCTCTACATTATCTCCTCCTCTGCAAGCAGCCCCCAACGATTCAGAACATCAAAAAACACAGTTATAAGCCCCCCACCATATTTTTTAGACTAATGGTTTGTGTTTTGTGCAGGTTTGATGTCAGGAATGTGAGTAAGTGCATTCTAACGGTCCGAGAATGATGGACAAAGCCCCAGGTGATGATCCGAAGGGTTTCAAACAAATTTGAAGGGATAGAGGCGAAGGTTTAACATTGACGCCAACGAAATCATGATCCTTGGTGGTCATACAACCCTTCTGCCATGAAGAAAACCACATCCCTGCACACAAACAAAGAGAACAATCAGAGAAACAGTGAAAGAAAGGAAGATCAGAAGGATTAAGAGCTAATCTTAATAAAAAGCCAAAAATAGAGGATTAGCCATGTAGACAGTGATTAAAGGATGAAATTCAGAAGGTCAAAGGTTTAAAATGAAGGATAAATGAACAAAACAATTATAATGTAGAGAGAAGACAGTAAGGCAGATTATAAAGGCTAAATCAAGGTTCAAAGGCCTAAAAATAGAGTTTAATGTTAAAGCAGAGAAATATTTACGCAAAGACAGATTCAAATGACTCAAAAAAGAAACAATTACTTACCCAAAGACAAATCTGCCACCTACAACATGATTTCTTTCAATAAAGGCATCAGGCAGTTATTACATAGTCAGAGATATTTTGAAGCAGCTCAAATAGTTATTGCAAAGTTATTACAAAGCCTTTTAAGTCAAATACTTCAACTAAATTAACTCAGAAGTTAAGAAAAAATTTATTGTTTCAGAGAAACTCTTTCAGATGTTTTTACCTTGGGTCTTGCATGGTCTCAAAGGTAAAAAAGCATTAACTCTGTAATAAATAACACTTGAACCTTAGTTTCAATTCCACCTCGTCATTTGCATATAAATATTGCATAAGATCTTTATTATTAATGTTGGTTGTTAAGAAAAATTTGAGGATTGAAGATTTGCTGAGCTAAGTTGAGGAATAATAGGATAGAGAAAGCTTTGAGCTGTAGAGACCTATTATACTGTGGCATGTAACTAGTTTGAACATCAATAATACAAGCACGTTCACACGATCCTTGATCTATGTTAATGGTGATTTTTTTCTTCTCTGTCCTTGTTTTTATTATATTTTACATTTTTTCCATATTCTCTGATAAAGAATAGAAATTTTAGAGTAGGATTTGCTGTTGTGGCACCCTATTTCTATCTGCACTCTTTATCTTTATGTTTTCTTCTGCAAGGTCTGATTGGTGGATTCTTAGTTTCCCTCTAGTTTCATCTAGCTTTTTATTTTAAGAATGATTCAATAGAGTATAACCAGGGAATTTTCGGTGAATCCATGTTCATTGGTACGACTTGAGAGGTTTTTTTAAGGAATTATTTCAATAGAGTGCAACCAGGGAAATTAGTCGTAATTCCATGTTCATTGGTATAGCTTGAGATATTGTTTTTAAGATCTTCTTTGAAGTATGCTTAGTAGAGTCTAAACCAAGGAAGTCTATGGTATGCCCTGTCCTCTGGTCTGTCTTAAAATGTTGCTTTAAAGATTCTTAGAGAGTTAGTCAAAAGCATATTAGATTATTTATGTTTGATCTTAGGCTCCTCTTGTTGTTCTCTTACATGTTTTCTTTATCTGAAAGTAGTTCTTGAATTACTAGATTGTTGTCTTAGAGGTTTTATTATTAATTTTTTGTCCAAATAAGTCTATAGTATGCCCTGTCCTATGGCTTGCTTCAAATAGTTACCTTAAAAGGATTTTCTTGTCTAAGTAGAGCTAGAAGATTCTTAATTGACTATAGCTTTGCTACCTTCACAACTCATTATTGTTTCATATCACAACCTAATCTAAAGAGATCCATCTAATATAGTTAGCTTGCCCTATGAAAACCCGTGTAGAGTTGTTGAACAACTAAACCCTTTTATGACTCCATATCCCAATGGATTAATGTTTTCTCATAGCCTATCTTTTCAATTGAAACATTCTCTCAATCAACTCTAACCCTTGATATATCAAGTGACCTTTCAACCAACCAAAACCAACAAGTTCTCAGAGCTTCATAACTAGCCTAAAATCAACCCTACAAAGAAAACAAGTTCATATCATTTGCAAAACAAATAAAGAGATCCCTCTCTGAATCCAGGAAGGCTAGGTCCTAGGACTCCAAAGACTGGTTCCATGTTGCCTTGTCATTTGGTATACCAATCTACCAAATTACGGGACACCAACATTCTGGCGATCACGGTGGGACCTTCTGAGTAAATTCATGCTTAAACACCCTTTAAAAATCAGAAACCCTTGACTGATAGTATCTAGTGATTTATTTTCCACCTCTCCCCAGAACCAACATTCTGGCGATCACGGTAGGACCTTCTGAGTCAATGACAAACTAAGTACACCTTAGGACTCCATAAACCATTATCAATCATAGAAAATTTAGCTGATGGCTATATAATAGACTTTGTTTCATCATCTTAGCTAAATGATGATTCAAGTGTAGAAAACTCTTACAAAACTTAGAACTACAGAAAAGAAACTTAGAAAACCCCAAAAACATCTCTAGATTGGTTTTTTGACAATTATTGGTGGTGGACCATACACATTTTACCTTCAAAAAGCTAAAAACATCCACCTGGTGACTCCACTAGCCTCTAGTAGGCCTACTACCCCACTAGTTCTCAAAACCTCCATAGGAATGCATTAAGCAATCCCAATCATGTTGATGGTGGACAACAAAGTTGAAATTGTCCACCTGGCGACTCCATAACTTTCAATATACCTAAAGACTCCACTGGTAGAGAACTCTAGACTGGTTGAAGAGGTATAGTGACCTCTTTCTATTTTACAAACATGGATCCAGATATAAGCAAAGAGGCAAAGATATAGATGTTGATAGATACATTCAAAAAATTGATGCATATACTTGATAAGAAAGAGGAAAATTACAAGGTTGAGGTTGGTGCTGCTTATTCAAAACAACCTATACTTTTTCCTTGGGAAGAACAAACTTAGTCACTAAAAAAAAAACTCAGTCACTACTAAGAGAACACTAAAAACAAATTGAAAATGGAAACAAGGTGGAATGCTCTAAAGAATCAATCAGGGACAAGATGGATGATGCAAACCATTTTTCATATCCAGAAATTTTTCCCTCAAGCCATCTTGAAATCACAAAATCTGAAATAAAGGAGTCAAAACTTTTAAGGTCTCTACACTTATGCTATAATTCATTTCAGATTATGAAAGAAAATTTTCATCATGAAGATTTATTAGCAGCCATTCATGAATCTCATGCTCAAGTTAACAATCACAGAAATCAAGAAAAATTGGTTGAGGATGAAATCAATCAGGGAATGAAAGAGAACCCCTGGGATCTCTTTAAAGGCACAAGTGATGATTCATCATCACTTCTAGGTGAGGCTCAAGAACACATCCAGCCTCAGAATCATCCTTTACAAGAGAAAGAGAAATATTGTACTTCTATCCAAAAAAGACAAAAATTCCTCCTCTTTTAACTGAAGAGGAAATAAATCAGATGCTAAACATGCAACCAACCTCTAAACCTTCATGTGAACAAAAAATTTATGTTCTTTCTCCTGATAACCCCCTCTACCATAAGTTAGAAAGTAAACTTGTAGATCAATTCAAAGAAGAACAAACTGAAAATCCAATATGTTTGATTGGTGATGTTACTTATGTTGATAGTTTTCCAAAGTTTAATCAGTCTGATGATGATGTTCTCCAAACAGAAGCTAATCTTGCAGAAGAACCAACAGTTGATTTGTGTGATGAAGTTCAATATCATCAGATTGAAGGTAGTAATCATCCAAGATAGATCACTGATGACACTGACGAGGAAATCATTGAAAGTTTAAAAGCAAGTGAAGAGTCTCTGACTCTTTGCCCTACTTCACTTCAGTCCATCAAAAATAACTTTCACATAATTGGAAATCAGCAGTCTTTCAACTTTGATGATAATAATGAGGAGAATGGGGAACTTCTTGAGCAAGTTGTCAATAAGAAGCCTTCTCCTGAAAAGGTTGAGGAAATCAGTTGGAACATGGAATACTCCTTATATCTAGATTTACAATCACCAAGTTCCATTGAATTACAAATTGCAAATGAAGGCATAGAGGTTGGTAATCACATGAGAGTTGTTGCACTACCTTCTTGGGAAGATTATTATTCAAGAGTGCTCCTACTCATCAATATAATGACTTGATAGAAGACAAAATTGCAGTATATGATGAGTCTGACTATGCATATAGCGATCATGAGGAAGAGGTGGAGTTTCTTTCCCAAAATAGTCCCAAGTTCAGCAAAGTGGAGGAAAAAGCAGTCCTGGATCAAGCCTATTTTCTAAATCCTCTAAACCAGGTGTTATTTCAATATCCCTATGCTATTTTCTTAAAAGTAGTTGAAGAGGGAGTAAAATATGTCAACGGAAGTTTAATGCAAGGTTTAAAGAATAGTTTAGACACTACTGTTCAAACACAAGTAAGGTGGAGGTGGTCTTCTGATTTTTTCAAAACACTCAAAGAGATAAACCAAGATCCATCATGGAATCATCTGCTTGATTGGATGTATTGGAAAAGATATTTCACCAACTAATTAGACTTCTTAAATAGGTTATATTAGAATAGGTATGAATTCAAATAAGCTCAGCACTATGAGCATCTTTCTAATTTTAATCTTAGAATGCTAATCCAAAATGAAAAATACAAAAACAATAAAAGGAAAGGAAAAAGAGGGCAAATTCAAAAGAGGTACAACCCCATACCCAAAAAAAAGTATTGTTGAAAGTGTGCAAGCCTAAATGCCCCTACTAATTCAAAATTATATCATGTTTAGTCATCTAGCCTAATCATGGTTGAACATGCTTTAAATTTATGTTGATAATTTAGTGAAAACAATGATTGTCAAGATTATTTAAAAACTTGACTTGTCAAGAAAGATAGATTAGGGAATATAAGATATTGGTTCCACATGCTCAAAACAAAACCAAAGAGAAAGATGAGGATGCATTTCACATGATAGATTACAAACCTTATCTTTCTAAGTTACTTTTTATGAAAAATAATGCTTGTGTGCAGCTGGTTCCAATGCCACAACCATGGTAAGTCGGACTGCTTAATCCTGATTTGGACCATGCTTTAAATTTTTGTCAATAGTTTCGAGAATCAAGACTGCCAAACAGCTTAATCTTGGCAGTTAAGTAGTTTTAGGTAGAAAATAAAAAGAGTTCACGAGTTTAATCTGAACTCTTGGAAGAAATAAGGATTGAAGTAGATAGTTTATTTTCGTTTTCAAAAATAAAATGTCAAGATTTTTCCAGTTCAAGTGCACTCAAAGAAGAGAAAATGTTAGGAAAAGTAGGTGGGTAAGTAGAAATGTTGTTAAAAGGAATCACATGTTGCATATTATTGAGATTATCACTTCAAAATAATTATCAACAAGTGAAAGAAAGAAGAAAATGAACCCAATGGAAAGGCCACTAGTTTGCAACGACTCAGAGATTGATAAACTAAAAGTTCTGGACACCTCCAAAAGGAAGCTGCCCTCCCCAAGTGGAGCCACTGTTAGTCATCATAAATTTTTGTTGATATCAAAAGATGACTAAATTCAAATCCTAGATTTCTAGAAACAACATTTGAGAAATATTGTGAGTTCTAGAAATCTCATTGCCTTCATCATCCTAAGTTTAACTATTTTTCACTATATTTTCCTCTCTGCCTCCTAAAAAGCATGCCCCCACTACTGCAAAAGGGATTTTTTCTCATTTGGCATGTTTTGCCTCATTTCATCACCCTCACCCTCATTCATAACCCTCTTCCTCTGAAAAGCCCACTTTTTCCCTTCCTCAAAACCTTCATCAGTCCCCTTCATTTCATCATTTTTTCTTAAAACATATTAAACAATGTAAAAACCCTCTTTTTACATTTTTTAAAATTAAATTTTATCCTATCGGGTCCTTTAAATTATACATAAAACCCTTTTTATGTATAAAACCCACTCTTTGTATAAAACAAGCCTTAAGCCCTTCTTTTATTTTAAGCCCCAGCCCCATTTGTTCGCATAGAACCTCGGCTTCCACTTATTCATTAGTCCCTTCCTTGTTTTAATAAAACTCCACCCCTTCTCATTTTATTTTAACCCCGAAATTTCTTATAAATACCCCCAACCTTTGAAAAATTAAAATGCATGTCCCACTTTCCCTCACCTTGCTTTTCGTTTCATCGGGCCACTCCGCACCATCAATCAAAGGCCCTGGACCCCGATCTGACAGCTAACTGCTCCCTGCATTATTAATATGAACCACCTCCCCCCCCCTCCATAAAACCTTATAAAAAGGATGTATCCACCATTTATCTATTAAAACCCCGAGCCCCACGTTCCACTACCTCCCGGCTCCATTCACATTGCACCACCTCTTCCCGAGCTCCACCCTCCAAAATTGTTCGCCGCTTCCCCAGACCATTCCGCACCGTTGATCTCCGAACCCAAGATCTAACAGCCCAAGTGATCTAGGTGGATATCGGTGGCCACCCACCTATTCCATTTGGACCTGCATCATCAATTCTTTCAGCTTTCCAGCTTCAGCACAACTTACTATTTTTAGCATGTTTTCAGGTCCTGCACTCCCGGAGTCATTTTAGGGACTTAATTATCTAGGTGGATATTGGTGGCCACCCACCGAGTCCATTTGAACTCCCAGCATCAATTATTTCAGTTTGTAAGTTTCAGCACAACTTACTATTTATAGCAGTTTTTCGGGTCCTGAACTTCCGGAGCCGTTTTGAGGCCCTAAACGATGCTTTTTGGGAAAACGAGGAGCAACATGGTTCATAGACCAATGTTTCTCACTCAAAATTTGTAGTCCTCAGATAGATATTTCTAACGAGCTATTGAGCACATCAAACGGAGATCGGATGCCAAAGTTACGTCCCCGGGAAGTTGAAACACCAACTTACCCAAACGGGGCCTACAGTTTTGGCGCTTCATCTCCTAGGGTTAGGTTTTTGGACGTTTCGGGTTTTACATTATTTCTCAAAAATAAATATGCCTTCAAGCCTCATTGTAACACAATTCAGGGGGTTGATAGCCGACACATATCTTCTCAGAGATAAGCGCTACCAGTGCCCTAGCTCGCTTGTTCCCATCATTTCAGTTCTGTAACACAGTTCAGGGGCTGGTAGTCGTTACATCTCTTCTCAGGGATACGCTGCCAATACCCTAGCTCATATATTTCCATTATTTATGTAATAGGCCTTTGAGCCTCAATGTGACACAGTTTAGAGGCTTGCGTACGCCACATCTCTTCTCAGAGATATACTACCAGCGCCCTAGCTTATTTCCATTATGTTTGTAAGCTTATTTCAATCATGCTTTTATCAATAAAATGAAGCATTATTTCTGCTGCATCTCTGTGCTTATGGTTATATGTGTATTCTATTTCATTCCTACATAAAATCCGGATCAGTGGTATTAGAGCGGGTCTGCTCTTTCTTTGTTTTTCTTTTCATGTCCCCAACGCAGCTAGGGTATAAGGAGTTCAACCTTGCAACCTCGACGACCCCCCATTGTGGAAGGAAAGAAAGACGAGGGAGAAAGAGATCCTATCAAAATCTTGCTTCAGGAGGCCCTCAAGAAACAGAGGAATGCGATGATGGATAAATTTTCCCAGATCCTTCCACGGCTGCCCACCGGCGGCACATCTACATCCAGCATGTCCGCCAATAGGCCCGCGACATCCTAGACAAATCCAACACCAAGTTGAGAAGAATTCCCCCCCCTATGGAGGAACTTAATGCAATGGAGACCATTGCTTCCTAAGGAGGGAAGAATGATCCAGGTAGATATCAGTGGCCACCCACCTATTCCATTTGGACCCGCAACATGAATTCTTTCAGTTTTTCAGCTTCAGCACAACTTACTATTTTTAGCAAGTTTTCGGGTCCTACACTCCCAGAGCCGTTTTGGGGACGTAATGATCCAGGTGGATATTGGTGGCCTCCCACCGAGTCCATCTGAACCCCTAGCATCAATTATTTCAATTTGTAAGTTTCAGCACAACTTGCTATTTATAGCAGTTTTTCGGGTCCTGAACTTCCGGAGCCATTTTGAGGCCCTAAATGATGCTTTTTGGGAAAACAGGGAGTAACCCATGTTGCTGACTCAAAATTTGTAGTCCTCAGATAGATATTTCTAAGAAGTTATTGAGCGCATCAAACGGAGATCATCTGCCAAAGTTATGTCCCCAAGAAGTTGAAACACCAACTTACACAAACGGGGCCCACAATTTTGGCGCTTCATGTCCTAGGGTTAGGTTTTTGGATGTTTCAGGTTTTAAATTGTTTTTCAACAATAAATAGGCCTTCGAGCCTCATTGTAACACATTTAAAGGGGTTGGTAGCTGACACATCTCTTCTCAGAGATAAGCGCTACCAGTGCCCTAACTCGCTTGTTCCCATCATTTCAGTTCTGTAACACAGTTCAAGGGCTAGTAGTCGTCACATCTCTTCTCAGGGATACGCTGCCAGTACCCTAGCTCATATATTTCCATTATGTATGTAATAGGCCTTTGAGTCTCAATGTAACACAGTTCAGAGGCTTGCGTATGCCACATCTCTTCTCAGAGATACGCTACCAGTGCCCTAGATTGTTTCCATTATGTTTGTAAGCTTATTTCAATCATGCTTTTATCGATAAAATGAAGCATTATTTCCGCTACATCTCTGTGCTTATGGTTATATGTGTATTCTATTGCATTCTTGCATAAAATCCAGATCAGTGGTATCAGAGTGGGTCTGCTCTTTCTCTCTTTTTCTTTTCATGTCCCCAACACAGCTAGGGTATAAGGAGTTCAACCTCGCAACCTCGACGACCCCCCATTGCGGAAGGAAAGAAAGACAAGGGAGTAGGAGATCCTATCAAAATCTTGCTCAAGGAGGCCCTTAAGAAACAGAGGAACACGATGATGGATCAATTTTCCAAGATCCTTAAACAGCTGCCCACCGGTGGCACATCTACATCCAACACGTCCGCCAACAGGTCCGCAACATCCTGGATAAATCCAACACCAAGTTCAGCAAAATTCCCCCCCCCCCATGGAGGAACTTAATGCAATGGAGACCATTGCTTCCTAAGGAGGGAGGAATGATCCAGGTTGATATCAGTGGCCACCCACCTATTTCATTTGGACCCGTAGCATGAATTCTTTCAGTTTTTCAGGTTCATCACAGCTTACTATTTTTAGCAGGTTTTCGGGTCCTGCATTCCCGGAGCCGTTTTGGGGACTTAATGATCCAGGTGGATATTGGTGGCCACCCAATGAGTCCATTTGAACCCCCAGCATCAATTATTTCAGTTTGTAAGTTTCAGCACAACTTACTATTTATAGAAGTTTTTCGAGTCCTGAACTTCTGAAACCGTTTTGAGGCCCTAAACGACGCTTTTTGGGAAAACAAGGAGCAACATGGGTCATGGACAAATGTTTCTCTCTCAAAAGTTGTAGTCCTCAGATAGATATCTTAACGAGCTGTTGAGCGCATCAAACAGAGATTAAACGCCAAAGTTATGTCCCCAGGAAGTTGAAACACCAACTTACCCAAACGGGGCCGACAGTTTTGGCGCTTCATCTCCTAGGGTTAGGTTTTGGACGTTTTGGGTTTTACATTGTTTCTCAACAATAAATAGGGTATGCCACATCTCTTCTCAAAGATACGCTACCAGCTCCCTAGCTTGTTTCCATTATATTTGTAAGCTTATTTCAATCATGCTTTTATCAATAAAATGAAGCATTATTTCTACTGCATCTCTGTGCTTATGGTTATATGTGTATTCTATTGCATTCCTGCATAAAATCTGGATCACCAAAGTCCATATCGCATATAAAATTGCGACGGATTTAAAGTTTTGCAACCTGCGCGAAATAGGTGGTTTTTTGCCTGCCACGCAGCAGTCGCTCTATGGAATCGCATCCATTCTGCCCCAAACCACTTACCACCTCCAATCCACCCAATAAACCACCCCAGTTTCTAAACCTGCTTCTTCACCTCCGTGCAAAAAATCAATTTCCCCGCCTCCATTTGAATTTTTTCATGGTTCCGCCTTCAAAACCCCTCCCTCTACATTATCTCCTCGTCTGCAAGCAGCCCTCAATGGTTCAGAACCCCAAAAATCACAATTATAAGCCCCCCACCGTAGGTTTTAGACTAATGATTTGTGTTTTGTGTAGGTTTGATGTCGGAAATGTGAGTAAGTGCATTATGACGTTCTGGGAATGGGATAAAGCCCCGGGTGACGATTTGAAGGGTTTCAAACGAATTTGAAGGGACAAGGCGAAGGTTTAACATTGACACCAATGAAATCATGATCCTTGGTGGTCATAAAAACTTTCTTCCACGAAGAAAACCAAATCCTTTCACACAGAAAAAATGAACAATCAGAGAAATAGTGAAAGAAAGGAAGATCAGAAGGATTAAGAGCTAATTCTAATCAAAAGCCAAAAACAGAGGATTAGCCATGCATACATTGATTAAAGGATGAAAGTCAGAAGGTCAAAGGTTTAAAAAGAAGGATAAATGAAAAAAACATTTATAAAGCAGAGTGAAGATAGTAAGGCAGATTATAAAGGCTAAATCAAGGTTCAAAGGCCTAAAAACAGAGTTTAATATTAAAACATAGACATATTTACCTAAAGACAGCTTCAAATGACTCAACAAAGAAACAATTACTTCCCCAAAGACAAATCTGCCACCTACAACATGATTCCTTTCAATAAAGGCATCAGGCAGTTATTACACAGTCAGAGACATTTTGAAGCAGCACAAATAGTTATTGCAAAGTTATTACAAAGCCTTTTAAGTCAAATATTTCAACTAAATTAACTCAAAAGTTAAGACAGATATTATTATTTCAAAGAAACTCTTTCAGATGTTTTTACCTTGGGCCTTGCATGGTCTCAAAGGTCAAAAATCATTAACTCTATAATAAATAACACTTAAATTCCACCTCCTCATTTGCATATAAATATTGCATAAGAGCTTTATTATTAATGTTGGTTGCTGAGCAAAACTTGAGGATTGAAGAGTTGTTGAGCTAAGTTGAGGAATACTAGGCTGGATAGAGAAAGCTTTGATTTGTAGAGACCTATTGTACTGGAGTATGTAACTGATTTGAACATCAATAATACAAGCACATTCACAGGATCCTTGATCTATGTTAATGGTTAATTTTTTCTTCTTTGTCCTTGTTTTTCTTATATTTTACATTTTAGCCATATTCTCTGATAAAGAACATAAATTTTAGAGTAGGATTTGCTATTGTGGCACCATATTTCTATCTGCACTCTTTATCTTTATGTTTTCTTCTGCAAGGTCTAATTGGTGGATTCTTAGTTGCCCTCAAGTTTCATCTAGCTTGTTATTTTAAGAATGATTCAATAAAGTATAACCAGGGAATTTTCGATGAATCCATGTTCATTGGTACGGCTTGAGAGGTTGTTTTAAGGAATGATTTCAATAGAGTGCAACTAGGGAAATTAGTGGTAAGTCCATGTTCATTGGTACAACTTGAGATATTGTTTTTAAGGTCTTCTTTGAAGTATGATTAGTAGAGTCTAAACTAGGGAAGTCTATGGTATGCCCTATCCTCTGGTCTATCTTAAAAGGTTTCTTTAAAGATTCTTAGAGAGTTAGTCAAAACCATATTAGATTATTTATGTTTGATCTTAGGCTCCTCTCACTATTCTCTTACGGGTTTTCTTTATCTGAAAGTAATTCTTGAATTACTGGATTGTTGTCTTAGAGGTTTTCTTATTAAAGGTTTGTCCAAAGAAGTCTATGGTATGCCCTGTCCTTTGGCTTGTTTCAAATAGTTACCTTAAAATGATTTTCTTGTCTAAGTAGAGCTAGAATATTCTTAACTGACTATAGCTTTGCTACCTTCACAACTCATTATTGTTTCATATCACAACCTAATCTAAAAATATCCATGTAATATAGTTAGCTTGCCCTATGAAAACCCTTGTAGAGTTGTTGAACAATTAAACCCTTTTATGACTCCATAGCCCAATGGATTAATGTTTTCTCATAGCCTATCTTTTCAATTGAGACGTTCTCTCAATCAACTCTAACCCTTGATCTATCAAGTTACCTTTCAACCAACCAAAACCAACAAGTTCTTAGAGCTTCATAACTAGCCTAAAATCAACCCTACAAAGCAAACAAGTTCATATCATTTTCAAAAAAAATAGAGAGATCCCTCTCTGAGTCTAGGAAGGCTAGGTCCTAGGACTCCAAAGACTGGTTCCATGTTGCCTTGTCATTTGGTATACCAATCTTCCAAATTATGGGAAACCAACAGTATCATTGGCCACCAAGGAGCATAATTGAGTCAATCATTGGTGAGCCTGTTTAAATCCAGCAACTCTAAAGTTGCAACAAAAGGCAACTATCGGTTTAAGTCGGGTTGAGTATAGCGAGGGTATGATGGAATTTCTTGGGAAAAAAGCCTTTGAGCACCATTATAAGGAATTTTTTGCTGGTAACCCAGATAGGGGTTGTTTTGATAAGAAAATGCTTGAGGATTATGTTGACCAAAACCTGGGTAAGCTACTTGTTTTTGGAATGAGGGTTGAAGCATTTGCGCTTGTGGATGCCAAGGGGTCTTCCCACCAATATTATAATCCAAACTTGAATAGCTTGGATTCGATTGTGAATAGGTTAAACCTGGTTGTGGTTATGACATCCCATAATATGGTAATCCAACTTGTGAATAAATGATTCTAGATACAGGTGGTTGTTGTAAACTAGCCGAAGGAGTTAGGCTCTGAGGGCCCAAAACTTGAGGGTATTGGGTTAAAGAACCTGCCTGAGCCGATTGAGATACAACAACTTGAGTCTGTAATAGGGGTAAATATGTATTAACAAGTGGAGTATATGTGGGTGCAATAGGTTGAAATAGTTGATATGATTGTATAATCGTTTGTGGTTGGATTGGTAGAGTGGGCTGCCACTGAAAAATAGTCATTCCGACATTATGATGACCATATAACAACCGAGTACTATAAAAATGGGCGACCGTAGGTTTCACCCCAGCATGAGGAGTAAAATACAATGGAATATATTATTCTCCAAATGTTGGGAGTCCAGTTGAAATCATACTGGATGGAATATACCCAAACAGACAAGCTTGATATTGCCATGAAGATGTATATAAAGGATCAAGCTGTTCAACACTCATTAGAGATGTACCAGATAGAATACCAGATGATGAAATTGGTGAAGTCCATGGGTTTTAGGATGCACCATAGAAGGTTCCATATAAATATTGGTAACCAGGTGGGATAGAAGGGCCACCATATAAATGTGACTCTAGTGATGTGGCAAACATCGATGGGGTAATAAGAGCAGGTGTTGCTGCAACTAGAATAGATGGTACATCTGAAGATGTTCTCTCGACCATGGTCATATGACATAATGTATGCCTTACAAGATTTACGAGAACTCGAATTGACACAGGATCAAAGAAATAAGTGTGAGGTGATTGAGGAAAATTCTCGTAAAGATAAAGCTCTGATCCAAAATGGGTTGGAGTCAAAGTGTCTTGTGGTATTTCTTCAATCAAAATCAAACCAGGCGGAAGGATTTCACCGTCAGGACCGAATTATATTTCAAGTGGTTGACTGCGCAATATGGGAGACTCAATGGCTACAATTTATTGTGGGGCGGCCGATACTGTAACAACTTTTGTTTGTTCGACTTCGAGATTTAAATGTTCTGGTAAAATAATGACAAGATTCAGATCAACTTCCAGTTGAACAACGTCAGGTTCAGGAGGTATGGTCTCACTGATTGGATGGATCGTGACCACATGTAGTTGTGAATACACCATCTTGACAATAGTAGATGAACTAGGATTTTTAGAAACAACTCAAGACGACTATGGTATATGTGAGGATGATCCAGAGGTACTGATAGTACTAGTTTCATTAGAACGATGTCGCCTTCACCGACCAGAAGTGGATTCAAGTGATAAAGGTGGTTTAAGTGTTATTATACACAAATGACAAGGAAAGGGATGTTCTTCTTACACGATTACTGATTTATTTTACTACAAAAACAAATAAACAGCATAAAAGGGTAATTCTAGGCAAAAGGTTTACCAAGTATTTTTGAACTGCAAAATACCTCCTAGCGAACCAAGAAGTACGGGCATACAACCTCCCTGAATCCTATGTTCAGTGTATCACAAGTTAAAAGGTGACCGATTTAGTTACCTATGGATGGATAACAACCTAAATTTGTCCTCCTAAATATACCCAAAGGTATGTGGAGGCCCAAGTCCATAATAGCACTGTCTAATGCGAAACCTCACAGTGAGAGCACCCCCTTATACTTTTCGCACTAGAACACGACCCTATATACCTTAAGGTACGTGGATGAGCTACAATATACTTACGTACGTGGAGTGAGGTATCACACTTGGAATGTATCGTAGACAAGTTAGTGACATCGACTATGTTTTACGACGCTGGAACACGTCTCTAGCCTAGACCGTCTAAATGTTATCGTTAATGTTCCAATGTTTTCTTAGGTAAATTGATATAAATTTTAAGTTGATCTTGTTTAAAAATTTTCCTTCGAGGTTCGCCATGTGATGTAATGGAAATTCCTAAAAATGCAAACTAAATGATAAGAAAAATTTTCAATTTAGCTTTTTCAATTAAAATCCTAGCTACTAAGGGAAAGAGTAATCAGTTTTTGAGCAAACAACAAAGAGCACAAACTAAAATGCAGCTTTCCTAACTTGTTCCCATGCAACACACATAATTCACTATACGCACATGCATGTTTTTCTTTTTTATTCCCTTTAATGTGAATGAAATAAAGGAAACTATATGCATAAAATCAACCGAACAAATATTTTCTTCTTTGAGAAATGAGGAATAGAACAACAATTTATCCTAAAGGAAAATGAAGAATGGAACTACAATTTTCCTATAGGAAACAAGGAATGAACAAAAATTTCCTTTTCAAAAAAAAATTGATCTAATGCAGAATTAAAATACTTTGAATTTGATTTTCCAATGATAAAGAGAAACACTAAAGAGACATTGAACAAATTTACTTTTCAAAGGAGGAAGAATCATGAAAGTTTTTTGGTCTATAAGAGGTATTACACATTTGAGAATACAACAAACAAGTGGATGAGAATGATAGCAATGACAAATTTAGATGGAATTTTCTTGGCCAAGGAGCTAGCACAGTATCTAAGGGGAGACAATGCTTTGCAGAGCACCCCTGAGTGGGAGACAATGCACTGCAATGCACTATGTCTTGACCAATAGTGTGTTGGGTGCAGAAGGGATTAAAAAACCAAGCAATAGACACACTTCTAATGAAATGCTTTCATTCAAATGTCTAATAAATGAAATTCTATGCTACTGATGAGGCTAAGCAGAGGTAAAAACACCAAGAATGATAAGATACTCCCTAGATGCGGAATTGTGATCTATGGATAAACCAAATTCCCTAAGTGTGGTGCAAGTCACTTAGAACAATAGAGGAAAGAAATACTATCACTTTCTCTAAAACAAGCAGATATACAGAATGGTAAAGGATCCTACTTGTGATTCAATCACTTCTGCTTCTCCTTTTTTCGTTTTTGTCATCACTCTCAATCCAACTCAAATCGTCAGATTGATTCCTGCAAACATAAACATAGAACAACAAACAACATGCAATATACAAGATATCTAATTATATTACTCAACCAAATCAATTAGAAATTAAATGCATATATCATTTAAGAATCCATTGCACAAGAAATAGATACATATGTATGGGAAAATGAACAAAAATATTTATTAAAGAATATAAGGGGAATATTACAATCAATGGATAGATTTGTGGTCAACCTGCTCTAGCTTCATTCCAACCTTGTCACATCCAACATCATTCCAGCAGCATATGAGTACTTTCACTCTCTTATAAAATGAGAATCCAACAACATAACTTTGCAGAAGTTCTTCCTTCCCTAGAACTTAGATGGAGTGCTCAATTTATAGGGAAACTGAAGGTAGTTTCTCAATGAATGACTTTATAATAATAGGAAATACATATGTCCAAGTTCATAGGTGTTATATGGACACTTGGATTCAAAGTTTAACACATATGGACTCTTCTAGAAGGCACTGGCCATGTGGAGATTCTGGAAAAATGAGAATTTCTCTCCCAAATGACCAACACACCCTTGAGTGCCTGGAAGTGCACTAGAGTGCACCCTTGAATGGAGGATTTGGCACTGCAACGTATTTAATACCTCTAGAGGCCGCGTTGGTGAGTCACTAAGTGATATAACATAGACTTCAAATGTTGCAAATCTCACAATAGAAGCCATGAATGAAATTTTCTTCTCTTAGGGCATATAGCAACTTAAATATGAGGGGATGATAAAATTTATTTCATTAGTCCTGGGGGTGATGTCTAGTTTGACCAGGTCATGGGGAATGATGCCAAAATTGATCTATAACATCCTTTTACTTGAGTCACTTAGGAAACATATAGAATTATGGTTTTATCTTATTGACCCTTTAGAATAATAATTATTTATTTTAAGTCCTAAACCTACATCTTGGGTTCAAAAACCCACTTTTGGGTAAATTTCCCAACCAACCACTTTTGTTGGGTATCCTTCTCAAAATACCTTCCTAGCTACCCAAAATTCCAACAAATGTAAGCAGATGTCCTAAAGGAAATCGGGGATGAAGAAATTGTAGTATTTGCAGCTAGCGCCTAAGGGGCACAATGGTGTTGGGACAAAGATGGATATAACATATAAGGAGGATAAGAAAGGTGAAGTAAATCAACAAACAACAAGAAAAAACTATGTGTAGTGGTGCAATGTGTCTTTTAACTATGATATAATGCTAATCTAAACTAGGAAGTTTCATTTTATAAAAGAAAAATGACTCTAGCCCAAAATATGGACTACACCTCAAATAAGTCCCAAGCTATGTTTCAGATGACCTTCCAAACAATAAAGCTCCCATATGGTCAGGGCTACAAGAAATACTGAGTGAAGTGAAGGTATGAAGAGGTATTTTTACTTCTTATAACCACCACATATGATGATTTTTCACCTACAATGATTGGCTATTAGAAATATATTCATCTAATGGGAGTGAGTGAATCTCAACTTCTAGGTTTCAACATCAGAACCAGATCCCCTCCCAAGAGTTGGGAGCCTCAAGGGGAACCTCCAGTATCCTCGGTCTAGGCATAGAATGTCAACCAACTATTTTTTGATGTAAAATTATTTATGGGCGTTAATTGGATTCCAGCCCCACCAATTCCAACCTGAATAACAAATTATTTTCTGGTAACCAAGTGGGCTTAATCTATATGAGTTAATTTATTGATTGGTGGTTTAAACTAAGCATTATTCACTTAATGACATGTAAGTGTGTGCAACTAGAAATTATGTGTTGACTTGCATGTAAATAAACGACGTTTCATTAAATAAAACTAGAAATAATTTGCAGGCAATTGTAAAACACTTTTTGTAAATGAATAGAAAGTAAAATATTACTAAAATCTACCAATTTCCTGCCCATATGGAGGCTTCAATGCAAACAAGGAGAGGCTCTAAAAAAATGGCAAGAGGGGGTTGTCAGTGTAGATAAGCGGAGAAATAATATAACGGAATCATACCTATTTTCAATCAACCAACTACTATAGAACTGATAGAAAAAAAACAAAGGTTTCAAATATGTTAAAAACCATAAACAAATATACCACAAAAATGACTTAGAAGAGTTGTATGGTTAGGAAACAAAATATGGCAACAAAGGGGCTCAATTTTGACCTCAAACTCTAGTAAGAAGGAAACTTTCAAAATTTTATGAGATTGTGGTGAAACAAAGGTTGTAACACACCCTCCCACCCCTAATGGAAGTTGTTATATAAAGCTAACTTGACTTCCATGGTTTCGTAATGGAAATGGGATCTCAAAAGTTAACAATGCAAATTCGAAGTTAAAACTAACATTTTAGATGAACACCAATTCACATGATATATCACATAAACTATAGATATTCAATTTTCCATGCACTAAATTACTTCCTCCTCTTACTAGGGCTTCTGCAGCCTCTAACCAAGATATTTAGACCAATATTCCTATAACATATTAAATCATAGGAACTATGCACCCAAACCGGTTAGATGAAGGATACTAGGTAATTAACTACGTAAGAAATTCCTTAATCCTAGCCATGTTAGCAATCCACTTGATCTCATAAGCATGTTATAAAATACATGAGTTTATAGGCATTCATTGTAATCATGTAGAAATATTAGAGAAATTCCTAAGATAGAATAAATCCATCCACTTATTATGCAGAGTGCACTCCTAATGAGGTATCCCACCAACATAGTTATGGTTGTGAGCTGCCATAATTATAAACATATATAGATAACAAATATTCATGACATTATAGATCTCTTTTGAATCATATGAGATCATTGATCTAGGAAATATTAAACTTCCTAAAATTAATTAATAAGGTTTCATCTATATAGTTCAAAAAACATATAAACCCCATAGTTGTAGTAGTTGTCTCAACAACCATGATTAGATATTAGATTAGATGTCCACACATTTTAGACACGAGATCCAACACAAGTTATAAGAACAAATTGAATAATACAATGTGTAGTCTACCATTCATATTCAAGTATACTTATCTGAATATTTAAAAGTGACTGGGATTGCTACCAATTTGTCACATGCCCTGATTTTCATCTCTCGCACATTTTGTCAAACACTTTACATGTAAAATTTTCTTCAAATATTTTGTGTACAACCAATTTTATTATATATATTTTTGTTCAAACAGTTTGTGTGGAAACTAATATAGAAATTTTTTTTGTATTTAATTTAGGCATATATCAGCTACAAAAATCCTATCCCCATCCACAAAAAAACATCTTCAATGGGGAATTCCATCAAACAATTTGTATGCAAGAATCATTAAACCATTTAGGAATTTTTTCAAAAAAATTCACGTAAACTAATATAGCAAAATTTTCTGGGCATATATCCCAAACTATATTAGTCCAAGTTCTAAAAACTGAAACACAGGATCAGTGGGAGTTCCCCTTACTATGGGTCAAGTTTCAACCTCTAGAACCTCACAAATGAAAAGAAATAGAAAAAAATCCAACATGACCTATTTGATGCAAAATTTTAGGAGAATTTATGAATATCGACTTCCTCTAGTCATATCTCCTAAAATATCACAATTCAAAATCTAAAAGTTGTACCATATGACCAACAATATTTCCCATCACTATGGACCAAGTTTCAACTTCTACAACCTTTGAGAAGAAAATATATGGCATAAATTCCAACATGACCCATTTAATGCAGTATTTTAGGAGCATTCAGGATGCTCAAATTCCTATAGTCATATCTCCTAAAATATTGTGATCCAAGATCTAAAAGTTGGACCATATGATCAACAAGGTTTCCCCTCACTATGGACCAATTATAAGCTTCTAAAACTTCCCAAAATAAAATATATAGCATAAATTCGAACATGTTTGTTTGATGCATGATTTTAGGAGTATTCAAGAAACTCAACTTCCTATGGTCATATCTCTTAAAATATCATTACCCAAGATCTGAAATTTGGACTAGATGATCAATGTGTTTTCCTCGCACTATGACCAAGTTTCAACTTCTCGAGCCTCCCAGAAGAAAAAATGCAGCAGAAATATGAGCAATTTTAATCACAAAGCATTGCATGTCCACATGTAACATATTAAATTTCTCATAAAAATTAAGAAATATTTATTACAACCTCAAGGTAGAGTTTCAATATAATCCACATAACAGCCAAGGAATTTTTCCTATTGATTACATGCAACATTTTCCTATACCCATACAAAATTATCACAGAGCTATACATGAATTTCAACAAAGAACTAATCATTATATTTATAGCTCACAATCAATAACACTTATTGAGATCTAACAATGGCTTAAATTGAAGGTGGAACTTCGATTTTCCACCAAACCCTAGACTAGCTTTAGCCTATATTTCTTGTATCAGTCAACCCTAAGCGAGAAACATGATCCAAAGATATTTTTCAAGAAAACTCAATTATGTTCATAATTTTTTTCTCCTTACCAACAATCCAATTCTATCCTCAAACTTCTTTTGTTACACCAAAATCCAACTAACTCTTGTTTTTCAAATTCCTTTTTATCCTTTTTCTTGTGTGCCTCCTCATATTCCTCATGGAATGTTATTCAAGATATTTCTTGCTAGTTTCACATTTGATTAAGAAGTGTTGCCAACTAACACCATTCAGGTTCTTCTTCCTTTTCCCCCTCATATTGTGGATTCATGTCCCACTCTTCAAGACAACAAAATAAAATTTATAATCATTTATAATCAGAGTAAAATTAAATTACAAAAATCATGGGGAGTAAAGTAGGGGTGTTCTAAACCCCAGTCCCTTAAGGGGAGCATTTCCCTTGGTGTTATTAATAACAAAATACTAAAACAAAATGAATATTTATAAATAGCTCTTAAATTCACTTATTCAAAAAAAAAAATATGGGTATAACACCCTTATTTTCTCAGCCACCTCTCAAGTGGGATTTATTTAGCCCATTGTGCTTCCATAGCACCATGACCTACTTGATCACTTGAATCCAGAGTGTGATCTAGCTCAAATTTCCAACCATTCCCTCCATTGTATTTCATATTTTCACATGAAAAACCTTGTCTCGTTGCTTTCCAAATGTGTGCTTAATCCCATTAAGTATGTGCATTATTGAAAAATGCAACAATAAAGTCTCAATTTGAATTTTCCTTGGTTAAATTGAGAAAATTTGAATTTCCACAATAGCAGAAAACTTGGATGTAGTTAAATTGTGTGACATGTCTCTTTTTACTTAGTTAGCTTAGTAAATTTGAGTTAGATGAGTTATAGTTTTGTTGACAATATGTGATTGTTAATTTGTAGAAATCAAGGTCAGTTATTTCAAGTTGTTTTCAGTTAAATTAGTTCTAACTGTTGGAGGAACTAGTGGATGGTCAGTTCTATAGTGAGACTTTAGTATAACTCAATGATCATCCAGTTAACTGATCAATTAGCCTAAAATAACTAGTGGATGCAAACAATTTTAGTTCCCCAGTTGCAGTGGAGATTACAAGGCAATGTAACATTAGTTGTAGACTAGTCTTGAGTGTATAGATGTTGCATGCAGTCATATGATCAACCTTGGGAGTTGCACAAGAATTTTTGAGGAAATTCCTAAATATTTAGGGCCTAATTTCCTCAAGAATTATGTAAGGAAATATGAGTGAGTGGAGGCATCTGAGTGTGGGCAGCATGCGTGTAGGCAGTCTGGGTGTAGGTAGAGTGAGAAAAAGTTTACTCTTGCGGTTTTTCATCAAAGAGATAGATCTCAATTGCAATTCTTTCACAATTCACTTGATTAATGAAAACATGCATAAGGGGTTCCTAGAAGTTTCTTTCCCATAGAAACATTTTTGTACCTGTTTATTTGATTATGCATGTTTGTGAATTTTGTTCTAAATTGTGAATTAATTTCTGCATAGAAATTGAGTATAATTTTGTATCTTGATTTAGATTAAATTTCTTGAGTAGTTGGAATTCTATCACCGTGTTTCTACATGGTATCAGAGCAAGATTCACATTAGAAAATTAATTTTGATGTTATTTATCAGGAAGATTGAATTTGTAGTTCAATGTAGCAGGATCTCTACAGAGTTGGGTAGATGACCTTCAACAGGTTGAGACTAGAGTATGCCTTGGAAGGAAGCTCTAATTCCATTGCATGGAAGCATAGAATGGAGGTCATTTTGGATGACAATGGATTGCCGAAGTATTTCAATACAAAAATTCCAAAACCAAGATCATTTGATGCCCAAAACCTTTCTCAGTGGAAGAAATATGTATCCAAGGCGAGGAGAATAATCATGGAGGGAGTACGGGATCACATCGTATCAAATATCCATGGGAAAGAAACTTGTTTTGAAATGTGGAAAGCATTAACAGAGTTGTTTGAGAATAGAAATGAAGTTGGGAAACTTAATTTGATGAAAAAATTGAGGATTCAAGACAAATGGTATGAGGTATTATTCAGATATGGAAGGCATACCTTAAGCATATTTCTTCATGTCAAATCAAGAAATTTTTTGTAGTTAAGCAGGGCTTAGGATATTTGTAATTGAAACTGGTTATATCAAGATGGAGCCTCAACTAGCTCGTGGTTGGGCTGACTAGGAGGATGATAATGAAGAGGACCAATCATAGTTACATTCAGTAAGAGGATACTTCAAGCTAAGTGGGAAAAGGGAGCACATGCTACCATACCTCCAGGTGTGAGGTGGGGAGATGTAGATCCATAGTCCCCTAATTGCAAACATTTGGATAGGTTTTATTGAGGTGTTCTCCTCATGGATCATTACCTTGCTAAAGGGGCTCGAAATATTCAGTAGCAGGAGGATCAGTGTTATTCATATATTTAGGAGTGTAGAGGAGTGTTGACAACAAAGAAGGAGGCTCAGTAGCAGAATTAGTGGTTGTTAGAAAAATTATATATTTCAGAGCAATGCGACACATAAAATATGTGGAAAATTCAAGCACATAAGACACATAAAACTAGAGAGACACTAATATACGTGGTTCACCTAGTTTGGGCTACATCCACCACGAACAGCCAGTCCTTCCTTTATATTATCCAGAAAAATCAAGAGACACAAGCTACAGTAGATCTGATTTAATATCCTCTATTCTCTCTCATATTATCCCTATCTGTTTCTCGCTCTGAGAATACACTGTAATGTTCCAAATCTGGGATTTATACAACAATGAGAATACATTAAGGTATTCCAGAGTTGGATATGAAGAAATATGAATGATAAATAATTTAAAACCACTTAAAATTCAATAAACTATGCAGCAAAACTTTATACAGCGTTTTATAAACCAAAAGGTGGGGAAAAGTGATGATTTAGGCCCTAAAACGAATGTATTCAGAGATATGTGTAAACATAAGAGGGGAAAGTGGTTGGATCTGATATCTAGGGTTATTAGGGACTCCCATGTCTAATTTCAGAAGAAAAAAAAATGTGTTTTTCGATGTTAAACAGTTCCTCCTTTCCTAACTAGGCTAGAAAACCCTGATTTCCCATGGCTTAGATTATGCAGAAATTTTTTGAAGCATGGATAGTGTAATTTCTGAGGGTTATAACTGAAATAATGTTGTAAAATCATTATGGAAACTTATAATATGACTCAAATGATTTACATTAGGAAAAACAGATATTTACATCAGGAAGGCCTCAAAATGAAGTGCTGCAACCATGGAATGAGACAGAAAAGTTGAACAACGTAATTTACAGGGGAATGAAGTAGTGTTTCATTATATTTTGAATCTATAACAAATATGAATACAAAATCATACATCAGAATGGGATATATAAACAAATTAGCTTTTTAGTACATTCCCCTTGGGGATCTCAGCAGAAAAGGAACAACAATGAATAGATCTGAGATCTACACCATAGATCTGCAGTAATCTTTAGAATTTTTTGAAGAATATGATACACAGCATATCAGATCTGAAATGGAACATAGATTGGTTGGCCAATATATGGATCACCACAGTGAAGGGAAGGACCCCTTTCACCAGAGATCTGTCCTCCAAAATGATGAAAAACCCACACTGCAACTCTGCCTATAAAGAGGACACAGTTTCCTCAAAGGAATGCACTGAAGAATTGAAGAACACTTTGGCCTGATTCCAAGATATGGATTTGAAGCACAATCAGGAGAGGCACTCTTCCAGGAGGTTAAAAGACACACTTCGTGAGAAGAGGCTCTCAAAACAAACTAGATCTCTGCAGATCTAGAATCCCACCTGCTGCAGCTCACTGAAGAAAGTAAATCCTGACTGGATTTACACTGCCTAAGAGAGATGGAGCTTGGCAAATGCCAAATAGTGGGCCAAAGCAGCACAATCTCCTCCAAGAAATCCTCAAGGAAGGAGGGAGGATTCCTAAACAGGAAATCCTCACTATTCTTTGGCTAAACAGCCCAGAGAATTGGAATTAGTCTAAGCAGACTCAATTCTGAATATCTTCAATGACCCTTCTCTTGAGCCTTCTCCTTCCATTTATAAGATGAGGATGTGCAAAACCCTAAACCACCTTGAATCACTTAACCCATTTCACATGAGGTCTTCCTTCTAGAACTGTGTTGTCCCTTTATGAGATACACTGAATCTAGACAGCGTTATAGATTTGGTCAAGGTTGACCCATCTCATAGCTTAATCCCTTTCACACCTGCAAGTGGTTTTTATTACAAAGGCCCAGATTTACCCCTTTTCACATTGGGCATGTATTTATTCTTTGATTTAAGGAGTTTTTCATGTCCTCCTTTACATTTTATTCATCAAATAATAAAAAGGAAACAAAATGAAATATTCCTGTTAGCTTGGGCTAATTAGGAATATTACAGTCCTCCCCTCCAAAATTTTTGCTTGTCCTCAAGCAACTACAAGGTAAGTGCTGCAAAATTTCCAATGGAATTGTCTCCTCCCCGGAATTAACCATATAGCTGTCGTCATGAATAATTGGGAGATACAAAGGAAGAATTACAAGTTGTCCATTGGTCTTCTCAAGGCATGAGAGATTGTAAATATAGGGTACTTCAACCCCTGTAAGAGCCTTTACTCCCCATGCTTCCATCCAAATAAAAGGAGCCATTCTTGATAGCTCATAGAAACAATCATTAATCCCCATCATGTGCATTGAGTAGGGGCTATAAGGCTGGAAATGAGAGATAAATATACTCAACTCACGTTGTCCCTCTTCCCATTGTTGATGGATGTGGATCTGTTGATCCTGGGCTACAAAAATGTAGTTCTCATGAAGCCAAGAGGATCTTGGACCTTCATGATTCTCTTCATGGATTCTAGTGAGCCTTCTTGCCCAACCTCCTATGCATATAGTGAACAAATAATTTTTACCATAGGTGCTCCAATAGAAATATGGACTAAGTTTCATTGGATGGTGACCCAAGTCCCTCCTTTGAGACTAGCTTTGTCCATCCTCTAGCTTCCTCAAATCATGATACAATAAGTGGCCATCCCACCACCTTTTTGTTGCCATAAGCTTCTTCAAAGCTTGGAAATAATGGAGGATAATAGGTGTTGGTTGAACATGATTCAAGCATAACATGTATTTTTCTAAGTTATCCCTTGTGAGAGATCCCTTCTCATGAAATAAGCCCAATACATGACCTTTTTCATAAGAAAATACAATTTATAATGCAGCAGCCATATAAGGTTCTATCCTCTCCTTGAAATACAAATGGATTTGGGAGATTGCATTCCCAATGGATACCTTCACCCATTGTACCTTTCCTCCTCTCATGTTTACAATAAATATTGGAGCATCATTAACATCATGATATAAACATGCTCCCTTATGCCATCCCATGAGAAGGTTACATATTCTCCCAACCCAAAGTACATACATGATTATGATATTCATTCTAAATAGAAATGCATGTACATACATCATGGATACAAGTAGATGTATGGACATGGAATTCATCATGGGGTGTCCATACTCTCTTCACATCAACCAAAACAAACATGCCTTCTTCTTATGCATTATTTTCTTGAAATACAAGGCATGAGACAAGAAATTCAAAAACCTTGGGTGGTACCCAAACTCACCCAATAGGAACCAGCGCAAGTGATCTCTTCCCTGCTTCAGATCTAGATATGGTAAGTGGTTTACATGCCACTTACTTAATGTCCTTATCATTTCACCATGACTGAAAGTGAAATGTATATTCGGTTCCTTAGGGAAGCACCCATCATGTTGTAACACCTCCCTGAGCCCATCAAGGGAGTGGCCATATTTGAAAATAATCTTGGCCCATAGTTGTCCATGAAGCTTGTAAGGTAAAACACTCATTTTAGGAGTTATGGCCTGCAAATGTAAAGTAAGATAATACATGCAATCATGAAATAAGATTTGATTTACATAAGCATGCTTCTTACCCAAAGTCTCCAATGTTATGTTGGCTTCCCTCTTAGAAAGAGATGACATTGATGCACAAGGTTGAGGGAACACTTTTCTCTTCTGCTCATCATGGGAACTCCTTGGTGGAATTCCTTCAAGTAAGGAGACATAAAGGCATAGATCATGGAAGGATGTATGGACTGATGTGTCCTTGATTTTCTTGAATAAATCATTTTGCCTTCTTTTTGCATTATTATGCTGAAATAAAGAGGGACAAATGTTTCTTACCATGTGAAGCTTGCCCTCCTCTTTTCCTTCTGCAATCTTCAGGGTCTCATCCTTTGATAGTGATGACACATGATACCCATGGATGGTGCCATAATCTTCATATAATGAGACCTCCTTAATGAGAGATGACTGAATACATGAGTGGAGAAGACCCTCCATTCTTCCACTGTGCAATCCAATCACCTTCCTAGGTGTTTCAACATTCTACAATGGATAGGAATGACGTTGGCCCTCTTCCCCATCTCTTATTTATGTCCTCATGGTTTTACACCTTCTGGATTTCAAGGGATTTTGAAATGCAATCTGTTTGAGATCTTCAAGAAAAGACCTCTCATCTTTTTCCTTCCAAAACCATTGAGGTTTTGGATCTTCTACAAGTATAAGTTTCTCTTTGAGCTGGGGAGTGCTCATTGAGAAAGAGGTATATAGAAAGGAGAAAAGGTTTCTCACTTCAATATGTCTACCATTCATCATTTCTTCCTCCATTTCTTCACGAATGAAGCTGCAATTTGAATGCCCCCGTGAAGAATGGTGCCTCCTTTCTTCCCTACTGCTCTTGCACAGTGTAGTGAAACTTTGTTTCTCTAAATCAACAGCTTACAAAAATGTAGATCTCTTCATACCATTTATTGAAATGACAACAGATGGATTTATAATTATACCTTGGTGGGATGTAGAAGCAAGAGCTTCTTCTGCAGCTGTGTAGTCTTCATCCTTTACTGAACATGAAGGATGCTCCTCCAAGGTTGTTTCAGCGCTGGTACAAGTCTCCACCCTTTCAATCTTCTTGAGATCTTCTTCAATACCCTTCATAGTCCGAAAAAGGAGCAGGGAGATCTCCTCTTCTGTCATTCTTCCAAGTGGTGGAGCCATGATCTTGTTTTTCCTGTACAATTCATCTTCTTTGTGAGGGTAGGAAGTGCATGGGTCTTCCTCTCCTTCTTGAAACCTTCTGTAGGTCTCCTTCTTCTTTCTCCTTTGTCTGTCTACCCTCTTTGAAGAGGCTCTTCATGGATCTGGAATTTGATGAGGTAAAACTCATATTCTTCAATACTCTTACCTTTCTCCTTGCTTTACAACACTTTTTCTTGAAGCCACAAGCTGAGCCAAAGATCTTGCTCTGATACCACTGTAATATTCAACAATCAGAACAACTTATGAATCATGCATGAAAAACTTATTTCCAGCAAAAAATGAAATAAAATAGTAAAATGGACTCTTGGATCCCATATATTAGTCAATATAAATTCTAAATCCAATATTAGAGCTAAAACAAAGCAAACTAGGTGGGTTAAACAGATCTCCCACACCTAGGATTGCCAAAAAGTGTTAAAACCCCAAGACTGCAAAATGCTGGAGCAGATGCTCAAGGGACTGCGTAGTATAAGAGAGGTTTTACACATTAAATAATAGGATAAAAATATATCTACTCATGTATTGATAAATTATGCTGAAGAACAGATATCTAAGATCCTTATACAAAATACAAAAGAAACCGGCAAGGGTTTCTTGTCAAACACTCTGCATACAAAATGGGAAATTCAATAATTTACTGAATAACCACTGCAACACTGAAGTAAATGATTATATAAGGCTGAAATATTTCTGATATGCTGTATATCCCTCAAGGGCTTCCTCCCATGAAAGGATGAACCTCTCAATCACAAGGAAACTCAACAATGGAGCCACCAAACCATGCACTGAACACTTCCTCCAAAATAATGCATTCCCTGGAAGAAACAACGCTGGGAATGTATGGGAATGTGTGTTCTGATACCACAGATCTGAAATAGGCTTTGGATCTCCCCAAACAGATCTTTCAAGTGAAGGAAACCTTTCTCCAATGAGAAACTAGCTCAGAAGCCAGGATTCCAATCCCTTCCACTGCTGCACCCAGCAACACTGCACAATCTCTGGAAAAGTTGTGCTGATGAATATGGATGAAGCTTGGCCTGAAAACCTGATGTGGAATGATGAATTCAAGCTCTCCCAATGAGGCTCCTCAAAGGGAAGAGGCAGAATTCTCGCCCAGGAACACCCAGTGCTAAACAACACTGCAACTTTGCTAAGCAGCAAAGCAACAACAAGTCTTGGCAGACAAGAATAATAATCTAAGACATGAAGAATAATGTTGCCATCCTCTTCCTTATATAAGACATGATTTTTATTTCCCTTGGACCCACTCAATTAGGTTACTTCTAACCCAATTTACATCTCCCTCCAAAATTGCGTTATTCATCCTTGGATTCCTCCTCCACTAAAGCTGCATTGTTGACTTAGTCAAAGCAGCTTGAATTTAACCCTGTTCACACATGGAGGTTTCTTATTGAGCTAGAAAGAGTGTCCCCTTTCACAATTGGAGTATTTTATTCCTGCTTAGGAGACTTATGGGCTGTTCTTCCCATTTATTCACCGACTAGAGCTGTTGCTAACTCTAATGTTCCATTTAGCTTGAAGGCTAAAATTTTGGAACATTACATACACATACAATGCATAGTCGCAATAAAATACCCTCATAAAAGCGAGGGGTTGCCTTATAGGGCAAAAAACCCTAAACTAAACATAACTTATACCATCAGATCATCTGCCTAATAAATGGCCCAGTTTGACTAGAAATTACTATACTTTTACAAGGCAATTTTACATCTGTTTTTAGCTTCGGGGGCGCTGCCCCCGAAACCCCACACTAGGGGGGGCTCCATAAAGCGTAGCCACCCCTCCCCCCCTGAACCCCCCAGGCATCGTATAATTACAGGCTGTGTTGTGGCTCATTTGCAATATTCCTTTATTTTAATTTAAAAAAAAAAAAATAGAAAACTACTAAAAAGATATGTTAGAGTATCAAATTTCATATATTTTAGCATAAAAATATATCTGCTCGTTATATCAAAGTGTAAATTTTAAATACTTTTAGGCTTTATGAAAGCGGGTCCCAGTTCAAAGATTAAATATCGAGCACTTTATCAAGTGGAATTCGATGATTTATCAAGTAATGAGCATAAGGCTCAACCCGCGGGCACTTTCAATGCATGGGTTAACATGGAGGGTGACTCCGCAGTTGACCGTGTTGACTGTAGAAGTAATCCAGATGAACGTTTGAGATTGACTGCAGGGGTATAAGCCAAATAAGTCCTCCGTACCTCGAGGCCTCCCATAGTGACGTATTCTGCCAAGTTGGTGACAGTTGTATTCCACGTCAGAATTTATTAACGATCTTTTGGCGCGTCTTATCAACATTTAATTTCAAAGCCCGTGCCACCTATTTAAGGGGGATTATCATTCTTTTTTAAGTTATTTTTTATTATTTTGTGTTTGAATTTTTTCTATGTTGCATCTTTTTCAATATTCTGTCGCCCTGTCAATTATTGGGTCAATTGTCTAACATCCTAAAAGTTGAACTATGGCTAAACGCTCATCCCTGTCAGGTTCTTCCAGTCACATCCCTCTCATGGATACTGAGAGGGATATCCAGGACACAGATTTTTCCCTTGACCATCTTTTGTTTTATCAGCAAGTCCTCCTAAATGATAAGGCTTCTCCAATTTACACAGCCATGGAAAAAACTTGTGTGTTTTTTTCATGTATCCCGAAAACTCATCTTTTTCCCAAATTTATCTATTGGCTAGTGTCTGTTATGTACCCTAGGAAATGTTTCATAATGAATTTTCAAGGGGAAAATGTTCTGCAAGTGTCAGCCCAATTAATTCACCAAGATGTATGTTACCCTGAGTTAGAGTTGCATGTCCAATTCTCTGATGATTCCTTGATAACATATTATGACAGTCTTATAGGTCAGCAGTTTAATCAATTCATTCATTTTTTGAAGCCAAATACATAGAAATTTGTACCTAACAGTAAATAGTTCCCTATGAGGGGTTTTGATATTGAATTCAAACCAGTGCTGAGATGCATTGTAAATATTTTTGGAAAGGACGATGACAGTACAGTGGAAAACTAAATTCTGGGAATGTTCACCATGATGATGAAGCCAGGAGTGGTGTTGGATATTCCATCTTATTGGAAAGAAGTTGTTAACTCTCAAATCATGAGCTCATCATTAACGGTTTAATTCAGGTTTCCCTCAGTTATTGTTTACCTATTTTTTTATCAAAATGTAGAAGAATTCATGCATCTGGGGTTAAACATTATGGATATGAATAAGAGGAGACAATCAGTAATATTTTGGATAGATATAGTGAGAAAAGAACAGAATGAGGGTGGTTTGTTTGATTTTGCTGGTTATTTTATGTCTTCTGCATATAAAGTTTTGAATGGAATTTCTCCCCCCTATTTTTTGTCCAAAGCTCAAGAGTTCTTGTATTTGGGGACAAATTGTAAATTTGGTGATTAATTTGTTTTTGAATATTATTCTGAAATTAGACTTTATGGAGCTAGTGTAGAACCTTATAGGCTTCCTATATTTGTGTCTATGAGATTATTTTCTCTAGAGTTCATTAGGCAAAGTTTAAACATTGACCAAATACACTTTGTTCCTATGAAGAAGGGTCATATGTTCAAATTGCCAATGACTATGGGTCCCTTTATAGTTAATATGAGACAAGCATTTGATGAAGTCACTAAGGTGTTATATGAAATGCACTTACTGTTAGGAGAGAAGTGGGCTTATTACCCTCACAGTGTCATTTCTAGTAGAAGAATTGATAATGGATATTTAACCTTCATTCATGAGAGTAGACCGGATCTAGAAAAAGTGGCAAGTAAAGGTAATGTGAGTTCAGTAAGCTCAAATGTTCAGACTCATGTTATATCATAGAAATCAAATAAAAGAGGTAAAGATGTCACGGTTGATTCAGAGGACGAAGAACAGAGTGATGAGAAGAGAGAAAAGTTCAATGAAGAGTCTGTAGATACTCAACCTGGTTTTTCATTACAATTGGGAGATGAACAAAATGTCCCTGCTTCACCTAGGAGGCATGAGAGCACTCAAGAACAAGTGCCTCTAATTAAACAAATGTTTGCCTAGGTTATGGAGAGAAATCAAAAGATGAAGCAAGCATGGAGGCTCGAGCTGAGTAGAATATAACTACAGACCAAACAAGACTTTTAATTGCAATGGATCTTGAAAAGGATCAATTCAAAATTTCCCTTTCGCATCCTTCTGATATTTCTATTGTTTCTTCTAATAATTTTAATACTGTGAACTTGACTGTAGATATGAATAAAATTCCATTGCTTGACAAAGTGAATCTACACATGAAAACAGGTCAACTGATTGTGAATGACCTAAAAAAAACTAATGCAATGGCATAAAAGGTAAATAATATGCTTGGAAAGGTGATAAAGCAGTTGAAGTTAGAGAAAGGCAATTCCAGGGCTTTGACAATCCAGAACGAAGAGCTCAAAAAGATCATAGTGAATATTGGAGTAGATCCCAATGATAGGTCTGTTGTACAGAAGCTTCTGCAAAGTGCTAAATCAGAAATATCTGTACTCAAGAAAAAATTGAAATTGCCTACAGGAGAACATTCCACGGCAGCAGAGGTTGCAGAGGTGGAAAATGAGAAAGAAAAACTTCTTCAACAGCTCATGCAAAAGGAAGAAGAGGTCACTAAATTAAAGCAAACTGCATTGTCATTACAAAACTATATCGAATCTCATACTTGCACTTTTTTTTCCATCAGGTAGTGAAGATCCATCAACACAAATTTCTCAATCAACCACTGAATTGTAGATGGCAGAGAGAGATCGAAAAAGGGCATAAGTTGATTTAGAAACAACAACAAAGATTATAAAATCCACTGAAGGAGAAGTCAGTAAATATAAAATGGATTTCCAAACTGTTGATTCTAAGATTAAAAATATCAAAGAAAAAATGAAGGGAAATATGTCCTTAATACATGCTAAGGATATCATCTGGAATGATATTATTGCAAAAATGAAAACAATATGGGATTTTCTGACTGTTGTTGCAGAAGAAAAAAACATTATCAGGGAATTTGAAGAGCAAGTCATGACAGGCAAACATAAGACAATTAATAGGGCTATTTGGGCAAGAAATTTCATTAATTTCATTGATTCTAAAACAGTTCAAGAGTTAGAATAAAATTAAATTAAGGACAAGATTTTATATGCTGTGGAAATTAACAAAATGATTGTCAAAATGATTGCAGGAAGTCTACATAAAAGAAGCTGATTGAGCTTAAGGAAGAAGTGAGTCAGTTTGATAAATTATTTGATAAAATACCAAGAGTAGGTTTTCCATCATGTTGGGGTCTTGGAGGTGGTATTATATAATGGAATTCTTATGAACCCTTGCTAGTGTTGGAAAAAAGTAAGAACTTATGAGAAGACTCAGGTTCTTAAAGGAGCAATAATGATCAATTCCATTCAGAGACATTTTCAGCTATTGTGGTTAGTAAAAACTCTATTTGTGGAAAGACCATATTTCAACATAATCATTGCTTTCAGATTGGAATATCACAAGCTGGTTCATTCACCTAAGACAAACATCGAGATATGGAAGAAGTGCACAGCCTAGATGACATATTTTCCAAAGGATCCCTCGACTTCAAAGAATGGTAAATCAACCACTCAAGGAAATGTAGTAGCATCGTCATCAATTCATATTCAACATATAGATTATGATTTTAATTTCATGTTATTTCCTCTTTTAAAAGAGAGAATCTAATTGTATTAAGACATTTTGAGGACATGTAATAGATAGTGTACGAAATCCTAAGTAGTTGAAGTAGTTAAGATCAGTTACAGCAGTTACAAACTGCTTTCTATTGTATTTAATGAGATAGAGAAGAAAGAGAAAGTTTCCGAGTTTTGGACCTTCAGAGTGCAATTTTTGTACTCAGATTTCAAGTGATTAATGAATGAAAATCAAGTTTTTGGCATTTGTTGTTGTTGATGTGTCTTCTAGTTTACATTGTGTACTTTCCATCTTTCAATAAAATGAAGTAATGAAGCTGCATGTCTCTTTTTAATTGTGTGAATAAGAGCTAAAATCCTTAATAGGCGCTCCTTCATTTTAACTATTTATTTTCTTATAATTCTTCTAGAGTTTGGGGTGATATATTTTCTACAACAACATATCAATTTGGGCTTCTTTCTTACATGTTCTTCTGATCATTCCATTCTCTATCAACAGATAATAACATTGTGGGACATTCATTATATTTGATCTTTGAGGGTTTAATGATAAATATTTGAAGGTGATTAAACAAAGACCAATATTTCTTTGACATATCTATATAAATATCTTAAACAAAGATTCCTTGTCACAGCTAAGGGATTGTTTCTTATGGTACAACATTTTTTGGCGTTGTTTCCAAGGAACGAAGAAGCGAAGTTTTTTCCCTGGCTTTTGTTCATATTTCCTCTGGTTGTTCAGAGATGAGGAAATATTAAAGTTGTGTTTTCATTTCATAATTCTGGCTTATAAAAGGCCACATACAAGGTCAGATACCTCTCAGCAGAAAGCTCCTATTCTCTTAGATCCTGAAGAGCTAGTTTCTAAAAAAAGTCAGAAATCAAGAATGCTTTCTACACCTGATGCCACACTACCTGCACCAGGTAGAAGTTCAAATAACATTTCATCCAAGGATATTTCCCGGAAACTCATTTTCTCAGAACAAGAATCCTTTTCCTCGCCCATTCATTTCCAAGGACCAATATTATAAGAACAATATTTGGCATTTGTTTCATTCACATTTACAAAAACTCAACCTAATACATTTTCCAGTTCTTCTGTTATTTTTCATCAACCCCTTCCCATATCATTTGTTTCACCTCATCCATACACATCTACAAATGGTATACAAACCCCACCTACTCAAGGAGTAGTTAATCAAGGCATAAACATGGCAACCCCTGCTTTCTTGATGAATAGATATGCACCATTAAATCTTCCACAACCAATGAATGCAATGCCTCAGGAATACCTTAAGTTGCTTCCTAGATTTATTGGTGAAGATGAAATAACTGCAGAACAACACTTGCCTTTGTTTTGCACTTTTGCTGAAAATTTAAATGTTGAACATCTTGATGTAGTAATGAGACTTTTTGTACAGTCTCTAAATAGAGAGGCAAGAAAATGGTTTAAAGGATTACCAAATGGCTCAATTAATGATTGGGACGAATTAGAAAGGCAATTCATCCAAATAGGGGTGAAAAGAGAGATCATGGTTATTCATTGACATAGTTTAATGCTATTAATAAAAAGTCTGATGAAAACATGAGTGATTTCATTAAAACATTTAACAAATTGTATAATAGTTTGCCTGCAGAAATGAAACCCCCTCCTATTGGAGCAAGAGTTGTTTTTGTTGGGGCATTTGTATCAGATTTTAGTTTTACTTTTAGAGAGAAAATATCTCCCACACTTGAAAAAATCCAAAATGATGCTTTGGAGATTGAAGAAAATATGACTGCTACTGGAAAAGCATAAGAAAAGCAGTCAGTTCAAGGTAAAGGTAAATCCAAATAAGAGTCATCACCAGATGAAAGGATTGACGACATGACTAAGGTCATCAAGAACTTGTCAAAAAAATTAGTGAAAATGGAATTGGATAATAAGAAACCTGTACAACAAAACAGAGGGGTTTTTAATCCCCAATTCAGAAAGCAACCCTTGAAGATTTTGCAGAGGGAAATAAGAGATCAGGACCAAGTTCAAGCACCCCTATATATAGAAGCAACACCTTCACAATCTGGTGATGATGATCAGAAAGAGGTTGAATATCAAATCAGTGATTTTTATATGGAATATGATGAACAAGAAGATAAATGTGAAGAAGAATGTATAGAGGCTGATGTATCATTTGACTAGGAAGAAATGAATGATTATTGCAAACAATTCATTGATTTTATGCAAGCAGAACTGCATAAGAAGTATGACTTAAGAACAAAAAAGATATTAAGAACTCAGGATGATGGGGAAAAAGAACCAGAGTTAGTTCCTTCTCCAATGGCAACTCCACAACCAAAGAAATTAGTAAAACAATTAGACAAGGGAAAACAACCCATGAATTCAGTAAAATAAAATAAAAAGCAGCAAGCTGAGGCTTCCCAAAGTAATTCTAATGATTCTAATATTTTGGAGCTGATTGTTATTGTACCTGAGCAACATGGTAATCCTAACAGAAATCAAGAATAACCTGAGAAGATTATTAAACAAAATCAAACTTTCAGTTTGTTCAAAGAGTTATAACAGGTTAAAATTCAAGTACCCTTGCTTGAGTTAGCTAAGACACCTGGCTACAAGAAGGAAATTGCATAATTTTTTAATCTCTCTCTAATATTGTGAATTTGAAAAAAGAAAAACTAGTGGTCACCTTTGGTCCACATGTTGAAGAGGTAGATTACTCTGTTCCTCCTTTTTACATATCATTGCTTCTACATGATTTCATTCTGCATAATTGTATGTTAGATTCTGGTGCATCACATAATCTTATGCCATTATCTGTGTTGAAAGAACTAAATTTACAAATCACTAAGCCCTATAGAGACCTTTATTCATTTGATTCAAATAGGGTGAAGTGTGTTGGGCTTATCAAATACATGGTGGTTTCCTTAGCTCAAATTCCAACCAAGAGTATCATAATGGATGTAGTAGTTGCAGATATTCCAGCCAGATTTGGTATGTTGTTGTCCAGATCTTGGGGAGCAAAGCTTGGAGGTGTCTTAAAATTGGACTTCACATATGCAATCATCCCTATCTTCAATGGGGAAGAGAGAGGGTTATATAGAGAAACCAGATTTGTTAATACTACCACAAAGAAGGATGCAGGAAATTCCCCTACCTATGGCCAAGAGAAGGAGGATCTCTCTTGTTTTATGCTACATGAAGATGCAAAATTTGTTGAAGACTCACAGAAGCAACTCTCATCAACAAGTGTACATAAGGAGTTGGATTAAAATAAAATTTGGAAATGTTATTTTGATGGTGCCTACCCAAAGGTTGGCACAAGAGCTGGGTTTTTATTCATATCTCCAGAAGGTAATATTTTCCCTTTTTCTTTTAAGCTTGAATTTGAATCAACCAATAATGTAGTTGAGTATGAAGTATTTATTTTGAGTCTTCAAATTGCTAAAAAAATGGGAATTCAATGTATTTCCATTTTTGGTGATTCTGAGTTAATTATAAGACAAATTAAGAATTCATGTCAAACCAAGCATCCTAGATTGAGGTCTTATAGAAATGAAGTGTGGGACCTTATTTAAAATTATTTTGAAGCCTTGAATCTTCAGTTTATTCTAAGAGAAGAAAACAAAATGGAAGATTCACTGGCAGTTGCAGCCAGTACATTTAATCCACCAATTAATCCAAGTCTAAGATATGAGATAGAGTTGAGGCATAGGCCTTCAATTCCTGATAATGTAAAGCATTGGCAGGTTTTTGAGGATGATGAGAAGATCAATCATTTCCTAACAATGATTGGAAATTTTGAAGACAGTGAAATAGATCAAGAAAGTGAACAAACTGATCAGAATGATGTACTAAAAAACCTAAAACAGTTAATAGGTGATAAAAAGATAATTCAGTTGAAGGATAATACATTGCCCAGAGTTATGGTTCCTCTTGAAAGATTGTTTGATGCAAATTATGTAGCAGTGAACCAGAAGAAATTATCTCAGGAAGGAGAAATGGAGGACTATAATTTAGGAACTCAGGAGGAGCCCAAAATGGTTAAGTTGTTTAAAGGAGTTCCTAAGGATTATAAAGAAAGGTATGATGATCTTTTCAAGAAGTATATGGATGTGTTTGCATGGTCATATGAAGATTTAATGACATATGATTTAGCTATTATTCAACATAAAATACCACTGAAAGATGGGGTTAAGCCTCACAGGCAAAAGCTCAGGCAGATTAATTCACTGTTACTTGCCCCAATTGAAAAATAGGTGAAGAAACTATTGCAAGCAAAAAGCATAGTCCCACTTAGATACTCAGATTGGGTTTCAAATCTGGTTCCTATCAGGAAGAAGAATGGAGAGATAAGATTATGTGTTGATTTCAGGAACTTGAACAGAGCTTCCCTGAAGGATAATTGTCCTTTTCCAAAGATGGATTATGTTCTACAAAAAGTGACTGGAGCTCATAGGTTATGCATGGTTGATGGTTTCTTTGGGTACAACCAAGTAGATGTTGAAAAGGAAGATCAGAAGAAAACAAATTTTACCATGCCTTGGGGAACATTCATGTATGCCAGAATGTCATTCAGTCTCATGAATGCAGGGGCTACTTTCCAGAGGGCAATGGATATAGAATTTGTGGGTGAAAAATTTGTAGTCATATATTTGGTTGATGTGACTATTATTTCAGGTTCTGATGATGATCACTTGGAGCATCTGCAGAAGGCTTTCCTCAAATACAGGAAGTTTGGGTTATCATTGAATCCTAAGAAATATTTGTTTGCTTTGGAGGAAGGTAAGTTGCTAGGACATGTAGTTTCAAATAAAGGGGTGAAAATTTATCCAGCAAGAGTTGAGGCTATACAAATAATCTCATTGCCTAGAAGTAAGAAAGATATTCAAAGATTTCTAGGGAAGATTAATTTTCTGAGAAGATTTTTCCCAAATTATGTTGAGACTGTCAGGAACATAACAAATATGCTAAAGTGAAATGGGATAAAGATGCAACATAATCATTTTCCATAATTAAAGAGGCTCTTCAAGAAGCTCCAGTACTGATCAGCCCAGATTATCAAAAGCCTTTCCAAATATTTTCATTTGCATCACCTTCTACCATTGTTGTTGTGTTGCTGTAGAAGAACAAAGAGGGAAATGAGAAACCTGTAGCATTTTTCAGTAAAGTTCTCAGAGATTCAGAACTCAAATACAATATCATGGAGAAGCAAGTATATGCTTTAGTTAAATCATTAAAATCTTTCTGGACTTATGTACTTCATTCTCAAATAGTAGCATATGTACCTAATTCAGCTGTAAAAGATGTGCTAGTTAAAAGTGATGTGGAGGGAAAAAGAGGAAAATAGATTGCCAAAATCCAAGAATATGATTTAGATATTAAGCCTACCAAGTTGGTCAAAGGACAAGGATTGGAAAAATTGCTGACAGAATCTAATTTTCAAGCTCTAGGAATTAATCTGCTTGCACTTTTGGATGAAGTTGTTGATGAAACAAGTCAAGTTAGCACAAAGTCAGCGATCAAGTACAAATTTCTCTGCTCGAATTGGTATAAGAATATTATTCACTATTTGTGTTTTTACTCTTGTCCTCCCTCAATCAACAAAACAAAGTACAGAGCTATTAAACTCAAAGCTAAGCCTTATGTTATAATTGATGCTAAATTATATTAGAAGGATCCTGCTAGTGTTTTGTTGCTATGTTTGACAGAAGGAGAGTCAATGGAAGTTATCAAAGAGTACCATGAATGTTTGTGTGGGGGCCATTATAGCTGGAAAGTTACTATTCATAAAATCCTCAAATCAGGTTTTTACTGGCCTTCCTTAATTTCTGATGTATACAGAGTGGTTAGAAGTTGCCAGAAATGCCAATTGTTTGTAGAGAAGAAAAGGTTAGCTCCTCTACCTCTTCTCTCTGTTTTTGTTAAAGAACCCTTTAGACAATGGGGATTGGATTTCATTAGAGAAATCAATCCACCATCAAGTGGGCAGTTCAAGTGGATTCTGACTGCCACTGATTATTTTACAAAGTGGGTGGAGGAAATACCTACCAGAAAAGAAAATTATCTGGTAGTAATGAAGTTTCTGGAAGAGAACATCTTCAGCAGATTTGGATGTCCAGTGAAGATTGTAACAGACAATTCTCAGGTATTCAACTCAGTCAAATTCATTAATTTTTGTCAAACATATAATGTTATCTTGTCTCATTCTACAACATATCATCCTTAAGGGAATGGGTTAGTTGAATCTTCCAACAAGACAATGGTGAATATTTTGAAGAAAAAAATTAATGAAAATCAGAAGAACTAGCATTCAAATTTGATATTTTCTCTCTGGGCAGTAAGAATAACTACTAGAAGATCTACTGGTAAGTCCCCTTATGAATTAGTATATGGTACTCAAGCTTTGTTTCCCACTCAGTTAGCTAGACCAATAATTTATTTTCTTCAAGAAGTGCAAGAATAACCCAATGCATTGATAAGAAGACTAAATAAGGTGATAGAATTGAGTGAGAGCAGGACTAAAGTCAGGGAAAACTTGGTCACATATTAGGAGAAAATGAAGTCCATTTTTTATAGGAAGGCAAAGGAGATTCTTTTCCAAACTGGAGATTTGGTATTAAGATGGGATACAAGAAGAGAATAAAAAGGAAAACATGGTAAGTTTGACCCTCTCTGGTATAGCACATACAGGATTATTAAAGCCAGATCAAATAACACTTTTATGTTGGAGAATCTTGATGGACAAATAACAGAACTGCCTATGAATGGGCAATATTTAAAACATTATTTACAACACTAAAATTTGATGGTTCACCATTGTACATATTCGGTTTTCTTCATTGTACATTTTTCATCAAATAGTATTTGACTCCATGCCCAAAGTGAAGGCACTAATCTGTAGGTTCTTAGTGTTTCGTGGCAAAAAACACTATCCCCACATGGAGCCAGATGTTGTGGATCATTTGCAATATTCCTTTATTTTAATTTTTAAAAATAAAAGAAATAGAAAACTACTGAAAAGATATGTTAGAGTATCAAAGTTCATATACTTTAGCATAAAATTATATCTGCTCGTTATATCAAAGTGTAAAGTTTAAATGCTTTTAGGCTTTATGAAATCGGGTCCCAGTTCAAAGATTAAATGTCGAGCACTTTATTGAGTGGAATTCGATGATTTATCAAGCATTGAGAAAAAGGCTCAACTCATGGGCACTTTCATCTTGTGGGTTAACATGGAGGGTGCCTCTCCAGTTGACTGTGTTGACTGCGGAAGTAATCCAGATGAACGGTTGAGATTGACTATGAGGGCATAAGCCAAATAAGTCCTCCGTACCTCGAGGCCTCCCACAGTGATGTATGCTGCCAAGTTGGTGACAGTTGTATTCCACGTCAGAATTTCTTAACAACCTTTTGGCGCGTCTTATCAGAATTTAATTTCAAAGCCCGTGCCACCTATTTAAGGGGGAATTCTCATTCTTTCTGAAGTTATTGTTTATTAGTTGGTGTTTGAAATTTTTCTGTGCTGCGTATTTTTCAATCTTCTGTCACCCTATCAATTATTGGTCACCCTGTCAATTATCTACCATCCTAAAATTTGAACTATGGCTAAACGCTCATCCCTGTCAGGTTCTTCCAGTCACGTCCCTCTCATTGATACCGAGAGGGATATCCAGGATACAGATTGTTCCCTTGACCACCTTTCTTTTTATCAGCAAGTCCTCCTAAAAAATAAGGCTTCTCCAATTTACACTGCCATGGCAAAAACTGGTGTGTTGTCTGCATGTATCTCGAAAACTCATCTTTTTCCTGAATTTATCTATTGGCTAGTGTCTGTTATGTACCCTAGGAAATTTTTCATAATGAATTTTCAAGGGGAAAATGTTCTGCAAGTGTCAGCCCAATTAATTCACCAAGCTATATATTACCTTGAGTCAGAGTCGTATGTCCAATTCTCTGATGATTCCTTGATAGCATATTATGACAGTCTTGCAGGTCAGGAGTTTGATCAATTCATTCATTTTCTGAAGCCAAATACAAAGCGGTTTGTATCTGAAAATAAAGAGTTCCCTATGGAGGTTTTTGATATTGAATTCAAACCAGTACTGAGCTTCATTGCAAAGATTTTGGGAAAGGATGATGACAATACAGTGGACAAGTCAATTCTGGGAATGTTCACCATGATGATGAAGCCAGGAGTGGTGCTGGATATTCCATCTTATTGGCAAGAAGTTGTTAACTCTCAGCTCATGAGCTTATCATTAATGAGTTCATCTAGGTTTCCCTCACTTATTGTTTACCTATTTTTATATCAAAATGTAGAATAATTCATGCATCTGGGGTTAAACATTATGGATATGAATAAGAGGAGACAATTAGTAATATTTTGGATGGATATAGTGAGAAAAGAACAGAATGAGGGTGGTTTGTTTGATTTTGCTGGTTATTTTATGTCTTCTGCATATAAAGTTCTGAATGGAAGTTCCCCCCTTGTTTTTTGCCCAAAGCTCAAGAGTACTTGCATTTGGGGACAAATTGTAAATTTGGTGTTTGGTTTGTCTTTGAAGATTATTCTGAAATTAGACTTTATGGAGCTAGTGTAGAACCTTATAGGCTTTCTGTATTTGTGCCTATGAGATTATTTTCTCTGAAGTTCATTAGGCAAAGTTTAAACGTTGACCAAATACACTTTGTGCCTGTGAAGAAGGGTCATATGTTAAAATTGCTAATGATTGTGGGTCCCTTTATAGTTAATATAAGACAAGAATTTGATGAAGTCACTAAGATGTTAGATGAAATGCACTTAATGTTAGGAGAGAAGTGGGCTTATGACCCTCACAGTGTCATTTCTAGTAGAAGAATTGATAATGGATATTCAGCCTTCATTCATGAGAGCAGATCGGATCTAGAAAAAGTGGCAAGTAAAGGTGTTGTGGGTTCAGTAAGCTCAAATGTTCAGACTCTTTTTATATCAGAGAAATTAAGTAAAAGAGGTAAAGAGGTAGTGTTTGATTTAGAGGACGAAGAATAGAGGGCTGAGAAGAGAGAAAATTTCAATGAAGAGTTTGTAGATACTCAACCTGGTTTTTCATTACAATTGGGAGATGAACAAAATGTCCCTGCTTCACCCAGGAGGCATGAGAGCACTCAGGAACAAGTGCCTCTAATTAAAAAAATGTTTGCCCAGATTGCAAAGAGAAATCAGAATATGAAGGCAAGCATGGAGGCTCAATCTGAGTAATAGATAACTCAAAACCAAACAATACTTTCAAATGCAATGGATCTTGAAAATGATCAATTCAAAATTGCCCTTTCTCATCCTTCTGATATTTTTATTGGTTCTTCTACTAATTTTAATACTGTGAATTTTACTGTATATGTGAAGAAAATTCCATTGCTGGAAAAAGTGATTCTACACATTCAAACAGGTCAACTGATTGTGAATGACCTAACAATGGAACTGAAGGCAGAGAATATGCTTGGAAAGGTGATAAAGCAGTTGAAGTTAGAGAAAGCCAATTATAGGGCTTTGACAATCCATAACGAAGAGCTCAAAAAAATCATAGTAAAGACTGGAGTAGATCCCAATGACAGTTATGTTGTACAGAAGCTTCTGCAAAGTGCTGAATCATAAATATCTGTAGTGAAGAAAAAATTTAAATTGCCTACAGGAGAACATTCCATGGCAGCAGAGGTTGCAGAGGTGGAAAATGAGAAAGAAAAACTTCTTCAGCAGCTCATGCAAAAGGAAGAAGAGGTCACTAAATTAAAGCAAACTGCATTGTCATTACAAAACCATATCGAATCTCATACTTGCACTTTTGTTTTTCCATCAGGTAGTGAATTTCCATCAGCAATAATTTCTCAATTAACCACTAAATTGCAAGTGGCAGAGAGAGATCAAAAAAGGGCACAAGCTGATTTAGAAACGACAACAAAGATTATAAAAGCCACTGAAGGAGAAGTCAGTAAATATAAAATGGACTGCCAAACTACTGATGCTGAGATTAAAAATCTCAAAGAAAAATTGAAGGGAAATATATCCTTAATACAGGATATGGATATCATCTGGAATGATATTATTGCAGAAATGAAAACAATTTGGGATTTTCTGACAGTTGTTGCAAAAGAAAAAAGCATTATCAGGGAGTTTGAAGAGAAATTCATGATAAACCAACAGAAGACAATTAATAGGGCTATTTGGGCAAGAAAGTTCAATAATTTCATTGGTTCTAAAATAAATCAGGAGTTAGAAGAAAATTAAATTAAAGACAGGATTTTATATGCAATGGAAATTAACAAAATTATTGTAAAAAATGATTGCAGGAAATCTATAGAAAAGAAGTTGATTGAGCTTAAGGAAGCAGTGAGTCAGTTTGATAAATTATTTGATAAAATAGAAAGAGCAAGTTTTCCATCATGTTGGGGTCTTGGAGGTGGTATTATATCATGGAATTATTATGAACCCTTTCTAGTGTTGGAAAAAAGTAAGGTAGACAACACTCATGAGAAGACTCAGGTTCTTAAAAGAGAAACAATGATCAATTTCCTTCAGATAGATTTTCAGCTGTTGTAGTTAGTAAAAACTCTATTTTTGGAAAGACCATATTTCAACAGAATCACTGCTTTTAGATTGGAATATCACAAGTTGGTTCATTCGCCTAAGACAAACATCGAGATATGGAAGAAGTGCAGAGCCTAGATGACAGATTTACCAAAGGATCCCTCGACTTCAAAGAAGGATAAATAAAATAGTCAAGGAAATTTAGCAGCATCATCATCAATTCATATTCAACATATAGATTAGGATTTTAATTTCATGTTATTTCCTCTTTTAAAAGAGAGAATGTAATTGTAATAAGACATTTTGAGGACATGTAATAGATAGTGTACGGAGTCCTAAGTATTTGAAGTAGTTAAGATCAGTTACAGCAGTTACAAACTACTTTCTATTGTATTTAATGAGATAGAGAATGAAGAGAAAGGTTCAGAGTTCTGGACCTTCAGACTGCAATTTTTGTACTCAGATTTCAATTGATTAATGAATGAAAAGCAAGTTTCTGGCATTTGTTGATGTTGATGTGTCTTCTAGTTTACATTGAGTACTTTCCATATTTGAATAAAATGAATTAATGAAGCTGCAAGTCTCTATTTACTTGTGTGAATAAGAGTTAAAATCCTTAATAGGCACTCCTTCATTTTAACTGTTTCTTTATTATAATTCTTCTGGAATTTGAGGTAATATATTCTGTACAACAGCATATCAATTTGGGCTTCTTCCTTACATGTTCTTATGATCATTCCATTCTATATCAACAGATAATAGCATTGTGGGACATTCATTATATTTGATCTTTGAGGGTTTAATGATAAATATTTGAAGGTGATTAAACAAAGACCAATATTTCTGTGACATAAGTATATAAATGTATTAAGCACAGATTCCTTATCACATCTAAGGGATTGTCTCTTAAGGTACAATAGGTGGCGTTTCCGCCCCATTAATGTACAGGGGTCCAACACTGTGATATAAAATAAACAAGATAATCAGGCTTCACACCCAACAATCTTCCACTTGGAGACTGATCGTAGAAACTCCATCGCTGCTTCATTTGCTAGACAATGACTCCACTTTGGACCTATATATTTCTCATATTCATCATCATTCTTGAAGACCAATTGAAATTGAGCATATTCTCAGTTTCTCCCTGGTTAAAACTTTTTTTTACATATCTACAAGATTCTGGCTAGTGTGTATCTTTTCCAACTACAACTGTCCATCTTCCAATACTGACCGTATGAAATGGTACTCGAGCTGTATGTGTTTAGTCCTAGAATGAAATGTTGAGTTCTTTGGAAGATGAATGGCACTTTGGATATCACTTTATAACGTGCCCATATCATGCTTCTTACCCAATTCATCCATAAACCTTTGTAACCAAATCATTTCTTTACTAGCCTCTGTAGCAGCAACATACTCTGCTTTTGTTGTTGAAAGTGCAACAACACTGGATTTTTGAAACCCAACTAACAGTTGTTCCACCTACAGTAAATACATATCCTGTAGTGCTCCTCCTGTTATGTCTATCACCTGCTATATCTGCATCAACATATCCCTATAGAGCAATGTTTGAACCACCAAAGCACAATTCTTGATTTGTGGTACCTCTCAAATATCTGAGAATCCATTTCACTGCCATCCACTGTTCTTTTCCTAGATTGTTCATGTACCTGCTTACAACTCCCACTGCATGTGAAATATCAGGCCTTGTGCAGACCATTACATACATTAAGCTTCCAACTGTTGATGCATATCGAACTTTAGACATATAGTCCATTTATTCTTGGGTCTTGGGGCACATGTCCTTACTAAGTTTGAAATGGCTAGCAAAAGGTGTACTAACTGGTTTTGCATTCTGCATATTAAATATTTTCAACACCTTTTGTATGTAAATTTTTTACCGATGAAATAGGTAACTGCACTGGTACCTACTTTTTGACATAGCAAGAAAAACACCCGATTTTGAAAAGTGTTGATGCAGAATCAATTTTTTTTTTTTTAGCATGTTTTTGGCACTTAATTTTTTTTTTATTTTTTTTTTCTGTGATGCTTTTTATGTCGATTTTGAATTGTGGTGACGTATCATCACCAACGTTTTTTTAGAGGATTGATTTTGACACTATGCATTTTCTAATGTCTTCTTCTTCCATGAGATGTTTATTTTTAAGTGCATTTATGTACTTGTGTTTTAAAAAGAAAATAAAAATAAAAATTTCTTAAAATAAAAATTTGTAATGATATCTTCACTTTTTCACATAGATAAAAAATGAAAAAGGGGTCAATATAATAAAGTTTATAATTTCTACAAGTTTATATATTGCTAATTAATTTTTCAATGCACATCAAATAATTGTCGCTAAAAACCCAATATTTTGAACAATATGACAAAAAAATACAAATTTTCAATACAAATAGAATGCAAAAATACACTTTTAGAGACTTTTTGTTGAAAAAAACATGTTAAATAAACTAATTTTTGGGAAAATATTAACAGAAAAACTTAAGAAAATAGCATTTTTATTGAATTTTATGTCAAAAAATAATAGTAATCACATGTTTTTTGCAAAAAATAAGGATTCTTCTCATAAAATATCAAAGTCTATACATTACAAGTAAAACTGATTAATATATCTCAAAAATGAGCTTTGTTTGCAAGCATAACTTAAAGATCCTCAACAATATCAACTAATACATATTCAACATCATCTACTTCATTTTGGTCATTGTCATCTTCTAATGGATCTTTCATTTCTACAAATCTTCCAAAGTGTCCCTTTCCAATCATTCCATATAATCGTGCTTGAGGTTCCTTTGTTTTTTTTTTCCACACGTGATTCATTAAAATCCCCTTTCCTCAAACCAACTTCTTGCTTCGCATCTGGAAGGAATTCAAGAGCATTGCACTGGGTCTTTCTCAATGGCAATGCAATTTATTCCTTTTGGTAGGCAACATGCTAGTGTTGTACCTAATCATCAAGTACAAAAGAAATAAGTAACAAAATTAGTATAAAGACATAAAAAGTAAAAAATAAAATATTTAAATTAAAATTTTTATAATAAAACTTACCTAAACCTGAAAATAGATCCAAAACCCAATCTCCTTCATTTGAAGGTGTCGCCCGACCTGCCTCCGGCCCCCAGCTGGGCAGAGGGTGATTCCGAGAATCGCCCTCTGCCTATCCAGGGGTCGGAGGCAGGCTAGGCAGCCCTCAACGGTGCTACCCAGCCAGGCTCCGCCCAGATGGGGGTGAATCTTAGAATCGCCCTCCACCCATTCGGGGGTGATTCTCGGAATTTCCCTCCACCCAGCAGGGAGCAATTCTCAGAATCGCCCTTCACCCAGCCAGGGATGATTCTCGGAATCACCCTCCGCCTAGCCGAGGGCCGGAGGCAGGCCAATCAGCACTGTCGAGGGCTGCCCAGCTTGCCTCCGGCCTCCGGCTATGCAGAGCCAAGCTAGGCAGCCCTCGATGGAACCACCCAACTGGACTCTGGCCCCTGGTTGGGCGAAGGGAGATTCTCGGAATCACCCTTCACCCAGCCGAGGGCCAGAGGCCGGCCGAGCAGCAATGTCGAGGGCTACACAGCCTGCCTCTAGCCCCCGGCTGGGCAGAGGGTGATTCCAAGAATCACCCTCCACCCAGCCGCGGGTCAGAGGTAAGCTCGATAGCCCTTGATGGTGTCGCCCGGCCTGCCTCCGACCCCTGGCTGGGCGGGGGGCAATTCCAAGAATCACCCCTAGCTGGGCGGAGGGAGATTCTAAGAATCACCCGCAATTGGGCGGAGGGCGATTCTGAGAATCACCTCCGACTGGGCAGAGGTCGATTCCGAGAATCACCCCCAAATAGGCGAAGGTCGATTCCGAGAATCACCCTCGGCTCGGCAAAGGGCAATTCCAAGAATCACCCCCAGCTGGGCAGAAGGCGATTCCAAGAATCACCCTCCGTCCAACCGGGGGTGATTCTAGGAATCGCCCTTTTCCCAGCTAGGGGCCGGAGGTAGGCTGAGCAGCGTAGGGAAATTCAGAGAATCACCCTCAGCTAGGAAAAGGGCGATTCCGAGAATCACCCCTGGCTGGGGAGAGGTTGATTCCGAGAATCACTCCCAGCTAGGCGGAGGTCAATTCCGAGAATCACCCCTGGTTGGGCAGAGAGCGATTCCAAGAATCACCCCTGGATGGGTGGAGGGTGATTCCGAGAATCACCCTCGACTGGGTGGAGGGTGATTCCGAGAATCACCCCCCGCTCGGCGGAGGGCGATTTTGAGAATCACCCTTGGTTGGGTGAAGGGAAATTCCAAGAATCACCCCCAGTTGGGCGAAGGTTGATTCTGATTCCGAGAATCACCCACAGCTGGGCGGAGGGCGATTCCGGGAATCACCCCCAGCTGCACGGAGGGCGATTCCGAGAATCGCCCCCAGCTGGGTGGAGGGCGATTCCGAGAATCGCTCCCGGCTGGGTGGAGGGCGATTCTGAGAATCACCCCTGACTGGGCGGAGGGCAATTCCAAGAATCACCCCCGGCTGGGTAGAGGGCGATTCCGAGAATCAGCCCTGGCTGGGAAAAGGGTGATTCTGAGAGTAACCCCTGGCTGGGTGGAGGGAAATTCTAAGAATAACCCCCGGCTGGGCGGAGGGCGATTCTGAGAATAACCCGCGGCTAGGCAAAGGGCGATTCTGAGAATCACCCTCGACTAGGCATAGGGTGATTCCAAGAATCACCCCCGGTTGGGCGGAGGTTGATTCCAAGAATCACCCCCAGCTGGGCGGAGGGAAATTCCGAGAATCACCCATGGCTGGGCAGAGGCCGGTGGTGATTCTCGAAATCGCCCTCTACCCAACCGTGGGTGATTCTTGAAATCTCCCTCCACCCAGATGGGGGTGATTCTCGGAATCGCCCTCCGCCCAGCCGGGGGTGATTCTCAGAATCGCCCTCCGCCCAGCTGGGGGTGATTCTCGAAATCGCCCTCTACCTAACCAGGGGTGATTCTCAGAATCTCCCTTCGCCTAGCCGGGGGTGATTCTCGGAATCGCCGTCCACCCATCCAGGGGCTGGAAGCAGGCCGAGCAGTGCTACCGAGGGCTGCCCAGCCTGCCTCCAACCTGCGGCTAGGTGGAGGGCGATTCTTGGAATTTCCCTCCACCCAGTCGAGGGCCGGAGGCAGGCTGGGTAGCCCTCAACGGTGTCGCCTAACGGGCCTTTGGCCCTCGGCCGGGCGGAGGGTGATTTCGAGAATCTCCCTCTTCCCAGCCGGGGGCCGGAGGCTAGCTGGGTGGCACCATCGAGGGCTGCCCAGCGGGGGGCCGAAGGCAGGCTGGGCAGCCCTCGTTGGCGCCGCCTAGCCTGTCTCCATCCCCCGGCTGGGCGGAAGGCAATTCTGAGAATCACCCCCGGCTGGGAAGAGGGTGATTCCAAGAATCACCCCCAATTGGGCAGAGGGCGATTCTGAGAATCACCCCCGATTGGGTGGGGGGAAATTCTGAGAATCACTTCCGACTGGGCGGAGGGAAATTCTGAGAATCACCCCCGGTGGGCGGAGGGCGATTCCGAGAATCACCCCCTGCTGGGCGGAGGGTGATTCCAAGAATCACCCCCTCCTGGGCGGAGGGTGATTCCGAGAATCACCCTCCGCCCATCTGGGGGTGATTCTCGGAATCGCCCTCCGCCCAGCCAGCAGCCAGAGGCCAACTGGGCGGCGCCGTCGAGGGCTACCCAGCCTGCCTTCGGCCCCTGGCGGGCGACAAATTAATTTTTATTTTATTTTATTTTTTTCAAACACAAACTATTTAAAAAAATTAATTTCTTTTTAAACAAAAACTATTATAATAAAAAGAAAAATGTATTGTTTAAAAAGAAAGAAAAAAAAAAAAAACTATTCAATTAAAATTTTAAAATATAAAAAAACAATAAAAACAAATTAGAAAATGAGTTTTAAAAAATAAGCAAACAAATATAAATATATATATATATATATATATATATATATATATATATTTAATTTCAATTTTTTAAATTAAAACAATTATCTTTAAAATATAAAAAAAAAAATATATATATATATATATATATATATATATATGTTTTAAAATATAAACAAACATATAGAAGAAGATTTTAATTTTTAATTTTTATTTTCTTAAAACTAAAACAATTATAATTTAAAATATAGAAAAACAAAAAAAAAATTTACATATAAACAAACAAATATATGAATAATAAATTTTGCATTTACTTGTTCATTTTTAAAAATTGTTTAAGTCATATAATTTCTCCCTAATTTCATGGTTCAAGTATTTTGAAAACTTAAGATTTAAAAACTTGAGATTTACAACTTGTCATTAAGGTTTTTATGCGCCACGAAATTTTATCTTTAATGTTATGGTTAAAAATAATTACAATTTTAGGGTTGTTTAGAGTTAAGATATTTTATGTTTAACAACATGGATAAAAATTGTTCAAAATGATAAGCCCTTCAGACATGATTTTGTTTATATTTAACATCATCTATCAAAAAAGTTAGAATTTTACGACTTTTTAATGTCCTTATATGTTGTCTTTAATTCCATTGTTACAATGTGTCAAAAGTGTGACACAATGGTTTTTTTTGTTATTCCAGCATCAACTCATTTTGTTTTAAGGGTGTTTTTTTCAATCATTTTTTCAAGAAACAATTTCATTTTTATTATAATTTTATAAAAAGGTGAAATTTGACCTTGAGAAAAAAACAAAAAGTAAAACAAATGCGTTCTGGAATACACACTTCTTGTTTTTTAGGCATTTTTTCATGTTTTTTTAGTCTTTTTGGGCTAGAGTTCCCGTTTTGAGGTAATAGTTCCCGTTTCATCGGTAACATTGTTATGTACTCATTCTGAGATAGTGTTAATTTGCAATTTTTCCTGTCTCTAGTTATTCTCATACCAAGGATTTGTTTTGCAGCTCCCAAATCCTTCATTGCAAATGAATTTTCCAATTTTATTTTGGGCACATTTATTTCCTGCATGTTAGACCATGCAACAAGCATGTCATCTACATACAATAACAATATAATATAGCTAACATCATTTTTCTTTTTCAGATAAACACAATGATTAGAGTGACATCTAGTATAACCTTGTTCAGACATAAACCTATCAAATTTTAGATACCACTGCCTTGGAGCGTGTTTTAAGCCATACAAGCTCTTCTTTAACATGCACACTAAATTTTCTTTCCCTTTGACCTCATATCCTTCTGGTTGCTCCATATAGATCTCTTCCTCCAAATCTCCATGGAGAAATGTTGTCTTTACATCTAACTGTTCAAGATGAAAATCTTCCACTGCTACAAGACTTAAAATAGTTCTGATTGAAGTCATCTTAACAATAGGAGAAAGTATTTCATCAAAATCAATACCTTTCTTTTGTGCAAGCCCCTTCACCACAAGTCTAGCTTTGTACCTTTATTTTCCTCCATCTTCTTCCTTCAGCCTCTAAACCCATTTATTCTGCAATGTAGTTCTACCTACAGGCAACCTCACTAAGTCCCAAATCTGGTTATGCATTAAAGAGTCCATCTCTTCTTTCATGGCTAGCTCCCACTTCTTCCTAGTTTCAACCTGCCTTACTTCTTCATAACATTCGGGTTCACTAGAATCAGTCAAAAATAAATAATACAATGAAGAAGAGTATTGTTTAGGGGTTCTACTTATCCTAGTAGATCTTCTAACACCACTTCCAGGTGTTTGAGGTGCATGTTGCTGTTTTGGTGGTTGCTGTTGTTGTGGCTATTGATTATTATTATTTTCAGGCACCTTTATTTTTTCAGTGATCTCATCAAGAACTGTATATTCTTTGTTTTCTTTTTCTTGTCTCTTTTCCTACAACTGATTCTTATACAAGACCTTTTCATTGAATATTGCATCTCTGCTCCTAATGATTTTATGATTTTCATAACCATATAAGCGATAACAAAAATCATTAACACCATATCCAATAAAGGTACATTTCTTTGATTTTGCCTCAAGATTTGTTCTATTTTCTTTACTAATATGGACAAAGGCCTCACAGCCAAAAGGCTTTAAAAAAGATTAGTTTACCTTTTTACTTGTCCACGCTTCCTCTGGAATACCACCATCCAAGGAACTTGAAGGCCCTAGATTTATTAGATAAACAATAGTATCTACAGCATCTACCCAAAATTGTAAAGGAAATCCTACATGCAATCGCTTGCACCTTGCACGCTCCATGATTTTTTTGTTCATCCTTTCTAACACACCATTCTCTTGTGGTGCTCTTGGAACTATCTTCTCTCTGTGAATTCCATGCTCTGAATAGTACCTATCAAACTCTCCATTGCAATATTCACCTCCATTGTCTGCTCTGAGACACTTCAACTTCTTTCCTATTTTAATCTCAACCAAAGCTTTCCATTTCTTGAAAGCTTCAAATACATCAGATTTATTTTGAATACAATAAATCCAAGTTTTTCTAGTTGCATCATCAATAAAAGTAGCATAATAACGAGAGCCACCAAGAGATGATACCTGAGCAGGTCCCCATACATTTATATGCACAAGCTCTAATTTTTCGCTCTTCTTTTCTTTCCCAATCTGAAAAATCTAATTCTCTTCTGTTCTCCATAAATACAATTCTCACAGAAATCCAAATAAACATTCTTCAAACCCAGCAACAAATTTCTTGAGTGAAAAATCTTCATCCCCTTCTCACTCATGTGCTCGATCCTATGATGCCATAATGCTGCATCTGCTCCTTTGGAAGTTAGAGCATTAACAGAGTTATAAATACCATTGCATAAATACAATGTACCAAACTTTTCACCTTTTTCTATTACCAGGGCTCCTTTGGTAACCTTCTAAGCTTTATCTATGAAAGTTGTCATAAAACCTTCACCGCCTAACTACCCTATTGAAATCAGATTTTTCTTCAGATCTGGAACATGCCTTACCTCCCTTAATAGCCATTAGTTTCCATTCTGATGTTTTACAAGAACTTTACCCATTCCAACAATTTTACAGGGTTTATCATCACCCAAACGGACTTTTCCAAAATCTCCTTGAACATATTCATGAAAATATTTCTTATCAGGTGTGGCATGGAATGAGGCCCATGAATCTACCACCCAGGAATCAGTAACATTTTTTAAAGAAATAATCAAAGAATCTTGTAACACATCACCTATCAAATTTGCTTCATGATTGTCTTCTTGCTTTGCGTCTCCTTATTTTCCCTTTCGAGATCTACAGTCTTTCTTCAGGTGTCCTTTCTTGCTGCATTTTCAGCACACTATCCCTGATATAGACTTGGATCTACCTTTCCTTAATTTACTACGATATCCTAAGCTCTTTCTCCTTTCCATTCTTCTTCCCCTAGACTCTGCACTCAAAGAATTACCCGATGTCTCCCCGAATATTTTCTGTCGCATTTCCTCGCTAAGGATAGCACCGACAACATCATCAAACTTTAAAGTACTAGATCCAGAGATAGAGTTACTAATGGCCATAACTAAACCATTCCAGCTTTCTAGAAATGGGAACAAAAATAAAAGAGCCCTAACTTCATCATCAAAGTTTACCCCTATAGAACTTAACTGACTGGTAACTATATTAAAATCATTTAAATGATCTACAACAGATCCACCTTCCGACATCTTCATATTAAATAAACATTTCATAAGAAATACCTTATTTGAGGCCGAGGTTTTTTCATATAGTTTCGCCAATCCCTTAATCAAGCCCTCTGTTGTTTAATATCCTATGTTCTTTCTCATATTCTCCCTATCTGTTTCTCACTCTGAGAATACACATACAATGCACATCCGCAATACAATACCCTCATAAAAGTGAGGGGTTGCCTTCTAGGGAAAAAAACCCTAAACTAAACATAACTTCTACCCTCAGATAATCTTCCTAATGAATGGCCCAGATTGACTAGAAATTACTATACTTTTATAAGGAAATTTTACATCTATTTTTAGCTTCGGGGGCACTGCCCCCGAAACCCCTCGCCAGGTGGGGGGGGCTCCATAAAGTGCTTTCGCCCCCCCTAGACCCCCCAGGCAGTGTACAATTACAGGTGACATTGCCGCCCCTATTAAGGGGTCCAATGTTGTGATAAAAAATAAACAAGATAATCAGGTTCCACACCCAACAGTAGCAACACAATATTTCCTAGTAGACAGTTGTAGAAACAAATTTATTCAATGTTATTTTTTCTATGCTTCTAATTTGCAGATGTTGCAGTATTGAGTTGAATAGTGAGAGGTTTTGCAACAGTACATTCCAAAAGTGAAAGATAGGGGTGGTTGATAATCCCTTTCTTTCTGAGAGGGAGTGTTAAAAGAATGCAGCAAGAAAGTTTCAATTTGACTTTCCCTTGGTCAAATTGATAAAATTTGAATTTCCAAATCAACAGACAACTTGGATGCAATTAAATTATGTGACATGGCTCTTGTCACTTAGATCAATAAATTTGAGTTAGAGGAGTTAGATTTCAGTTGAGAATGTGTGATTTCTCATTTGTATCAGTCAAGGTCAATTATTTGAAGTTGCTTTTAGTTAAACTAGTTCTAAATATTGGAGGAAATAGTAGAAGGCTAGTTGTGTAGTGAGACTTGAGTCTAACTCGATGATCATCTAGTTAACTGATCAATCAGCCCAAAATAGTTAGGCATGTAGAGAATTTGAGTTCCCTATTTGTGGTGGAGATTCCAAGACAATGTAAAATTAGTTGTAGACTAGTCTTGAGTGTATAGGTCTTGCATGGAGTCAAATGATCAACCTTGGGAATTTTCTCAAGAATTTTGGAGGAAATTCCTAAATAATAGTGGCCTAGTTTTCTCTGGAATTGTGCAAGGAAATAGGAGCGAGTGCGGGAATCATAGTACTGGTAGCACGATTTTAGGCATAATGGGAACAAGTTTACTCTTGTAGTTTTTCCTCAGAGCGAGATATCACAATTCTAATTGTTTCTCAATTCACTTGACTAATGAACGTAGGATTAAGGGTTTATTAGATGTTGCTTTCCCCTAGAAACATCTGTGTACCTCTGTGTTTGATGATGCATGTTTGTGAATGTTTTCTAAATTGCGAACTAATTTCTACGGAGCAATAGAGTAGAATTGTGTCTCTTAATTTAGATTAAATTTCTTCAGCACTTGCAATTCTATCACCATATTTCTACACACTTGACCTTTTTTAAACCAATTTTCTTCAATTTTATCTTCCTTGCAGTGACACAGCTTCCAAGATCAGGCATTAGGGGAAAAATGTACAAGTAAAATAAACTTTATAAGAACCAATAGGATTCAAGATGATGATGTCAACCATGGGGGATGATTCACCATTTTTGGAGTAAAAAAGTAAAAAGATTAAAAAATAATAAAATAATAAAACTACTTTTTCAACTCGTATTTCGAACTTATCTCCCTAAGGGTTTACTAAAATTTCAAGTGAGAATACTCGTTGGATGAAAAATTTAATTCCTCATCAAAGGAGTACCCATGTTGCATACCTTTAATGGACCCTGCTACACGAAAAATGATAAATACATAAAAAAATGTGATTTCAATCACGTTTTTTATATATTTCTCATTTTTCATGTAGAAAAGTCCATCAAAAGTATGCAACATGGGTACCCCTTAGATGAGGAATTAAATTTTACATCCAACAAGTATTCCCACTCAAAATTTGAGTAAACCCTTAGGGAGATAAGTTCAAAATATGTGTTGAAAAAGTAGTTTTTGCTTTTTTCCCTCTAAAATTTGATGATGTAATCAAATCTCATATTATTATTTCCACTATTATTTTATAATTTCCTTAGGAGGCCCATTTTAGACCTCAAAATTCCCCTAATGAATCCCCTTCTCTACTTCCCAATCCCTCGGGCGATCCATCCCTTGGCCAAACCTCCTCATAAAAGAGAGTTCTCTCAGCCAAGGTATCCCTCTACCTTGGTTTAATCACACAACATGTGTCATGGCACACCTCATGGAAATGAGTGCATATCAACGACTTCAAATGTCACCACAATGGCATAGTTTATAAATTATTTAGCTCCATTATGTTGTTGTGCATGTTGATATCATTAAGCTATTATTTTTTCCCTTGTATTCAGCCTCATATGCTCGTGATGGAGAGTTTGATATTTCACATATATGACAGACATACATGTCATGAGAGATAATCATAGGATTTTAAATCGGTTTAGAACATAACATAATCATTAAAGCATAAACATAGCTTCAATCATTATAAATAAGAAATTTTAACCAAATTAAAGCACAATATTATTAAAATTTTCTTTAGATTGATAACTAATACTTATCTCTGTGGTTTTCTCTTTTCTTCTCCACCGTGAGTGGTTTATAGATCGAATCAAGCATTGAGTGTTGTGTATGATCCATTCAATCTTCAACCAGCTCCATCTTCAAACCAACTAACTGAGTAGTTTCACCACCAGGAGAAGCACTCAGTGGTAGATATATTGCTCTATGTAGTATTTCCATACATTTCCATCCTTAATTATAGCTTCACTTAGTAGTTTCAACACCAAGGGAACCACTCAGTGGTGAATATACTACTCCATGTAGTATTTTTGTACAAGCCAAAATAAGCCCCTCCCCCTCTTCACACTCCTCCCAACAAGTGTGGGAACTACCATCCAGGTATTCTTTTGTCAACAATAATATAATTACCACCCTTAAATATCATCACACCTCCCAAACCTAAGAAACCCATCTTCTCCAAGTAGTCTACCTATCCTCCAATATCATCAAACCTCCAGTAAGGCATGTATTATTGTTCAAGAAGTATATAAGTGGCTAGATATCACTTTGGTGGTGGTAATAATTGAATTGTATGCACTAAGTGGTTTCTTATCCCAAGGTATCACTTAGTGGCATATGTGCCTCATTAGTTGACCAAGGAATCCAGTTTTTTGTTAGTATTATCGTTGATACTACAACAGGAATTTCCTTGTCACATTCATAGTATAAACATGGCACATAAATTATCATAATAATAAATAACATCAAGACTTCACACTTGCTCAATGGATTCCCTTACATGATATGGGGTCTCATTGGATAACCTCATCATGTTATCCCAAACATACCATTCATATAATTATCATATATTTAAGAACATAACCTATCATGCCTTCACAATATTTTGATGATAAATTTTCAAGTAAAATTTCATAATATATACATTCATTTCATCATTCACATATTCATAAAATATAGCACATTCACTTGCCATACAATTTTTAAGGTTTAGAAAACCTCTTGGTATTCATGCAAAGGATACGTTAATTTGAAAACAATAGTTTCCAAACTCAACCAAAGGAACTCTCACACAATTACTTTCCTTTTATTTTTTTACTTGCTAGCATTACGAGTGCTATCCATGGAAAATTTTAGGGGCTAATATTCGCAGGTGGGCAATTTTCCATGTTTTTTTCCAAGAAATAGATTCACCAATTCCCATTTTTTATAAAAATGATTCGCCCAAATTTTACAATATACAATTATTTTAACTTAAAAATCGCCAAAATTATATAGACTATATATAAAACCATTATAAATTTGAATAATTTTACAAACATATCAATAAACATTTTATAGTTTGCATATTAGGGACTAGTGAGATTCACCAATGTTTTAAACTTAAAAATAATTTCCCATCCTTAAAATTTTCCTTGGTGATTTCTACTAGAATTATATTTTTGCAACATTCAACAACATATTTAACTCAACATATCCTCATCCATGTTGATCTTATGCTATTATTTGTTCTTATTTCATTTTTCATTCATGCTCACTACCATTATCAAGAGCATAAATATTAGCAATGGGCCATTCCTGATCACTTTCCCAAAGGTGTTCCACACAACTTGGAACCAATTAAATAACATTGTTGATCTACCCAATAATGGAAAATACAAACCTTTTTTTCATTCCATTCACACAGTTATCATATTTTTATAGATTTATCATTTACCTTGCTAGTATGATGGTTCTCCACCAAAGGCATGTCAAACCAGACAACATCTCTAGACATTCACAGCAACGTAGTATAAAAGTTTAGAAAACTTATTTTTTATGCTAGTATCATGGTTGAAATATCATTGTACACTTTTTTCTCATGAACCCATCTAGTCCACCCAATTTTTATCATCTTCTTCTACCCTTTGATTTCCATTTATCTTATGCATAGGATTTAACCAAGGTCTTGCGCTTCCAATTGGGTTTTTATCCAAATATTCTCTATAGATCATTATTCTTTCACTTCTCACACCCAACTAACCATCAAGACTAGACCAAAAAATTCAAGAATAAAGAATGACAACAAATAAAACCAGAATAACAACACAAGGAGAAAACAAAAAGCAATATGGTCATGCTCAAGGTCAACAGTCAAAACAAAAAAAGAAAACATGAAGTCAATCAATAAAATACACAACATAGAAAACATTCATTAACCCATACAACTCAATCCCATGAGTTTCAATGTTCAGTATTTCCTTCTCCGCCATAACATGAAGCCAATCAATAAAATAAATAACATATAAAACATTCTTTAACCTATAGCAACTCAATCCCATGAGTTCTGATGTTCAGTGTTTCCTTCACCACTATATATATATATATATATATATATATATATATATATATATATAGAGAGAGAGAGAGAGAGAGAGAGAGAGAGCACTTAAAATTTTAGCATCCCTCGAAATAGCTCTTGGAGGGATTTTCTATTTCACGGAAACTCCCCCTCTTATTTATGATGGACTTGGTCCATTCTATGATGCACTATACCATTGTCCATTTTTTTTTCTTCTTACTACAATTGAGTCTTCTTATGTGTTTTCAAAGGCACCCAACTATTATCTATATCAACATAAACAAATTAGTTTCTACCTTGTGATACTAATACCAATAATGTTGATCTGCAGTTGTTCACACATCTAGTATTCATGTTAGTATATGTTCCAAGAATTAAAATATATATCAACATGTTTATAACCATGTTCAAAATATTGGAAATCAAACTTTCACCAAGAGTAGTGTCATCAAAATTTGAAATCAATGTTTTACCAAGGCTAGAAATCATGAAATGGTCTGTAATCAACACATATTCATCAGCCATAATGCTACAAATAGAACCCACTTGCACTCATGTGAATATTAGTTGTTTCAACGGCTACGAATTTTCCTCCTCTCCGCATCCCGGATCACAAAAGGGGGATTTGAACCTGGGTCTTTCGAGTTACAACAGTTTCACATTTCTTGGATAACCAATTGAGATGCCCCACTGCTCCACCCCCCCCCCCCCCCCCCATTATTGTCTTAAAAAATGATTATTCCTTCATTAAATCTCATAATCACATATCGATGTCATGCACTTAACCAAGAATTTAAATACTACTTTAACTGTGCATAAAAATAAAAATTCATAGTCAATAATTCTTAAAATACTTATATGGAGAAAACCACTGACTAGTAGAAAACCTCTCCTTAATGCACTCACAACATTGTCACAACATGAATATCAACAAGTGTAGGTGTCATATGTTCCATTCTCTCAACAACACCTTATTTTCCATATCCTTGGTTCCTCAAGACTACATGCAATACTTTCATTGGTTTCCCAATCATGTTGTCAACTATCTCTTGGTTACATGTTTGCCATTAACCATTATCAGTCATGTGAATCATCTTATGAAAAAATATTACTTGAAGTCTTTATGCATGCACATCCATTATCGTATTCACCTAGCATACCTTCATGTACCTAACATATCATTAGTTAATATCTATTCGATGAACATGCATCTATAAATTGTTTCATCTATTGAATTCTATAATTCCTATGATATTATTCATCATCTTATGACCACTTCTCAAAACATTAGAGATAAGTATAAACTAGAAAGTATTAAGAGATTCCCCTCATGGTTTTAATTGCATTAAAAATCATAAACATTTTTACAATCTTGTTGGAATGCTCCAAGGAATAGAGTTAACATCCTTTTCTCTTTCATTTCATATCTATTGAGCACATCCATTCTATGTATTAAACCTGGAGGCTTTGATACCACTTTGTAATGCAACCTATGACACCTTTGGATTATTATCGGGTAGTGGAAGGTGTTACATCAAGCTAACCTAGCTTCCATGGTCTCATTATGGAAATGGGATCTCAAAAGTTGGCAATGCAAACTCAAAGCTACATCTATAAACGTACAAATGAACACCAATTCACATGTTATATCATATCAACTATGGATCTTCAAGTTTCAATGCACCAGATTACTTCCTCCTCTTACTAGGGATTCTGTAGGCTCCAACTAAGGTATTTAGACCAAAATTCCCATAACATATTAAATCATACGATGTAACAACCCTGGTTAAAAATATATGAAAAAAATACATATAAGACCAAGGTCATGGGACATGTATTCCAAGATGAATGGTGGGAAATGGGATCTCAAAAGTTGGCAATGCAAACTCAAAGCTACATCTATAAACGTACAAATGAACACCAATTCACATGTTATATCATATCAACTATGGATCTTCAAGTTTCAATGCACCATATTACTTCCTCCTCTTACTAGGGATTCTGTAGGCTCCAACTAAGGTATTAGACCAAAATTCCCATAACATATTAAATCATACGAGGTAACAACCCTGGTTAAAAATATATGGAAAAAATAAATATAATACCAAGGTCACGGGACATGTATTCCAAGATAAATGGTGGGAAAAACATCCTAGTAGGTGCTCATTTCGATTTATTATGGCTAACATGTTGTGAAACCAGCTCCAAAAATAGAAGAAAAGAGATATAAACGCCTTATAAATAAGCCACTTCGAGGGGGAAACCTCCAATACATTACATGAATGAACAATTCTTGGATGATACAAATGAAAAAACCTCCTTTCTATACATAGGAGTCCATGGGGCCAAAATGTAATCCTAGCCGACCTAACAATAATAATGTAAGGGCACAATAATAACAATATGGGGGTTACAGGGGTACAACAATAAAAATTAGGGGGGCTACACTAACATAATAAGGGACTACACTATTAATATATGGATTTAACATGCCTCTCTCCTTCAAACAAGTGTTGTCCTCAATGCCTGATTATTTCTTGATGCTTCTGTATAAAATTCTCATCCTCCCATGTGGAATATTCTACAGGAAAGTTATTCCATTTGCTAATATACTTTGAAATTTATCGTACTTGTCGATCTCTTGTTTCTATGACTGCTTCAGAACTTCTTTCGATGTGATGTTGATCTTCCTGTTGTTTCATTAGATTCTGCACCAAAGTTAGTTTATCCTTTGAGAGTTGGAGAACTTGTTGTTGATGCTCAATGTGATCTTCCACTAATTTATCGTCCATATTAGCTATTATTTGATCCTTCAAACCATCCAACTTAGCCTCCATTTCTACTTTTAAACCATCTATGTCATCTTCGGTTGCTCTTCATAAGATCGAAATTTGTTGCACTTGGTACCGTAATTTTGATATCCCATACTGCAATTCTTCCTCTTCATGCGTCATAGTATACATTTTTGAGGGCTTAATGGGTATGAAATTATTTTTTTGAGGCATTATAGAACCCAATATTGATAAAAATTCTAAAATATGCCCTTGGAATCACTTCAAATTTCTTTTTCAAACAAACGTTATTGAATTTTAAAAACCAAATACACACCTTTTTCTTTCTTTTGAGAAGCTCTATATTGAAACTGAATTATCTATGTAATTTCAAATCCTCAATAACTGAAATTTGTCTCTACAGTAGCCCTATGAATCCTCATTCGAATTCCACAGGTCTGACCTGATTTGAATTATTCAAGGCAAATTTATGTCCAATATCCCACAATGACCTAATTATGGACTAGTTCAGTAGAGAAAACTTGTACGACTTGCCACATGTCACTGTTTGCTCCTTTGGCTCTGAAATTGATAGAGAGGAAAGAACATTTTGTGTACTTCCCACCACTTTTTACATAATTCCAATCTGATGCTCAGAGAGAGCGTTATGAAGATTTTCCCATGATCACCTCTTTGCGATGAAATTCGGGAGCCTGAAAAATACCTAATTTCCACAGATCATATCTCCAAAAATATTTCAAACCAAAATCTGAAATTTTTCGATGATGTTCCTTAGGATTTTGGATTCACACTATACAAATGTCAGCTTCTAAACCTTCGTAGAAAAAAAATTATAGCGAAAATGACACGATGACCTGTTTGGAGTAGCAAAACCCTTGAATCCAAAGCTCTAATACCAAATGTTGTGAAACCAGCTCCAAAAAGAGAATAAAAGAGATATCAATGCCTTAGAAATAAGCCACTTTGAGGGGGAAACCTCCAATACATTACATGAATGAAAAATTCTTAGATGATACAAATGAAAAAACCTCCTTTCTATATATAGGAGTCCATGGGGCCACAATGTAATCCTAGTGGGGCCATAATGTAATCCTAGCCGACCTAAAAATAATAATGTAAGGGCATAATAATAACAATATGGGGGTTACATGGGTACAAAAATAACAATAAGGGGGGCTACACTAATAATAAGGGACTACACTATTAATATAGGGACTTAACATAACGAAAGTGGAAAACGAAATGGCAAAGGCTTTGGAAAGGAAAAGTGGCATTTATTGGCAGTTATTTATGAAAATAAAAGAAAATAGGAGAAAAAGAAGGTGAAAGGTCACAAATTGTGTGTGAGGAGGAAAATGAAGGAAAATAATGGAAAATTAAGAAAATAAAGGCCTCATTGAGAAAAGGGCTTCTAAGGATCAGTTGGCAAGATTTTTCTCAGCTTTTGATCAATGGAGTTTTGGAGATCTCATTATTCTCTCTCTCTATCTCTCTCACATACTCTTTGATACTTAGAGTTCTTGGAGCACTCTTGCAGAGTGTGGCATACATGGAGATTTGGAGCAAGAAGGAAAAGGAAGATTAGGAAATCACAAGAGAACATCAGGATCAACAGCTACATTGGATTATGTTTGCAGGTACCAAGTTGCATGTATGTTTGCCTCACTAGTTTTAGAATACATGTCATATGCATGTGGTTTCTTCGTCATGATATGTCATTTCCATGGAGGATTGCCTAGATTGACAATGAATTTTCCTAGCCTTTCCATTTCCTAGATAGCCATGGTGTTGTGGGTTCATTTCATTATTTTTTTATCTGGTGTGCTCTCATGTTCCTTTAGTTGTGGGTTGAGTTACTAGTTCATGTAGCCTTGGTTGGACAAACACTTTGGAACCATGCAACATCTTGGGTTGAGTTACTAGTCATGGAACCTTGGTTGGAAAAAAACTCTGGAGCCTTTAGTGGGTTGAATTACTAGTCCTAGAGCCTTGGTTGGATAAACACGCTGGAGCCTGGAAGCATTTGTGGGTTGAGTTACTAGCAATTGAGTCTTGGTTGGAACAAAAAATCTGGAGCCATGGACAACTTGGGTGGAGACCAATATGGTAATGGTTTTGATGTTTTGTCATGAGTTGGAATCACAGGTTGAGGGTTGAGGTGGTTTGGCCTCGGGAATCCGTGGTTTAGTTTTGATTGATGAGTTTATGGGATCCCACATTCATGCTTGGAATATGGCGTGGGGGTGGCTAGTTGAAGATATATTTGGCTCTACTATGTCTATGGTCAGTTAGAATGTGGAAGTCCCAGGCTTGGTTGCGATTTTCTTATGGAAATAAGAGCTCTTTTCCTCTTGTATTAATGGGTAAATATGCGTGTTATTATGTGGCTTATATGGTTTTTATGTGCTAAACATTTCTATTGTTTATATGTTGGTTATGAATGTGTCTTATGATGGTGATGATGTATGACTCTCATAAATTTTTTATTTGTAAATGAATGAACAATGTATCTATGCCCAATTAGATGGTAATGCAATTAATTTGATGAGGCAACAATTCTTCTTAGCGATTCTCAGATAAGTATGAGACCCTTATGCTCATATCTGCTATTTAAACATGTAGATTACATATTTGTGACATGTTTGACGAAATGCTTGTCATGGCTAGTAGGGGTCCATTCAAGTCCTTGTTCAGGTGTTTTATTTTGCATTCTTATTCCATTGTTTTATTTCATTTCTGAAAGTGTCATGGTGTTTTGGGTAGTGACCTGGGCTCTGGGCATGAAAAAGTGGCTCAAATATCAAGGACGTCGGCATAGGTATAAGGGAAACAGTCCCTGGACACATGCATGCCCATAATGTGGGAGCATCCAGAGCCTCCAAGATGCACCCATTCCCATGTTGTGGGAGAATTTGAGGGTTTAATGGTCTAAATACCTAGTGGGACCCAAGGGTTGGTTTTCTTGAGTTTTTGGGGTGGCTCCTAGGAGTTTTGTTTCTAATGTGGAAGATTTTTTGATGTGTTTTCGTTGATTCCACTTTCTTAAGGTCACCTAGAAGATTGAATCAAGTCATAGTAGCCTTCCGTCACATGTTTACCCTGGTTGGACGGTTATTTGGGTAGATGTAGGAGGAGGGTGTTAGAGAGAGGTATCGGAGCAAGTTGTGCTCTTTTTGGGTCATATCTAATACTACAGAGTGGTATCAGAGAATGGTTCACCCCTCGCACTGAATGGGTAGTGTTGTAACATATCTGGTTTTGATATGTTAGATATTATAGTATAAAAAAAAAGTTAGGCATATTTATTTCTAAAAAGAAAAAATAAAACAAAAACGAAAAAATGAAAAAATGTTAGGCATTGGAAATAGAAAGAAAATTAAACAAAAATAAAATTATAGGCATAAAGAGTAGAAAATGAAAAGAAAAAGGTTTGATATAACATTTTTAAAAGGTTTTATTTTATAAGCATGCTAGTCTAAATTATGCTTTTAGGATTTCTATTATATTATATCATGTTTTAAATATTAACCATACATTAATATGGCTAATCAAAAAATTGTAATAAATTAGCATGATGTGATATTTATGTCATATACAATAAATCATGCACGGGATTGAACGATCAAGATGTGGCATGCCCAGATCAACAACATCCACACTAACCCGCACCCCCCAGCACTTTTTAATGATATCCGATGGGGGGGTGGTCCGGGTAGATTTGTTTCAATTAAATCACCCCACCATACATGTCGCCTTCTGGTCAAGTCCGCACCCCACCCCCCCCTCTAATTCCACTTACCGCCTATAGCCCCCTCTAGGTCGGCTCCAAAACCACTTTTTCTCATCCATTGACCGTTACGCCATTTCTCGCCATTCTCTTGTCAGCCTCCATGTCATCCCACCTGTCAAATCAATACCCACCATATGTCCTTCATTTATCCATTATAACATTATTGTTATAACTATTTGTTTCGTTGTAACGTCATAATAATTAATTTTCTCCCGTGCCAAGTAACGTTCACTAGCATTTTGTTAAAAGATCTAGTTTCAATGAAAGTCATAATCTTTGTGATATTCCACTACATCACGGTTTTCTCAGTTGTTCAAAGGTTTCAACAAACTCGGGAGCAACTTCCATACAAGTTCAGTGCCATCCAAATACCTGTACTCTTTCACCAAACTCTCATTTTTAACAGGTATTTACAGGTAGGTCCCTTCCCTTTATATTTTCAATGGCTCCTAAAGGTAAATATACCTCTTAGGATAGCCCAGTGTTACACCCAACTGTAGACTTGGACCATCAGCCACTAGTTGACCATTTGTACTAGATATCTGAAACCCATTGTGAATTTGACCTTTATGAAATTCACAATTGGCTCTGTCAAAAGAACTTGGATAACAACGATGAAATTTGGTTATGGGATTCTACCTTGCTTCAATATATTTTCCCTCAAACTCCATATTTTCATAAATTTGTCACATGGTGCCAATTCTGCTACATACCTAGCCAAGGAACCATAGTTGCACAAAATGGTGAAACTATGTTTCAAATTAACTCCCACTCAATTTCTGAAATGCTTCAAATAAAAGATGATCCCCTTGAAAAAAAATTTCATCCAGATTTCCTCATGGAAACATATAATAAACTCAATTTCCCCCAAAGAGCCAAAGTCTTTGAGACCTTCTTTCCATATGATACCCAATTACCTAAGACCAATCCTCCCTATACAGCCTCAATTTTTCCCAAAATGGCCAAACATATTGTTTCCTTAATTTCATGTATTTTAGGCTATCATTTAGACCAGTGGATAGATGAGCATATCTTTGCCTTCCTTTCTATTTTCTCAAGTGAACAAAATCCACCAATCATCTTTTTTTACAGTGAATTCATAGCAGAAATGATTCATGAGCCGTTCATGAAATTCTCAAATGGATTATTTAGATATGCTTAATTTTTAGTTTATATTTTTATTTTCTATCAGTGAGAGAGATTTCCCTTTTAAATATAGAAAATGGATGACCTGGGTAACCCTCAATAAATTATTCATTAGACCCCTTTGGTTATAAAGAGCAACACAAAATTATCCTTTAGTCAATTTGTGGATAAGTTTTTTCATGTGGCAACAAATTTGTTGAATAGAAATGTAGAGCCCAGGATAGACCCAGAAATCAAAAGGATTTTACAATTGAGTGATAAAACTAAAAAGGGTGATTGGTATTTATATCAGAGCTACTCAGAAATTAGGATCTATGGATGTGAATTAGCCCCTTAAAAACTTCCTAGGTATGTGCCCATAAGGATATTTGCCTTGCAATTCATCAGAAAAATGATAAATGTGGATCAAATACATTTTCAGGTACATAAGAAGAAGTCTCATTTTAAGATAAAAACACAAATAGGTCCTTTCACATGTAATGCAAGAATAATAGGACAAGATGCAGATGTTATCTTAAAAGGGATGAAATTCAAGCACAATTTTACCTGGTCTTATGACCCTTTTGGTATTGTATCAAATATGAGAACATAATAGAAACATGCCCCTTATGTTCACACACCAAGACCAGAGATCGATCAATTCATGAATCAGGAGGAATGGCAGGAAAACACTCTCCAAGAGGATGAAGAGAAAATTATATCTTCTTCACAGACTCCATTAGCACAAGAAAAAGGAGAGAAAATACCAAGGGAAACCAGTTCCCCTTCAATATCAGAAATCCTATATAAAGAATTTTATTTTATATAACAAGAAGCCAAGGCAGAAAAATGAGGAAGAGGGTCAGCATGAAAATAGTCAACAATTACATCCAATTGTTCTCTCTAGAGCATGTATTGCCTCAGTTTTAAGGAGACAAGACAGTATTCCACAATCTACATCAACTCAGGGACTTCAATGACAAAATTTACACCCATTTCATCATCAGCAAGGGAATTGGGACTAAACAGCCAAAAAGAACCAAGTATTTTTTCTGCCTATCAGGAGATCAAAAGAAGGAACCTGGCCTTGAAAGTCACTACATTTTCCTAGTTTTGGAAACAAACAAGAACTTCCCAACACAGGCTATTACCATATTTTGACTCGAAATAAGGAAAGATGTAGATTGATTTTCTAGAGTGTAAGATCCCTCAGCCTTGAACAATGGATGACTATAAGCAGTCCATCTTCTCTTTTGATACAAAAACTAATCGTCGTATAGATCAGATGGATCTTCATAAGAAATCAGGTGAAATGATATTCAGTACCTTAATCAATTCTGTAATGACAACTATTAAACTTCAAAATTTTGTGCATAATATTCAGACTCAGTTAAAGTTATAAAATACTTCTTCTCTAGCTAAAGATACAAAGGTAAAATTCTTAGAATAATTGGTAATAAAATTGGGATATGATCCTCATAACATTAAAGTTCTTAAATAAATAATCAAGTCAATGAATGTAGAAATAGCAATCCTAAGAAAACAAGTAAATCTCCCCTCAATAGAAGATTCACAGGCTAAATCATTGGGAGAATTAGAAAAAGAAAAAGAGAATTTGTTCAAAATCATTATTGGACAAAATTACAAAATCTCTAAGATGGAAAAGGACATCAAAAACTCCTTAAAGAGAAATAAGAGCACATTGTTCTAGTACAAGCCACTCCATTGTTTGTGATTCCAACAACAGGTACATCAATAGGGGGCATCCACTTCAACAACAACTTCAAAATCATCTTCAACAGAAGTTTCACAATCTACCACTATAGTAGAAGATTTGAATAAAGCCATGAATGATTTAGCTATCAAAGGTAAAGAAATTTAAATTCTTACTGAAAATTTGGATAAATTGCAGGAACAAAAACTTAAATCAGATAGATTTTATCTAGCAGAATTACAGAAAAAACACAAACTTTCCCAAAGGGTTCAATATTTAGAAAATCGGAACACCATGGCTGATACTATTGCACAAGCTTAGGAGAACTTCTGGATTGAAATAAATGAAGAGATAACCAAGATATGGAAATATATTCAAATCATCTTTTAACAAGGTGAATTCCTTGTGAAATCAAACACTTTGATTACAGAAGTAAAAGAGGAAATAGATACTAAACCTAGTGATGCAGTGGCCATTGTTAAATTCCTAAATTCAAAATATAAAGAAGAATTAGAAGAACTGAACATTGAAGATGGAATAGATAGAATTCTAGAAGTGAGGAAAGTTATCACTAAGAAAAATATTATGTTACAGTTGGAAAATAAGTGTGAAAATTTGTAGAATATGGTACAAAGATTTCACAAGAAATTTAATGTTTTACATCATAAAGGTCTTCTTGTATTTTAGGGAATTAGAGATGAATTAATCAAGTTGGAATATTATCAAACAAAATTATGTGAAATTTCTAGGGACAGGTCAAAATTTGCAAAGGTTACAATGAGCATTACAAGCAAAGAATTTATGGAAGGACTTAGCTTGGATTGTCAATCAGACATGAAGTACCTCATTTTTTTTTACCAAAACCACTTTCGAAAGATACATAGAGGTAGGTGAAATATATTGAAAGTTGAATAAGTTTTCACTGCTAGATCAGGACGAGTGGGGAAAACTATGTGGATTATTACAATGACCAATGAGCAGGTATCCAGGAAAGATTCAATGACGAAGTCTCCCATTTTCAAAATCCAATCATCACCAGAATCCTTTATTTTAGAGCGAGCAGCTCGTTTAGTTTCAAATTGCTATATTTTTTCATTTTTGTTTTGATAAATAGTTTTGGATATTTCCAAAAGTATCTAGATATTTGAATCTAGATGTTTTCAAGAAAATTGTACAGATACTTCCACCAAACTCTTGAAATTTGCGACAAGAAATAGTGAAATTGGCATCCAGAAACAACACACGCACTGTTGTGGAATCACAGGTCACATAGTGATGGGTCCTAGCAATACATTAGTGTGCAAGCCAATTTATTAAATAAATTGGAAATGTGTGTCTAATTTAATTTTCCCTTAATTAATTTGGACAATAAATTGTAATCTTATCTCATAATCACTTGTAATAGTTAACTAAGTGTGATAGACTCAATTATCTCATGAAATTTGAGTTGAGGGTGGTTGGTGAGGCTTGTAGAGTGATTCTATTTTTTTTAGAGTCCAAGTTGGAGTTAGTGTATTATTTTAATGCATGAGAAACCATTTAACTCAATTAAGTGAGTTAAAGTCAGTCTAACTAGTTGTAGTTGATTCTTGTACTAGTGAGAGGTCAAGTGAATTAAATCATATTTAATTCACATGCAGTGATTTGTCAAGTGACTGATGATTTACTATTAATATCTGCATGCATGTCATTTCTGATGAAGACCCAGTTGAGATAGAGGTTAAAGGCATGTTAACTATCAGTTGAATTTTTAGCAAAATGCCCAGATGCAGCTATATACCCATAGGATTTCCCATGATACTCAACGCAGTCAAGTAAGGCTGAAATTCCTAAATAATAGGGATTGCATTCCACAGGGATTGTGTGAGCAAGGCAGGCTGAAGACACGTTGAGAATTGGTTAATTGTTGGTCCAATTTTTCCTAGATTAGTGTGAGACGATCGGCAGAGTGTAGAAGACTCTTGTGAGAAGAGTAAATTGGATTGTTTCATGATTCCTTGGTTGAATATATAATAGTAGATAGAGGGGTTTTTAGGAGCAAGATTTCCCCAGGAAAATTATGTGTGTTGTGTATTGATTTTCTTCTTTATTTTACTTGGTGTGATTGTGTGATCGTGTTTAATTTCCGCAGAATTAATTGTATAATGATTCAGTATCTTTATTTATAACATTGCATGATTGGAGTGAATTCATTGGAATACATAATGTTTGTATAATTTCTGCATGGTATCAGAGATCAGGAAATCACTATAGTGGAGAAGAATTTGAGTTCGTGTTGAACAATATTCAAACTTGCAAATACTTTCGTTGGTGCGATAGATGGATAAAGATTCCTTTCAATGGTTTAAGATTGGAATATGCACTCGAGGGAAGTTATAATTATATTGCATGGAAAGACAGAATGGAGGCAATGCTGGAGGACAAAGGTTTGAAAGAATTCATTGAGAATGATATTCCCAAGCCCACAACACCAGGCGTCACTCTTCTTGATTCTTGGCAAAAGAAGGTAGCAAGAGAGAGGAGGATCTTATTAGAGGGATTTCAAGATCACATTGTCTTGAGTCTCCATTGCAAGGCGACTCCATTTGCAATGTGGAAGGCCTTTACAGATCTTTTTCAGAGCAGTAGTGTACATAGAAAATTGACACTGAAGGACAAGCTTAGGAAAATCAAAATGGAGAAAAGCAACACTATTCTGGAATAAGTGACCAAGTTCATCTAATTTCGTGATGAGCTTAGAAGTGTTGGGATTACTATAGTGGATGATGACTTGGTGAGCCTAACACTTCTAGGCCTTCCCAAGATTTGGCACAGTTATCAGGACTCTGTCAATGAGAGGGAGAATCTATGATATTGGGAGAGACTTTGGTCATATTTGGTACAAGAATAATTCAGGCGGAATACCAGGGATGGATCCTTGTCTAAAGTAGATGAAAAGGAAAATTGCGCCTTGGATGGTAAGGAAACGAAGGGGAAGGGAAAGAAATCCTATTCCAAATCTAAGACCAACGAAGAAGGCAAGAAGAATGACATGTCCAAAGTGAAATGTTTTCACTATCACGAGCATGGACATTATGCCACTAATTGTCCACATAATAAGAAGAACAACCAGAAGGCTTCAGGATCTGCAGCGGGTGATGCTTTGGCTTCACAGTTTGAGTTGGAACTCTAACTCATCACATGCATGGTGTCTATTGCGATGGGATTAATGTGGTACTTGGATAGTGTTGCATATTTCCACATGACGAGATACAAAGAAATATTTTATAGATTGGAGGAGAAGGACCTTCAGATGCACATCGAGATAGGTGATGACAGGAGGTATAGCACTACCGAGATTGGTATAGTTACTTTCCATAGATAGTTAGGTAAACCTTTATTATTAAAATATGTTATGCATGCACCAGGCTTGAAAAATAATTTAGTTTCAGTTGGAGGATAGAGGATATGATGTGGTTTTCACTGAAGGGAAAGAATTCCTTCATCACAAAGCCACAAGAAAAGTTAACAAGATTGGGGTTCATGTGAAGAATATCTACAAACTTGATGTAGATGACTGTGTAACATTGATGAGTAAAGAAGACAGAGTGGTGAGTCGGGATGAGGGTGAGTTATGGCACAAGAGATTGGGTCATCTACTCCACAATTCTTTGAAGATCATGCAGCAGATTTCTACGAGGCTTCCAAAGGGTAATCTTATGTAGATAGACACATGAAAGGGATGTACCGTGGGGAAGTATGAGAAATCCATGCAATTATCCCTTGAGAGGGAGCTTGATTTGCATGTAGATGAGGAACTCTTGGTTCCAAAGGATGGACCTCAAGATGTGGAGTAGCCACATGAGGAGGATCATGGAGTGGCAGAAACCACTCATGCAAAGACCTCTAGGAGGGGGAAATTTCAAGCCAAATAAGCATAGGGAGTATATGCAACTATACCTCTAGGGGTGAGGTGGGGCGATGTAAGATATAATCCCAAGAAGAAATTTGGGCAGGGTTGATTGAGAAGGTGTGTCTCATAGATCGAACCTCTCTGTGAGGAGCCCACAATACAACAGAAGAAGGAAGGATCAGCTTGATTGATGTAATCATATGTCTGGAGGACAGAAATCAGAGTGATAGGTGTTGGATACTGGAGCACAGATCAGATTTGGTAGCAGTGCAGAGTGCATGGATGCAGATGTCAGTAGTGCAGAGAATCCAATAGACATGTGCAATAGCTAGCAGGAGTGATAAGACTCTGATGCAAGATGAATTATACTAATTCAGTTGTTTGGAGGTTATTTAGTTTCAGAATAATTTCATGTGTGAACAACACTAGGAAGTGTTGCATGCAAGAACATTCCAAAGGTACTGGATTGTGTAATATTCCCAATTAGCAGCAGCTAGTTGGTAATATTAATTTTGGCCAGTTTTGCTTTTCTAAAGTTAATTTAGTTAATAAAGTGGGTGATGAGACACACAACCTACACTTAGGAAATACACATTCCCTAAAATCACTTGAGCATATAATTATTTGGCAGTGTGGGGCCCAGGATGACAAAGTGGCAACGTGAGGGAAGTGGCAGCATGGGCCCATGACAACGTAGTGAGAGAGGGATAGCATCGGCCAAGAGGGAAAACATAGTTTGGTGGGGCTCGAGTGAGAGCAAGGCTCTAAAATCATAAAAAGGGGAAGAGGCTCCTCATTCTCTCATTCTGATTATGCATCTATGTTATTTGTCTTTTGACATTGAGCACGCTTTTGCTGTTGAGCAAAGTCTGCAAGTGATGTTCAGCACATCGGGTGTCTCCATGCGGAGATCCCAACCTTAGCCCCAGGGGACTTCAAGTGCCTGCTCGAGTAAAGATTTCTATCCTTTATTTACTGGAGAGATTTGGAGCAGCCACAGTTGGTATTATTCACTTGCAGAGGCAGCGCAGTCAGTGAGAGGGAGGATGCAGTCTTTGGAGGAGGAGATTCTGGATCGAGGGCTTATCAAGGGATTCAGCTTGAGAGAGTTGGAAAGGGGTCAACCCTTCCCTATTCCATCATTTTGGTAGAGTTGGAGGCCATCCTTTGTAGCATATCATTCAGGGCTATCATTTATCATTGGGACAACGGGGTACCTCAAGGGAGGTCATTTTCGAAGTTCATCCATTTTCAGAAAGCTCTCTGGGTTTTTCTGGGTATTGGGTGGAGAGGCCATTCCCAAAGTTTCATAATTTTTTGAGGTGGGGAGTAGCCACAAAGAGTTGGTTCATTCCAGCAGTAGTAGCACCACAGCGACAGCACCAGCAACTTGGAGATTACGCAGTCATTGAGGGAGCATCCATTTCATGATATATTCTGAGAGTATTTCTACGCTTTCCTAGTGCAAGCCAAGGTGCCATCATTCTGATCACCTTTATATTCATTTTATCTTTCAGTACTTAATAAAATGGCTCAGCCTTCTCCATATGGTGTTTGGTTCATGTGATTCCTCTCTAGTTGTTGTAGTTTCTTGTTTATGTGATTTATATTACTTTTTATTTATATTCAAGATATTACAGTGGTATCGTGGCTTCATTCTTGGCTTAGTCGTGGGGATATTTTTCTATGAACAAAGAGGGTAGGCAGAATCTTACCCACCAAAGGCAGTAGAGGCGGAAAATATGGGGGAGTCAAAGAGAAAAGGGGAAGCAACCTTTGGTAACATTTTTAAGGCCCTAAATGATTTATCCAAAGGACAGAAGGGAATGTTGGAAAGACTCAAACAATAGAATAAGAATGAGAGCATCCATAAGGAATCCCTAGTTGGGGAGACTTTGGGGGTTTCACAACAGTGTGACCACCCTTTACCAGCCACTCACCCACCAGCCTTCAGTAGGCCAACCAGGATCACGATGCCTACATTCTTACCTCCAGTACCGAGTGATAAAGGTAGGTGGTGTTAGCCACCTGTAAAATTTGATTATCCCAAAAAGGTGGCTAAATCTATTTTTGAGCCTTCAAGGAAAAAAATTTCTCAAAAATTTTTGGCTCTCGAAGACTTTTAAAGGCCTCTTGCCTCTGTCCAGATCCTACACTTTGTTTTCATCCCAAAAGACTCTGAAATCCTGTTGATTTCCAAAGCCAAAATATTGCTGCAAAAACCATCTTCTCCTTTTCCTTCTTCCCAAATTAACCTCATCTTTCTATCCCCCTATTTCCCACAAAAATCCCTCATTTTCACATTTCTGCCTTTTCCCCTCATCAAAACCCCTTATAAGGTTTAAGACTCACTCTTGGCCTTATCGGAACCTCAAACCTTTGAAAATCATGAGAAAAACCATTAAAAACCCATTTTTGTTATATATATTGGGCTTAAGCCCCCTCGGGCTAAGTCCCTAGCCTTTCTGCCCATACACCCTGGCGCCGTGACCGCGCGCTGAGCCAGTCGGGCGCTTATCCGGTTTAAATAAATATTTCTTCGCAAACCATTAAAAAACCTTTGATGTTTATTTAAACCGTCGAAATTCATTTTATTTCATTTTTCCGCCCGTGCAAATTGTGGAGCAATCTCGACCATCCATTCAATCCATAAGATCCGACGGTACGGAGCACGCCTCCCCGTGGACCCCCCAGCCGTGTGCAGTTTTCCAAAAACCGCGTGGTTTCTATCGCACCACTCTTCGACGGAGGGCAGTTTTTGCCCGATGACCAGCGATTCCATACATCTCTTGACACGCGTCCCTTGTACTATTTGTAAAACCGCCGTCCATCCGTCGTCCATCACGCGTTAATGTTCGGACCGGGACGCCCAGCGATATCGCTATGGACCGTCCGATCTGGGCCCACTGATCCAACGGTGATCGCTCGCCAAAGTTGCTTGATGGTTAACGAATGTGCGTGCACGATAGCCGGGCCATCATACAGTGGCAAATCAATCTCCACCGTCGATCTGATCTACAGATCGACGGCCCACAATTCATCGCCCGATCTATCCGTTTGACTTTCCATTGCCCAATCCCAACCATCGATCTCTGCATGATCAATGGCTCAGATTTATCCTTCTCCTCTGACCACCTCGTTCAATCTCGACCGTCGATCTCTGCGCGATTGACGGCTCAGATTTAATCCTTCTTTCACCCATTCCATGATCGCTCTCGATCAATCCTGGCCATTGGATGATGCCATCCAACGACTCCCGCTCCTACCACACGTCCTCTGAAGCAATCAAATTATATACGTAGGATTTCATAACTTTTGTTTGTATTTTGCAGGGTTTAATGTTTTTCCGCCATACTAAGGAAATTTCGCGGGCTGAGGGTGACGATCCTCTTCCCTTTGTTTCATTAGGGAAATCATTCGCAGGGGTTTTCAATCTCACGTATCATCGGTGTTTTATGAGGCATCGATGCCTTTTTCATCTCTGTGCAGCCCTGCATATCAGCGAGAAAACCATCGATTTAACATTGTCAAAGGGTATCAGTGCCAAAGACCTAAATGTATCAGAACATAGGATTAGAGACAATTTCACGGGAATTACATCTAAGATGCTTATCAAAAGCCTAATCCCCAAATAAAACAAGGTGTACAGAAAACCTAAAGTGTTTTATCAAGCAGGAATGCCTCCACCGCCACAATCTGAGGCAAGTTGATTCCTCAGCTACCCTAGTGCCACCTGTTCCTCAAAGTACTCAATCAGAGGCTGAAGTTATTGATCGAATGAATATTTTCGCCTCAGCACAGCTGGAAAGTTACTTCTGCAAGGAAACTTAATGACAAAATATCAGCAGAGTTACTTCGACATTCCACATAGCCTCAAAGATCAACAAAAGCTCCCACTGAACTTAATATTTATGTAAAAAATTTAATATAGAGTATCCCCATGTAAATTTCTTCATTGAGCCCCTCAAAGGCCAGAGACCATTAAATCTGTATTAATTGTAATTGAGATCTTTTATCAGATCTCACCTCCCCATTCTTCTATATGTACTACAGCCGAAGATGAGTGAGTTGTTGGTTGTAGAACTTTGATCTACACTTGAGCTAAAACTTCTGATTGTACATAGTATTCACTGGCTCTTGGAGCTCTCCTGGTGATAGATAGGTTAGGCTGAGATGTGTAGACAGTTGCTAACCTAAAGCACTGGACTTAAAGCTGTCACTGGTTTGGAGCATCAATACAAGCTGATTTATGGGATCCTATTCTATGTTGACGGTGATTTTTTTCTCATTGTAACTTGTTGTTTTATTTCTATTTCCAGCTGTGTTTCATATTCTCTTATAAGGAACAGCATGCATAGAGTTAGGACCTACTGTATATCAGCAACCTTCTCTGACTGAAAATATTTATCTGAATGTTTTCTTCTATATGTGTTATTTAGGAATGATTTAATTCAGTTTGAGCATAGGAATGCTGGCGTTACCTCGTCTTATTGTCTTAGCTGAATGTTGTTCTTAGATGTTATTTTCAGTATACGTTTCGTGAAGATGAACTGAGGAAGATATGGTGAGCCCTGGTCCCAGTTTTGTTCCCACAAGCTATCTAGATGTTTCCCTTGGAATGTGTTAAAAGCTGGCTAGTTTCAAAGCACTTACCAGATCTTAGGCCATTATGTTGTTATCTTTGTATTTGTCTTGAAAGTAACCAAGTAAAGAAGAACTAGTAGAGGATTTGTGGTGAGCTCGGCCCGCTAGTTTCTAATCCAAAAGTTGCCTTCAAGTTTCCCTCTGTTTTGAGATGTTTTCTATTGAAAGTGTATCAAAGGCTGGCTAGTTTCAAAGTACTTACCAGATCCTAGTTTACTTTTATGTTTTTCTTGAGTCCATGTCAAAGGCTAGCTAGTTTCAAAGTACTTACCAGATCCTAGGCTGCTCTTGTTTCTGCATCTGTTATTTCTCTTTCTTATTGTATCATTCCATTCCATAAATCAATCTTCAAAGAGATCCTTAGACATAGATGACTTGCCCCATGGACTACTCTTGCCTCTTGCTGTTCCAATTAAACCCTATTATGACTCCATAGCCCAATGGACTAAAACCTGCAATTTTCTACCTTTTCGACCGAAGCTTACTCTGATTGCCTGCAACTTCTCACCTTTGGAACTTTTTGCACTCAGAACTTTCCACCTTGGACAGTAATCATGCTCAACCATCCAAAAAACAAACAAACCTTTGGCCTTCATAACTAGCCTAATATCATAACCCCAAACTTCAAAGACAAATCCATTTTTGTACATATTGGAGAGATCCCTCTTCGGATTCAGGAGGGCTAGATCCTAGAATCCCAAAGTTGGTTAAAACGATGTTTCTTCTACAGTTTTAGTCTTACCAATCTGCTAAAATTACAGATCCCCAACATTTATGGCGACTCCACTAGGGAACCTGAACCCAAAATCATTTTTTATCTCTATAAAACTTTGTGAGTAAAAAGCAGCCTTTTCGAGCACTACCAAGAAATGGTAATCAGGATGAAACTTGTTTTGAATCAATGACAAACTAGGTAAAACCCTAGGTTTCTCTCAAGCTTTATCTAACCTTGAAAAATCAGCTGGCTTAGCCATAAGAGTAGATTGTCTTTGTCTCATAACCGTAGCTAAGTTTTGAAACAAAGTTAGCATATTCTTAGAAACCACACAACTGAAAAATAACTCAAAAAAACCAAAAATATTTCAGATTGGTGGTAAAACACTTGCTCTTACATTTCACTTACCTTTTGTGGTGTTTTACCTCATACTCTTAGACAGAGTCTGGAAAGGGCCAGGTAGCTTTCGGATCTCATCCTCTTTCAAAGGTGAAATATCTGGTAAATGCCTTCCCAGTCAATCTCTGGTTAGAGTTTGTTGTGTTCAGGGATATCCTTAAAAAGGGATATTTCAAAAGCATGGTGGTGGACCATAAAACCTTTTACCTCTAAGAAGAGCTAAAAATTTCCACTTGGCGACTCCACAATCCTAAACAGACCTTAAGACTCCACTGGGAAGAACCCTGATCATCATAATATCATTCAAACTTTGTTAGAGGACTTTAGGATTGAAATTTTGGTAAATAGATTAGTTAACCATTCAAAGACTGACATATCTGGTTGAACTTGTCTCATTTATTTGGGTCTAAAAAACACAGCATATTGGTTCCTAGGAAGATCCACACTAGAGCCTATCCTGACCCTGATCCACCTGGAGTAGTTGATAACCCAGAAAGTATCCTTAGGAATTCTCCTAAGATTAAATTATCAACTGTTTTCATACCACCCTTGAGAGCTAAATCAGTTCCTGAACATCTTTCAGATCTACAACAATCACAAGCTGACTTAGTAAATCCATTTAGAACCATGTCATTTGATGATATAATCCAGCTAGATCATGAGTCTTCACTTTCTTCTCCTGAAACTAGTGAATATCTTCGTAGTAGAGAAGCAACACCTCCTGATTTACACTTCCTGTTGAACTTAGGTGTCTCTCATCCAATATCAGCTCAGAAATCTACTGCTGTTCCATCTGCATCTACTCATATTTCATCCACTGTTTGAACCACTCCACTTCATCCCACCTTCCCTTTCGTCAACCCACCCGTAAATCCACCTCCACCTCCTGCCATGGTTGCATGGTATGCTCCCCTAGTCCTTCCTGCACCATTAGTCAACCTTCCACAGGACTATCAGTCCAAAATTCCATTATATGATGCTAATAACACTACAAATGCATCACAACATGTGGATAAGATGGATGACTACTTTGACAGAAATGAAATTGATGATGATTCTGTCAAGCTCAGATTATTTGCTCAAAGCCTGGGGGGAGAAGTAAGAAAATGGTTTAAAGTATTAGCCCCCCATAGTATTAATGATCTTCAAGGCTTCCATCAAACACTCTTAAACAAATGGGAAGTAAAAAAGAATCCTCTCCAAGTCCTTTCTGACTACAAGAACCTCCATAGAAACCCTGGGGAAAGTGTGCAAGCTTATTGCACTAGATTCAATAGTGTGTATAATGCACTTTCCCCATAACTAAAACCTCCACAAGGTTCAGCTTTAAACAAGTTCCCTGAAGGGATTGATTCTGACATGACCTATCAGTTGAGAGAAAGAGATTTTGCAACTCTTGAAGATATGCAAAGAGGTGCTCTTTCTGTAGAGGTCAACATGATGGAGAAAAGAGAAAGGATGAAAGCTGAGAAGACAGTATCTTTTAGAAAGGAATCCACACCTTCCACTTCCAATTCCAAAATGGAAATAATGATGGAGGAAATGATGAAAGAAATGAGCATAATTAAGAGAGCACAAGAAATTCAAAATCAAAATGCTCCTCAAAATAGAAACCAGAACCAAAATCAGAATTCTAGAAGGAACCAACCTCCAAATAGACCTAGGGAAGACGATCAACAGATCACTCCTCCCTTTCATCAAAACTATGTGAGTGAGGTTGAGGAAATAGATCAAATAACAGAGGAAGATGATATTAACCTGTTTGGGGTAGATGATGATGACTTTGAGGTTCATTATGAAAGAGAACAAGGTATTTATACACCTTATGATGACAAAAGAGATGATAATGAAAATTATTATCAAGACATGGAAAACGCCATCATTGAACCTCCAAGAGAATATGACCTAAGAAGCAAATCCAGTCAACAAACCCCCAACAACAAAACCTCTGACAAATCCTCACAAAACAGCACTGTAACCAAGCCTAAAGTTATCAAAAAAAGGGATAAAACAGTGGCTGAAAATTCTAATAAAGGTAAAGGAAAAAGCACTCAAGACAATGAAAAATAGAGTGCAGACATTAGTAGTACTAGCACTACAGCTGGTACTCCTGTGAAAACAATTTTATCAAATGTAAATAAAACAAAACAGCAACCTGACATTGCTGATAAAATGGAAATTAATAAGGCTGAAACAAGTTTTCCAAAGAACCAAATTCCTTTCAGCCTGGAGCAGGAAATATCAAAGTTTAAAATTTCTGTTCGCCTCATCGAGTTAACTGCCCAACATGTATATAGGACCCAAATTTTGAAGGCTTTAAATTTAGAAGACAACAATGTCTTAACGATGACCAACCAGAGCTTATTTTTGGTCCAAAGATTGAAGGAAAATATCAAGAGGGACCTGTTCCTCCCTTTTATGTAAGTTTTAATGTTCATGACAAGATTTTGCACAATGCTATGCATGATCAGGGGCTTCTCATAATCTAATGCCTAAAGCTGTAATGGAGAGCCTGGGTCTATAAATCACCAGACCTTATAAATACCTTTACTCCTTTGATTCCAGCAGAGTAAAATGTTTAGGATTGATCAAAGACCTCTATGTTAACTTAGCCCAAATTCTAGCCAAATGCTTAGTCATGGATATTTTCGTGGCTGATGTGCCCCCAAAATATGGAATGCTTTTATCAAGATCTTGGGGGGCTAAGTTACAAGGGACTATGCAAATGGACATGACCTATGCGACTATCCATGTTTTCAATCAAACTAGAAGACTTTACAGGGAGTCCCACATGCAGTACACAGTCACAAGCCAAGACAGACCACAAAACTCTCCTATCTATTTTGTCAATACAGGCCTCGATTCTTTTATCATGTTTAATGATGAAACACTTAGTGAACGAGTCACTTTAATAGAATTAATGGCCGATAGAGAGGAGGAGGTAAATACCAATGAACTGTCAAAACACTTGGCTAAACTTGTAAACGACAGCAAACCAAGGGTAGGTCTTGAACTACAGGTCATGTGTCCTTTACTTCTAAACATTGAGAGTCAAGATAGTATCCCTCGAGTGACTGAAAATCAGGGGCAATCAAAACATCTACAACTCAGTGCAGACATTCAACAACAATCAGAAAGCACGATAGTTGAAGAGGACTCTAACCAATATAAAACCAAGAAAATTCCTCTTTGGAGTATGTATTTTGATGGGTCATGCACCAAAACTAACGTTGGTGCAGGTGTCTTGATTACTAACACTGAAAACAACCACACAGAATGCATTTCATGCAAATTAAACTTTCAGTGTTCCAATAACATAACAGAATATGAGTCCCTTCTCTTAGGCTTACATCTTTTGAAAAAATTAGGAGCCAGGAGAATCAATGTATATGGGGATTCTGAATTGATCATTAGGCAAGTAAATGGGGAGTATAACGCAAATCATCCCAGACTTAGAGCCTACCAGAATGATGTCATGGACCTTTTAAAAACATTCGAGGAGTCCAAAGTAATTTTTGTCCCAAGGAAAAGAAACATTGCAGCCCACAATTTAGCCTTTGCAGCTAGGACATGCTTAGCGCCATTTGAAACCAAAGACTATAAAACTGAGATAAAGTTTAGACCAGCAGTGCCTGATAATAAGAAGTATTGGCAGTTATTTGACAATGACAAACAAATAGAAGACTTCATGCAATTCAGAAATGAATTCGAACTAAACAGTTCGAACTCAGACTATGAAACAGACTACAGTGAAGAAAACTTTCTTGGTGAAGAAGAACCGTCTCCTGAGCCTGTCAACATTAACCTATTATCTAGAAAATTTACGAACAAAACAGAGGAGTTGGAAACTCTCCATGCTAAAGATGAAAATTTGCCTAGATGTCTGGCCCCTTTAGAAGAGTTGTTTGATTTTAACGATATGGCAAAAAAACCAAAACTGGAACCTGTAGAGACCGAAGTGGAGGAGTGCAATATAGGCAGTGAGGAAAAACCAAAAATGATTAAGCTGTCTAAAAATTTACCAGCTCACATTAAACTCAAATACATTGAGCTGTTTAAAGAGTTCTCTGATGTTTTTGCGTGGAGTTACGAAGATCTTAAATTTTATGACACTGAAATAATACAGCACAAAATTCCCCTTAAAGAAAACCAAAAACCATTCAAACAGAAACTGTGCAGAATAAACCATGTTCAGTTACCTTTGGTTGAGAAGGAGATTAAAAAGATGTATGAAGCTGGTATTATTGTCCCTATTAGATATTCTGAATGGGTATCTAATCTGGTGTTTGTTAGGAAGAAAATTGGATAAATCAGGCTTTGTATAGACTTTAGAGATTTAAACAAAGCTTCATTAAAAGACAACTACCCTCTACCCAAGATGGATCATATTTTATAAAGGGCGGTAGGGTCTAGAAGAATTTCTTTGCTGGATGGCTATTCAGGGTACAATCAGATCTTGGTTTACTCTACTGATCAATTAAAGATAGCCTTTACTACACCATGGGGCACTTTCATGTATGTGAAAATGCCCTCTGGTCTAATGAATGCTGGAGCAACTTTCCAAATAGCCATGGACATAACATTCTCGAAAGAATTGGGCTTCTTCATCATTATCTATCTTGATGATGTCACTATGTTTTCAAAAACAGATGAAGAACACTTAGAACATTTAAGAAAAGTTTTCGAGAAGTGCAGAAGGTTTGGAATATCTTTAAACCCCAAAAAGACACTATTCGGTCTCCAAGAAGGTAAGCTTCTTGGACACATTATTTCAGAAGAGGGTATAAAGATAGATCCAAAGAGGATTGAGGCCATATTGCAAATCTCTCATCCTCGAAACATCAAGGAGTTGCAATATTTCATTGGGGAGATTAACTTTTTGAGAAGGTTCATACCCAACTTGGCTGAGCTCCTTAGGAATATCACAAACATGCTGAAAAAGGAGCAAGGAATAAAATGGACCTTAGAAGCAAAGCAATCCTTTGAACTGGTGAAACAAGCATTAACCAAAACACCGGTTCTGATAAGTCCTGATTTTTCAAAAGATTTTTATATTTTCTCGTTTGCATTAGAACATACCATTGTTGTTGTCCTTTTACAGAAAAATCCACAAGGACAAGAGCAGCCTATTGCATTCTTTAGCAAGGCATTGAGGGATGCCCCTTTGAAGTATAACATTATGGAGAAGCAACCTTTTGCTTTGGTTAAAGCATTGAAAGACTTCAGAGTATACATCCTTCATTCACATATTATTGGCTTTGTCCCGAATTCAGTTGTTAAAGACATTCTAACACAGGACCCGGATGGTAAGAGAGGTAGGTGGATCGCTGTTATTCTTGAATATGATTTAGAGATAAATCCCACTAAACTCATCAAAGGCCAAGGTCTAGCTAGATTAATGGCTGAATCAAATTGTGAAGTTCTTGATATTCATATGATTAATGCTTTAGATGATCAAGAGGAAATCTCAACACCCATTGTTGAAAACCATTTTGTGAATTCCTCTTGGTATGCTGATATTCTTTATGTTCTGCTTAATTTGAATACACCTCCTGGTTTGACAAAAACAAAGGCGAGGTTCCTAAAATTGAAAGTTGTAAACTACTGAATTATAGATAAATGTCTTTATTGGAAGAATGTAGGTGGTCTATTGCTTAAATGTTTGCCTGAGTTTGATGCAGAGAAGGTTAAGTACCAGTTCCATGAAGGAGAGTGCGGAGGTCATTTGTACTGGAAGACAATAGCCAACAAAATTTTGAGGGCTGGTTTCTATTGGCCTACTCTTTTCCATGATGTGCACCAGATGATCATAGCCTATCATAAGTGTCAACTTTTTGAAGGCAAAAGAAAGCTGCTACCCCTCCCTCTGCATCCAATCACTGTTGAAGCCCCTTTTCAACAGTGGGGACTTGACTTTATAGGAGAAATCCATCCCCCATCTTCTTCCCAGCACATATGGATTCTCACTGCCACGGACTATTTCACTAAGTGGATAGAAGCCATTCCTTGTAGGCAGACCAATGATTCAGTTATCATAAAATTTATGGAGACTAATATTCCCTCCAGATTTGGCTGTCCTACCAAGATCATCACTGATAATGCAACAACATTTGGATCAAAGAAGATGGTTGAGTTCTATCACAGATATCAGATAACATTGGGGCATTCCACGGCCTATTACCCTCAAGGTAATGGACTTGCAAAATCCTCAAACAAAATCTTAGTGAACATAATCAAGAAACTGTTGGAGGACAACAAGAAGTCTTGGCACACAAAGTTGATTCATGCACTTTGGGCTGACAGATTGACTTTGAAGAAATCCATTGGTATGTCACCCTTTCAGCTTGTGTATGGTACTGATGCAATTTTTCCAAACAGCCTTGGTGTACCAGTGATAAAGTTGATTCAAGAATTGTAGACTGAAGATAACTACATGATCAGAAGAATAAATCAGACCATTCATCTTCAGCAAACCAGAGAGGAAGTATATAACAAAGCATTGCAGAAACAAGACAACATTAAAAAGCTTTTTGACAGAAGAACAAAGGCCAGCAATTTCAAGATTCGGGACAAAGTTTTAAAGTGGGACTCAAGAAGGGAAGAGAAGGGCAAGCATGGAAAATTTGACAACCTATGGCTTGGCCCTTACTCTATTCATTCAGCTGCTAGTAACAATGCATTTTTCTTGCAAGAGTTGAATGGAGAAGAATTTTTTGGGGGTCCTGTCAATGGCAGGATGCTTAAGCATTACTTCTCTTGATCCATGTTATGTCTTGAAGATTTTTTTATCTTTTCCATTATAAATATTTCACCCACCATTGCATTCGAAGTTGTAAAAAACAAAGAAAAAGAGAAAAGAGGGCGGATTTTGAAAACAAGAAAGGTATAGCCCCACACCAAAAAGAGAAACAAATCTGAAAGTGTGCAAGCTCAAATGCCACTCCAAAAAAACACACTTCTAGTTAGTCAAACTGTTTAATCTTGACTAATTAGCTTTAAATTTTTTGCTGATAGGATAGTGAATTTTATATGCCAAACTATGTAATATTGGCTTATCAGTAGATAGTTTAGGATACAAATTAAAGGTTCAAACATGATCAAAATCTGAACCTAAGGTTGCAAAGAGAAATGACTCAAATCTATTCTATTTTTCTGAGTCAAAGAGATGTAAAAATCTGGTTCTAATTAGCTCAAAATCTGAACCAAAAGAAAAGGAAAGATAACTCAATAAGAGTCTAAACGGAATTGTGAAAGGAGGAAGGAAATGTTTTCACATTTTTAAATCTTAAGCCTTCCATTTTTTATTTAATTTTTGTGAAATAAATGTCTATGTGCAGCTTGTCTTTTGTGCCATAGACCAGCGTCAAGTTAGACTACTCAATCCTAACTTGAGTGATTTTCAATTTCTGTTTTAGTAATTTAGAGAATGAAAATCTGTTGGACAGTTTAATCCCAACAGATGGTAGATTAGGTAGAGAAGCATCTGAACTCAACTGTTTAATCTGAGTTCAGGGAGAAATAAGGAGTAGAATTATATTAGTTTCCTGGTTTCAAAAAGAATAAAATGTTGTGAAAAGAGTTTTCCAATCTAAGTGCACTCTATTGAAGAAAAAATGTTAGATCTGTAGGATTGGGTAGGTTGAAGTTTGTATTGATGAAGATCCATTGTTTCATGGCTGCTAATACACTTTCAGAGAAAATCATCCCAGCACGGGAAGAGCAGCCCAATGGATTAGGCAATCGATCAGCCTCCCAGAGAACATTAAAGGATCAGGCACATGGTCAGCCTCCCAGAGAATGTAGGTCTGAAAGTTCTTGATGCCTTCAAGAAGGCACCTGTTAGGTATGTGTTATATTCTTTCCACGATTAGCCCCACATGCTGTATGTTGTGTCGGGCGTAGCTGGGGGGTCACGAGGGGCGAAGCAGTCCCCACCGTTGGGGTCCGGGGCAGCGCCCTGGCCAAAATTTGTTTTTGTGCGGACCCACTCATAGGCGGATCAGCACGTGGTTATGCATGGTTTTGCACATGGTTTTGGGGTTCGATGGTTTTCGGCCCTTGGTATTTTTGTAGATCCGGTCAAGGGAACTACGGTTATGTTATAATCCAGGATTAATGGATTGGGGTTTATGTATGCTCTGGCATGTATATATATGTGTTGTAACACTAAAAGGAATATAATGAAAGGGTAAAATTTGGTCGTCCCCTAGATTTGGGATCGGGGAAAATCTACGTGTTTATCGGTTTTTATGCTCTTGCTATTGTTTATTTTGTTATAAGAATGTAATTATTGTAGATATTTACGATTTCGAGGTTAAAACCTACAGCACCATCCCCAAGTGGAGCCAGCATTGGCCACCTATAAATTTGATTATCCCAAGGAGTGGCTAAATCTAGCATGAGCCTTGAGGAACAAATTTTATCACTAAAAATTGTTGGCTCTTGAAGACTCTTAAAGGCCTCCTGCCTCTCTCCAGTTCCTATACTTTTGTTTTCATCCCAAAATACTTTGAAATCCTATTGATTTCCAAAGCCAAAATATTGCTACAAACACCTTTTTCTCCTTTCCCTTCTTCCCAAATTAACCTCATCTTTCTATCCCCCTATTTCCCACAAAAATCCCTCATTTTCACATTCCTGCCTTTTCCCCTCATCAAAATCCTTATAAGGTTTAAGACTCACTCTTGGCCTTATCGGAACCTCAAACCTTTGAAAATCATAGAGAAAAACCATTAAAAACCCATTTTTGTTATGTATATTGGGCTTAGCCCCCTCGGGCTAAGTCCTAGCCACGGCTAAGTCCCTAGCCTTTCCGCCCATACACCCTGGCGCCATGACCGCGCGCTGAGCCAGTCGAGCGCTTATCCGGTTTAAATAAATATTTCTTCGCAAACCATTAAAAAACCTTTGATATTTATTTAAACTGTCGAAATTCATTTTATTTAATTTTTTCTGCCCGTGCAAATTACGGAGCGATCTCAACCGTCAATTCAATCCATAGATCTGATGGTGCGGAGCGTGCCTACTTGTGGACCCCCTAGCCGTGCGTCGTTTTCCCAAAACTGCGTGGTTTTTATCGCACCACTCTTCGGCGGAGGGCAGTTTTTGCCTGATGGCCAGTGATTCCATACATCGCTTGACACGCGTTTCATGTACTATTTGTAAAACCGTCGTCCATCCGTCGTCCATCGCGCGTTAATTTTCAGACCGGGACGCCCAGCGATATCGCTGTGGACCGTCCGATCTGGGCCCACTGATCCAACGGTGATCGCTCGTTGAAGTTGCTCGATGGTTAACGAAGGTGCGCGCGCGATAGCCGGGCCATCGTATAGCGGCAAATCAAATCTCTGCCATCGATCTGATCTGCAAATCGATGGCCCACAATTCCTCGCCCGATCTCTTCGTTTGACTTTCCATTGCCCGATCCCGACCGTCGATCTCTGCGCGATCGTCGGTTCAGATTCATCCTTCTCCTCTGACCGCCTCGTTCAATCTCGACCGTCAATCTCTCCACGATTGACTGCTCGGATTTAATTTTTCTTCCGCCCATTCTATGATCTCCCCGATTAATCCCGACCGTTGGATGATGCCATCCAATGGCCCCGCTCCTTCCACACGCCCTTCGATGCAGTCAACCTATAAAAGCAGGATTTCTTAATAGTTTTTGTATTTTGCAGGGTTTTCATCATTTTCTCGCAATTTTCGAAGAAGATTCAGAGGCGGAGGGTGACGACCCTCCCGTCTTCGATTCGTCAAAGGAAATCATTTAGAGGGTAGAAATGCACGTTTCCTCAGTGTTTTCTCAAGCATGGATGCCTTATGAACCCTGCGCGGCCCTGCACAACAGCAAAGAACACAGCGAATCGGGCACAGACAAAGAGTATCAGCGTCGAAGACAAAAACGCACCAGAATAGAGGATTAAAGGACAGATTTGTGGGGATTACGTCTAAGATGCTTATCAAAAGCCTAATCCTCAAATAAAACACAGTTTACAGTAAACCTAAAGTGTTTTATCAAGCAGGAATGCTCCCACCGCCACAATCTGAGGCAAATCGATTCCTCCTGGCTACCATAGCGCCACTTGTTCCTCAAAGTACTCAATCAGGGGCCGAAGTTATTGAAGAAGAGCATATTTTGCCTCAGCGCAGCCAAGAAGTTACTTCTGCAATGAAGCTTAATGCAAAAGATATATGCAGAGTAACCCTAGCGTCACATAGAGCCTCAAAGGTCAACTAAGCTCCCACCGAGCTCAATTAATAAGTATAAATCAATTAATACAATGAAACACCTATACAGTTTCTTCATTGAGCCCCCCAAGGGCCAAGAAGACATTAACTCTGTATTAATTGTAAATTGACATCAGATCTCACCTCCTCATTCTTCTATATATACTACAACAGAAGATGAGTGAGGGGTTGGTTGTAGAACTTTGATATACATTTGAGCAAAAACTTCTGATTGTACATAGTATTCACTGGCTCTTGGAGCTCTGCTGGTGATAGATAGGTTAGGCTGAGATGTGTAGATGGTTGCTGACCTAAAGCACTGGACTTAAAGCTGTAACTGGTTTGAAGAATCAATAAACGCTGATTTATGGGATCCTGGTCTATGTTGACGGTGATGTTTCTCTAATTGTAACTTGTTATTTTTGTTTTTGTTTTCATCTATGTTTCATATTCTCTTATAAAGAACAACATGCATAGAGTTAGGACCTACTGTATATCAGTAACCTTCTCTAACTGAAAATATTTATCTGAATGTTTTCTTCTAAATTGTGTTATTTAGGAATATTTTAATTCAGTTTAAGCATAGGAATGCTGGCATTACCTCGTCTTATTGTCTTAGCTGAATATTATTCTTAGATGTTATTTTCAGTATATGTTTTGTGAAGATGAACTGAGGAAGATATGGTGAGCCCTGGTCCCATTTTTGTCCCCACAAGCTATCTGGATGTTTCCCTTGGAATGTGTTAAAAGATGGCTAGTTTCAAAGTACCTACCAGATCTTAGGCCATTCTGTTGTTATCTTTGTATCTGTCTTGAAAGTAACCAAGTAAAAGAAGAGCTAGGAGAGGATTTGTGGTGAGTCCAGCTCACTAGTTTCTACTTCAAAAGTTGCCTTCAAGTTTCCCTTAGTTTTAAGATGTTTTCTATTGAAAGTGTATCAAAGGTTGGCTAGTTTAAAATTACTTACCAGATCCTAGTTTACTTTTATGTTTTTCTTGAGTCTATGTCAAAGGCTGGCTAGTTTCAAAGTACTTACCAGATCCTGGGCTGCTCTTGTTTCTACATCTGTTTATTTTTCCTTCCTATTGTATCATTCCATTCCATAAATCAATCTTCAAAGAGATCCTTAGACATAGATGACTTGCCCCATGGACCACTCTTGCCTCTTGCTATTCCAATTAAACCCTATTATGACTCCATAGCCCAATGGACTAAAACCTACAATTTTCTACCTTTTTGACCGAAGCTTACTCTGATTGCCTGCAACTTCTCACCTTTGGAACTTTTTGCACTCAGAACTTTCCACCTTGAACAGTAATCATGCTCAACCATCTAAAAAACAAACAAACCTTTGGCCTTCATAACTAGCCTAATATCATAACCCTAAACTTCAAAGACAAATCCATCTTTGTACATATTGGAGAGATCCCTCTCCGGATTCAGGAGGGCTAGATCCTAGAATCCCAAAGTTGGTTGAAACGATGTTGCTTCTGCAGTTTTAGTCTTACCAATCTGCTAAAATTACAGATCCCCAACAGGCGGCATGATCATATACCCTTGGGATATTATTTCCATGAATGGCAGTCCATGGGGGAAAATTTCAGAGCAGCTTTGCCCTTCCGATATTATTGTCAGCTCAGGCAGGATGAATAAGGAAGGAATAGTGGGGGGTCTAGCACGTAGAGTTTAGAGTTGCAACATACCACTGGGAAGACACCTTTTCCCACGTATGATGGATCCACTGATTGCACGGTTCGAGATCAGGTGGAAAAGCTGGATACCTCTTTCCAGCTGGACCGAATAACGGAGGGGGAAGCCATCAAAATGGCTACCTCGCACTTAGAGGATGAGGGCACACAGGATCATGGGGAGCATGTGGATACACCCAGTATGACGCAGGGGTCACCTGTGTTGGAGACTTCTTTGACCATATTGGTTGACATCTTAGTAGAGAGAGTAGAGCTTACCCTAGTAGTGCCATCCATTGAGGTGATGACCGGGGTAGTGTTCGAGTCTTTGTGTGGTAGTAGCGCGCGGAAGATGGGTGAGGTGCTAGGAGATGTATCCACCTTTGATGAGGCACTAGGAGATACAGAGGTTTTGGACGATGGTCGCACACAACGTTTCATCAGCTTCGAGCCAACCTTCTAATTTTTAAAGGGAAGGCCACATCAGTACGAGAGGCTATTTTGTTACAGAACGAGGAGCTAGAGGACATGAGAGTGGTTTGTGTCGAGTTAGCGGTCATGTTGGCCCACATTGGGAAAAGGTTGGATTCCCTAATGGTACACCTAGAGGGCACATTGGAGTGTCAGAGAAGCCCCCTTCAGGCATGCATAGATGGGGCTAGCAGCATTTTTGGGTCACCTCTTTCCATTGGAGAGAGATAGGCGGAGTCACCTAGTTAGATCTCATATGTTGACTTGGTTAGCGGGATGAGATGATCGGAGTTGCACAGGGTGCAACATCCACATGTTGAGGTTAGATGGTGAGATATTTTGAGTTGGTACCCAGTGGAGTGGGTTATGGAGATAGTGGTGTACCCGGGTGTATTTTAGCAGGAGTTTCCAGGTGCTTGGAATACAAGAACCCCAGACTGGCATTGGGATCTAGGCGGGACTACCTGTCATTTCCCAGGCAGGTTGGTTGACTATGTCTTAGAGGGTACAGTTGGCCTAGCAGTTGAGCATGTGCATTCGCTAGGGGAGTTTCAGTCAGCTCCAGTGGCCAACCAGTTTATGGGCAGACTCCCTAGGTTGTCTTGGTATGACACTTGTACGCGGGGTCACAGGGTGATCAACATACCTTGGCAGGAGCTTGTCGAAGGAGTTGGCATTGGCAGGCCACCATATGGTGCCTTATATGGAGCCAAGGATTCTTCACCTTTGTGTGGGGCACAGAGGTCACAGTGGAGCCGAGCAGTTGTGGTATCACTAATGACACATAGGGAGATTCGCTTCTTGGACTTCTTGGGGAGGGTTTGGAGTGATGATCCATTCGTCGGCGGGTATAGCGATGCGACAGTGGAGGTGATGATACCGATTGGGGGTGGTTCGATATGTAGAGACACAACTCTAGGTCATCACATCCAAGGATGTCTGGGAGCATCTAGCATTGAGCAGTGGACTACAGGTGGACATGGAGTTGCGTGGTGGTGTACTGTAGTATGTGGGACTACATTGTGGAGTAGGAGTGTCCTACATCACATTGAGAACACGCGAGGAGTGACCGATGCCTTGACACAAACAAGGAACGAGATGGTACAGGGTGGTACAGCAGTAGTAGGGGGTATCCAGCAGTCTACAGGGGTATGCCTCAGTGTGGAGTGGCATGTCGAGGAGTACATGGATGATCAGTGGTATGCGAGGGGGTATGGTGCTGCACAGCAGGGTCTTAGAGTATTGCCTCCAGGGAGACTCATGGACAGGGACACTGGGATTCCTGGTTCGGATAAGCTTGTCTCTCATAGATCTCCTACCACTACGTCTCAGGAGAGGAGGATACAGTCTGCGCATGACAGGGAGTATCTCATGATCAGAGTAGCACAACATCAGCATGGTGGTACCTCCAAGATATTAGCAGGATACTTGAGCATTACAGCTCTACACAGCTCGATAACCTCTAGGTGTGAGTTGTTTACTACATGGGGAGATCATGTATATCTTCCATCGGGCTTTAGTGAGTCATTGATGAAGTGGTGGACTTCATTAGCATGGCAAGATGGTGAGTGAAGCAGGTGGAGCTTCATGTTGGACAGGATGGCTTGGGATCCCGGAATTGAGAGATCCCTCCATATCAGGGTGATACAGAGGATAGGGAAGATTCAGTAGCACATCTGGGACCCAGGCACATTTTATAGTGATGGTGGGGAGCATCAACTAGAGAGGAGGCATGTTCAGGCATTGCTTGAGGACAAGCAATTTTGGCGGGGAGGACTGTAATATTCCCAATTAGCAGCAGCTAGTTGGTAATATTAATTTTGGCCAGTTTTTCTTTTCTAAAGTTAATTCAGTTAATAAAGTGGGTGATGAGACACACAACCTACACTTAGGAAATAAACATTCCCTAAAATAACTTGAGCATATAATTATTTGGTAGTGTGGGGCCCAGGATGACGAAGTGGCAATGTGAGGGAACTAACAACGTGGGCAGCGTGGGCCCATGACAGTGTAGTGAGAGAGGCACAACGTGGGCCAAGAGGGACAGCGCAGTTTGGTGGGGTCTGGGTGAGAGAAAGGCTCTCAAAGCATAAAAAGGGGAAGATGCTCCTCATTCTCTCATTTTGATTATGCATCTATGTTATTTGTCGTTTGACATTAAGCACGCTTTTGCTGTTGAGAAAAGTCTGCAAGTTTTGTTTAGCACATCGAGTGTCTCCGTGCGGAGATCCCAACCTCAGCTCCGGGGGATTTTGAGTGCCTACTCGGGTGAGGAGTTAGATCCTTGATTTACTGGAGAGATTTGGAGCAGCCACAGTTGGGATTATTCACTTGCAGAGGCAGTGCAGTCAGTGAGAGGGAGGACACAGTATTTGGAGGAGGAGATTCCGGATCGAGGGCTTATCAGGGGATTTAGCCCGAGAGATTTGGAAAGGGGTCAGCCCTTCCCTATTCCATCATTTTGGTAGATTTGGAGGCCATCCTTTGCAGTATATCATTCAGGGCCAGTTTTTATCACTGAGACAGCGGAGTACCTCAAGGGAGGTCATTTTCGGAGGTCATCCATTTTCAGAAAGCTCTCTGGGTTTTTCCGGGTATTGGGTGGAGAGGCCATTCCCAAAGTTTCACAATTTTCTGAGGTGGGGAGAAGCCCCAAAGAGTTTTTTCATTCCAGCAGTAGTAGCAGCATGGCAACAGCACCAACAGCTTGGAGATTATGCAGTCATTGAGGGAGCAGCCATTTCACAATATATTTTGAGAGTATTTCTACGCTTTCCTAGTGCAAGCCAAGGTGCCATCATTATGATCACCTTTGTATTCATTTTATCTTTCAGTACTTAATAAAATGGCTCAGCGTTCTCCATATGGTATTTGGTTCATGTGATGCCTCTCTAGTTGATGTGGTTTCTTGTTTAGGTGCTTTATATTACTGTTTATTTCTATTTGGGATATTACTGAGATCGAGACAGATTGATTCCTTTCTTGTTGAGAGGGAGTGTTGAAATTTGCAACAAGAAAAAGTGAAATTGGAATCCAGAAACAACACACACACTGCTATGGGATCACAGATCACACAATGATGCGTCCTAGTGATACATTAGTGTGCAAGCCAATTAATTAAATAAATTGGAAATGTGTGTCTAATTTAATTTTCCCTTAATTAAATTAGACAATAAATTGTAATATTATATCATAATCACTTGTAATAGTTAACTGAGTGTGATAGACTCAATTAGCTCATGAAATTCGAGTTGAGGGTGGTTGGTGAGGCATGTATAGTGGTTATATTTGTTTTAGAGTCCAAGTTGCAATTACTGTATTAGTTTATTGCATGATAAATTAGTTAACTCAATTCAGTGAGTTAAAGTCAGTCTAACTAGTTGTAACTGATTATATTAATAGTGAGAGGTCAAGTGAATTAAATCAGATTTAATTCACATGTAACGATCTGTCAAGTGATTGATGATTTACTATTAATAGTTGCATGCATTTCAGTTCTGATGAAGACCTAGTTGAGACAAAGGTTGAAGGGATGTTAACTATCATTTTTATTGTTATCAAACTACCCAAATGCAGTTATACACCCATAGGATTTCCCATGATACTCAGCGTAGTCAAGGAAGGCTAAAATTCCTAAAGAATAGGGATTTGATTCCATAGGGATCGTGTAAGCAAGGCAGGCTAAAGACAGGCTGAGAATTGGCTAAGTATTGGTCCAATTTTTCCTAGATCAGTGTGAGGCGATCGACAAGGTGCAAGATACTCTTGTGAGAAGAGTGCATTATATTGTTTCATGATACCTTGGTTGAATATACAATAGAAGATATAGGGTTTTTGAGCAAAAATATTTCCTCAGGAAAATTATCTGTGTTGTGTATTGATTTTCTTCTTTATTTTACTTGGCGTGATTGTGCAATCGTGTTTAATTTCTGCAAATTTAATTGTAGAAGGATTTAATATATTTCTTTAGAACATTGCATGATTATATTGAATTCATTGGAATACATAATGTTTGTATAATTTCTACACAAACAAATTGTATGTTAGAAAAATTATATATTACAAAGCAGTGCAACACATAAAATATGCGGAAAACACAAGCACATAAAACACATAAAACCATAGAGACACAAATATACGTGGTTCACCCAGTTTGGGCTACGTCCACCCCGAACATCCAATCCTTCCTTTCTATTATCCAGCAAAATGAAGAGACAAAACCTACACCAGATCTGCTGTAATATCCTCTGTTCTCTCTCATAGTTTCCCTATCTGTTTCTCGCTCTGAGAATACATATACAATACACAGCCGCAATACCATGCCCTCATACAAGTGAGGGGTTTCCTTCTAGGACAAAAAACCCTAAACTAAACATAACTTCTGCCATCAGATCATTCGCCTAATGAATGGCCCGAATTGACTAGAAATTACTATAATTTTACAAGGCAATTTTACATCTGTTTTTAGCTTCGAGGGTGTTGCCCCCGAAACCCCCTGCTAGGAAGCGTTTAATTACAGGAAGAGTGGCCGCCCCATTAAGGTACAAGGGTCCAACGCTGTGATAAAAAATAAACAAGATAATCAGGCTCCACACGCAACATTGTAAAGGATTGAACCCTTGGATGAGCTCTTGTAAAGTAGAATTGTATTGAACTGAGATCATTGCATATTAATAAAAGGATTATGGATTTGTTTCAAATAGTTTGTCTCCTTGTGAGTTTTTCTAGTTTACATTTCATTTTGTCTTTCCACATGTATTTAAGTTTTATGAAGATAATTGGGTAAGAGAAAAATTAATATCAGTCTATCTAAATCCCCTCTAGAGTTATCATCTATTTTAGAGATTGGTTTATTGGACTATTTCTCTGTATAAGTCCCTATATATTTATAAATTATTAGTCATATTCATAAGGATAAATGTATATTTTTTAGATGTAGGCATTGTTTATCAGAATTCTTTCTTTTGATTAACTAAAAATTAAATCTGTATATTTAGTAAATCACAACTTTTTACATTTTTTCCTTTCATATATTTAAATCAAATTAATGTTTAGAATTAAAAGAAAAACCCTTTCTAAACGTTCTATAATATTAAAGTTTAAGAAACTAACTGTAATCTGATCATAACATTGATCATCCAAAAAACCCCTTAAACAACAAAATATTTTAGATGCTTTGGCATAATTAATTCACCTATAATTATCTCAGAGGACAACATTATATTTTTTCCATTGTCGGGAATCGAAGATTGATTTGTTTTTCCTTGGGATAGTGATACAACTTTTCCTTTAAGGTGAATAAAGGACTAGTAGGTTAAAATCTTTCACCTGGTGACTTCACAGAACCCAAGCTAGCTCCTTCGAGACATACCATATCTCATTCTAATTTTGAAATTGTTTCTCCTTTATCAGATCCAGAGAGACTGGTAAGATTAGCCTTTTTAAGAAGAATACTTGAATATTCTTCCTCTTCTTTTGTACCATTTCAACCTAAGGATATTTCAGTCCCTTATCCTTTTAGGTTTGATCATTTTCCTCTATATTTGGATTATTTACCACCAAGGATATTAGAACTCCCATCTAAACGATTCGATCTTCAGTTGGATATTTTAGTCCATCCATTGGAATCATATCCGATACTTGAAGTACCTTCAAAATCACCTAAATCAGAAAGAGAATTGGATGTACATTTACCTGAGTTAAAACCTATTGATTTTATCTCTCGAACCAATTACACCTTTCCATCTACTTCTACCCAACCAGAGGAAACGTTTTTTGTATATTCAAACCCTTTGTTTGAAACCAAATGAGAATTTGAAGCAAAGGCTCAGAAGTTAGTCATTTGAACACCTTTGAAATCTTTAAGAACACCACTACCCTCATTTTCTCCCCCACGAAACTTTACACCTCCATCTTCCCCTACATCCTCATCATCTTCTACCGCATCTTCTTCTGATTCATCATCATCATTATCTCAAAATATGGTTGCTTTTCAGCCTATATTTCAAGCCATATATGTTGTTTTATAGCTTCCTAATATACTCAACAACTTTCCTGATGGGTATTTAAAGCACCTACCTAGGTTTAATGGAGAAATTGGTTTATCTGTTGAAGACCATTTAGCAGCTTTCTTGGAATTTTCTAATAACATGAAAATTGAACATGAAAATTTTTATATGAGATTGTTTGTTCAATCTCTAGAAGGAAATTTCATAATTTGGTTTAGACAACTAGCAAAAAATTCTATTTGGTCTTGGAATGAATTAACCACCATATTTAAAAACCATTGGGGGCTTAAAAAGGATCATGTGTATTTTATTATATGATTTTAAGAACTAAAAAGAAACCATGGTGAACTAGTGGTTTATTTCATAAAGAGGTTTAATACACTTTATCATAAAATGCCTCCTCACTGCAAACCATCAGTAGCAGCAACCAAAGTTAGGTTTTCCAAATATTTTGAAGATGATTTTTCAGTCATGCTTAGGTAAATAACACATATTACCTTTTAAGACATGAAAACTAATGCTATAGAATTCAAAGCCAATAGGTCAGCATCATCTAAACTTAAATCTAAGGCTGAAAAAGAAGAAAGGAAAATTAAAGTTAAGGATGAGGGCTCCTCCTTATCAAAGTCTAAAAATCAAGGTCAAAATATTGATGAAATAACATCATTACTTAGAAGCCTTTCAGATAGGATACCAAAGATAGAAACTCAGCCTATAACAGTTCAACAAACTATTGCTAGACCCCAAACTTAATATAGGAGAGCACCCCAACCTCAAATTCTTCAAAGGCCAAATACTGATCAACAAATTTATCCTCCTTTGTTGATTAATGATAAAAAACCTGAAGACACTACCCTTATTATCATAAGATATCAATAATCTTGATCATTCATCTATTCAAAATTCCAATGTCTCTCTTCCTCTAAATCAATCTTCTCAAGAAGAGAAAGAAAATTCACAAGTTTCTGAATATCAAGCCTTTTCTGAATTTTTAATTGTAGAATTGAATAGAAGATATGATTTAAGACTAAGGTCAGGCCCTGGTAGGCCTCCTAAGAATCCCATTGTAAATTAAACAGAAATCAAATATTCTGAAACTCAAGCAACAATAATTCAACCATTAAATTAGTCATCCGAGATAGCTTCAATCAATAAAATTGTTCTAACCACCTTCAATGTTGAAAGAGAATTAGAAAGAGTTAAAATACCTATTCCATTGTCTAAACTTTCAAAGAACCCAGGCTATAAAAATCAAGTTTCCAAATGGATTCAAAATTCAAGTGTCGATGTTGAAGGAGATGTAATAAGCCTACAAGATGAAAAACATTCAGTAGTATTTGGTCCCAACTCAGATATGATTGATAAAAATGTACCACCTTTCTTTGTTACCTTGAAGGTTCATGATTTTTTGTTATACAATTACATGTTAGATTTTGGAGTTTCTCATAATCTCATGCCAAAATTTATTATGAATCAACTTAATTTGGAAATCACCCGATCTTATCATGAACTTTATACTTTTGATTCCAAGAAAGTGCCATGTCTTGGACTTATAAAATATCTATTGGTAACTTTAGCTCAAATACATGTGAAAAGTATGGTATTAGACATTGTAGTCACTGATATTCCTCCTAATTTTGGAATGTTTTTATCAAGATCATGTTGTGTCAAACTAGGAGGAATATTTCAAATGGACATGTCTTATGCTACCATTCTTGTATATGGGGGTGAACATCTTAGGCTATAAAGAGAGGTGAGATTCATGAATACTATTTGTAAATCAAATCAAGCTATAAATCATCCTATTTATGTAGTAGATCAATATTTTGGTTGTTTTGAATTATCAACAAATAACCTACAAAACACTCAACTTAGCATTGAGGACATTATAAAAAAACTGAAAACTGTTATAACTTGTATTAGGAAGTTATATTTTGATGAATCTTGTTCAAAATAAGGAGTTGGAGCTAGTGTTGTTTTAGATTCACCAGAAAAAAAAAAATATAACACAATCTTGTAAGCTTGAACTTGATGTTACAAATAACGTAGCAAAATATGAAACCTTTCTTCTAGAATTAGAATTAGCCAAAACTCTTAAAATGAAAAATTTAAGTGTATTCAGTGTATAAAAACTCATTTTCAAACAAGTTAGGAATCGTTGTCAAACAAAGCATCCTAGACTTAGATCTTATAGAAATGAGGTCTGGGATTCAGTGGAAAACTTATTTCAAGCATTTAACATCAATGTTATTCCAAGGAATGAGAATATTCATGCAGATTCTTTAGTTGTTTCAGCTAGTTCATTAAATATTCCTCATCAAATGTTCTTAAAATATCAAATTCAAGTCAAATATATGCCTTCAATTCCTTATAATCTTAAACATTGACAAATATTTGAGGATGATGAACGATTGAAATCATTTTTACAAGTGATTGATGAAATTTCAGCCTTACAAATTGAAGAAGAGAAACTGGATAGCAATGAACTAAATAATGAAAATCAAACTCCTGAATTAAACTCAAAATTTTTTGATCATAACATCATTAATTTGTCTAAAAATTTCATTCCTAAAGGCTTGGTTCCTCTTGAAAAATTATTTGGTCAAAATGATGTTCCTAGGAATCCATTATCAAATTCACCTAGAGAAGATCTAGAAGAATGTAATATTGGAACTCTAGAATAAATCAAGAACTTTAAGATCTCTGCATATTTTCCCAAGGAAGTGAAAAATGAATATTTATATCTCTCAAAAGCCTATAAATATGTTTTTTCTTGGTCTTATAGTGAGTTACAAACATATGATACAACACTCATTGAACATAAAATCCCTTTAAAACTAGAAGAAAAACCTTTTAAGTAAAAGATAAGGAGAATTAATCCAATTTTTCTCCCTACCATTGAAAAGGAAGTTAAAAAACTACTTGATTCCTAGATCATAGTTCCATTAAGGTATTCAAATTGGGTAGAAAATTTAGTTCCTGTTAGAAAGAAAAATGGTGAAATTAGGAAATGTGTAGATTTCAGGAACTTAAATAAATCATATTTAAAAGATAATTATCCATTACCCAAGATGGATCAATTGCTTCATAAAGTTTCAGGTGCTAATATGATTTCTATGTTAGATGGTTTCTTTGGATACAACCAAATAATGGTGAGCCTAGAGGATAGAGAAAATATAACATTCACAACTCCTTGGGGTACATTTATGTATGCAAGGATGCCTTTTAGATTAACTAATGATGGAGCTACCTTTCAAAGGGATATGGGCTTAGCATTTGTGGGTAAGACCAATAAATTTTTTGTTATTTATCTTTATGATCTCACAGTATTTTCTAATTTTGATCAAAAACATTTAAAACACTTGAGGAAGGTTTTTGACAGGTGTAGGCCCAATTTGGCATATCACTCAATTCAAAGAAGTCCTTGTTTGCAATCAAAGAAGGAAAATTTCTTGGCCATATTATTTCTAAGGAAGGAGTGGTCAATGATCCCAAAAGAATTTCAGCTATCCAAGCACTTTCATTACCAAGGAACAAAAAGGAAATCCAGGCTTTTCCTGGAAATATTAATTTTCTAAGAAGATTCATACCTAACTATGTTGAAATAGTTAAGGATATCATTGATATGTTGAGGAAATATCATGAGGTTAAATGGACAGTTACATCCATATTTTCTTTTGACCAGATTAAAAAGGCCACTTTTTAAGCCCCAACATTAGCCAGTCCTAACTATTCTCAACCATTTAGCATTTTTTCCTTTTCCTCTGAAACCACCTTAGTTACGGTTCTCTTACAGAAGAATGAGGATGGAGATGATCGGCCTTTTTCAGTAAGGTCATGAGAAATTATGAACTCAAATATGACATTAATGAAAAGCAAGCCTATTCCCTAGTTCTATCTTTAAAAAAAATTAGAGTCTATGTTCTTCATTCCTCCATTACTACTTATCTTCCCAAAAGTGTTGTTAAAACTGTGTTAACTCAACCTGAGAATAATGGTAGAAGAGGAACATGGATTACCAAGATAATAGATTTTGATCGAAATATCAAAACTACAAAGTTGGGAAAAGGTCAGGGTTTAACTAAACTCTTAGCTTAATCAAATTGTAAAGTTTTAGGAATAAATTCTATTTTGGAAATATCAGTAGAGAAGAATCCACAAGAACTTTCTCAAATGTCATTAAAGAATAATCCACAAGAACCTTCTCAAATACCAAGAGAGGATAATCCACAAGAACCTTCTCGTATTTCAGCAGAGGATAATCCACAAGAACCTTCTCGAATTTCAGAAGATAAGAATCCACAAGAACCTTCATCTTCAACACAATTGACTCCTATTTATATTAATGAAAAATTTGTTATAAAAAAAGGTGGCTAAGACTTTTTTGAGCCTTCAAGGAACAAATTTTATTGCTAAAAAGTGTTGGCTCATGAAGACTCTTGAAGGCCTCATGCCTCTATCCAAATCTTCACTATTGTTCCTATTTTATACTCATAATTTCTGTTGTTTCCATAAGTAAAAAACTGCTGCAAAATCATCATTTTTCTCCTTCCTCCACTCAAAAATAACCTTCATTTTTCTCCCCTTTTTCTCCATAAAACTCCTCTATTTTCATGATACCTCTTCTTCCCTTCATGAAAATCATTTTTTACAAGGTTAAGAACTCACTTTTTAGCCTTATCGAAACCCCCAAATCCATTGAAAACTCTGAAATTTTTTATAAAAAACAAGTTTTTACTACTAAAGACTTAAGCCCCCTTGGGCAAGGTCTTAAACCACTTCCCCTCCACATTCCCCAGCGCTAGAACCAAGCGCTAGACATCCAGGCTCTTATCGCATCGGAAAAACACGGCGAGCACAAGTCTTTTTGTTGTAGACAAACTCCAATGCGTTTGGCCCTCTGTTCCATAACCCCCGATCATATTGTTTCTCCATACAAACCGTGGGCCCACAATCGGGCACTAAATAATTGTGAAAATCTATCCCCAATCCATTTTTTCCTTTGTAAATACAAAAAACCCACTTATCCAAAGTTTGGTCTAACGCGCCCATACAACGATTTTTAAATGAAAAATGGTTAGGTCAAAAAGACCCGAAGCGCAATCGCATCGGAAGAATCTACAATGGGTTGATTGTAAAGACTCGCATCAAACTTTCCGATGTGATTGGGTCATATATGTAAACTCCACACCCTCCACTTCATTCATATAACTCATGCCCAGGACCAAAGGTCAAATACCCAAGGCGCTTATCGCATCGGAAGTAATCCAGAATGGGTTGATTGAAAGACCGGGCCTGACAATTCCGATGCGATTGGCCCTTTATATATACGTCCCGGGCCTATTATCATCCCATATAGACCAAGGCCTCGCAATCGGATTCCAAACATTATATAAATATATATTTCGCCCCCGAAGCAATAAAACTTGGTATTATATTGAAATTTTGGGTTTTCATGAAGTATTAAGGTTTTCCGCCATTTATGATAAAAATAAAATATCTGCCGTTGATCTGGAGCTGATGGAACGGCCTGCACAGTCTCTCGCCCCAGTGGTCCCTGCAAACCACTCACTGTTGCAAAACCAGCGGTATCCATCGCACCGCTTTTAAGAGCGGGAGGGTTTTTTTTGTTCGGTGGCGTTTCCATACAACGGTTGACGCGTGGCCTCGCCACTGTTCACAAAACCACCGCTCATCGCACGTTAAAGATTGGACGTGGACCCGACGCGATATTGACGTCCACCGTCCGATCTGAGGCCACTCATCAGACGGCGATAGTTCACCGAAGAAGCCCGGCAGTTAACCAAGATACGGCGCATTAATTAAAGCATCTCCGCCGTCGATCTGATCTGCAGATCGACGGTCAGCGCTTGATCGCATCGGCAATTTTCGTTACACCCTCTCTTTTTCCCCCTCTGATTTCAATCCTCCAATTGGATCTGGACTGTCCACGTGTCCAGATTGTATGGCCCAGATCTTTCCTCATGGTTTTATCACCCTCCGCCTTTCCACATTATGTTTTTAAATGCATAATCCCAACCGTTGATCTCTGCGCAATCGACGGTTCCAACTTATTCTTCCCTCTGCTCTCCTTTTTTAACCTTCTCTTAAATAATCTCAACCATTGGATGTTTCCATCCAACGGCCACACTCCTCCCCATACCTTCTAAAGCAATAAAACCCAAATAACATAGGATTTTATAATATAAATTTTCGTATGTTGTAGGTTTCAATGGTTTTCCATTATATTGAAGAGAAAGACGAAGGCTAGGAATGACGATTCCCACGCATTTGATCTATCAAAGGGAACCATTCACGAGGCTCAAACCCCACGTTTCGTCAATGTTTCATGAGGCATTTATGCCATACGAGCCCTGCGCGGCCTGCACATCAACAAGACACTGTGATTTTAATCACAATTAAAAGAGTATTAGTATTGAAGACAGAACACAGCAGAACAGAGGATTGAAGATAATTTGGGGATTACAGCTAAGAATGATTATCAAAAGCCTAATCCCCAGAATTAAAACACAGTTAAAGAAGCATCATAAGTGTTATCAGACAAACAAGCCTCCACCACCTCAACAGAGTAAAATTGATTCCTCTCAGCTACCACAGTGCCACCTATAGCCAACAGCATCCAAACAAAGGCCAAATTTATTGATAAAACGAAGATATTTGCCTCAGCACAACCAGAGAGTTAATTCTGCCAGAGAATTTAATGCATAAAATATCAGCAGAGTTACTTTAATATAAAACAGAGCCTCAAAGGTCAACAAAAGCTCCCACCGAGCTTAATTCATGAATATAAATCAATTAATACAGTAACACACCTGTAAACTTCTCCATCGAGCCCCTCAAAGGCCGAGAAGTCATCATTCTGTATTAATTGTCCTGAGATATCTTTTATCAGATCTCACCTCCTTATTCTTCTATAAACACTACTGTAGAAGATGAGAAATTCTTGGTTTATGTAGTTGTTGAACATTCTAATGTAATTGAGCTTAAACTTCTGTCTGTAAATAGTGTTCACTGGCCCTTGGAGCTCTGCTTGTGATAGATAAGTTAGGCTGAGATGAGTAGATGATTGCTAAACTAAAGCATTGGACTTAAAGATGTAGCTGGTTTGGAGCATCAATACAAGCTGATTTATGGGACCCTAGTCTATGTTGACGGTGATGTTTTTCTCATTGTAACTTGTAATTTTGTTTCTGTTTTCACTGTGTTTCGTCTTCTCTTATAAAGAACAACATGCATGGAGTTAGGACCTACTGTATATCAGTACCCTTCTCCGACTGAAAATATTTATTTACATGTTTTCTTCCAATCTGTGTTATTTGGGAATGATTCAATTCAGTTTAAGCATAGGAATGTTGGCGTTCCCTCGTCTTATTGCCTTAGATGAATATTATTCTTGAATTTTATGTTCAGTATTAGTTAAGTAGAGATGAAATATGGAAGATATGGTGTGCCCAGGTCCTAGTTTTATCCCCAAAGGCTGTCTGAATGTTTCCCTTGGAATGTGTTAAAAGCTAGCTAGTTTAGAAGTACTTACCAGATCTTAGGCCATTCTGTGTCATCTTTGTGTTTGTCTTGAATGTAACCAAGTAAAGCAGAGCTAGGAGAGGATTTTTGGTGAGCCCAGCCCGTTAGTTTCTACTCCAACAGTTGCCTTCAAGTTTCCCTTTGTTTAAAATGTTTTCTATTTAAAGTGTATCAAAGGCTGGCTAGTGTAAAAGTACTTACCAGATCCTAGTTTACTTTCATGTTTTTTCTTAAGTGTTTATCAAAGGCTGGCTAGTTTAAAATTACTTACCAGATCCTGGGTTTCTCTTTGTTCTGCACCTGTTTAATTTTCCTTCTTGTTGTATCATTTCATTCCATAAATCAAACTTCAAAGAGATCCTTAGACATAGATGACTTTCCGCATGGACCACTCTTGCCTCTTGTTGTTCCAATTAAACCCTATTATGACTCCATAGCCCAATGGACTAAAACCTGCAGTTATCTATATTTCCTGGCCAAAACTTGCTCTATTTTCTTGCAACTTCACACCTTTGAAACTCTTTGCATTTAGGACTTTCCACCTCAAATAGTAATCATCCTCGACCATCCAAAAAACAAAACCAACCCTTGGCCTTCATAACTAGCCTAATATCATTACCCCAAATTTCAAATACAAATCCATCTTTCCACTTATTGGAGAGATCCCTCTCCGGATACAGGAGGGCTAGATCCTAGAATCCCAAAGTGGTTGAAATAATGTTTTTTCTACGATTGGACTTTTCCAATCTTGCTAATTATAGATTCCTAACATTTCTGTGTTTCCACTTGGGGATGGTGCCTTCTTGAAGGCATCAAGAACTTCAGACTTGCATTCTCTAGGAGGCTGACCTGTGCCACATCCATTATGTTCTCTGGGAGGCTGACCTGTGCCTCATCCACTGGGATGCCCTTCCTTTGCTGGGATGATCTTGCTCTGAAAACATATTAGCAGCCAAAAAAAAACAATGGATCTTTCATCTACAAGCTTTCTACCTACCCGATCCTACAGATCTAACATTTTTTCTTCTTTAGAGTGCACTTGGATTGGCAAACTCTTTTACAACATTTTATTCTTTTGAAAGTAAGAAAATAATCTAATTCTACTTCTTATTTCTCCATGGACTCAGATTAAACAGTTGAGTCCATATGTTTCTCTACCTAATATACCATTTGTTGGGATTAAACTGTCCAACAGATTTTATTCAATAAATTCTAGAACAAAAATTTAAAAAAATAGTCAAGTCAAGATTAAACTGTTTGACTTGTTGTGATCTATGGCATAAAAAACAAGCTGCACATAGATATTTATTTTGCAGAAAATTTAAATCAAAAAATGGAAGGCTTAATATTTGAAAGTTTCAAGCACTTCCTTCATCCTTTTACGGCTCTGTTTTGACTTTTGTTTGAGTTGTAGCTTCTTTGTTCTCTGGTTCAGATTTTGAGCTAATTAGAACCAGATTTACATCTTTTTTGACTCAGAAATGAAATAGATTTGAGTCATCTCTCTTTGGAAACTTAGGTTCATGTTTTGAGCATGTTTGAACCTTTAATTTCTATCCTAATCTATCTACTCATAAGCCAAGATTAAACAGTTTGGCAAATCGAATTCACTGTCCTATCAGCAGAAAATTTAAAGCTAATTAGTCAAGATTAAGTTGTTTGACTAACTAGAAGTGTGTTCTTCAGGAGTGGCATTTGAGCTTGCACACTTTCATAATTTTTTTCTCTCTTTTTTTGGTATGGGGCTACACTTCTCTTGTTTTTCACAATCTACCCTCTTTTCTTTCTTTTCTTTGTTTTTGTATTTTTTATTTTTATAACTTTGAATGCAATGGTGGATGAGATATTTATAATGAGAAGAAAGATAAAAAAGGCTTTCAGAATATGTCATGGATCAAGAGAAGAAATGTTTAAGCATCCTGCCATTGACAGGACCCCCAAACAATTCTGCTCCATTCAACTCCTGTAAAAAATAGGCATTGTTACCAGCAGCTAAATGAATAATGTAAGGGCCAAGCCATAAGTTGTCAAATTTTCCGTGCTTTCCCTTGTCTTCCCTCCTTGAGTCCCACTTTAAAACTTTTTCCCCAGCTTTGAAATTGCTGGCCTTTGTTCTTCTGTCAAAAAGCTTTTTGTTGTTGTCATGTTTTTGCAATGCTTTCATATATAATTCTTCTCTGATTTGCTGAAGATGAATGGTCTGATTTATTCTTTTGATCATGTCATTATCTTCATTTTGCAACTCTTGAATCAAATTCATCACTGGTACACCAAGGCTGTTTGGAAAAATTTCATCAGTACCATATACAAGCTGAAAAGGTGACATGTCAATAGATTTCTTTAGTGTCAATTTGTCAGCCCAAAGTGCATGAACAAGCTTTGTGTGCCAAGACTTCTTATTATCCTCCAACAGTTTCTCGATTATGTTCACTAAACTCTTGTTTGAGGATTCTGCAAGTCCATTACCCTGAGGGTAATAGGTCGTGGAATGCCCCAATGTTATCTGATATCTATGACAAAACTCAACCATCCTCTTTGATCCAAATGTTGCTGCATTATCAGTGATGATCTTGGTAGGACAACCAAATCTGGAGAGAATGTTAGTCTCCATGAATTTTATAATAACTGAATCATTGGCTTGTCTACAAGGTATGGCTTCTATCCAATTAGTAAAATAGTCTGTGGCAGTGAGAATCCATCTATGCTGGGCAGAAGATGGGGGATGGATTTCTCCTATGAAGTCAAGTCCCCACCGTTGAAAAGGAGCTTCAACAGTGATTGGATGCAGAAGTAGGGTTAGCAGTTTTCTTTTGCCTTCAAAAATTTGACATTTATGACAGGTTATGATCATCTTGTGTATATCAGGAAAAAGAGTAGGCCAATAGAAACCAGCCCTTAAAATTTTGTTGGCTGTTGTCTTCCAGTATAAATGACCTCCACACTCTCCTTCATGGAACTCATGCTTAACCTTCTCTGCATCAAACTCAGGCAAAAATTTAAGCAATAGACCACTTGCATTTTTCCAATAAAGACATTTATCTATAATGCAATAGTTTACATCTTTTAACTTTAGGAATCTTTCCTTTGTCTTTGTCAAACCAGGAGGTGTATTTAAATTAAGCAAAACATAAATGATATCAGCATACCAAGGAGAATTTATAAAATGGTCTTCAACAATAGGGGTTGAGAATCCTTCTTGGTCATTCAAAGCATCAATCATATTAATATCAAGAACTTCAAAATTGGTTTCAGCCATTAATCTAGCTAGACCTTGGCCTTTGATGAGTTTAGTGGGTTTTATCTCTAAATCATATTCAAGAATAACAGCAATCCACTTACTTCTCTTACCATTTGGGTCCTGTGTTAGAATGTCTTTAACAACTGAGTTTGGGACAAAGGAAATGATGTGTGAGTGAAGGATGTACACTCTGAAGTATTTCAAAGCTTTAACCAAAGAAAAAGCTTGCTTCTCCATAATGTTATACTTCAAAGGGGCATCCCTCAATGCCTTACTAAAGAATGCAATAGGCTGCTCTTGTCCTTGTGGATTTTTCTGTAGAAGGACAACAACTATGGTATGTTCTGATGCAAACGAAAAAATATAAAAATCCTTTGAAAAATCAGGACTTATAAGAACTGGTGTTTTGGTTAATGCTTGTTTCACCAGCTCAAAGGACTTCTTTGCTTCCACGGTCCATTTCACCCCTTGCTCCTTCTTCAACATCTTTGTGATATTTCTAAGGAGCTCAGCCAAGTTGGGGATGAAACTTCTCAAAAAGTTAATCTTTCCAATGAAACATTGCAACTCCTTGATGTTCCGAGGATGAGAGATTTGCAATATGGCCCCAATCCTCTTTGGATCTATCTTAATACCCTCTTCTGAAATGATGTGCCCAAGAAGTTTACCTTCTTGGAGATCAAATAGTGTCTTCTTAGGGTTTAAAGATATCCCAAATTTTTTGCATTTCTCGAAAACTTTTCTTAAATGTTCTAAGTGCTCTTCATCTGTTTTTGAAAACATAGTGACATCATCAAGGTATATGATGATGAAGTAGCCCATTTCTTCCGAGAATGCTATGTCCATGGCTCTTTGAAAATTTTCTCCAGAATTCATTAGACCAAAAGGCATTTTCACATACATGAAAGTGCCCCATGGTGTAATAAAGGTTGTCTTTAATTGATCAGCAGGGTGAACTAAAATCTGATTGTACCCTGAGTAGCCATCAAGCAAAGAAATTCTTCTAGACCCCACTACCCTTTGTAAAATATGATCCATCTTAGGTAAAGGGTAGTTTTCTTTTAACGAAGCTTTTTTTAAGTCTCTAAAGTCTATACAAAGCCTGATCTCTCTAGTTTTCTTCCTAACTGACACCAGATTAGACACCCACTCAGAATATCTAATAGGGACAATAATACCAGCATCATACATTTTCATGATTTCCTTCTGAACCAAAGGCAACTGAACAGGGTTTATTCTGTGCAGTTTCTGTTTGAATGGTTTTTGGTTTTCTTTGAGATGGATTTTGTGCTATATTATTTTAGTGTCATAGGATTTAAGATCTTCATAACTCCACGCAAAAACATCAGAGAATTCTCTAAACAACTCTATGTATTTGATTTTAATGTGAGCTGGTAAAGTCTTAGACAGTTTAATCATCATGGGTTTAAGTTCACTGCCTATATTGCACTCTATAGGTTCCAGTTTTGGTTTATTTTCCACATCGTTAAAATCGAACAACTCTTCTAAAGGAGACAGGCCCTTTGGCAAACCTTCATCATTGGACTGCAAAGTTTCTAAGTTCTCTGTTTCTGCCTCTACAATCCATTCTGTTTTTCTTTGAAGTTTGCTTGACAACAGATTTAAATCGGCAAGTTCAGGAGACGGTTCTTCTTCACCAAGAAAATTTTCTTCACTGCAGTTTGTAACATAGTCTGAGTCCAAACTGCGTAGTTCGAATTCATTTCTGAATTGCATGAAGTCTTCTATTTGTTTGTCTCCATCAAACACCTGCCAATACTTTTCATTATCAGGCACGGCTGGTCTAAATTTTATCTGAGTTGTGCAGTCTTTAGTTTCATATGGCGTTAAACATGTCCTAGCTGCAAAGGCTAAATTGTGGGACACAATATTTATTTTTCTTGGGACAAAAATCAGTTGGACTCCTCAAATGTTTTTAAGAGGTCCATGACATCATTGCGGTAGGCCCTAAGTCTTGGGTGATTTGCATTATACTCCCCATTGACTTGCCTAATGACTAACTCTGAATCCCCATGTACATTGATTCTTTTGGCTCCTAACTTTTTCAACAAATGTAAGCCCAAAAGCAGGGATTCGTATTCGGCTATGTTGTTTGAACACTGAAAGTTTAATTTACAGGAAACGAATTATGTGTGGTTGTTTTCAGCGTTGCAAATCCAGACACCTACATCAGCGTTAGTTCTAGTGCATGACTCGTCAAAATACATACTCCATAGAGGACTGTTTTTTATTTCGTTTGTTTGGTTACAGTCCTCTTCAATTACTGTGCTTTCTAATTGTTCATGATTAGCGGCACTTAATTGAATTAATTTTGACTCTTCAGGTTTTTCGTTAAGTGGAGGAACGTTTTCTTGAGTGTCAAGGTTTAAAAGAAAAGGAGGCATGACTTGTAGTTGAAGACCCATATTTGGTTCGCTGTTGTTTAACGGTTCAGCAAACTTTTTTGACAGTCCTGTGGTGTTTACCTCATCCTCTCTATCGGCCATAAACTCTATTAAAGTTACTTGTTCATCCAATGTTTCTTCATTAAAAAGGATAAATGAATCAAGGCCTGTGTTTACAGAGTATAAAGGGGAGTTTTGCGGTCTGTCTTGACTTGTAACTTTGTATTGCATATGAGACTCCCTGTAAAGTCTTCTAGTCTGATTGAAAACAGGGATATTCACATAGGTCATGTCCATTTGCATAGTCCCTTGTAACTTAGCCCCCCATGATCTTGACAACAACATTCCATATTTGGGGGGAACATCAGCCACCACAATATCCATGACTAAGAATTTGGCTAGAATCTGGGCTAAGTTAACACAGAGGTCTTTGATTTATCCTAAACATTTTACTCTACTGGAATCAAAGGAGTACAGGTCCTTGTGAGGTCTAGTGATTTCTAGACCCAGGCTCTCCATTACAGCTTTTGGCATTAAATTATGAGAAGCTCCTGAGTCATGCATAGCGTCGTGCAAAATTTTGTCATGAATGTTTAAACTCACATAAAAGGGAGGAACAGGTCCCTCCTGATACATACCTTCAATATTTGGACCAAAAATAAGCTCGGGATGGTCATCATTAAGGTTGATTGTATCCTCATTTTCCTCTATATTTAAAGCCTTCAAAATTTGGGTCCTATATACATGTTGGGCAGCTAACTCAGTCAAAGGAACAGAGATTTTGATCTTTGAAATTTCCTGCTCCAGGCTGAAAGGAATTTGACTCTTTAAAGTGCTGGTTTCAACCTTATTAGCTGTCATTATATCAGCAATATCAGCTTGTTGATTTGTCCTATTTATATTTGACAAAATGGTTTTAACAAGAGTACTCGCTGAGATGTTAGTACTACTAATGCCTGCACTCTATTTTTCATTGTTTTGAGTGTCTTTCTCCTTACCATTATCAGAATTTACAACCACTGTTTTGTCTTTTTGTTTGACCATTCTAGGCTTTGTTGTAGGGTTGTTTTGTGAATATTTGTCAGAGGTTTTGTTGTTGGGAGTTTGTTGACTGGTTTTGCTTCTAAGGTCATATTATCTTTGAGATTCTATGATGACATTTTCCATGTCTTGATAATAATTTTCATCATCATCTCTTCTGTTCTCATAAGGTGTGTATAGACCTTGTTTTCTATTATAATGAATCTCAAAGTCATCATTATCTACCCCTAGCATGTTGATGTCATCCTCCTCAGTTATTTCATCTGTTTCCTCAACCTCACTTACATAGTTTTGATGAAAGGGAGGAGTGATCTGTTGATCATCTTCCCTAGGTCTGTTTGGAGGTTGGTTCCTTCTAAAATTATGATTTTGGTTCTGGTTTCTGTTTTGAGGAGCAGTTTGGTTTTGACTGGCTTGCGCTCTCTCAAGGATGCTCATTTTCTTCATCATCTCCTCCATCATTCTCTCCATATTTGAGTTTGAAGTAGAAGGTGTGTTTTCCTCTCTAAAAGACACTCTCTTCTCATTTTTCATTCTTTCCCTCTTCTATATCAAGTTGACTTCCACAGAAAGAGCTCCTTTTTGAATCTCTTCAAGAGTTGTAGAATCTCTCTCTCTCAATTGATAGGCCATTTTAGGGTCAAACCCTTCAAGAAACTTGTTTAAAGTTGAGCCTTATGGAGGTTTTAGATCTGGGGGAAGGGCATTATACACGCTGTTAAATCTAGTGCAGTAATCTAGCACACTTTCCCCAGTGTTTCTATGGAGGTTCTTGAAATCAGAAAGGACTTGGAGAGAATTCTTATTCACTTCCCATTTGTTAAAGAAAGTATGATGGAAGGCTTGGAGATTATTGATACTATGGGGGGTTAGGCCTTTAAACCATTTTCTTACTTCTCCACCCAAACTCTGAGCAAATAATCTAAGCTTGACAGAATCATCATCAATTTCATTTCTGTCAAAGTAGTCATTCATCTTATCCACATGTTGTGATGCGGTTGTAGCATTACTAGCATCATATAATGGAATTTTGGACTGATAGTCCTGTGGAAGATTGACTAATGGTACAGGAAGGACTAAGGGAGCATACTATGCTACCATGATATGTGGTGTAGGTGGATTTACAAAAGGTGGATTAACAAGAGAAAAAGTGGGCTGAAGTGGAGTGGTTTGGACAATGAATGAAGGATGAAGGGATGTGGATGGAACAGCAGTAGATTGTTGAGCTGATCTAGGATGAGAGACACCTAGGTTATGAAGGAAATGTAAATCAGGAGGTGTTTTTTCTCTGCTACCAAGGTGTTCACTTGTTTCAGGAGATGAAAGTGAAGACTCAGAATCTAACTGATCTAAATCACCAAGGGACCTAGTTCTAAATGGATTTACTAAGTCAACGTGTGATTGTTGTAGAGCTGAAAGATTTTCAGGGACTGAATTAGCTCTCAACGGTGATCTGAAAACAGTTGAAAATTTAATCCTAGGATAATTCCTAAGGATACTTTCTGTGTTATCAACTATCTCAGGTGGATCAGGGTCAGGATGGGATCTAGTGTGAATATTTCTAGGAGCCACTATGCTGTGTTTTTCAGACCCAAATAAATAGGAAAATCTCAACCAGGTATGACAATCTTTAAGAGGTCAACCAATTCTGTTTCACAAATTCAAATCGTACAGTCCTCTAACTGAATTTTAAACCATGTTATAATGACAAAGGTTCTTCCAAGTGGAGTCTTAAGGTCTGTCAAGGATTGTGGAGTTGCCAAGAGGAATTTTTTAGCTCCTTTCAGAGGTAAAAGTTTTTATGGTCCACCACCATGTTTATTAAATACCAATCTGAAATATTTTTAGGTTTTTGGAGTTATTTTTCAGTTGTGTGGTTTCTAAGAATATCCTAACTCTGTTTCAAACATGGCTACGGTTATGAGACAAAGACATTCTACTCTTATGGCTAAGCTAGCTGATCTTTCAAGGTTAGATAAATTCTGAAGAGAATCCTATGGTTTACCTAGTTTGTCACTGATTCAAACAAGTTTCATCATTATTACCATTTCTTGGTAGTGCTCGAAAAGGCTGCTTTTTACTCACAAGGTTTTATTTATTTTAAGGGAAGTTTCCCCAGCGGAGTCGCCAGAAATGTTAGATGCTGATGGCTCAGCTGGTTGATATAACAAATGTTCTTTGAAACAAATCTCTGATATCCTATGGTTACCTTAAAATGAAATGATTCTGGGTTGTGTCCCCAGTGGAGTAGCCAGAAATGTTAGGAATCTGTAATTAGCAAGATTGGCAAAGTCCAATCACAGAAACAACATTATTTCAACCACTTTGGGATTCTAGGATCTAGCCCTCCTGAATCCGGAGAGGGATCTCTCCAATAAGTGCAAAGATGGATTTATCTTTGAAGTTTGGGGTAATTATATTAGGCTAGTTATGAAGGCCAAGGGTTGGTTTTGTTTTTTGGATGGTTAAGGATGATTACTGTTTGAGGTGGAAAGTCCTAAACGCAAAGAGTTTCAAAGGTGTGAATTTGCAAGCAAATAGAACAAGTTTTGGCCAGGAAAGATAGATAATTGCAGGTTTTAGTCCATTGGGCTATGGAGTCATAATAGGGTTTAATTGGAACAACAAGAGGCAAGAGTGTTCCATGGGGCAAGTCATCTATGTCTAAGGATCTTTTTGAAGTTTGATTTATGGAATGAAATGATACAACAAGAAGGAAAATTAAACAGGTGCAGAACAAAGAGCAGCCCAGGATCTGGTAAGTACTTTTAAACTAGCCAGCCTTTGACAAACACTTAAGAAAAAACATGAAAGTAAACTAGGATCTGGTAAGTACTTTTAAACTAGCCATCCTTTGATACACTTTCAATAGAAAACATTTTAAAACAAAGGGAAACTTGAAGGCAACTGTTGGAGTAGAAAATAACGGGCCTGGCTCACCACAAATCCTCTCCTAGCTCTTCTTTACTTGGTTACATTCAAGACAAATAAAAATATGACACGGAATGGCCTAAGATCTGGTAAGTACTTCTAAACTAGCCAGCTTTTAACACATTCCAAGGGAAACATTCAGACAGCCTTTTGGGATAAAACTAGGACCAGGGCACACCATATCTTCCATAGTTCATCTCTACTTAACTAATATTGAACATAACATTCAAGAATAATATTCATCTAAGGAAATAAGACGTGGGAATGTTAGCATTCCTATGCTTAAACTGAATTGAATCATTCCCAAATAACACATATTGGAAGAAAACATGTAAATAAAGATTTTCAATCTGAGAAGGGTACTGATATACAGTAGGTCCTAACTCCATGCATGTTATTATTTATAAGAGAAGATGAAACACAGTGAAAACAGAAACAAAATGATAAGTTACAATGAGAAAAACATCACTGTCAACATAGACCAGGGTCCCATAAATCAGCTTGTATTGATGCTCCAAACTAGTTACAACTTTAAGTCCAATGCTTTAGTTTAGCAATCATCTACTCATCTCAGCCTAACTTATCTATCACAAGAAGAGCTCCAAGGGCCAGTGAACACTATTTATAATAAGAATTTTAAGCTCAATTACATTACAATGTTCAGCAACTACATCAACTAACAATTTCTCATCTTCTACAGCAGTATTTATAAAAGAATGAGGAGGTGAGATCTGATAAAAGATCTCTCGGGACAATTACTACAAAATGATGACTTCTCAGCCTTTGAGGGGCTCGATGGAGAAGTTTACAGGTGTGTTATTGTATTAATTGATTTATATTCATGAATTAAGCTCGGTGGGAGATTTTGTTGACCTTTGAGGCTCTGTTTTATATTAAAGTAACTCTGCTGATATTTTATGCATTAAATTATCTGGAAGAATTAACTCTCTCGCTGCGTTGAGGAAAATATCTTCGTTTTATCAATAACTTCGGCCTCTGTTTGGATGCTGGTGGCTACAAGTGGCACTGTGGTAGCTGAGAGGAATCAATTTTCCTTTGTTGAGGTAGTGGAGGCCTGTCTGTCTGATAACACTTATGATATTTCTTTAACTGTGTTTTAATTCTGGGGATTAGGATTTTGATAATCATTCTTAGCCGTAATCCCCAAATTATCTTCAATCCTCTGTTCTACTGTGTTCTGTCTTCAAAACTGATACTCTTTTAATTGTGATTAAAATCACAGTGTCTTGTTGATGTGCAGGCCGCGCAGGGCTCATATGGCATCAATGCCTCATGAAACGTTGACAAAACGTGGGGTTTGAGCCCCGTGAATGGTTCCCTTTGATAGATCAAATGCGTGGGAATCTTCATTCCTGGCCTTCGGCTTTCTCTTCAATATAATGGAAAACCATTGAAACCTACAACATACAAAACTTTATATTATAAAATCCTGTGTTATTTGGGTTTTACTGCTTTAGAAGGTATGGAGAGGAGCATGGCCGTTGGATGCAACATCCAACGGTCAATATTAGTTAAGAGAAGGTTAAAAAAGGAGAGCAGAGGGAAGAATAAGTCGGAACCGTCGATCGCGTAGATATCAACGGTGGGGATTATGCATTTAAAAACATAAAGTGGAAAGGCGGAGGGCGATAAAACCATGAGGAAAGATCTGGGCTGTCTGATCTGGACACGTGGATGGTCCAGATCCAATCGGAGGATCGCAATCAAAGGGGGAAAAAGAGAGGGTGTAACGAAAATCGTCGATGCAATCAAGCGCTGACCGTTGATCTGCAAATCAGATTGATGGCGGAGATGCTTTAATGAATGCACCGTATCCTGGTTAACTGTTGGGCTTCTTCAGTGAGCGATCATCGTTCGATGAGCGGCCTCAGATCGGACGATGGACGTCAATATCGCGCCGGGTCCACGTCCGATATTTAACGCCCGATGAGCGGTGGTTTTGTGAACAGTGGCGAGGCCACGCATCAACCGTTGTATGGAAACGTCGCCAAACAAAAAAAACTGCCCCGCTCTTAAAAGCGGTGCGATGGATACCGTTGGTTTTGAAACGGTGAGTGGTTTGCGGGGACCACTGGGGTGAGAGATTGTGTGGATTGTTCAATCGGCTCCAAATTGACGGCAGATATTTTATTTTTATCATATATGGTGGAAAACCTTAATACTTCATGAAAACCCAAAATTTCAATATAATACCAAGTTTTATTGCTTTGGGGGTGGAATATATATTTATGAAATGTTTGGCGCCCGATTGCGGGGCCTTGGTCTATATGGGATGATAATAGGCCCGGGACGTATATATAAAGGGCCAATCACATCGGAACTGTCGGGCCTGGTCTTTCAATCAACCCATTCTGGATTACTTCCGATGCGATAAGCGCCTTGGGTCTTTGACCTTTGGTACTAGGCATGAGTTATATGAATGAAGTGGAGGGTGCGGAGTTTACATATATGACCCAATCGCATTGGAAAGTTTGATGCGGGTCTTTACAATCAACCCATTGTAGATTCTTTTGATTCGATTGCGCTTCGGGTCTTTTTTATCTAACCATTTTTCATTTAAAAATCATTGTATGGGCACGTTAGACCAAACTTTGGATAAGTGGGTTTTTTTAATTTACAAAGGAAAAAATTGATCGGAGATGGATTTTCACAATGATTTAGCACCCGATTGCGGGCCCACAGTTTGTATGGAGAAACAATATGATCGGGGGTTATGGAACAGAGGGCCAATCACATCAGAGTTTGTCTACAACAAAAATACTTGTGCTCGCTGTGTTTTTCCGATGCAATAAGAGCCTGGATTTCTATCGCTTGGTTCTAGTGCTGGGGCACGTGGAGGGGAAGTGGTTTAAAACCTTGCCCAAGGGGGCTTAAGTCCTTAGAAGTAAAAACTTGTTTTTTATAAAAAAATTCAGAGTTTTCAATGGATTTGGGGGTTTCAGTAAGGCTAAAAAGTGAGTTCTTAACCTTGTAAAAAATGATTTTCATGAAGGGAAGAAGAGGGATCATGAAAATAGAGGAGTTTTATGGAGAAAAAGGGGAGCAAAATGAAGGTTATTTTTGAGTGGAGGAAGGGGAAAAATGATGATTTTGCAGTAGTTTTTTACTTATGGAAACAGCAGAAATTCTGAGTATAAAATAGGAACAGTAGTGAATATTTGGACTGAGGCATGAGGCCTTCAAGAGTCTTCAAGAGCCAACACTTTTTAGCAATAAAATTTGTTCCTTGAAGGTTCAAAAAATTCTTAGCCACCTTTTTTTATAACAAATTTTATAGGTGGCTAACACTCTTTATTGATGATAGAAGGAGAGGTTACAACCTAGTGACTAATTTTAAGTGACCTTCTAGCAATGTTCCCAAACCTCATCATAGTATAAATCTCTCCAGCAGCAGCTTCACAAATCTAGCTCTCAATTGAAAATTCTCCAGCATTTCTCTACTCAAATTATTCCTTCTCAAGCACTTAGATCTATGCTCAATTTATAGACAAATTGTAGGTTGTTTTGCAATCAATGACTTTTCAATAATAGGTAAGACATTTTTCCAGTCATGTAGATGTCAAATGGACACTTGGATCCGAAGCTTGACACATGTGAACTCTTCTAGAAGGCACTGGCCAAGTGGAGATTCCAGAACAATGAGAATTTCGATCCCAATGTGACCAACGCACCTGTGAATGTTGGGAAGTGCTCTGCAGAGCAGCCTTGCATGGGGCTACCTGCATATGCAACGCACTTAGGCCCCTTAGAGCCTATGTTGGTGAGCTCTCATATGTTATTTAATAAGCTTCAAACCATGGAAACCTTTGCTTGATGAAAGTCTTGCTTGATTTGTCTTGTTTCTTGTCTTAGGGCATGTAGCAACTGAAATGATAGGGAATGATAGACCCTTGATCATTGGTACTGGAGATGATGTCCAATTAACCAGGTCATTGGGAATGGTGCCCAAATTGACCTATAACAATTTCCCACTAAAGCATTATATCCAAATAATAAGAACATTTGATTAAGATGCTTTACACTGTGATGAGTCTGGAAACGAAGCGGAGTGGTAACCTGCATCAATATTGAAATACATTACATCATGATATATCCTCCTTTGATCATAATTTTTGAGGGTAGGCATTCCCATATTTAGCACATAAAAAAATCTAATAACATGTACATAATTCAGAAAGATGTCTTCATTGGAACGTTGCCCAGATGCAGACATGCCTACAGATATAGGCCCATTTTCGGATGACAATATGTATGTAAGGTCACCGTACAGATGATGTGTACAAAAATCCTAAAATCGCAGCCTGGAAGGATGAAACTAGATCCGGGGTCTTCTTATCTCGTTCACTCGATCATTCGAGTACAAGTCTAGCCATGTGAATATATGATTTGTAGTTGAACATGGAAAGGCATAGTTTGATTACTAGCCAATGATGTGAGCTGTTAACAAATGTGAGAGAACCACCATTAATGTCAATGGCCCTTAAGGTACTTCATTACATTTCGTAAGGCGTGAATAGACGATTTGATGTCAAACTCCAAACAAAATATTTTGGTCAAAAGTCCCGAAGCGATGATCTTGTCGATGTTGTAACAAGCCTCATGGTACTGGAATCTGATGTTTCTAAGTGAACTTCCTGGATATTGATTTCTTGTCGACAGGAAGTCACCTTATTGCAAAACTAGAGTTACTGATTTCGAAGACAAGGGTATGACTTGATATAGCAATTTTCAGGGATGACGGTCATGAAAATGAAGGTTTATGAGTATTGCAGAAGGATGAGTTTTTAATCACTGGATGACTTCTCTTGAACATATCGGCGACACTGTGATGAGTTGGCAGCATTGACCCAAAACTGAAGTGAAGGTATGATGAAACATAGGTGTGAATGAACCGTCAAGATGATTACCCAACCCAAACAGTCACAGACATGGAGTGAAAGAAGTGTCATGTTCAAGGGCGACTTGCTACCAAAAAGAAACTTTGCTTACTTTTCCCAAATTTTCCACGGTCATTTGTCAACCAATTCCTCTTTATTTTTTAAAAAGATCGAGGAGGATAGCATTTGCTTGATCTATAATTCAACCCTTCAGGCGAGTAAAGTATTGCTATTTAATAATTTAAGGAGTCTAGCGATGAATGAAACTCGATTATTTCCATGATTGACAAGCCCGTCGCTATTTTATGTTTTAAAGAGCTTAACGATAGTGATTGTTAGTCCCCTAAATTGTATTATTTTTTACCATTATTCCCTTCCCAAATCGTAATCATTTATCTTGTTTTACCTATCATATGCGCCCTCAACCTGCACTAGTGCAAGAACGATGACACATTTTGCATTAACTTCATATTTTACATTTTTAACTCAACTTAGCATTTATTAATTATCTATTACGTGATTTCTTACTTAGAATTACTTTTGTAACTTATCGTTACCTCCTATGCTATTAATAGATAAACACTTATCTTGACTGCTGATTTTTAGTGCAGAACAAATCTCGCACCAGCACCAGCGCCGTGAATCTTGGTAGCGCATCCGGATCACTTGGGTTGCCGCCTGTTTTGTACTTCCTTAGCTACGATCAACGAAGATATATCTGAAGGAAGCTGATTCCCAGCTATGACAGCAATTAAATCTAGAGTAACTGAGATCATACTTAAGAGAGACGAATAGCTAGAGATAGTCGTGGCTTATTCTGTTAAAAGCGATTTAATTTTGAAGGCTGAAAGCTTATTCTGCAATCGGTTATGTAATTTGTTATAACGATTTCTGTAATTGGCTATGTAATGGTAAACGATCCTTTTGGCCTATGGCCAAAAGGATCTATATAAGCATAAATGTAAATAGGACAAGATGTTTAATGTTTTGATAGAATTGAATAGATCAGAGAATAGAACCAGTGAGGCAGTAATAGGTCTGTCTTGTGTTATCACCCAAATCTGGGCTGGATATGTAATCGCGCATGTAATTTCTTTAAGGATCTAATAATAAGAGCTCCACCTCATGCTTCGTACATTTCATCATTTGGCTTAAACAGTTGATGAGTTGATACTGAGTAGCATTTTCATTTGAAAGGGAAACGCGCTGGTTGGCTAAGGGCCCAACCAACCCAACACGTTATCCCTCCTTGTTGTTCTTGTAATTTATGTTTTAAACTGTCAAGTGTGATTTAATTTATAGCATTTGAATTTCTGTTTGAGTGGAAGCAGATCTACTGCATGAAGTAGTTAAATTACTTTCTGCATGGTTGATTTATTTTCCTTGCCTGGTTCGAGCAGGAGGAGTTACCTACCCCAGTGCATGTTGGTGTGATATTCACTTTCTACATGATTTGGTTTATTTCCTCTACCTGGTTCGTTCCTGCACCACTGCATGTTGGTGTGCTATTTACTTTCTACACGTTGGTTTGGTTTCTCCCTGGTGCAATCAGGAGAACTGTTCTTGCACCAGCGCTAGATAATATGATGTAGCAAGCCTTTCTAGTTTACTTCTAACAGCTTTCTTGCTTTCAGTCATATCTTAATTAAAAAGACTATTTTCTTAATTTCTACAGATATTCATCTTTGTTGATATATGATTTGGTTTTACAACACTGTAGTAATGAATCATTGATTTCAAGAATCAAAAGTTAAAGTGTAAGAAGCTCTGATCGAGTACAAGAACCAGTTTTTTGGTATTGGATCTGAGTGTTGCGGACTTGAGAAAGTTCAAAGCCCTTGCACGAAGAAAAGAATTTTTTATTAAAGGCATTACTTTACACTTTATGCATAAATCGTTGTTCTTGCACTAGTGCAAGATCGATTTTCGTGAGAAGGATATCTTTACATACGCAGGATTGAAGGGGCCCATATTGTTTTGATGGTTCGAGTTCCATTTTTCTTCTCTAAAGTTTGATTCTGCAATTCTTCTTTTCAAAAGTAGGAGCTGATATTAGAAATATTCATACCATCTCTGGCATTACCTGTGCTTCGTCTCTAAGTTTACGAATCCCCTGGGTTGACAATTTAAGTGTTGAGGATTTTTAATTAAGTGTAATTCCTGCACCCAACATTTTGGCGCCGTTGCCAGGGAGGCGATTTGATTTGGTAAGAATTTTCTGATTGTATAATAGAGGTAAGTTTCCTTTTTTTTTTCAAGTATTTTTGAAGGATTTTTTACTGGTGTTGATTGATCTCTGATAGCATTTTTTACTAGAAATTGTATTGATATTTTTCTTTCTTTCTTGAAATGAATGCCTTGGAAAGTTAAGGGTTCGAAGCCCGCTAAGGGCCAAAAGAATTTTTCTCACATTGGGTCTCCTTCTGCAAGAAGGAAGCCCAATCCAATCCAAACCCATCATGCAGGAACAATCCACCTGGATTTTGGTAATAACAACTCAGGTGTGGATCAGCCTATGGAAAGCGGTACAAGCAAGAAGGGAACAATGGCAAACCAAGGGGATCATTTGGAAGGAACTGGTGACAACCAGGTAAGTGAAGGACAATCTACTTTTGTGTAAATTCTGATTGTGGATCCTGATACTGTGTCAGAGATGAAGAATATTCCACCGTCAGCTCTCCCTCATTTCCATGGTAAATTTTGAGCTCCAAAGATGTTCTTTCTTCCACCACATTCCACTTCATTTCCTTTGTCCATTATTAATTACAGGCTCAAATGATCAATAGAATTCATTAAAATTGCTTTGAGAATGAATATCATGACTAACTTGCTATGTTTTTATGATTTTGTCATTGTAGTACTTTTTGAACTAGATCTAGCTACAGAATGCAGACATTCTGTAGCTAGTTTCCGATTCTGCAGCTGTCTTCATGTCTACGCAGGTTCCAGGTGTCATCTTGGAGAAAAACACATATGGGCATATTCCACATCATTCCCTCATCATTTGTTGCTCTCCATGAAGTTTGAACGGAATTCTGTAGGCGGTTATGTACGTGGGAACTCAAACTAGGAAAGAGACTCCTAATAGGACAAGGACAGTCCAGATGTCCTTAATTATATTACGTGACCACCATCAGAGTCCTAGTTTGGTTTTTATTTGGAAAGACAATTATCCCTAGGTTATCTCAAGACAGTTATGTAAATTTTTTACAAATATGGCTCGGGAAACCGAGGGACAAGGTTAGATTTTGTGTTTGATTGCTAGATTTCAGAAGTCCAAAAACACTCTGTTTTGAAGTAATTCCTTTTTTAATGAAATAAGTACCATTTTATTAAAAGAATGAGTCAATCTTGAAGTATATTTTGCATGCTACTCCGGTGGTAGAGGGCCCCTGCTACCTGAGCAGCTTTGTTCATACGGCTTAGATAAGTATTTTAGTCTCGTTTTTCATTTCTAGCTTAAGCAGGTTTCTGAAGTTTATGTTTCATGCTTATTTACATTAATCATCACAGCTAGACTTACTCTTATAAACTCTTCCAAAATATCATCACGATGAATAAGGCATAGCTGTGGTGTTGTAGATTTTAGTTGCATTTCTTTTCAAATTTTATGATTTATGCTTGTTTACACTAAGTGTCATAGCCAATCTTACTCCTACAAACTCTTCCAAAACATCATTAACAATGAATAAGAAAAAACTATGGTATCTTAGATCCTAGTTGTATTTGCTTTCAAATCTTATGTTTATGTTCAATTGCATTGAATAATACAGCCAGACTTGTTTTTACAAACTCTTCCAAAATATCATTCATATTGAACGAGATGGGCTGTAGAATTCCATAGACTAGCTGCATATTAATTTAGTTATAACACTCCGGAGGTCGATTGCATTTAGTTCAGCTCTGTCACTACATTTCAAGTTTGATAATGGAATTCTATTTTAACTCTGTTCACTGTACTTCAAGTAGATTAGTAGCACTCTAGTTTATTCTCAGTTCATTTTGTTTCAAGAAAAGATTAATGGCATTCTAGTTTAGTTGTAGTCACTATATTTTAAGATTGATAGACCACGTTCTAGCCTAGTGTTATCCATTGTATTTCAAGTAGTACTAGTTGTCAAAATTAGTCTCTCGGCCTTCATTATTTACAACTTAATTTTGTTCTGAATTTATATTGATACATCATCACATGAACAGGGGTCAGTAATATCAGTTTAAGGCTTTGATCACTCTGCAAATCTTTACAAATTCACCTATAGCCTTTTTCCCAAACATTATTCTAGAAAATCTTTAAACTTCTGAATAAGGCCTAGTAGTGATAAGTCAAGTTGCATAATAGGGTAACTTCAGCATCATAGGTTAATCTAGAATAGACACCTTACTGTGTTACAAATAATCATTTTTTAATATTGTGAGTTGATTTTTTATTTAGGAGAACTTCATTTACACTTAACTTGTCCATTTCTCAAGCTCTTCCAACACATCTTTAATGAATGAATTGGATAAGTTCAAGCTCATGTTGTGGTTTATTTTCTTGCAATGAAGTCATTATCAAGCTTTGCATTTGTTGTTTGCCATCCATAGTTTAGGCTTCGTTCTATTTTAATATAACCAATAGCTTCTTTTCACCAGCACTTAGTTCTTTCCCTTTTCAAACATAAAACCATAAAACCAAAAACATCATAAAACACTAAACACAATGTAGTGAGAAACAAATACCTAGGCACATATAGTGCACCACACTTCAACAGTTTACTAACCCTGGTTGACAATTAATGAACTCAATTTAGGAACACTAAGTTGAGCACAAACATTTTGGTGCCGTTGCCGGGGAAGTGTAACTAGGTAGCCTTGTTTCTTAACTCCCAAAAACAATGATATGCGTAGAGAGAGAGACTCAAGGGGTAGATTCATAAGAAGAAGAAGCAGAAGCTTGATTCCTAGAACACCTCTTGTTTCACCTAGACCAGGAGCCAACACACCTCCAACTCAGACCCACATTCCATCCTTTACTGATCCTAGACTTCCAGAAGACTTAAGATCATATATTCCATTAAAAATACCTTCCACTTCATCCACTGAACCCGTCTTAGAAGAAGATTCAAGGACCCCTGCTAGAGATACAAATTTTTCCACTTCCATAGAAGAATCAACTATGGCAGAAGAAGGGGGAGGAGGAGTATTTAATGGAGAACACACATTATTTGGAGAGGGTAGAGGTAGAGGTAGAGGAGAAGGAGGTAGAGGTGCAGAAGGAGAAGGAAGTAGAGGAAGAGGTAGAAGAGAAATGGGAAACTCTTTTGGGTTTCCTATAGTAGATGAAGAAACCAATACAGCTATGAAAAACATTTCATCCTCTGTCCTTCCAAACTTTTATGGACTTAAAACTGAAGATCCTGAAACCTTCCTGTTTGAATTTGAAGTCCTATGTAGAACTTATGACTACTTACAAGATGCTCAAAAACTTAAACTATTTCCTTGAAGTGGTTTATGAGTTTGATCAACAGTTCTATTAGAACATGGGAAGATATGAAACAAGCATTTCTAGAGAGGTATTTGGATTATTGTATGCCATTCAATCATAAGGAGGAAGTGTTCAAGATGATACAAAAAGAAGATGAAAACCTGGAAGATTTGTTGGAGAGATTTCATTACAACATCAAAAGAGAAAAAATGGAGAACTTAGATCAAGACACCTTAAAAGCTCTCTTGTTGAAGAAAATTAGGGATGAATGGTTGGATATCCTTAACATGATGGGAAAATGGGATATATCTCAGCTCACATTACCTGAAATATCTGAGTTATGTATCAACCTTTCAAGAGGGAAATCCAAAACTGTAAAAGGTCCAAGAGACCCTACTCTTGCAAGGGTAAGTAAGTCTGCTTTTGGGACAATAAGTAGGGCAGAGATAGGGCATATGCTTGATGAATTCAAATCTGACATCTTAGGGAGTCTTAGTGAACAAATAGACACCCTTAAGTTACAAAACAAGCAAAAAGCTGAATCTGATGCCTTAGCCATCTTTTGTCCCAAATGTAGAAAGAAGCATGCCTTGAGAGAATGTCCTTTGGATGCAAAAGTTGTAGAGACCTGTGTAATTTGTTCATAAAAACATGAAACCAAGAGATGTCCTTCACTTCCTGGTCTTAAAGCTATCTTTCAAGAGGAAACTCCTACAAATTCCACATAATCTCTCAATTTTGTCTCTAGAAGGCCTTGGCAAGGACCTCAAACACAAGGATTCCATGATCAATTGTATAATCAACCTCCACTAAATTGGAATTCTTGGCAGCAACCTTGGCCCTAATTTCAAAATCAATCTCAAGCTTGGGCACAAGGAGCACAAAATCCCTATGGAAGATACTCCCAGTACTATCAATATCCACCATACCCACATTTTTCTCCTCAAAATCCTCAAAAAAATCCTCAACAGAATCCTCAGAACCCACAACATCAAAATCAACCACTCCCATTACCATTTCCTCAGAAATCAAATCAGTTGCCTGCTCAACCCATACCAAACCCCAACAATAAAAATCCTTAGAATACATACATGATAGAAGGCCAACAGTTTCCAACTTATTTAATTACTCCTCTAGACCTTAGTGATGTTCAACTTAGGTTTGGAAGAATACTTGAAAAGAGGAAACCTTCTGTGATCATACAAGAACAAGACAACTCTGAGGAAGATTCTCTACGGGAAAATAAAAGTCTTGAAGAAGACACATATTTTCAGGACCCAAACATTGAAAAAAAAAAAAAAAAGAACCAATAATTTCAACTCCTGTATTAGAGCAGCCATCAACATCCACTTCTACACCTCCCTTTCCAGAAAGATTACAAATTGATAGGGGTGTAGAAAAACAAATTATGGTGCCTAATTATGATTTCCTAGATGAGCTGAGAAATGTTTGCATTAAGATTCCATTATTACAAGTTATCAAGGAAATTCCAATTTTAGCAAAAACAATAAAGGAGTTGAGCATGAAGAAAACAAGAAAAAGAATAAGAGAGACAAAGAAATTTCAACTGGCAGGAAAAATAGCAGACATTATGATGGGTAAGATTTCTATTCCAAAGTATCTAGACCCAGGAAATCCAGTTGTTAAAATTCACATCAATGGAATTGAGATCCAAAACACACTCATTGATTTAGGAGCAACAATCAATATCATGAGTAGACAAATCATGGATAAACTGAAACTTCCTAATCTTCTCTTTACACCCACATTATTACAATTAGTAGACAGATCTGTGATCAAACCTAATGGGGTAATAGAAGATATTCCAGTGTCCCTAGATTCTTGGGAGTACCCTGTGGATTTCATGATCCTAACTCCTAAGAATAATCTAGGAGGACATCCTGTTATATTAGGAAGACCTTGGTTAGCTACAGCTGATGCTTTCATTAGTTGTAGATCCGGTGATATGTACATCTCTGATGGTATTTCAACTAAGAAATTCACTTTGTATCCTCCAGCAAGGAAAATTACAGATTTAGATGATACTCAATGGATAGAGGATGAAGAATACTTACAACCTCTCTTCACAATTTCAGAAAGTAGTGAAGATAGTCAAATTCTGAATACTTTAGAAAACTTTGAATCCTCTTTGGAACATAAACATGAACAATTTCAAGAAGAATCCAACATTGAGTTTTTTTCATCAAGGCAGATGTCTCTCTATTCCATGGATAAATTTGGCAGCTCTACAATTGAGATATTTCCAGGCAAAACTTTAAATATAAACAAGAACCTAGAAAAATCTCAACAAGAAGAGCTAGTCAAAATTTTACAGAGACATTCTTCTGCATATGCATGGGAGTACACTGATATGAAAGGGATAAGCCCCAAGACTTGCACTCATCACATCTACATAGAGGAAAATTGTAAACCAATCAAACAACCTCAAAGAAGGATGAATCCAAATCTTAGGGAGATTTTTAAAGAAGAATTGCAGAAATTATTGAATGTCAACTTTATCTATTCTATTTCAGATAGTCAGTGGCTTTCTCCTTTGGTGATTGTGACAAAGAAAAATGGTAAATGGAGGGTATGTATTGACTACCGGGAATTAAACAAAGCTATTCTTAAAGATCATTTTCCCTTACCTGTCATAGATAAGGTGTTAGACACATTGGCTGGTAAAAAGTACTTCTCATTTTTAGATGGGTTTAGTGGTTATAATCAAATCCAAGTAGTACTGGAAGATCAAGACAAAACCACATTTACCTGTCCTTGGGGTACCTATGCTTATCGAGTATTTCCATTTGGACTATGCAATGCACCCGCAACATTTCAAAGGGCAGTACTAGGAATATTTTCAGATCTAATACATGATTGTGTAGAGGTATATATGGATGATTTCACAGTTTATGGAAACACATTTGAAGAAGCCTTAACAAACTTGGAAAAAGTTTTAAAGAGATGTAAAGAAGCAAATCTTTCACTTAGTCATGAGAAGTGTTTTATGATTTTTACTGAAGGAATTGTTTTAGGACATCACATTTCAGGGGATGGGATTAGAGTTGATGAGTCAAAAGTTGAAGTCATCTCTAACTTATCTATTCCAAGTTTTCAAAAAGATGTTAGGAGTTTTCTAGGATTTACAGGATATTATCGAAGGTTTATAGAAAACTTCACCAAGATAGCATCTCCACTTTTCAAATTACTTACCAAGGACTGTGAATTCAAGTGGAATCTTGATTGCCAGTTAGCCTTTGAGACCCTAAAAACAAAAATCTCTGAAGCACCTATTTTAAGGGGACCTAACTGGAAGCTACCTTTTCATATTTCAACAGATGCCTCAGATACAGCTCTAGGAGCAGTATTGGGACAAAAAGACCTGATTCCTTATGCCATCTACTATACCAGTAAAAATTTGAATCCTGCAGAGTTAAACTATACTGTAACTGAAAAAGAGTTTTTAACTGTTGTTCATGCCATAAACAAATTTAGACACTATATAACAGGCTATGAAACTTTTGTTCACACAGATCATTCTGCAATTAGATACTTAATGAACAAATCAATTACTAATGGCAGAGTCATAAGGTGGTTATTGCTTTTACAAGAATTCAACATTACCATTCTAGATAGGCCTGGAAAACAAAACACAGTAGCTGATTTCCTATCTAGACTCCAAAACATCAAAGATGACACTCCAGTTGAAGATCAATTTCTTGACGAATATATTTTTTGCAATTTCTACTCAGACTCCTTGGTTTGCTAACATTGCTAATTATTTAGTTTCAGGGAAATTTCCTTCAATAATGAATGCAAGAGACAAAAGAAAAATCATTTATGACAGCGAAAAATATTCATGGGTTGCTAATGAATTGTACAAGACAGGTCCAGATTTTATCATTAGGAGATGTGTTCGGGAAGATGAGATGCCTGAGATTCTCAAAGCATGTCATGATGAACCTTGTGGCAGACACTTTGCTGATAAGAGGACAACTTATAAGGTCCTTCATTTAGGATACTATTGGCCATCCCTTTTTAAATATGCTAAAGAGTATGTCAAAAGGTGTGACAGTTGCCAAAGGGTAGGGAAACCTTCTCCTTCAGGTGAGATGCCATTACAACCTCAGGTACATATTGAACCTTTTGAAAAATGGACTTTGGATTTTGTAGGACCTATTAGTCCTCCATCAAGACAAAAGAGATATATATTAGTTTGCACTGATTATGTTACCAAATGGGTAGAGGCCAAGCCATTACTTTTTGCTACTAAAGCATCTGTAGTTAATTTTCTTTTTGAGGATATTTTTACTCGTTTTGGTGTCCCAAGGGAAATTGTTACAAATCAAGGAGCTCAATTCACATCAAGGCTAGTGGAACAAATGATGGAGAGGTACAAAATCAGACACAAAAAATCTACTCCCTATCATCCACAAGCAAATGGCCAAGTGGAATCTACTAATAAGGTCATTGAAGGGATCCTAACAAAGACTGTTCATTTACATAGAAGAGATTGGGCAGATAGGCTTCCTGAAGCCTTGTGGGCCTATAGAACTACATGGAGAAGCACAACAGTTCATACTCCTTATGAACTTGTTTATGGAAAGCAAGTTTTGTTTCCCATAGAGTTCCAGATTCAAACTTTCAAAATGGCAGTTCAGCTAGGACTTGATCTAACATAGGCACAAAAGCACAGATTGGAGCAGATTAATGAATTGGATGAGATCAGACAAGATGCAGTTCAGAAAACAAGTATAGTCCAACAGCAAAGGACTAGATGGCATGAAAAGTACATCAAAGAAAAGAAGTTCAAAGAAGGTGACTGGGCTCTCTTGTTTGATTCAAAGTTCAAAGATTTTCAAGGTAAATTCCAAACACATTGGCTTGGACCATATGAAATTGTGAATTTTTTTGACAATGGAGCAATAAAAATTAGGACAATAGATGAAGAAGAGGTCACTTTTCTTGTGAATGGTCATAGATTGAAGCTGTATCATAAGCCACTTTCAAGAGAAGAATTTGTCAAGAAGTTCCAGGAAAACAGTGATGTGAAGTTAATGAAGAAGAATCTTTCTTCTTCATCAACTTAATTGAATTTTCTGAAGTCACTTTATTGAAAAAAATAAAATAAAATAAATAAATAAATAAATAAAGTATAAACATGAAAACTAATCACTGATTAGCATGTTTATACAGAAAAGGTCGAGTGAAAATCAGAATCTTTCTGACACTTTAGCTTTTCAAATTTGTTCTTTTTCTGCAAGTCACCAGTTGTTACAAAAGCATAAGTGTAGGTCCATTTCACTTATGATCCATCTCATTTCATCCATCCATATTCCATTTCATTCATTCATCCATACTCCATTTCATTCATTCATCCACACTTCATTCATTTCACCCCATGGTCCACCTCATCTCCATCCCAGATTTTTAAGCTTGATGTTTTTCTGCAATTGAATAATACATATCATGAATTGCAGGCCACTTCTCATACTTCACTCCATTTCATAAGTTGAGATCCATTCCACTCCATTATTCACTTCATTCATATTCCATTACATCATATTTTATTATCCATCTTCACTCATTCCATACAACATTCCATTCATGCTCCAAACCATACCATTTCATGTTTCAAGTCTTCTACAGGTACATTCTGCAATCAGTTAGACATTCTGCAACCAGTCAGACATTCTGCAGCTAGACAGACATTCTGCAACCAGAGATCCTGAAAGCATTGTCCAGTAATCACCTGATCTGCAATAAAATGATCCTGCATATCCATGACAACAAGCAAAATCAAGGGAGTTATGAAGACTCAAAAAGTAATGATTTTTAGGGGAGAACAAAGCATATAAAGATCACAAAAATCAGAGGAAAGGCAAAGGTAAAAGTTCTGATTATAATGACATATCATGAAAAAATTTAGTATAGTTAAGTTATGAATAATTCAAAAAGTTGTTTTAATTGATTTTGTTGATCATGCCTAACAAACCTCCCGTAGAAACTTTGGATAAAACTCCTTCTATTCCACCATTTCAAATCCCATATCCGATCATCATTTAAAAATCTAAACGGTTAAAGTGCTGAAGTGATTGGATTAGTCACGTCACTAGGCCAAAGCATTTAATGATGATTTTGAATTTGTTACAAAATATCTCCGCGGTCTTTTCTTCTGTGATATCTTTCAACTCATATACATCATCCTCACCTCATTATATTCATTCCGCAATCACTCCATATCATTCTTTCCCGTAGCCAACTCTTAACCATTTCAATCTGTAAAACAGAGGAAACGTCTGTGGGGTAAAAACATCCTTGTAATAGCCATTGTCACCGTGAACAGAGGAGCAACAATTTGAAGGTTGGAAAGAGAAGTGATGGGTCTCATAGTGAGGACAGAACCGGTGGGAACTAAGTACTTGGAGGGTTATCCTCAAGTCAGAGAAATGTTACAACAAGCAGGGTGGTTGCAATTCTTTGAAAAATTCAGTGGGTTTCACAAAGAGGTGACCAAAACGTTTGCAAGATCCTTCAAAGGAGCTGAGGTCGAGATAGGAGACATTAAATTCACCATTACAGAAGCTTCCATTGCAGAAGCAACCGAATTTCTCAGACAGGGAGAAAGGTGGTTCAAGAATAGAGAATTTCATAATGAAGCATGGAAGCAGATACTCAAGTCACCAGGTATGGACGTTACCATTTTTAAAAAGGGTATCCCTAGCTCTGCACTAAAGAAAAAATGGAGGAACATGTTGCTTATCTTGCAAAAATTCATCACTTGTGAAGGAAGATATGGTACCTTCTATGTTTATCATATTCGGTTGATAATGCATTTCTTAGAAGAAGAACTCAATTTTCCCTTTTTCTTGCTTCATAGTTTAAAGAAATGGCCTCAAGTGTTCAAAAGAGAGTTCAATTTCTAGAAACAACCTTATACCACCATGGTTTAGTCAAAATTTTGATTGAACATCATTTGAGAAAAATGGGAGATAATTGGGAAGAGTTCTTAATGAGAAACCACTTTGAAGAACCTAAGGAACCTCCACCTGAAGACAAACCTACAAAAAGAAGCAGAAGATGGAAAACCTCCAAAACTGAAACTGGTAAAACAATACAAGAAGGTAGTGAAGAAATGATTTCTGAGAAATTGGCTCAGATTAGGAAGCAGCTTAAGAAAGAGAGGATAATAAGAAAATTTGCCAGAGAGAAAGGAGAAGGACCATCTCAACCAAGAAGGAGCCACAGACTTAGAGGGATACTAAAGAAAACAAAGGTTAAACAAACTGAAGTCATAAACATAGAGGATGAAGAAACACCTACTGAGGAGGATTTTGATGAAGGAGCTCCTGAAATAGACCCAGCACAGCAAGAAATTTACAACTATGTTGAGACATTAGAGAAAAGAGCTTCAGAAGGAAGAGACAGAACTCCTAGTCCACCAAAATCTGTAGTTGATATCCTAAGGAGGGATAAATATGAGTTAGAAATACTCAACAGACATATCAAGAATGAGAATGAAATTCTGAGAGAGCAAGTTAAACTGAAAACTGATATGAATTCAACTCTGTCTCTACAAATGCAAAAGTTACACAAGGCCAGTGAAAAATTGAAGAAGAGAAATAAAAAGTTAACCAGGGCACTCACAAATTTGAGATTCAAGTTAGTCATAAGGAAGCCCAGAAGGCCTTTGACTGCCAGGCAAATCAGAAGAAGAGGGTTGGATGTCCTTGCAGAGGTCTCAGGGTTCATGGAATAGTTGCATGAGGACATGCAAGAACCTAGCAGTGGGGGTATGTTGAGCTCCAAAGATGTTCTTTCTTCCACCACATTCCACTTCATTTCCCTTGTCCATTATTAATTACAGGCTCAAATGATCAATAGAATTCATTAAAATTGCTTTAAGAATGAATATCATGACTAACTTGCTATGTTTTTATGATTTTGTCATTGTAGTACTTTTTGAACTAGATCTAGCTACAGAATGCAGACATTCTGTAGCTAGTTGCCGATTCTGCAGTTGTCTTCATGTCTACGCAGGTTCCAGGTGTCATCTCAGAGAAAAACACATATGGTCATATTCCACATCATTCCCTCATCATTTTTTTCTCTCCACGAAGTTTGAACAGAATTCTGTAGGTGGTTATGCACGTGGGAACTCAAACTAGGAGATAGACTCCTAATAGGACAAGGACAATACATATGTCCTTAATCATATTATGAGACCACCATCAGAGTTCTAGTTTGATTTTAATTTTGAAAGACAATTATCCCTAGGTTATCTCAAGACAGTTATGTAATTTTGTTATAAATATGGCTCAGGAAACCAAGGGAAAAGGTTAGATTTTGTGTTTGATTGCTAGATTTCAGAAGTCCGAAAACACTCTGTTTTGAAGTAATTTCTCTTTTAATGAAAGAAGAATCACTTTATTGAAAGCGCCGAGTCAATCTTGAAGTAGATTTTGCGTGCTACTCCGGTGGTAGAGGGCCCCTGCTACCTGAGCAGCTTTGTTCATACGGCTTAGATAAGTATTTTAGTCTCGTTTTTCATTTCTAGCTTAAGCAGGTTTCTGAAGTTTATGTTTCATGCTTATTTACATTAATCATCACAGCTAGACTTACTCTTATAAAATCTTCCAAAATATCATCACGATGAATAAGGCATAGCTGTGGTGTTGTAGATTTTAGTTGCATTTCCTTTCGAATTTTATGATTTATGCTTGTTTACACTAAGTGTCATAGTTGGTCTTACTCCTACAAACTCTTCCAAAACATCATTAACAATGAATAAGAAACAACTGTGGTATCTTAGATCCTAGTCGTACTTGCTTTCAAATCTTATGTTTATGTTCAATTGCATAGAATAATACAGCCAGACTTGTTTTACAAACTCTTCCAAAATATCATTCATATTGAAACGAGATGGGCTGTAGAATTCCATAGACTAGCTGCATGTTAATTTAGTAACAACACTCCGGAGGTTGATTGCATTTAGTTCAGCTCTGTCACTACATTTCCAGTTTGATAATGGCATTTTAGTTTAACTCTGTTCACTGTACTTCAAGTAGATTAGAAGCACTCTAGTTCAGTCTCAGTTCATTTTGTTTCAAGAAAATATTAATGGCATTCTAGTTTAAGTTGTAGTCACTGTATTTTAAGATTGATAGACCGCTTTCTAGCCTAGGTTATCCATTGTATTTCAAGTAGTACTAGTTGTCAAAATTAGTCTTTCGGCCTTCATTATTTACAAACTTACTTTTGTTATGAATTTATATTGATACATCATCACATGAACAGGGGTCAGTAATATCAGTTTAAGGCTTTGATCACTCTGCAAATCTTTACAAATTCACCTATAGCCTTTTTCCCAAACATTATTCTAGAAAATCTCTAAACTTCTGAATAAGGCCTAGTAGTGATAAGTCAAGTTGCAGAATAGGGTAACTTCAGCATCATAGGTTAATCTAGAATAGAAACCTTACTGTGTTACAAATAATCAATTTTTTTTTAATATTGTGAGTTGATTGTTTATTTAGGAGAACTTCATTTACACTTAACTTGTCCATTTCTCAAGCTCTTCCAACACATCTTTAATGAATGAATTGGATAAGTTCAAGCTCATGTTGTGATTTATTTCCTTGCAATGAAGTCATTATCAAGCTTTGCATTTTTTGTTTGCCATCCATAGTTTAGGCTTTGTTCTGTTTTAATATAACCAATAGCTTCTTTTCACCAGCACTTAGTTCTTTCCTTTTTCAAACATAAAACCATAAAACCAAAAACATCATAAAACACTAAACACAACGTAGTGAGAAACAAATACCTAGGCACATATAGTGCACCACACTTCAACAGTTTACTAACCCTGGTTGACAATTAATGAACTCAATTTAGGAACACTAAGTTGAGCACAAACAGTAAATTTCATGAATATCCTAACTCTTTTCTATTTGAGTTTGATATTTTTTGTAGAAGTTATGATTATGCAACTGAGGCTCAGAAGTTAAGATTATTTCCTGTTACCCTCAAGGACTCAGCTTTACACTATTTTATGGGATTAGGATGAAACACCATAAATTATCGGGATCAAATGAAGAGGGTATTTTTGTCTAAATATCCAGAATATTGCAAAACTCGGGACATGCAGGATGAAATTTTTACAATCATACAAGATGATGATGAAATGCTTGAAGATTATTTGGAAATATTTCTGTATATTTGACAAAGGTCAAAACTTAAGCTTGATCCCAACACTATTAGAGCCTTTTTCTTAAGAGGACTTACTGATAATGCTAGAAACAAGTTGAATCTGTTAGGACAAGGTGATATTTCTCAACAAAATTTTGATCAAATTTGTGAATTATGCCGGAAATTTTCAAGAAATCAGTATAGATCCGGTAGAGGAACTCGAAATAAAAATATTAAGACTAAATCTACTGATGCTATGATTATTGGACTGGAAAATAAAATCAAAAACATGAAAATTGATATAATGAACATTGTTACTAAACAGTTAGACTCTTTAAAATTTCAACAAAAACTTATGAAGGAACAAGAGTCATTATGTATTTTCTGTCCTAAATGCAGAGAAAAGCATCCCCATAAAGAATGTCCTCTTAACTTGAAAGAAACTAATAAGTGTGCTATTTGTGCAGAAGACCATATCACATAAAAATGTCCCTCTATACCTAGACTCAAAGCAGTATTTACAGGGGGGCAGCCTGAAGTTGAACAATTGTATGCTATGGAAGCAAGAAGAAATTGGCCTCAAGTAGGTGCAGGTATGGCTCATGAATTTCCTCCACACTATTTTGGTTATAATCCACATGCATATTTGTATCCTAACTCTCATCAACAGTGGCAGTATGGAATTCAATATCAGCATGGGCAACCTTCCCAACCATGGCAACAAGGTTGGAGAGGCCCAACTCATTCTCCATATTCGTACCAGCCACCTATGCAATCATATCCATCTACACATGTACCTTATCCAATGCCTCAACTTCCGAGTCAGACCACCCCATTACCTTTACCTCCACCCTTTTGACCTCCTCAGTTGCCTACTCAACCTACGTCCAATCCTAATAATAATAATGAAGTAGTGCAAATGATCCATGTAACAAACCCACCTTTACCATTCGAATACCAGTCTATTCCAGTTGGAGTCCATGATATACAATTAAGATTAGGAAGGAATGTAATGCTAAAAAATCAGAAACAACCTATGGTGATTGTTGAAGAGAAAAGAGAAGAGGAAAATCTTAACCATTCTCTGAAAGTTGTCACTAAGCAGCCCTTACCCTCTGAGTCCTTGCCATCTTCTTCCAACTAGCCCCCCTTTCCAGAGAGGCCAGTAACGAAAAGAATAGAGCCTGTTTTTTAGACTAGTTTGGCATCGGAACTTCAAAAAATTTTCATTAAGATACCTTTTCTCCAAGCCATTAAAGAGATCCCCTTTTGTACCAAGATTATTAGGGAACTCTTTCTCAAGAAAACCAGGAGGAAGATATTGGAACCCCAAACTAATCAATTTTTTGGTAGGGCAGCAGAGTTGATGACGGGATGTGTGTCTGTGGAAAAATATATTGATCCCGGAAACTTGTCACAGTTTAGATTGGTAATTTCCTTGTCTCTAATATCCTTATAAACCTGGGGGCAGCCATTAATGTAATGACTAAGAAAACCATGGATCAACTTCGGTTATCTCATCTTCTCCCTACTCCCACTGTGCTTGAATTAGCTGATAGATCTAAAACTAAGCATGAAGGAGTATTGGACGATGTGATCATCTCATTAGATTCTTGGGAATATCCTGCTGATTTCATTGTGCTTCAACCAAAGAACCCGGTAGGAGGACATCCCTTGATCTTGGGTCGACCATGGCTTGCTACAGCCGATGCATATATTGGATGTCATTCCGGAGATATGTATATTTCACATGGATATTCTAGGAAGAAAGCTACCTTATACCCCCCTGCCAGATCCATTCAGGACCTTCGAGACACTTTATGTTTGGACCAAAACAGTGATGAGGAGACTCAGTCTATTTCTCTTATTCAACATTATACTGGGTCTTCGCAAGAAGATGAGATTCAAGATTTCCTGAACAATCTAGACACCATGCCTAACTTTGAGCCTTTGAGCCAGATTTTTAGCCTAGATTTCCAAGAAAACCATGATTATCATTCTTCTATACCGATGTCTTTGACCACTCCCTTGAGTACTCTAGAGCCTGATACTACTCTTGTTGAGATTAGCCTTGGTAAGTCCTTACATATCAGTTCAGATTTAGACCCATCTCAGCAAGAGCAGCTTGTGAATTTGTTGCAAAACCATCTTAGTGCATTTGCTTGGGGATATGAAGACATGAAGGGTATCCCTCCTGAAACTTGTACACATCATATCTATATTCAGGAAGGAACCCAACCTATTTGAAAACCCCAAAGACGAATGAATCCAGCTCTAAGAGATGTTGTGAAAGAAGAAATACAAAAACTTTTAGATGTTGATTTTATCTATCATATTTTTGATAGTCAGTGGGTCTCTCCATTAGTGCTAGTACCCAGGAAATATGGAAGGTGGCGTATTTGTATTGATTATCGTGAATTAAACAAAGCCACTCTCAAATATTACTTCCCTCTCCCTTTCATTTACCAGGTGCTTGATACCCTTACATGAAATAAATATTTCTCCTTTTTGGATGGTTTCATTGGCTATAACCAGATACAGATTGCACTTGAAGATAAGGATAAAACTACCTGTACATTCCCATGGGGTACCTTTGCTTATAAAGTGCTTCCCTTTGGATTATGTAATGCTCCGGCTACCTTCCAAAGGGTAGTATTGGCTATTTTTGCTAATCTTGAATTTGTAGAAATTTATATGGATGACTTGTTTGTGTTTGGTAATTCATTTCAAGAAGCTCTCGAAAATTTGGAGAAAGTAATTCTTCATTTCCAAGAAGCCCACCTTGCTTTGAGTGACAAGAAATGCAGATTAATGTGCAAAGCAAGAGTGGTACTTGGCCATCTGATTTCTGACAAAGGTATCCAGGTTGATCCGGCAAAGATCAAAATCATTCTGCATCTTCCTGCACCTAAAACTCAAAGGGAAGTAAGAGGTTTTTTACGACATGATGGTTACTATAGAAGATTCATTGAAAATTTTTCTAAGATAATTGATCCTCTTTTCCGACTTCTAGCTAAGGATAGTGAGTTTTCTTGGTCCACAACTTGCCAACAGTCTTTTGAAACATTGAAGGAAAAGTTGGTACAGGCACCAGTTTTGAGAGGTCCAAACTGGTCCTTGCCCTTTCACATTTCCTCCGATGCTTCAGACCTGGCTGTTGGTGCAGCTTTGGGAGAAGAGGAAGAAAAGAAATCCTATGCTATTTATTATATTAGTAAGAATTTGTCTTCCGCTGAATTAAACTATACAGTTACAGAGAAAGAGTTTTTAGCTGTAATCTTTGCAATTAATAAGTTCAGACACTATATCACAAGATATGAATTATTTGTTCATACTGATCATTCCACGATTAAATATTTTATGAAAAAACCATTGACTAGTGGTAGAGTGAGTAGGTGGTTTCTATTGTTGCAGGAGTTCAATATTACTATTGTTGATAAACCAGGAAAATAAAATGTTGTAGCAGATTTTCTTTCTAGACTAGATAATCCTGGTGACGTAACTCTTGTTAATGATGATTTTCCAGATGAACATATTTTTGTTGTGTCTACAGATTCTCCGTGGTTTTCTTACATTGCCAATTATTTGGCTACTGGAAAAACACCACCTCACTTGCCCACCCGTGAAAAGTGGAACATTATTCAGAAAAGTGATGCATACTCCTAGATTCAAGGAGACCTCTTTTACACTGGTCCAGATTTGATTATCCATAGATGTGTAAGAGAAGAGGAAGTGTTTGACATATTGAAATATGCTCATGATGCACCTTGTGGAGGCCACTTCGCTTACAAACGAACTGCATATAAAATATTGCGTCCTGGCTACTTTTGGCCTTCCTTGTTTAAGGATGCCAAGCAGTATGTCAGGCGATGTGATAGTTGTCAACGAATGGGCCAACCTAACCAAACAAATGAAATGCCTTTATGCTCTCAAGTTATGATTGATCCATTTGAAAAATGGGCTATTGATTTTGTAGGGCCAATAAATCCAACATCATTAAGTAAAAAGCATATTTTGGTTTGTACAAATTTTGTTACAAAATGGGTGGAAGCTAAAGCTGTTTCTTTTGCTACGGAAAAAGTTGTTGTTGATTTTCTCTTTTCTGAAATATTTACTAGATTTGGTGTGCCTAGAGAAATTTTTTCTGACAATGTTCCGTAGTTTATTTCTAATCTGGTACAGGGAGTGATGGACCAATACAAGATCCGGCACCGGAAGTTTACACCGTATCACCCGCAAGAAAATGGCCAGGTGGAGTCTACAAAAAAGGTGATCGAGTCCATTCTCACAAAGACAGTGAATATGCATCAAAAATACTGGGCTAAAATATTACCAGAAGCTTTGTGGGCATACAGAACCACTTGGAGAAATAGTACGGGGCACACACCATATGAGCTAGTATACGGAAAACAGATTCTGTTACCAATTGAATTCCAGATCAAAAATTTCAGAACTGCAGTTCAGCTAGGGATCAATCTCTCTGAGGCACAACAACAGTGTCTTCTTCAGTTAAATGAGTTAGATGAATTTCGCAGAGATGTTGTTCAGCAAAACATATTAATCCAGCAGCAATGGAAAAGGTGGCATGACAAGTCCATTCAGAAAAAGCAGTTCCAACCAGGTGATTGGATACTCCTTTATAATTCTAGATTTAAAATTTTTAAAGGGAAATTCCATACATGTTGGATGGGACCATATAAAGTAATCCGAGTATTTGAAAATGGAGCTGTAGAATTCAAAACTACTGATGGACAGGATACAATATTCTTGGTAAATGGACATAGATTAAAGAAATATTTTCAACCACTTGCCAAGAAAGATTTTACACAACAAGTTCAGCAGCAATTTGGAATGGTAGTGGTAAATGGTAATACCAACCTCTTGAAAATTTGAATCCCTCTTCTTCAAGAAAAAAATTAACAAAAAAAAAAATTAAAGAAAAAATAATTTCCTGTAATTATAAAAATCAGTCCGCTAACATGATTGCAGAAGGATCAACCTGAAAACCAGCTTGCTGGTGGGAAGATCAAAAATTTCTAATAAAAAGAGAATGTTGCTTGATCTTTAGATATGCTATAAACCACTGAAGTAAAATTAGGTTCAACAGAGCCAACCTTTATACAATTGGGGTAATTAGCATGGATATTTTTTCCAAGTAACGTTTAATTCTCACTGTAGTTATTTTTTCTTGCACCAGTGCAGGCAGACCTTCCAGAAAATTTTCTTCCTTTCTTCATATCCCATTTTGTAATTTTCCCTCAGCTTTCTTCTCAGAGTCCTAGTATAATTAACTTTCCCATATTATTCTAAATTCATCCTATCCGCTTCGAAGAAATCCCACTTTAACCCCAAAAAATTTTTCCCTATCCCACTTCTATTTTCCCTCTTTTGGTACTTTCCTAGAATCCCTATGATAGAATTCCTTCCCATTCTAAAATTTCCTTTTCCCGCTCCTTTATTCCCTCATGAAGTTCATTGCAGGATCTTGCATACAAAGAGCAGAAGGTTTTGCTCTGAAGCATCAAAAGGAAAAGAAAAATTCAGAATAAGTTGAGGAAATCATGTGAAATCCATCCTATATTTTAATTCTCTGTCTTAACATTATTCTCGCACTAGTGAAAGCATATTGTCCTATATGATATGAGCAGAAAAGTACCAGCAGAATGATGTGATTTACGCGGTGCAAAGATCAATACAAGCATGCACCTTATCAGCAGCAGAGTACAATTTATCATATGACATAAGAAGTATTCATGATGGAAAGTTATATGATGTTCTTCATATCATTGATAAGCAGTTACGCTATTATATTACTTAGGAGCAAATTAGTTGAAAGTACAAAGTTTTTTAAGTAGGAATCATGATCTTTTTAAATGAATGCTAAGTCTTTTTTTGTAATTATGAAGGAATGTGAAATCGTGTAATCGTTATTTGCATATAATTCACCCCATTCCGCCATAATGTGAAATATCCTTCACTCATAACTCCCCTCGCTCCTACCTTCATCCCAAACATCCCGTCATTACTGTACCTAATCGTTAAACCGTCGTCGCGTGTACCAATTAAGCCTGACCAGAAATGATGAGTACCTACAGCAAGTAAATCGGAGACACGATGGACGAACGGTTAAATCCTTATTTATGAAAGTTTATCCCCCGGTATTGCATGTAAGCCTCAGAAATCATTGTTCATAGCTGATAGCAGCAATGTCGCCCGTCTGAAATGAACCCCTGCCTCTTAGCAAGATTGAGCAAACTGCCAAATTTCGCAACCGTCTTCCACTGTTGCGAGAGTCAGGATTTCTACGGTTCCTGCAGAAGTTCGATGGGTATGACAGGGACGTCGCCTTACAATTTGCAAGAATCTTTAAAAATGGCCAAGTGAGAATTGGGCCGCTCAAATTCAAATTCATGAAGAAATTTGTAGCAGCAGCAACAATTCTGGAGAATATGGGAGTGGAGTGGTTCAAGAACCAGAAACTGAAGGAGGAGCTGAAGAAATGGAGGACGCGGAAGCACCTGAGGAAGAAGAACCTGAGGAAGATTGTAATGTCCCAAATTTTATGGGACATTAATTTTTGCTAAAAGGATGAATAAAATGGGTAGGGGACCCATTCTTTGCATCATTAGAGAATAAAAATCCTCTAAATATAAAAGAGGATCATATTAGAGCTAGATTTCACACCTCCATGTGTGAAAGGAGGTTTTTGCAAACATGCTTGGCCAAGGTTGACCAAGTCAAACTGCGTTGGCATGAGTTGGAAAGCATTAGGTGGGACAACATAGCAGGGAATTTTCTAGAGAGAAGGAAACCCTAATTTGAAATAGGGTCCATGGAGGGAAGGCTCATTGTATAAAAGAGGAGCAAGGCAGCCATTGTACACATCTTTGATCATTCTTAAAATTGAGTCTTGAAGACTTGTTGCTGCCTCTTGCCGTTCAGCAGAGTTGCAATGCCTTCAGGCATGAGGGAGTCTTGTTTAGGAATTCCTCTCCTTCTTGAGTAGCTCATGAAGGATTTCACTCATCCTCCATATTCAGGCATTCAGGCCATGAGCTTCAGTCATCTACATCAGCGCAGTTTCTACAACAGAGATTGTGTAGTGTTGTTGGGTGTTGCTGGGGAGGTTTCCACACACCATCCGGAGCTTGTTTTCCAGTGGGGAGAGGTTCTATTCATTGGAGGATCAGAAATGGTGGTTCTTGAGCATATCCCACCATCTTTGGCATCAAGCCAACCACATTTCATCATTAGCAGCGCAGTCCCTTCAGTAGACATCGTTTTCAAAGAGGAGATTTGCTGTGAGGGATTGACAGTCACTTGGAGGAGAAGTCTTGGGTGAAAGGATCAGCCTTTCACTTCAGATTTCTATTGGAGGAGGATTCTACATTTTTTGCAGCCATTTTAGCCTTCTCCATGTATTTCCAGTTCTTGAGTAGCTGCTACTCAGCGACTCCGGCATTTCTGCAAAATTCCATTTTTTGTGTAGATTTCAACCAATCCTTTTAGAGGATTGATTTATTGTATTTTCAGGGGTTGAGATCATGCTCCCCCTTCTTATTTGAGATTACCTTTTCATATCTATTTATTTTCATTATTTATGCAACATTCCCTTATATGAACTGCACAGTCATGGCCTAGGGCTTTGTTTATGCAGCAATGTATTTCACATTTTCATATACAGGTTTCTTGAGGCTTCTAGTGCCTTTCCTGAGTGATCAGTTCCTCAAGGATTTGTATTCTTATTTGCTGCTATGTCATAATATGATGGCCATTGAGTTCTCCAGAATTTTATGTGTTCATGGATTCACTGCTATTTTCCATTAGATGTATTTTCTTATTGTTGTAGCTCTATCTTGAGGTATTCTCAATAGAGTAGCATTTCCTAATAGGAAATCTCACATAGCTATAGACAAAGTCTGTGAAGGGCCAGGTAGCCTCTGGATCTCACCCTCTCTTTAGAGGTGACATATCCATAAAATGCCCCCACAGTCTATCTCTGGAATAGACTTGTGACATTTCTGAAAAAGGGACATTACAGTGGTATCAGAGCATCGAACTGGCACAGCCTGTGAGTTCAATTTCAAAGGAGAATAATGAATAATATGAGACTGAACTCATCTAATTTTGAAATGGAGAAGAGCCTCCCTAAGGGGGAGAAGAAAAGAGGAGAAGAGGAAAATCCATGCACTTCCTATTCTCTTGAAGAACAACATGGAAGATGCTTGGATTTCCAGATCTTAAGAAAGTACCTGGGTGACTATAAACCCCATTCTGCAGCTATAGCATTCTAAATTTCTATTCATCAGATGGAGGAGAGAAGGCCCTATGGAAAAGAATAAATCAGAGGCAATGGGTTTCTATTGTCTACATTTGATGGGGTTACTTCAGCTAGAGCTTGGGAGAAGAAGCTGTAGGCATTTTCATTGTTGCATCCAGTGGCAGAGAAAGAAGCAGTGGACATGGCAGCGTTGCACATGGAAGATAAAACCTCTATTTGGTGGTTCAAACCCTTGGTCCATTCAAGGGTGAGTTCTTTTGGAGAATTTTCTCAAAGGTTGATTCAAACCTTTGATGGAGGGAGGACAAAGGAAGAGGAAGCCATTCCACCATGGGAGGAGAATTGCACCAACGTTGTTATAGCTTTGGAGGAGCAGCCTTCTACATCTATGGATGAGGAAGCCATTGGAGCAAAATCCATTTCAGCCACACAAGAAGGTCCCAAGATCCACCAAGGTATGAGTAAAGTTCCACTTTCCATTTCAGCAAATAATCTTAAGGATGGTGGAATTTCATATGAGGAGGTCCTAGGATCAAATCACATGGCCACTTTAGGGCCTCATGATTGCAATGCGCTATGCAAGGGGTTCAAGGAGAATATGAGCCCACATCCTCATACATATTTGATGAGTTACATTCAGCCTTTGAGGTTGGAGTGTGAAATTTTTGAGGATGAAGTAAACCATGACACCTCCATGGAGAATCATGAAGCAAATTATAAAACCGGAGGAAGAGACAGCTGCTACATCATTGGAGGAATCAGCAGCACTGTTGAACATGGATGGAGAGGAGACATCACCTCCATCACATTTGGATCTTCATAGGTCCAACATAGTCATGGGAGATAGGCCTTTCCTAAGAGGTCTCCAAGGAGCTGCATTTCAAACTCTCATGAAATGCAAAGAGCAAAAATTGATAGTAGCCCTCATGGGAGGAGTACCAAAAGAATGGGAAAGATGGCAGGATACTTACATCATTGAGTAGCATTGAGTATGGATGCATGATGTGTATGTGATACTCATATGATTCATTGTGTCCTCATCACATCGGTTGTATGATGGAAGTATGGGAGAGCAGCAAAATACTTTGTTGCTTTGCTTGAGAGAGCAAGGGCAGAATTGCTCTCATACTTTGCATGATGTTGCCGAAGGAGGAGATGGCACTATCCCCTTGGTTTTTTATGATAGAGAGGTACTTCCACCTTGGGGGGGCTTCTTATATATTTAAGCATTATGTGAGATATCTTTGACAAGATGCATGTCAAAGAATGGAGTTGGATATTGATGGGAGCCTATGTGAATAGGCCAACAACGTTGTCTCTTTGGAGAAGTAAGCAATGGATGAAGTATGCCCAGCGGAAGTGTAGTGGATCCATAACCCACAAGCCCCAGGATAATTTCATATTATTTGCACTTGATATTCAAAAAGGAGGAGAGATGGATGAGGTAGTAGATATGCTACATTCTTCTTGACTTGGATTCCCAAGCATAAGAAGAAGGATCTTCGTGCGGCACCTAGTTCATTCCTCTTCATGGGAGCATGCCAAAAACTATGGAGGGTTAATTCATGGATCCATACATCATCTTACTCCCAGTATATGGTAAGAAATCTGTTCTTACATTGGTTTATTTGTATACTCTTACCATTATTTTGCAGTGCATGGCTCTACAAGAGGGCAAGCTTTTCAGAATGCTCCATGGGAAAAAATTGGGCCAACTTGTATGATGGAGGCAGCCATATTTTATATGGCCTTTGGAAAGTGTTTCCTTTCATGTATGATCAGTGATATACTCAGCCATTTTTTATTTATCAGTATCTATCATGACATACATAGCTATTCATGTAACACAAAACAACTTGCCATGAGATTTTCTTAAGCAGCAGTTTGGGAAAACTGTGTTGTCACTCTTGTGGAAACTATTGGTACACTCTTGCAACACATGAAACCTTCAGAAATTTCCTAATTTTATTGCTGATCATGACTTCCTTGCTGATATGGATCAGATTTGTACAAGAAGCATGATTATGAGAAAGGCACATGAGTTGGGTGTGTCCTTGAGTGAGAAAAACTCTCACATTTTCTGCAGTGCATGTTCTAAAGGGAACATGAAAGGAGGCATGGCTACAGCCACATATTTTCTCATTTGTGGGGAGATACATGGGCTTGGTGATGTTATCCATCAATTTTATGTATATGGGCAGGTGTTTGACCTTATGTTGCTGATTCACTCATCTATTTTACTGTTTAGTAGTAGAGGTGATATTCTTGTACAATACTTGCCATGCTATTTTCTGCAGCTGCAGTGGTTGAGGTTGCATAATAACCCTATGAGGCATTGTTTTCACTTGATGTACATGGTATAACCTAAAACAAACATTTCATGGGGACATTCTATGGTGATATTGTCCTATTCATCATAGATGACATGTCTTGGGCCAGCTGATTTTTCATTGATAGAGGGGAGATTCTTGGGAGAATTACTCTTCATTTTTCCATTTGAGGGAAATATATTTGCAGCCCAGGATCAGCATACACTCCACACTTGTCATGAGTGGGGGAGAGGACTACATGGGGCAAGTTATAGCGCTTGCCATAATCAGATTTCAGCCCACCTTCATTTCTAGAGCTCAAGGTGGAGGGTGATTTTCCATGAGTTTCCTTATTGGGAGGCAGCTTGTTTCTCATGATTGGTGGCTTGAGGATGGTAGATTCATATGGGGATGATAAATCCCATTATATATCAGACCTCATGCCTCAAGGAGGCCCTTAGATAGCTCTTTTTCCTTCATGGATACTTTTTTCTGCATGATAGTTGTTTGGGAGTCTTCATCCCAAGGTTGGATTGCATATGTTGGAGGGACAGTTTGGAGATTTTATTGCTGATATGGCATCCTTTTCCTTGAGGAGATAATCACATGAGGATGATACATGAGGAAGGGCAGAAATAAACTTAGTTCATCCTTGCAATTTCTTGAGGGCAAGCAATATTTTGAAAGGGGAGGACTGTAATGTCCCAAATTTTATGGGACATTAATTTTTGCTAAAAGGATGAATAAAATGGGTAGGGGACCCATTATTTTCATCATTAGAGAATAAAAATCCTCTAAATATAAAAGAGTATCATATTAGATCTGGATTCACACCTCCATGTGTGAAAGGAGGTTTTTGCAAACATGCTTGGCCAAGGTTGGCCAAGTCAAACTGTGTTGGCTTGAGTTGGAAAGCATTATGTGGGACAACGTAGGAGGGAAGTTTCTAGAGAGAAGGAAACCCTAATTAGAAATAGGGTCCATGGAGGGAAGGCTCATTGTATAAAAGAGGAGCAAGGCAGCCATTGTACACATCTTTGATCATTCTTACAATTGAGTCTTGAAGACTTGTTGCTACCTCTTGCTGTTCAACAAAGCTGCAGTGCCTTCGGGCACGAGGGAGTCCTGTTTAGGAATTCCTCTCCTTCTTGAGTAGCTCATGAAGGATTGCACTCATCCTCCATATTCATGCATTTAGGCCATGAGCTTCAGTCATCTACATCAGCGCAGTTTCTGCAGCAGAGATTGTGCAGTGTTGCTGGGTGTTGCTGGGAAGGTTTCCACACACCATCCGGAGCTTGTTTTCCAATGGGGAGAGTTTCTATTCATTGGAGGATCCGAAATGGTGGTTCTTGAGCATATCCCACCATATTTTGCATCAGGCCAACAACATTTCATCATTAGAAGCGTAGTCCCTTCAGTAGACAGCGTTTTCAGAGAGGAGATTTGCTGTGAGGGATTGACAGTCACTTGGAGGAGAAGTATTGGGTGAAAGGATCAGCCTTTCACTTCAGATTTATATTGGAGGAGGATTCTACATTTTTTGCAGCCATTTCAGACTTCTCCATGTATTTCCAGTTCTTGAGTAGTTGCTACTCAGCTACTCTGACATTTCTGCAAAATGCCAATTTTTGTGTAGATTTCAGCCAATCCTTTTAGAGGATTGATTTATTGTATTTTTAGGGGTTGAGATCATGCTCCCCCTTCTTATTTGAGCTTAAATTTTCATATCTATGTATTTTCATTATTTATGTAGCAATCCCTTATATGAATTGCGCAGTCATGGCCTAGGGATTTGTTTATGCAGCAATGTATTTCACATTTTCATATACATGTTTCTTGAGGCTTCTAGTGCCTTTCCTGAGTGATCAGTTCCTCAAGGATTTGTATTCTTATTTTCTGCTATGTCATAATATGATGGCCATTGAGTTATCCAGAATTTTATGTGTTCATGGATTCACTGCTATTTTCCATTAGATTTAATTGCTTATTGTTGTAGCTCTATCTTGAGGTATTCTCAATAGAGTAGCATTTCCTAATAGGAAATCTCACATAGCTATAGACAGAGTCTGTGAAGGGCCAGGTAGCCTGTGGATCTCACCCTCTCTTTAGAGGTGACATATCTAGAAAATGCCCCCACAGTCTATCTCTGGAATAGAATTGTGACATTTCTGAAAAAGGGACATTACAAAGATGAACCGGAAGAAGAACCAGAGGAAGAAGAGGAACCTAAGGAATAAAAATTAGAAGAGGAACTAGATGAAGATGAACGAGAAGAATAACGTGAGAAAGAGGAACGGGAAAAATAAGGACTGCAGGTAGAAGAGTTCCTTGATGCGACCATGGCAGATATAGAAGTTTCGAAGCCAGTGACAGCCCCTGCTAAGACAGAGAAAGGAAAAGAATTGGTGACTCTTGTTGCCCACATAGCAGAATTAGAACTCCAAGTACAAAACTTGGAGCAGCTTGTGACCAAATCATAAGAGGAGAAGGAACAAAGCAAAGGAGAATTGATGGCAAAGCTCAAACAAAATAAAAGTGAGGTTAAAGTTTGGAAATATCGGGCTGGATGTTGTTTCAGGCGGTTGAAAAAGGTTTCAAATAAGTTAAGGCGCATCAAGAGGAAGAAGGTTGAAACAGTGCAACCTGAGGACAAAATGCCGAAACAGGACTAAGTTGGAGTATTCAAAAAATTTGGTTTTTTTGCAGAGTTAAAAAAAATTTGTGTGAGAACACACAACAATTTAGGGATGCGAGGATGTTAGTCCCCTAAATTTCATTCTTTTTTACCATTCTTCCCTTCCCAAATCATAATCATTTACCCTGTTTTACCTATCTTATGTGCCCTCATCCTGCACTAGTGCGAGAACGATGATACATTTTTCATTAACTTCATATTTTACATTTTTAACTCAACTTAGCATTTATTAACTATCTATTATGTGATTTCTTACTTAGAATTACTTTTTTAACTTATCATTACCTCCTATGCTATTTAATAGATAAACACTTATCTTGACCGTTGATTTTTAGTACAAAACAGATCTCGCACCAGTACCAGCGCTGTGAATCTTGGCAGCGAATCCGGATCACTTGGGTTGCCGTCTGTTTTTTACTGCCTTAGCTACGATCAACAAAGATATATCCGAAGGCAGCTGAGTCCCAGCTATGACAGCAGTTAAATATAGAGTAGCTGAGATCGGACTTAAGAGAGACGAACAGTTGGAGATAGTCGCGGCCTATTTTGTTAAAATTGATTTAATTTTGAAGGCCGAAAGCTTATTCTGCAATCAGTTATGTAATTTGTTATAACGATTTCTATAATTTTCTATGTAATGGTAAACGATCCTTTTGGCCTATGGTCAAAAGGATCTATATAAGCAGAAATGTAAATAGGACAAGATGTTCAATGTTTTGATAGAATTGAATAGATCAGAGAATACAACTAGCGAGGCGGTAACAAGTTTTTCTTGTGTTATTGCCAAAATTTGGGCTGGATATGTAATCGTGCATGTAATTTCTTTAAGGATATAATAAGAAGAGCTCTACCTCATGCTTCGTATATTTCATCATTTGGCTTAAAGAGTTTATGAGTTGATACTGAGTATCATTTTCGTTTGAAAGGGAAACGCGCTGGTTGGCTAAGGGCCCAGCCACCCCAACACGTTCTCCCTCCTTGTTGTTCTTGTAATTTATGTTTTAAACTATCAAGTGTGATTTAATTTACAGCATTTGAATTTTTGTTTAAGTGGAAGCAGATCTGCTGCGTGAATTAGTTAAGTTACTTTTTGCACGGTTGATTTATTTTCCTTGCCTGTTTCGAGCAGGAGGAGTTGCCTGCCCGAGTGCACGTTGGTGTGCTATTCACTTTCTGCACGATTTGGTTTATTTCCTCTGCCTGGTTCGTTCCTGCACCAGTGCATGTTAGTGTGCTATTTACTTTCTGCATGTTGGTTTAGTTTGTCCCTGGTGCAAGCAGTAGAACTGTTCTTGCACCAGCGTTAGATAATATGATGCAGCAAGCCTTTCTAGTTTACTTCTAACAGCTTTCTTGCTTTCATTCATATCTTAATTAAAAATATTGTTTTCTTACTTTCTACAGATATTCATCTTTGTTGATATATGATTTGGTTTGATAACACTACAGTAATGAATCATTGATTTCAAGAATCAAAAGTTAAAGTGTAAGAAGCTCTGATCGAGTACAAGAACCAGTTTCTTGGTATTGGATCTGAGTGCTACGGACTTGAGAAATTTCAAAGCCCTTGCATGAAGAAAATCATTTTTTAGTAAAGAAATTGCTTTACACTTTCTTCATAAATCATTGTTCCTGCACTAGTGCAAGAAGACTACACTAGCGCAAGATCGATTTTCGCGAGAAGGATATCTTTACATACGCAGGTTTGAAGGGGCCCATTTGTTGAAAACTGTTAAGGTGTCTTTGCTGAAGGAAACACATTCTCAGTAGCTAATCAATATTTAGCTAGAGTGATTTCTCCTCTTTATTTCTGAATCTCTTTTGCAAGTACATTTCTTCTTGTTCTAGCCTCAGATTGTTTTGATGGTTCGAATTCCCTTTTTCTTCTCTAAAGTTTGATTCTGCAATTCTTCTTTTCAAAAGTAGGAGTTGATATTAGAAATATTCATAATATCTCTGGCATTTCTTGTGCTTCGTCTCTAAGTTTACGAAACCCCCGGGTTGACAATTTAAGTGTTGAGGATTTTTACTTAAGTGTAATTCATGCACCCAACAGTGATAGCCCAATCCATTTTCATATTTAGAGAGTCTGAAAAAGAGGACGAAAGAGAACTCCAAAAGTAATTTTTCGTAAATTTTTCACTCAGATCCGAAAAAGTGTAAAATAATATCTGAGAGAACCCCTTTGGTCATGTTTAACCAAGGTATTCCTTTTTCGTAAATAATCTATCTCATTCTGGAAAAGGGTTAAACTTATACTAAGTAGATATCAATTCATTTACTTTAACGAGCTCGAAAAGATAAGTGCTCGACAATCTTTTCACATTATCGGAGTCTGAAAAGAGCTGAAAGAAGACTCCAGGGGTTCCTTTTTCGTTGTCATCGAAGCTCGAAAAGAGATAAAGTGCACTTCAAATCCTTTTTCGTTTTTAACAAAGCTCGAAAAACAAGGAGGAAAAGTATGCTTTGTGGTCAAGTCATTCTTGAAATAAATCTACATGATAAATATGTTCATCAGTTGTAAAACCTGTTCAAAACAACATCAAATGGATTAAAAATACTTGTTTCATGATAATAAAAAAATAAAACCATAGTCATAGCAATAAATATTCATTTCAAACAATTTAATGACTATTAAAAGTAGTTTCACTATTCGTTTTTACCATTCCATAGTTACCATTTGCATTTTGGAGCTCTGAACTTGTTTTTATGCCCAAACTTCAGCGGTCGATTGCGTGCAATTGGTAAGAATGTTTTGAATGCCCCTTGCAAGAGAATATGCACCCCAAGCTTCATTTAATTCCCCTAAGTAGATTACTGGTTACTGATAGATGGATGAAATGAAGGTTCATGTGGAGAGGATTTGTTTCATTTTTTAAAGAGCTTGACACATGAAAAGAACTATGCTCATGGAACCTTGTTTCATTTTTTAACGAGCTTGACACAAGAAAATGAACTATGCTCATAGGCACTTGTTTCATTTTTTAATGAGGTTGACACAAGAAAAAATAACTACCCTCATAGGTACTTCTTTCATTTTTTAACAAGGTTGACACAAGAAAAAAGAACTATCCTCATAATCTGTTTCATTTATAGAGGTTGACAAAGGAAAAGAACTATCCTCCACACCTGTTTCATTTTTTAACGAGGTGGACACAGGAAAAAAGAACCATCCTCATAAATTTGTTTCATTTTTTTTTTAACGAGGTTGACACAAAAAAATAACCATCCTCATGGGTACCTGTTTCATTTATCTAGGTTGACACAGGAAAAGAACTATCCTCAATACCTGTTTCATTTTTTAAGGAGGTTGACACAGGAAAAGAACCATCCTCATTATGCAGTTGGACTAGTGAGTGTGTGCAAGAAAATAAGTAGTCTAACGGAGTCATCATTTAAGGATTTTTATGAACACCACAAATGATAAGTTATAGCATGCGTTGACGAGACTTCTCCAGGGTTTTCATTGAATTTTGGAATTTCTGAGGGTAGTTTCTGTGGTATCACCGACCACCAAGGAGAATAATTGATGGGATCAACTTGACACTGAATATGTGAATAAAGGATCAAGTTGTTTAATACTCATAAAGGAGGAGCTAGATAGGATTCTAGATGATGACATGGGTGAATTCAATGGACAAAAAATCGAAGATGAAGCAATAGTAGATTTTGTCGCAGCTGCAATAAATGGTTCAGTCTGGGATGTTATCTCAGCCATGGTCAAATGACCCAATGTATACCCTATAGAATCTATGGGAACTCGAAGTGAAAAAGGATCAACAAAGGTAGAGGAATTTGATTGAGGAAAAGACTCGTACAGGTAAAGCTCCTACCGAAAATGAGTTGGAGTAAAGGTGTCTCGTCTTGTGATATTTATTCAATCGAGATCAAACTAGGTGGAAGAACTTCGCCGTTAGGCACGAAGTAAATTTCAGGTGGTTGACTGCGCGATATGGGAGACTAAATGGCTACAATATATTTTGGAGTGACCAATACAGGAACAACTTCTGGTTTTTCAACTTCGGGATCAATATTTTCTCCACTTAGGGAATATAGCAACAAAAATATAAGGGGATGATAGACCCTATTTCATTGGTCCTAGGGATGATGTCCATTTTGACCAATAACAGTTGCCCCCTAAAGCACAATGGGATCTGGATCAACTTCCAGTTGAACAACGTCGGGTTCGGGAGGTATGGTCTCACAGATTGGATGGATCGTGACCACGGGTAGCTATGAGGACTCCATCTCGACAACAGTAGAAAAACCAGGATGAGTAGAAACAACTTGTGCCAACTCTGGTATATGGGAAGATGATGCTTCATCAGAGGTACTAATAGTACTGGTTTCGGTAGAGTAATCGCCTTCGCCTACCAGAAGTAACTTCTGGTGGTAAAGGTGGTTTTAATGCTAATCTACGCAAACAACTGGGGAAAAGGATTTTTTTCTTCCGCGATTACTGATTTATTTTAACCAAAAAAAAATAAACAAAATAAAAGGTTATTACTAGGCAAAAGGTTTACCAAGAAACTGTAAACTGCAGAATACCTCCTGGTGAACCAAGAAGTACGGGCAGGCAATCTCCCCGAATGTTGTGTTCGGTGTATCACAATTTACAAGGCGGCTGACTCAGTTCACTATGGATGGATAGCACCTAAAAGTTGTCCTCCAAAATATACCCAAAGGTACGTGGAAGGCCAAGTCCATATTAGCATTGTCTAATGCGAAACCGCACAGTGAGAGCACCCCTTTATACTTATCATACTGTAACACTGCCCGATATACCCAAAATTAAGTGGACGAGCTACGATATACTTACGTACATGGAGTAGGTATCACACTCGGAATGTATCGCAGACAAGTTAACGACAGCTGCTATGTTTATGACGCCAAAACACGTCTCTAGCCTATACCTTCTAAATGTTATCGTTATGGTTCCAATTTTTTGTTAATAAATTGAGATTAATTTTATGTTGATCTTGCTTAACAATTTTCCTTTCAAAGATTCAACACGATTGTGTATGAAATTCCTAAAATGCAAGCTAAGAATGATAAACAAACTTTCAGCTTTCAGCTTTTTCAATGAAGAACCTAGCTACTAAGGGAAGAGAGTAAATAATTTGTGAGAAAACAAATCAATGAACAAAAATAAATCAATGAATCACAAACTAAATGCAGATTTCCTAATGTTCCTTTTGCAAAACACACACAATCCTACATGCAAATGTAATTTTTTTATTTTTAGTTTCTTTAATGTTATGAATGCAGAAAAGAAACAAAGTGCACTAAATCAACAATTCAAATTCCTTTTACTTTCAAGAAATGAAGAATACAAACAACAATTTCTCTTTTGAATGAAAAATGAGGGTTTCAACAACAATTTATCCTATCAAGGAAATGAAGATTTCACGACAATTTCCTATTTCGAAAGCAAATGATTCTTAATGCGACCATTAAAAATACTTTGAAATCAACTTGTCAATGATAAGTAAAAAAAAATTTAAAAAAACATTGAACAAATTTTCAGTCAAAGGAGGAAGAAGTATATAGATTCACTGGTCAATTGAGCATCAAACTTTTCAGAACACAGCAGAAAATAAAACTAAAGAAAGTTGCAAAGTCAAATTCAAGGGAATTTGGGCACTTTCAGGAGTCAACGCAGTCTCCAAAGGGAGACATTGCTCTGCAACGCAAGCTAGGAGGGAAGACAATGCTCTGCAAAGCATTGTGTCCAGTCTAAGGGTGCGTTGGGCGCAGTATACAAAGAAAAATACTACTATTTAACTCACGGTCTTTGAAAATTAATCTCTAAAAAGGTTTAATATTTGTGTCTAATAACTACTGGGTGGATAAACAAAGCAAATCAAAGGCTTAAACACCTAGAACTAAGAGAAATTTTTCCCCAGTATGGTCGACAGTTTGTTGGGCCAAAATTGTGAATTACAAATAAATCACGCTTCCCTAGATAGGTGCTAGTCTAGAACAACAGGTTAATGACTATACGACTATTTTTCATAACTCATAATAGATACACAAAGAGAATTGGAGGCTTACTTGATCAGTCGCTTCCAAATGGCTCCTTCTGTCGCTTCTGTTGCAGCTTCAAATTCAAGCGGTTTTTTGGGCTGAATGATTCCTGCAAGAAAGAACACTAAAACAACAGAAGATGCAATAATATAGATATCTATTCAAGCTGGTTAGCTAAATCAGTAAAGCATAAACCGTACACATCAACCAAGATCTTGCAATATAAAAATCAAAGCCAATACAGATGCATATAGGGAAAAATAAGCAGTACTCTTTATTGATGATAGAAGGAGAGGTTACAACCTAGTGACTGATTTGAAGTGACCTTCCAGCAATGTTCCCAAACCTCATCACAGTATAAATCTCTCCAGCAACAGCTTCACAAATGTAGCTCTAAATTGAAAATTCTCCAGCATTTCTCTACTCAAATTCTTCCTTCTCAAGCGCTTAGATCTATGCTCAATTTATAGATGAACTGTAGGTTGTTTTGCAATCAATGACTTTCCAATAATAAGAAAGACATGTTTCCAGTCAAGTAGATGTCAAATGGACACTTGGATCCGAAGCTTGACACATGTGAACTCTTCTTGAAGTCACTGGCCAAGTGGAGATTCCGGAACAATGAGAATTTCACTCCTAATGTGACCAACGCACCTGTGAATGTCGAGAAGTGCTTTGCAGATAAGCCTTGCATGGGGCTACCTGCATATGAAACACACTTAGGCCCCTTAGAGCCTGTGTTGTTGAGCTCTCATATGTTATATAATAAGCTTCAAACCATGGAAACCTTTTCTTGATGAAAGTCTTGCTTGATTTATCTTGTTTCTTGTCTTAGGGCATGTAGCAACTGAAATGATATGGAATTATAGACCCTTGATCATTGGTCCTGGAGATGATGTCCAGTTAACCAGGTCATTAGGAATGGTGCCCAAATTGACCTATAACAGTATGGAATCACACGCAACCACCCGAAACCATTTACCACCTCCATCCTGTACGAAAACCACCTTCCTCGCTCATGAAAATCGCTTTTCCTCCTCTCACCAAATCACGATACCGCCATCTGATTCAAAAAGTTCCAGAGCCATGTGGCTCTGCAATGAAGCCCAAACCACCATTCATACCTTTAAAAACACTCCGACAGCCCAAAAACCTTAAAAAAAGCAGGAAAGCCTCCCACGCAGGTTTTAAACTTACAGTTTGTTTTATTGTACAGGTTTCATGGTAGAAATGCAAGAAATGGTATTATAAGGTCTCGAAATAGTTTTCAATGGGCTCCCTAGGTGACAATCCAGTGAATCTATCCTTCAAAGGACTAAGAGCACTGGATCAATGAATGAAATTGATGGATCATGACCATCGACACACGTTCAAGCACACCAAAGCAAACTCAAATGTTTTAAATACAGACAAATATAGGCATAGGAAGAAAAACAGTTAAAGACCATGGCAGTAATGATTAAAGGGTTAAAAGATTAAAACAATAATTAAAGGAAAAATTAGAAGGATTAGATCACAAACAACGATAAAGGAAGAGTCAAAAGAAAAGACAGAGAGGCAGAGATACAACAGACAATGAACCAAAATCAAGTTTAAAAGGCCCAAAATAGAGTTTAAAGGATTAAACCAAGACAAATCAGTACAGAGGCATATTCGAACGACTCACCAAAGACATTTACTTCTTCATAAACACATCTAGACACCTACAACATGTTTTTTTTCAATAAAGACATCAACAGTTATGATAAATAGTCAGAGATATTTCTCAGCTACCAGAAGTTATTGTAAAAGTTATTAAGACAACCTTAAAGTCAAATATTTCCCAAAGTTAACTCAGAAGTTAAGTTAGGAGTTATTATTACAGTGAATTACTCTCATATATTTTGCCTTGGGCCTTGCATGGTCTCAAAGTGCAAAAATGCATTAACTATGTAATAAATAACATCTGAAACTCTAGCCGAGGAGCACCTCCTCATTTTGCAGATAAATACTGTGTGTATTATTCATTTTTTGTTGTTGGTTGGTTGGTTAGTTGGTTGATTAATAGTTGTTGAGCTAGTTGATGACTGCTAGGCTAGATTCGAGAAAGCTCTGAGTTACAGAGATCCATTGTACTAGAGTAATGTAATTGTTTTGAACATTAGTAATACAAGCACGTTCACAGGATTCTTAAGCTATCTTAATGGTGAATTTTTCCTTCTTTGTTAATGTTTTCCTTCTATTTTCCATTCTATCCTTTATTTCTCTGATAAAATAATAGAAATTTTAGATTAGGATATGCTGCCTTGGCACCCTATTTCTTTCTGCATTCTTTATCTCAATGTTTTCTTCTGCAAGGTCTGATTGGATAATTCTTAATTGCTCTATAGTTCCACCTAGCTTATTGTCTTGAAAATGATTTAATAGATTCAAGCCAAAGAAGTCTGTGGTAAGCCATGTCCTTTGGTGTGGCTTGAAATATTGTTTTTAAGGCCTTTCTTTGAATTATACTTAGTAGAGTCTAAACCAGGGAAGTCTATGGTATGCCATGTCCTTTGGTCTACCTCAAACTCTTGCTTTGAAGGTCTTTAGAGTGTTTAGTTAAAGAAGATAGGTTTAGATTTCTCTTTAGTTGCACTAACTATTATGTTAAATGTTTTCTTTGTCTGAAAGTAATTCTAGGATTGTTGGATTGTTGTCTTAAAGGTTTTCTTATTAAATTCTGGCCAAGTCTATGGTATGCCCTGTCCTTTGGTTTTTCTCAAACAGTTACCTCAAATGATTTTCTTGTCGAGGTAGAGTTAAAATATTCTTAACTGACTTTTAGTTTTTGTTGCCTTCACAGCTTATTGTTATTTCATATCACATCTAATCTAAGAGATCCACTTGATATAGTTAGCTTTCCGTATGAAAACCCTTGCAGAGTTGATGAACAATTAAATCCTTTTATGAATCCATAGCCCAATGGATTAATATTTCTCATGGTCTATCTATTCAGTGGAAACATTCCTTCAATTAATCACACCATTTAATCTATCAACCTATCAATCAATCAACCAAAAAAAACAAGTCCTTAGAAATTCATAACTAGCCTAATATCATAAAACAAGAGTATAAAGACATATCATCTATAAACAATTACATAGAGAGATCCCTCTCTGAGTCTAGGAAGTCTAGGTCCTAGGATTCCAAAGTGGTTTTGATGTGGTTGCCTACAGATTTTGTTCTTTCCAATCTTGAAAATCACAGGGAGCCAACATAGTGGCGACCATACTGGGGACACTGAGTAATAAATAGCAAAATATAAAATCTAAACTCAGAAAACCTCATTTTAACTTAGATAGATCAGGCGTTAGCCAATAATGAAACCTGGTTGATGATGGTGGACAACAACTAGCCATAAAACAATTAAAAACCCTCCACCTAGTGACTCCATTGGTTTTCAGTAGGTCTGCTGACTCCACTGGTTTTCCATATACTCCACTGGGAAGCTTGTTTTATCATCAAAAAATCAAAATAACCCAATCAATAATACTCTATGGATTAAGTATTTCTTTCACAGATTGGTTGGTCCTTTAAGACTATCATAAACCCTCAACCTTTCTGATTTTTGGGTCTAAAGTTCTGGCTTCTAGAAGAATTTGTACCAGATCCCATCCTAACCCAAATCCTCCTGCAATAGTTGATAATCCTTAAAGCATGCTTAGGAAGTCTCCTAGGTCCAAAAATCCAAATGTTAGTAGACCTATCCACAAAGCAAGTTCCCTACCTGAAAACCTTAAAAACTTGCAGAATATCCTCTCTAAATCACTCCTAAAACAAGGCCTATATGGGACTAGATCTCAGAGTTGGATAACCCAGATATTTTTAGACCCATCCACCTTACAGCAGAATTCTGTTGTACTAACCTCATCCCCCACTATTCACTTTCCTCCATTTAACCTTATACCACCTTTTGTAAACCCTCCACTTGTTAACCTTCCTTTGTTTCCCCAACCACATATCATGGCAACATGGTATGCTCCAATAGTTCTACCATTTCCTTTAGTTTTTCTACCACAGGACTATCAGTCCAAGATTCATTTATATGATGTCGATAGTTCTACTACAACTCAACAACATGTGGATAGAATGAATGACTACTTTGATAGACAAGAAATAGATGATGAAACTGTTAAACCCAGAATTTTTGCTCAAAGCTTAGGGGGAGAGGAAATAAAATGGTTTAAAGGTGTAAACCCTAATATTATAAATGACCTCCCTGATTTTCATCAATAAACAAATGGGAAGTCAAGAAGAACCCTCTCCAAATATTATCAGAGTATGGAAACATTAAAATAAATGTTGGAGAAGGTGTCCAAGAACACGGCACTAGGTTCAATAGTGTATATAATGCCCTCCCTACACACATGAAACCTCCACAAGGTCTATCTCTAATGAAATTACTGAATGGGTTTGGCCCAGAAATGGCCTAACAACTAAGAGAAAGAGACAATATCACATTAGAAGATATGTAGAGGGGTGCAATAAGTGTAGAAGCCAATCTGATTGCCAAGCGAGATAGAATGAAGAATGAGAAGAGAGTCACATATAGGAGGAAGTTTCACCTTCATCATCTGACACTAAGATTGATAACTTAGTTAGAACCATGGAGAGAATGATGGAGAGAATAAACATGAATGAGAGAGCTTATCCTAGAGAAAACCAAACAGCTCATCAAAACATAAATCAAAATCAGAACCAAAACCAGAACTTTAGAATAAACCCCCCTCAAATAAGAAAAAGAGGTCTTGATCAGAAAATCATACCTCCTTTCCAAGAAAACTATGCTGATGAGGATGAGGGGGTAATTGAAGAAACAAAGGAAAACCACATAAATTTAATGGGAGTGAATAATGAAGATATTTTTTTCCTCACTGAGGAAGAACAAGGCATATTTACACCAAATGAGGAAGAAAGCCTAGAATATGAAGACTACAAACAAGGCTTTGAAAATGCCATCATGGAAGTACATAGACAATATGGCCTCAGGAGAAAGAAAAAACAAGATATTCCCAAAAGAAAAACCTCTGAAATTTCTGCTAGGTAAATCCTTGAAAACATTCCTAAAAAGATAGAAGAAAATATAAATACAGTAGCTCAAAGTTCTGATAGAAATAAAAACAAAAATAGCCAAACTAATCCCAAACATAGTGGTGATAAAAGTAGCATTTGAAATGCAGCTAGTACCCCTAGAAAAACTATTTTAACTGACATTCCTAATAAAAACCAGGAAGTTGAAATTGCTGTGAAAACTGTGTTTGAAAAGGTTGACTTAAACATTTCAAAAATTCAGACACCTTTCAGGATAGAGAATGAAATTGCCAAGGTTAAAATCTCTATCCCTCTTACTGAATTAGTCACTCAAGATGTATATAGATCCTAACTTTTGAAAGCTTTAAACATAGGAGAAAATGATGATTCTGTAAATTTAAATGATGAGACACCTGAACTTCTATTTGGACCAAAAGTAGAAGGTAAATTTCAAGAGGGAGGTGTCCCTCCATTTTATGTCAGTTTAAACATCCATGATAAAATTCTCCACAATACCATGTTAGATTCGGGAGCTTCACACAACCTTATGCCAAAAGTAGTAATGGAAAGACTAGGCCTTGAGATAACTAGACCATACAAGGATTTATACTCTTTTGATTCCGATAGAGTTAAATTTCTAGGCCTAATCAAAGATCTCTATGTTAATCTAGCACAAATACCAACCAAGAGCCTAGTAATGGATATTGTAGTGGCTGATATTCCTCCTAAATATGGCATGCTCCTTTCAAGATCATGGGGAGCCAAACTCCAAGGCACCCTCCAAATGGACATGACCTATGCTATCATCCCTGCTTTTAGTCAACCAAGAATATTGTATAGGGAAAATCACATGAAATACATGGTTAGTAGTCAAGAAAAAAAATATAACTCCCCTTTGTATTCCATTAACACTGATATTGATTCATTTATCCTTTACAATGTTGAAAATGTTAATGACCAAGTATAGAAAATGAGAAAACCATCGTAGAATAAGAGGAAAAATAGGAGGAATAGCTAAAACAATTTTCCGAAATAGAAAACCACCCACATAGTGTTGACCATGAAAACCAAAAAAATTACAAGCATAGTGTAGACCCTCAAGAACAACATAGTGGTAGCCACAATGACCCTAATGACAAATATGAAATTGAACCTCTTTGGAGTATGAGCTTTGATGGTTCTTATGGAAAAACTGGTTCAGGAGCAGGTGTATGGGTGCATAACACAGAGAACAATCATACAGAAGGTCACTCATACAAGCTAAACTTTTAATGCACAAATAACATAGATGAATATGAGGCACTCCTCCTAGGGATAAAATTACTCAAGAAATTAGGAGTCATGAGGATAATTGTCCATAGAGATCCTAAGTTAGTCATTAGTCATACTAAGGGAGAATACACAGCTAAGCATCCTTGATTAAAATCATATATAGATGATGCCATTGACCTCTTGAAAACGTTCACAGAATATGATCTTACCTTTGTCCCTAGAAATCAAAAAATTCTTGCCAATGGTCTAGCCTTTGCATCCAGTACATGTTAAAAACCTTATCAAAACAAACAATACATTGTACAGGTCAAATATAGACCAGCAGTCCCTGATAACATAAAATATTGGCAAGTTTTTGAAGGAGATAAACAAATAAAAGATCTCCTACAGTCCATAAATGAGTTTGAAATGCCAAATTCAGACCCAAATCATGAAGAAGAGTGCTCTGCTGAGGAACAAGCTTACAAAGAAGAACCTCTTGATAATGTTGTTATAAATATCTTAGGAAGAGCACTCTCACAGAAAACAGACCTATGCACTGATTCAGAAAAAGAAGGCTTTGAAGTGCTACAATCCAATAATGATAAATTGCCAAAGGAACTGGTTCCTCTAGAAGAACTATTTGACTTTAATGATGTTGCTAGGAAACCAAAGATGGAACCCACTAAATCTGAAATAGAAGAATGAAATATAGGCATTGAACAAAAACCAAAAATGATAAAACTGTCCAAAACGCTGCCAGCTCATGTAAAATAGAAATATCTTGATTTGTTCAAAGAATTTACTGATGTGTTTGCTTGGAGTTATGAAGATTTAAATTCATATTATACTGAAATAATCTATCATAAGATCCCTCTCAAAGAAAACCAGAAGCCCTTTAAACAGAAATTGCACAGAATAAAGCCTGTGCAACTACCCTTGGTTGAGAAAGAAATTTAAAAAATATATGATGCTAGAATAATAGTCCTTATGAGATACTCAAAATGGGTTTCAAATCTTGTATCAGTGAGGAAAAAAACAAGAGAAATTAGGCTATGCATAGACTTCAAAAATTTAAACAAAGCCTCCTTAAAAGACAACTACCCTTTACCAAAAATGGATCACATCTTACAAAGGGTAGTAGGTTCTAAAAGAATTTCTTTTCTAGATGGCTTTTTAGGATACAATCAAGTTCTCGTACACCTAGATGATCAACACAAGACAACTTTCACTACACCCTGTGGCACATTCATGTATGTTAAAATTCCTTTTGGGTTAATGAATGTTGGGGCCACCTTTCAAAGAGCCATGGACATTGCTTTCTCAAAAGAGATAGGTTACTTCATTGTGATATACCTTGATGACATCACTATCTACCCAAAAACTGATGAAGAACACCTAGTTCACTTAAAAAAAGTCTTTGAAAAGTATAGAGAATATGGTTTGTCTTTAAATCCCAAAAAAACGTTTTTTGGCCTCCAAGAAGGGAAAATTTTAGGTCACATCATATCTGAAGAAGGGATCAAGATTGACCCAAAAAAGATTCAAGGAATATTTCAAATCAACCATCCAAGAAATATCAAAGAGCTACATCTTTCATTGGGAAGATAAATTTCTTAAGGTTCATACCAAACCTTTCAGAACTCCTAAGAAACATCACAAACATGCTGAAAAGAGAAATATGAGTCAAATGGACCTTAGAAGCAAAGCAATCCTTCGAACTGGTAAAAAAATCTCTTACCCAAACACCAGTTCTAATTAGCCCTAATTTTACCAAATATTTCTTCATCTTCCCTTTTGCATCAGAAAATACAGTTCTTTTTATCCTATTGCAAAAAAAAAGGATAGGAACAGCCTATCGCAATTTTCAGCAAGGCATTAAGAGATGCACCTCTGAAATACAACATAATTCAGAAACAAGCTTTTTCCTTATGTTGGCTCCCCATGATTTGCAAGATTGGAAAGAACAAACTCTGCAGGGAACCACATCAGAACCACTTTGGAATCCTAGGACCTAGCCTTCCTGGACTCAGAGAGGGATCTCTCTATGTAATTTTTTATAGATGATATGTCTTTGTGATTTTTTTTATGATGTTAGGCTAGTTATGAAGTTATAAGGACTTGTTTGTTTTGATTGATTGATTGATAGGTTGATAGATCAATGGTGTGATTAATTGAGGGAGTGTTTCATCTGAATAGATAGACCATGAGAAACATTAATCCATTGGGCTATGGAGTCATAAAAGGATTTAATTGTTCATCAACTTTTCAAGGGTTTGCATAGGGCAAGCTAACTATATCAAGTGGAGCTCTTAGATTAGATGTGATATTAAATAACAATAAGTTGTGAAGGCAGCAAAACTAAAAGTCAGTTAAGAATATTTTAACTCTAATTCAACGAGAAAAGCCTTTTAGGTAACTGTTTGAGGCAAAAAAAAGGACAGGGCATACCATAGACTTCTTTGGCCAGAATTTAATAAGCAAGCCTTTAAGACAACAATCCAGCAATCCTAGAATTACTTTCAGACAAATAAAACATTTAAGATAAAAGTGAGTGCAGCTAAAGAGCAAGCTAAACCTATCTACTTTAACTAAACAACCTAAATACCTTCAAAGCAACAATTTGAGGCAGACCAAAGGACAGGGCATACCAAAGACTTCCCTAGTTTAGACTCTACTAAGTATAATTCAAAGAAAGGCCTTAAAAACAATATTTCAAGCTACACCAAAGGACAGGGCTTACCATAGACTTCTTTGGCTTGACTCTATTAAATCATTTCCAAGACAACAAGCTAGGTGGAATCAGAGGGAAAATAGAATTCTCTAATCAGACCTTGTAGAAGAAAACATTAAGATAAAGCATGCAGACAGAAATAGGGTGCCAAGACAGCATATCCTAATCTAAAATGTATGTTCCTTTATCAAAGAAATAATGGACGGAATGGAAAACAGAAGGAAAACATTGACAAAAAAGGAAAAATTCACCATTAACATAGCTCAAGAATCCTATGAATGTGCTTGTATTACTGATGTTCAAAACAGTTACATTACTCCAGTACAATAGATCTCTGCAACTCAAAGCTTTCTCAAATCCAGCCTAGCAGTCCTCAACTAGCCCAGCAACATAAATTAGTCAACTAACCAACCAACCAACCAATACCAAAAATGAATAATACATACAGTATTTATCTACAAAATGAGGAGGTTATCCCAAGCTAGGTTTTCAAATGTTATTTATTATAGAGCTAATGCTTTTTTGACCTATGAGACCATGCAAGGCCCAAGGCAAAATATCTGAGATTGATTCATTGTAATAATAACTCCTAACTTAAATGTTTGAGCTAACTTTTGGAAATTTTTTACTTTAAGGATTTTTTAATAACTTTTACAATAACTACTGGGTAGATGAGAAATAACTATGACTATTTGTAATAACTGCTGATGTTTTATTGAAAGAAAGTATGTTGTAGGTGGAAAAATATATTTCTGAAGAATTAAATTCTTTGGGTTGAGTCATTCAGATCTGTCTCTGTGTATATCTCCCTTTTTTTTAACTTTTAAACTCGGTTTTAGGCTTTATACTTGAATTTTATCTTTTGATTATTTGCCTCATTGTTTTCTTTGATTCTGTCTTTATCTCTGATTTGTGACTAATCCTTTTGATTAACCTTTTCATTTCTGTTTCAACCTTTAATCCACTAATTGTCACAGTCTTTTGAATGTCTTTTTTTCTTCATTTTACCTCTGTCTGTGTTTTCTGTGTAGGGGCTATTCTTTTGCTGCTGGAGGGTCTCAATGACCACCAATGATCATGATTTATTGGGATCTATACTTGATTTTATGCCCCCGAATCTTCTTAACAAAACAAGATCTCTGGATCGTCGCCCATATCTCTCACTAAAATGATTTTGGACCTTTGGAATGCATTTTCCGCATTCCAGCCATTAAAAATGCACATAAAACAAAAAAATTAAATTTAAAACCTGCATGGGAGGATTTTTTGCGTTTGTTTTGGGTTTTCAGGCATTTGGAGCATTTTTCATAAATTCACGATGGAGGATGTAATATTCCTAAATTAGCATGCAGCCAATAGGAATTTTAATTTTTCTTTTGAAATCTAGATAGATGAATAAATGGGCAAGGAGGTTCATAAGTTGCTTAAGTATGAATAAAATCCCCTCATAATGTGAAAAGGGGATCATGTAATAACTAGATCAAGAATCCACATGTGTGAACAGGGTATAAAATGTGTGGAAAAAGTCATGTTTGACCAAGTCAACAACATTTTTATATGAGTGGATCCTAAATAAACACAGCTCAATGTGAATGAAGATCAATCTAGCTAGTCAAAATGAAGACACCTTGAGTGTGAAAGGAGACAAGGCATGAAGATCCAGTCAAGGTTGATCCAGTCAAGATTGACTAAATCAAACAACGTTGTAAAGAGATGAGCAAGGCATATGGAGACAACGTAATTTTGGAGGAGGAACCTTTGCATGGAAGCAACCTCATAATTGGGTGGGACCCTTGGTGAGGAAGCTCCTAAACTATATAATGGAGGGGATGGAAACCATATGGGGCATGATTTAAGATTATATTGTATGTAGTCTATTTAGACTTCTTTGCATACTTTGGTTGTTTAGCTAGGTTTGCTACACTGTTTAGTGCAAGGGTTTTCTCATGTTGGGATTCCCTACTCTTTCTTGAGGATCTTGTTTAAGAAATATAAGAGGAGCTTTCTGAGCTGCATTTCCCACTATCTGGTGTTAGGCCAAGTAGTTACCTTCAGAAAAAATGCAGTCCCCTACAGAAACTTCATTATTTCTTAAGGTGTGCAGTGGGAGGGGTTAAAACCCCACTTTTATGAGCTAGTTTCCCAGGAGGAGGATCAACCTTTTTCCCAGAAAGATAGTGAGAGAGTTTACAGCATTTCTTTGCATGTTCAGCCATTTTTATGCAGAGCTTCATCTATACAGTGTGATTTAGCCATAGATCTACAGCAGTTCTTTCTTGTATATCATTTCTGTCAAGAAACCCTGTCAGGTCATCTTGGATCTATGTAAAAAGAGACTAGATCTATGTTTATATGCCTCATTGAGTAATATAATAGAATATCTGATTTTTCTCTCCATTTTCTGATTATAACCCTCAAATAACTACGCGGTCTCTTTATGCAGTAATTTATGTGTGTTGCAGTCTTGGGGTTTCATCATTTTTAAGCTGTTTTGAGCATGGGAGGCCTATTTAACTAGGCAAAAGTCATTTTTTTATGATTTACTCTTAGATATAAGTTCAATAATGTAATATCTAATAGATTCATGGGCTGAATTTTTCTGTTTATGCTCATATTTCTGAAAAATGTGTTTTTTGTGCAAGTATTGTTGATTTTCCCATTTTGCGATATTACAGTGGTATCAAAGCCTTAATATTGGCTCAGCCTGTGTTCCTCATCCATCATGGAGTCTTCTCATGGGGAGGAGAATATCTTCAAGAGAAATCAAAGCAAACCCTTATTTTCTGGAGGAAAGAGGTTCTCAAAATTTCTCTTTCAAAATCTACAGGGTAGAAGCAAAGGCATCAAAGAAGTGAGGAGGGAAAGACATAGAAGTCCCTCAACAAGATCTGCAAGATCTATACATGAGGAAATATCTAATTCCTCATCTCATTGGTGTGACAATTCAATCACATCATCATATTTACAACACTCTATCAGCCACTTTTTCATGAAGAAGAAGAAGCAGAAAGGAGATGTGCCAAAGGAGGAGACTCTTGGTGATTATTTGCAAGAGTATGAAGCTCAATATAAAGGGTTAAAATATCACTTGAACTTCCAAGGGTTTTGCAAGATCAAGGAAGAAAGAAGGATCAAGCAGCATGGTGTGGGTAGATTCTTCTTATCTACTTTTGATGGATCACCTAAATGTCTAGCTAGGGCTTGGGTGAAGGAGCTAGACAACTATGTGCAACAACATCAAGTTTCAGAAAAAGAAGCCATCAAAGTAGCATCACTACATCTTGAGGGTAAGGCTTATGCTTGGTGGTTGTTTGAATCTTTTTCCTTAAAGAATGCAAATACACCTACTTATGCAAAGTTCATTAGAAGAATAGTGGAAAGGTTTGCTAAAGAATATTATGAAACACTTTCTATGGAGCTTGTCAAACCACATCAAAAAAAAAATTGCATGGATTGGAAGGGTCCTTAAATTCAACTCCATTTCAGAAAACCATTGAATGGGATGGAAACTTGTATGATATATTACCAAGGGAAAAGTCCCCATTACATGAAAAGTTTTCTTCTCAAGAGGAAGACATGGAGATTCCTCCTTCAAAAGAAGACCAAGATCTAAGGTCTCTTATTGATGATGAGGAATTTTCAACTATTGAAGAGGAGGAAGAGAAGTCTGAAGATGATAACGCAGTCATGACAAGAGCACATCAAGTACCTCATGAAGATGGAGATGGAGCACTTTCTCCAAGGAAGGAAACTCTTGCACTCTTGCAAGGAGTTCCAAAGAATCTCACATATGGAGATTGTGGCACAACCTATGTGCAGCGTCGGCCATCATTGTCAAATGGTGAGATCTTGAAGTTGGAAAAAGGAAAAGAGGATGGTAAGCATCACATGATGAGGAGAATACACCCCTCTTTATTTCAGAAGGATGATACACAAAGAAGGCAAGAGGATTTATGCAAGGAAGGAAAGGACAAATATGTCCACACACAGACACATCCTTCTCTATGCCTTGATGTCTCTTTACATGGAGGCATTCCACTAGGGAGTCCTCCTGATGGGAGGAAAACTAAAGTTTTCTCTCAACTATGGGCAGCATATACATACTTGGCTAAGGAGGGAGATTTGGGAGAAACTAGCATAGAGCAAAGAATCTTTCATGGATTCAAAGGAGAGATAAGAAATTTTCTGAATTGGACATTGCTATCTCCCACTCAGTTATTTGCGCTGAAAAAGGAGAATTCAGAAGTCTATGATGGCATGGACATGATTTCATATGGCAACTCCATATCTTTGGGGCAGCCAATGATATTTTCATTCAAAAAAGAGATTTCTGAACATGACAAGAGGATATCAACACTCTTGCATGCATGGGCCAAATTGAGGAAGTTTTGGAAAATAAGGACTTTCCAAGGGGAGTTTCATTTCCATCTACTTCAATCTTGTCTCGAGCAAGATCAGCTGCAAAGGAGGCAGCAAAAGGAAGTTGATAGTACTCCAACATGTGACTTTGACATCAAGCATGTCAAAAAGGAGATACATGCTATGACAGGGGTTGCATTTCAGATTTCTACAATGTTGTCATTGTTGGGGAGCCGAGATCCTTATTGGGATTCCCAACTTTTCATGGAATACTCCAAGGACCTTTTCACATGTAAGGTTCTTGATGGGCAAGCATTGGATGGGAGGTATAAAGTAGTTGAGGGAGTCATTTATTTCCATGATCAGATATATTTTGCTAGATACTCCAAGCTCAAAGAGAAACTACTTAATGCATCCTATGAGATCTTGCTTTCAAAACCCACTGGCTTCATTAAACAATGTTACCGATGAAATAGGTAACCGCAATGTTACCTACTTTTTTTTTGTAGCATAAAAAGCACCCGATTTTGAAAAGTGGTGATGCAGAATCACCATTTTTTTTTTCTGGTGCACATTTTTGACACTCTAAAATTTTTATTTATGAAGTATGAATATTTGTTTTAAAATGTTAGTGATTTTCATGCTAATTTTGAAATGTATTGATGCAACATCATTTTTTTTTTTTTTTAGAGCGGTGATTTTCATGCTAATTTTGAAACGTATTGATGCTGCATCAACCTTTTTTTTTTAGAGCAGTGATTTTCATGCTAATTTTGAAACGTATTGATATTGCATCAACCTTTTTTTTTTTAGAGCAGTGATTTTCATGCTAATTTTGAAACGTATTGATGCTGCATCAACCTTTTTTTTTAAGAGTGGTGATTTTCATGTTGGTAATAAAACACAAAACTTAGATAAAAAAAATATATAAAAACAATAAAAAACCCAATAAAAATGTAAAAAAAACAAAAATAGCTAATAAAAATAAAAAATTTAAACAAAAATAAATTAAAAAAAACAAAAATATTTGAAAATTATATCAAAGGAAATGACAAAATTTGAAGAAAAAAACACATAATTTTAAGAAAAAAAACAAAAATTGACCAAAAAATTAAAAAAAAAAAAATCAAAAACATTTTTTTCTAACTTATTAAAAAAAACAATATATTAAAATATATATATATATATTTAAAAAAAAAAAATTAAAAAATTAAAATTACAAAATTAAAATTTAGAAAAAAAAAATTTTAAAAAAAAAGAAATTAAATTTAAAAATTTAAATTAAAAAAAATAATAATAATAAGGAAAAAAATACAAATTTTAAAATTTACAAAAAAAACAAATTAAAAAAAAAACCAATTAAAATTGAAAAAGATAAAGAAAAAAAAAAATTAAAAAAAAAAAAAAAAACCTATCATTAAAAAACAAGAAAAATGAAAAAAAACTAGTGCAAATAATTAAAAGACAAATATACATAAATTTAGTGTTTTTTTTTTTTTTTAATGAAACCATTTATAGATTTTTAAAATGAAAAACTAAATAAACGAAAAAAGTAAGAAAAACAATTAAATTAAATTAAAATTCAAAAATTTTAATAAATAATTTTTAAATTTTAAATTAAAAAAAATAATTATTCTATAATATTAAATATAAAAGAAATTAAACAAATTGAATTTAAAATAAAAAAATTGAATTAAAAAAATAATTTTAGATATTTTTAAATTCAAATTTAAAAAAAAAAATCAAATTAAAATAACAATATTAAAAATAAAAATAAAAAAATAAAAAAATAAATGAAATCAAATAAAAAATAGTTGTATATATATATATTACAATTTTTTAAAAAAAAAAAGGAATTTTATTTTAAATAAAAATATTAAATTTAAAAAAAAAAAAAAAAATTGAAAAAAAAAATTATTTTTTGAAATTTAAAAAAAATAAAAATAAAAATAAAAAAATCAATTAAAAAAAAAAACAAATTAAAAAAAATTAATTAAAAAATAAAAAATGCGTGGTGGCCGTCGGGGCCCGCCCGCCGGGCGCCCGGCAGCCGCCGGCGCGCGGCGGGCGCCCGGGGCCGCGCCCGCCGGGACGGCGAGGGGCGTACCCGGAATCGCCCCTCCGCTCGTCGGGGTCGTGACGTCGGCCGCCCCCGGCGCCGCCGCGGCCGCCCGGGCCGGCGGCCGCGCACGCACGTCTCGCCCGCGCCGGGCGCCGGGGCGCCCGCCGGCCGCGCCGGCGCCCCGCCGCCCTCCCGCCCCCGCCGCCCGCCGGCGGCCGTGCGCGCGCGCGCGCCCCGCCCGCCGGGCGCGCGCGGTCGGCAGGGGCGCCCCGGGGCCCCGGCCACGCCAGAGGGGCGCACCCGTGAATCGCCCTCCGCCCGTTCTGGGGTCGGGGAGGCCTACCGGGCCCACCCCTGGCGCTACTTACCACATCACAAATACCAAATGGCGGCCAACAACCACCACCACATTTTTTTTTTTTTAATTTTTTTTTTCAATTAATTTTTTTTAATTTGTTTTTTTTTTAATTGATTTTTTTATTTTTATTTTTAATTTTTTTTTATTTTTAAAATATTATTTTTTTTTAAATTATTTAAAATAAATTTCATTTTGTTTTATTTTCTTTTAATTTTATTATTTTTTTGTTTTAAATTTATTATTTTTTTTTGGTTAATAATTTTTATTAAATTTTGCCATTTTTTTTTATTTAATTGATTTTTTTTTTTTTTTAATTTCATAATTTATATATTTTACGTTTAGTTTTTTAATATAATTTTATAAAATTCAATAAATTATATATATATTTTTTAAATTTATTTGGATTTAATATTTTTTTTAAATATTTTACTTTTTTATTTTTATTTTTTTTGTTAATTACATAAAATTTTTATATTTTTTTATTTCAATTAAAATTGTTTATTTAAAATTAGATTTTTTTTTTAATGAAACTTAATTTTTTTTTTTTAAATTTTTTTTTATTTAATATTTTTTTTTTTTAATATTTTTTTTAAAGTTTTTAAAGTTTTTCATTTCATAAAATTTTATGTATATACCTATTTTAATTTAAGTTTATATATATTTTAATTTTTATAATTTATTTGTTTTTTTAATATATATTGTTTAAAATTTAATATTTTCATTGTATTTTATTTTTATTTTTTATTTTTAATTAAATTTTCTTTTTTTTTTTCTTTTAATTTGAATAGTGTTTTTTTTTTTAATTTTGAATTTTTAAATTTATTAAAATTTAATATATTTCCTTAAATTTAATTATTTGTTTAAATTTTTTTTTCCTTTTTTTAAATTTAATAAGCATTTTCTTTTTCTTTTTTAAATTTAATTTCTATATTTTATTTTTTATATTTTCCTTCTTTTTTTAACCTTTTTTTTTTTAATTTAATATTTTTATTTTGTTTTTATTTTTATTTTTTAATATCTATATTTTTTTAAATTTTAATCTTAATTTTTTTTTTTTTTTTTTTTAAATTTTTTATCCTTGAATTTTAGGTTTTTTTTAATGATTGAATTAAAATTTTTACTTTGTTTTTATTTTTATTTTTTTATCTTCATATATTTTTAAATTTTAACCTTTTAAATGTTTTTATTTTTTAAATTTATTTTTTCTTAAATTTTAGGTTTTTTTTTAATGTTTGAATTTTAAAAATTTAAAAATGTTACTTCTATTTTTAAAAATGCCAAAAGGATGACACAATTTTTTTTTTTGTTATTACAGCATCAACTAATTTTGTTTTGAGGTTGTTTTTTCAATCCTTTTTTCAAGAAACAATTTTGTTTTTACCATAATTTTATAAAATGTTGAAATTTGACCTTAAAAAAAAACGAAGTGCGTTCTGGAAGACACACTTTTTTTTTGGGGGGGGGGGCGGTGTTTTTTCAATCCTTTTTTCAACAAACAATTTTGTTTTTAGCATAATTTTAGAAAATGTTGAAATTTGACCTTAAAAAAAAAGCAAGTGCGTTCTCGAAGACACACTTTTTTTTTTGGGGGTGTTTTTTCATGTTTTTTGAGAGTTTTTGGGCTAGAGTTCCCGTTTTGAGGTCAGGTTACCTATTTCATCGGTAACTATGTTATTAGAGCATATCATACTATCTTAGATGGATTCATGCAGGAAAACTTCAAAGAGGAGATGCACTCTCATATGAGGAAGTGCATGAATCATTTTTTGGTTGAGGAGGAACATAGCTCTTGGTAAGAGTTATCATTACCACCTCCTCATTCATTGAGTGTGAGAAGGAGCTCATCCATGAGCTACCTTGTTGATTTAAACTAGGTATATGATAAACATTGTATTGTTGAACATCATGATATATTTATTATATACTTGCATTTTCTTAACACTCATGTGCGTCAAATCTCTGGCTCATAGAGGTGTTATAGGTCAATTTGGGCACCATTCCCAATGACAAGGTTAACTAGCATCATCTCTAGGACTCGATGATCATGGGTCTATCATTCCCTATCATTTCGCCAAGCTACATGCCCTAAGACAAGAAACAAGACAAATCAAGCAAGACTTTCATCAAGCAAAGGTTTCCATGGTTTGAAGCTATTTATATATCATATGAGAGCTCACCAACGTAGGATCTAAGGTGTAAGTGCATTGCATATGCAGTAGCCCCATGCAAGGTCGCTTCCGTGCCACCACATTCACAAAAAGCGTTGGTCACATCGGGAGCGAAATTCTCATTGTTTTGGAATTCCACTTGGCCAGTGCCTTCTAGAAGAGTTCACATGTGTCAAGCTTCGGATCCAAGTATCCATTTGACATCTACATGACAGGAAACATGTCTTGCCTATTATTGAAAAGTCATTGATTGCAAAACAACCTACAGTTCATCTATAAATTGAGCACAAATCTGAGTGCTTAAAGAGGAATAATTTGAGTAAAGAAATGTTGGAGAATTTTTAATTGAGAGCTAGATTTTTGAAGCTGCTGCTGGAGAGATTTATACTGTGATGAGGTTTGGGAACATTGTTGGAAGGTCACTTCAAATCAGTCACTAGGTTTTAACCTCTCCTTCTATCATCATTAAAGATTGCTACTTATTTTTCCCTATATGCATCTGTATTGGCTTTGATTTTCCATATTGCAAGATCTTGGTTGATGTGTATGGTTTATGCTTTACTGAATTAGCTAAATAGCTTGAATAGATATCTCTATTATTGCATCTTCTGTTGTTTCAGTGTTCTTTCTTGCAGGAAGAATTCAGCCAACAAACGGCTTGAATTTGAAGTTGTAGCGGTGTTGGAAAAATACTGAGAGGGGGAGGTGAATCAGTATTTAGAGCTAACTTTAAAAAAAAACTTTTAGTTTTTTTCTTTCTCTTAAAGACTATATGTTATAATACTGCATCCAACTTGTAAATATCTTATCATGACGTTACTTAGCTCATTGCATCATTTATTCATCAACAAGTATGAATAGAATTAACATTACAAAACATAAGCAACACATGCGAACACCAGGATTTAGGGTGGAAACCCAATTTGGGAAAAAAAACCACCGCTGCTGAAATCTCTGTCTTCAATATTTTATTATAAAGAAAACATATTACAATTTCTGTGCTGGTGCAGACTTATACCAGCACGCAGGCACCCACCTGTAGAAGGCTGCAACCTTCTCTCGTTTACCAGTCTCTCCTGGAAGGGAGCTACAACCCCCTACAATGTTTTATCAATTTTCACATTGATCAAGCAGCTTCAACAAAACCCTTCAATTAATCATAAACACGCATACTTTTCCGCTACAATCAGTAGTGCATCAAATTTCTATGACATTTACTATCAATTTGTATACTGCACTTAATTCGAACTTTCAACTGCTATTTAACTGTCAATGAGGATGTGACCGTGACATATTTATTCGTAAGCTTTATGATTCAATACGATAAAGGTAAATACCTGATCTATAAACTCATCTTTATCTACATATTTTCTTCATAGTTATGCATGTTTGTATTATTTTTTCACCATCACTACTTTAGGGTCAATAATTTTAAGGGTACACATCATGACCTTAATCATCATATCACCTGTTCGCTATTGCAGATATTCCTTTGTAGAGAATTTTAGCTAACCCTCTCACACACCCCTTCTTCATAATTCTCATCACTTTATATAGTTTACGCCCTTATTGAAACCATGGGTCAAAACCATTCCATTACTAATGGTATTCATATTAAAATTCGAGCCAAATCAATCTTCGTTCTTCTATACACGAAATGTCCCAAAGGTATTATTTTCTCTGCCAAGTAATATTTCAATAAAACTTTGAATCAAATTTCATTCTTTGACCCCGGGCCCACATCGCAGTCGGCGGATCGGCGGTGTCAACCAAAACTTGCGATTTCGATTGATCAAATGAACGCGATGACCACATAAAACATGGCTCATATCGCAATCGGGTCCGAGCTTTGAACAAATGCAATCGGGGCACACAATAGAAAAGTTCTGATTGTGATCAGGACACGGATGCGATTTACACATATTAACTCCGGCATATAACAGGATCGGGTCCGCCACTTCAATCGCAGCATATTACAAAGGTGTGCGATCAATCAGAAAGTTCCGATTGCGATTAAGATCACAGACACGATTGAACCTATTAACTCCATCGTATAACGCCATCGGGTCCACCAATTTCAAGATGCAATCGGGCCCAACACTTAAGATCTTCTGATTGCGATTGGGAATTCGGATGCGATTAGCAATAAACTGTGGCATATAACTTGATCGGGTCCGGCCTTTGATCAGAGCACATAACAAAACTCCGCCGATTGAACCTTGCGATTCCATTAAAACATCGCCACGTGGTCAAGTGGACCCACGGGCCTTCGCTGCTGTGGAGGGGGCGATTTATATAAGGTTTGGTTGTATGTTTTATATACAACTGTTCCATTGCGGAACTCTACACATCCACAAGACATTTGATTATTGCGATTGGCGATTGTGATTGGATCGCATCGCAATTCTTCATATCAACAAGACACTGCACCAAAATAACTTTGCTATTTCGATTGGCATATAAAAGGTGGGGATCACTTGTCCACCAATTCAGAAATAAAAGGACTTCCGCCTGATTAAAAAAAATTCCCATTCTAGTTGTTGAGGGCTTTAAAAACCCGAAATGACTGTCTTTAATAAATCTGCTCCTCCGTAGTTCAGATCTACGGGAAATTTTCATTCCTCCTACACAACGGCTACGCCCATCACTTGTTAATTCTCTTCTGTCATTTGTGGCTGCGGCCCATCAAGATTTAATTCTTCTTCATACGGATTTCTCCAAGCTTCTTCAATACAGAGTGTTGTGCACTCAAAACTCTAATTCTGCTGCATTGTACTTGTTTCTCCTTCTGCCCAAGGCTTTGCCAATTCCTTTACCACGCCCTTTGCCATATCCTTTGCCATCAATGACAATATTTCCAACAATCTCCCCCTTTGGCATTGATGGCAATATTCTTCCGCTGATTGTCTTATAGAAGCCCTTTGTTGCTTTTCCTCCCCCTTTGGCATCAATGGCAAAGAGTTGATATTTCCATGCTCCCCCTGAGATCATGCTGCATATTTATAGCATAGCAAAGCGAATAGTGCATATTTTTCAGATGATCAATGCTCCCCCTTAGCCTGTGCAATCAGAGATGCCCAACTGCATCTCGAAACCAATTTAGTCTTCTGTAATTAAGTAGACCTGATCCTATGCATGGCAGAGACTACTCCCGGTCATTCGCATATTCGAATGCTTCCCCGGGCAGCGGTTTGGTAAAGATATCAGCAACTTGTTCTTTGGAGGGACCATACTCCAACTTCACCTTTTGTTCAAGCACTTGTTCATGTAAGAAGTGATACTTGATGGGAATGTGCTTGGTATTCGAATGCATAATCAGATTCTTTGAGATACTGATGGCACTTGTGTTATCACACATAATGGAGATAGGAGATGTACATTTGATTTGAAAATCTTGTAAGGTTTGCGTCATCCAAAGGAGTTGAGCAACATGCTTGCAAGCTATGACCGCTTCTGCCAGAGATACAAGAATGGAGTTGTCACGAACCAAGATACTAAACTGCACTCAAAGAATGCACCACCACTAGTACTTTTCCGATCATCAATACTTCCAGCCCAATCTGCATCAGTGTATGCATGAAGAGTAAGTTCAGCATTCTTTGGGTACCATAGTCCAAAATCTTGAGTTCCTTGTAGATATTTGAATATTCTTTTGACAGCCTGAAGATGAGACTCTTTGGATTAGCTTGGAATCTTCCTACAATCCCAACTGCATGCATAATGTCTGGTCTAGTCCCAGTGAGATAAAGCAGACTTCCTATCATCGATCTGTATTCTGGTTGATTCACTGTGGGAGAATCATCATTAGAACTAAGACTGCATCCGGTTATCATTGGTGTACTTACAGGTTTGCATTCTTCCACACATTGTGATTTGGTTGAGATACTTTTTGTGATAACACAGTGTATCCGTTGTTTTCTGTTGTTCATAAAAGAAAAATGTTAGTTCCCCTTATAAAGACTTAAATTTTTGTTGCATATCAAGCAATGGCACCATAGACTCTTCATTACTTCCAAAAATGATGTCATCAATATATACAACCACAATCAATAGTTTATCATTTTTAGTTTTTGTGTATAAGTTTCTATCAGCATACCCCTTTGAAAATCCTTGTTGATTAAGATATTTGTCAAGACGATAATACCATGCCCTTGGAGCTTGTTTGAGACCATATAGAGCCTTTTTAAGTCTACAAACAAGTTTTTCATCATTTCCCAAAATGAATCCTTCTGGTTGTTCTATATAAACTTCTTCTTCTAGATCACTATTGAGAAAAGCATATTTAACATCCATTTGATAAACTTTGATTTGTTGGAAGCTTGAAAACGCAAGAAACATTCTTATGGCTTCAAGTCTGGCTACAGGAGCAAAGGTTTCTTCAAATTCTATACCTTCTTGTTGAGCATACCCTTTTCACACAAGTCTAGCTTTATTTCTTATAACATCCCCATTCTCATTTAACTTGTTTTTTAATATCCATTTAGTTCCAATGACATTTTTGTCATGAGGCCTTGGTACTAACTCCCAAGTGTGATTCTTTTCAATTTGATCAAGCTCTTCATTCATGGCTTGAATCCAACATTCATCTTTGCTAGCTTGACTGACACTGTGCGGTTCAACCATGGACAGAAATTCTAGGTTGCTAGAAGATCCCACAAGAGTCCTTCTTGTTTGTACACCTGATTCCTTTTTTCCCAAAATTTGAGATTCTGGATGATTCTTTTGAACATATCTAGATGGAGCCTTTTCAGAAAGCTCTTCTTCAGGTTCTTTACTGGGTGTACTGTTTGTATCATTATTGTTTGATGTAGGAGGATATGTGTCCTCATCATCTTCATCTGTTGTTTGCTTTTCTTCTTTTGGGGCTGCAGTAGACTCATCAACAACAACATCAATACATTCAATAATATTTCGAAGTCTTTTATTGTAACATTTATATGCCTTAATCCTAGAGGAGTAACCAAGAAATATTCCCTCATCAGCTCTGGGTTCAAACTTGCCAAGTTTTTCATCATTATTTTTTATAAAGCATTTGCTCCCAAAAATTCTAAAATGCTTTATAGTGGGAGGATTACCATACCAGAGTTCATAGTGAGTTTTATCACTATTTACACGAACATGTGCTTTGTTGAGAATGTTTGCTGCTGTATGTGCTGCTTCTCCCCAAAATGTGTCAAGTGTTCTGGAATCATCAAGCATAGCTCTAGCCATTTGTTGAATTGTTCTGTTCATTCTCTCTGCAACACCATTCTGTTGTGGAGTGCCAGCTACAGAGAACTGTCTTTTTATGCCGTGTTGTTCACAGAATTCAAGAAATTATTTGGATGTATATTCTCCTCCTCGATCAGATCTAAGACACTTGATTTTTAACTCTAATTCATTCTCCACTAGTGCTTTGAAAATCTGAAATTTCTCAAATGCTTCATCTTTATGTTTAAGTAGCCCAATCCAACACATTCTAGATAAATCATCAATGAATAAGATATAGTATTCTTCACCACGGGGTGACTTTTTCCTCATAGGTCCACATATGTCAGTATGAATGAGTTCAAGAGGCTTACTTGATGATCCTTCCTTGGCATTAAATTGTACCCTGGTTTCCTTATCGAATTGGCAAGATTTTCATATGATATTTTCAGGTAGAGTAATATTGGGAAGATCACGAACAGCTTTAATTCTGCTTGATTTGTTGATTTGAGAGAAGCTCAGATGCCCCAACCTTCTATGCCATAACCAATTTTACTCAAATAACATTGTTCTTTGGGGTTCTTCAATATATACAGGTTGTTTGGAGTTCTTTTTTCTTTTATAATTGCTTTACCTGTATCAAGATCACGTACTACACATTCTTTTGAACTAAAGACAACTTCAGTTCCTTGATCACACATTTGACTTACACTTAACAAGTTATGCTTTAATCCATCCACATACATGACTTCATTAGCTTTTACCTTATCCTTTAGGAAAACATAACCTTTACCTTTAATTACCGCAGGAGTATCATTTCCAAATATAACATTCTTCTCCTTTTCTAGAGCTCTATATGCAAGAATTTTGTCTTTATCACCTGTCATGTGTCTTGAGCATCCACTATCAATGTACCATTGGTTCTCTTCATCTTCTGCAAATAACGCTATGCCACAATTTTCAACCTGTAACTCCTTCTTTTTCCATTCTTTGGATCTTGAAGGAACATGTTCTTTTGGCTGAACTTTGCTCCTGCATTCAGATTCTTCATGGACAAAGTTATTGCAATAAGTGCATTCAACTTCATTTTGAAGAGGAGAAAAGTTGTTATAAGTATTCTTCTTTGCTTCAATATCAGTCCTTTTCTTTCTTGCTTCTCTTGTCATAATAGTTTTATATGCTACACACTGAATAGCTTTATGACCAAAATTATGACATGAGAAACATTGTCCATTGAAGACGAAATTTCTGCGATCATAAGATCTTCTATATGAATTTATCTATTGATTGGTGTTTCTTTGAAAGACATTCTTGTTAGTGTTACTTGAATTGAAATGATCATGCTTTACCTGTAAAGATTCTTTATTCCCTTGTTGAGTGGCAGCATGTTGTAAACCAGTTGTAACTGCTTTTAGATAATTTGGTGTTGATGCCTGAGAAGTTTCTCTAATATATCTAAGACCTGTCTTTATAAGAGGAGAACGATGTACCTTGATAATCTCATCTAAGGTTTCAGAGCCTTTAGCAAATCTAAGATTCAGAGTCTTTACTTTCCCAATTTCTTTTCTTAGATCTACTACTTCACATTCTAATTTCTCATTGTGTTTCTCTTTATCTTCAAGCTGATTTTTCAGAGTTTCTATGATTATTTTTCTCTCTTCTAAGCAAATTTTGAGTTTATTGTTTTCATTAAGAAAATCACTGTCTTCTAGAGCGTCCAAAAAAGTATCCTCTTCTTCTCTAGATTCTTTTTCAAATGCCATGAGTAGTCTCAGACCTTGTTCACATTCTTCCTCACTATCAGATAACCCATCACTATCTTCATGACTATAGTAACTCCTTTTAGAGCTAAAATGATTCTTATTCCTTCTTGCTACTTCCTTCCCCTTCTTATGTGTTTCTTTATAAGGACACTTAGCAGCATAATGGCCAACTCTTCCACAATCAAAACATTTGAAAGGAGGCTTACCTCTGAATCGTCCTATGCCAAGTTGAAGTTTCTTTACGAAGTGTATCTCATCTTCTTCTGAGATATATCCTGATCCTTCTGTTATTTGTACTTCCTTTCCTTTTGTAGAAGTTCTAAAAACTGCTTCTTTGACTTCAGATGGTCCTCCTCTTCTCATTTCATATGCAGTTAGTATGCCATGAAGTTGTAAGACAGTAAGATTTTGAAGATCCTGCTTTTCTTCAAGAGCTGAAACTTTTGACTCAAATTTTGCTGTTAGAGATCTTAAAATTTTCTCAACCAAAGTGGATTCGGTAATTGTTTCTCCTAGATTTCTCATGCGATTTACAATATCATCAAGACGTAGAAAGAAATTTGTAATGCTTTCTTCATTAATCATTTTAATATTCTCATATTGGATTCTGAGAGTTTGAAGTTTAGCACTTTTTACCTTTGCATCGCCTTCATAGCTTAGAATGATTTTGTCCCATATTGCTTTTGTTGTATTTAGATGCATGACTTTGACAAATTCTGATTCAGTTAGACTTCCTAATAGAGCATTGAATGCCTTTGCATTTTTTTCATAATTCTTTCTTTCCGTCGGATATGTTGGTACTGCAGCTGGATATTGATATCCTTGTTCAACAATTTCCCATACCTCTGCTCCCAGAGACTGAAGATAGGATCTCATCCTTGTTTTCCAGAAGATTAAATTGTTTCCATTAAAGAGTGGAGGCCTGATAGATGCTATTCCATCTTGATTGCTCATCTTGCTTGATCTTCCTTCTAGCGACTAAGCTTTTTCAGAAGGACCTGCTTTGATACCAATTGTTGTAAAAATACTGAGAGGGGGGGGGGGGTGAATCAGTATTTAGAGCTGACTTTAAAAAAAAACTTTTAGTTTTTTTCTTTCTCTTAAAGACTATATGTTATAATACTACATCCAACTTGTAAAGATCTTGTCATGACGTTACTTAGCTCATTGCATTATTTATTCATCAGAAAGTATGAATAGAATTAACAGTACAAAACATAAGAAACACATGAAAACACTAAGATTTAAGGTGGAAACTCAATTTGGGAAAAAAAACCACCGCTGCTGAAATCTCTGTCTTCAATATTTTATTATAAAGAAAACATATTACAATTTCTGTGCTGGTGCAGACTTATACCAGCACGCAGGCACCCACCTGTAGAAGGCTGCAGCCTTCTCTCGTTTACCAGTCTCTCCTGGAAGGGAGCTACAACCCCCTACAATGTTTTATCAATTTTCACACTGATCAAGCAGCTTCAACACAACCCTTCAATTAATCATAAACACGCATACTTTGCCCGCTATAACCAGAGGAACCCAGACTTCAGAGAAGATATTCATTTACTAACTCGTGTATACTTCTGTGTAATTTAATCTTCTGAAACCCCAACTGCCATATGCACTGTCAATGAGGATGACTCGCATATATATTTATATTTGTGCTTTTCTTGAATAGATCTGTAATAACAATATGTTTGCAGAAAAGACCTGATCTACAGAAACTTACCCGGATTCATATATGTTCTTCAGCAGTTATGCACAAGCTCTTCATTATTTCTTCACGACTCATCACCTTTTAGGTCAATGTCTCGAAGGGTACATAATGGACTCAAAATCATCAATTAAGCACGTCATCTGTCCATACAGATATTCCTTAGAGGAAATTCTTCTTAGTCAACCCTCTCACACACCCCTTCTTCATAATTCTCATCACTTTATATAGTTTACGCCCTTATTGAAACCATGGGTCAAAACCATTCCATTACTAATGGTATTCATATTAAAATTCGAGCCAAATCAATATTCGTTCTTCTATACACGAAATGTCCCAAAGGTATTATTTTCTCTGCCAAGTAATATTTCAATAAAAATTTGAATCAAATTTCATTCTTTGACCCCAGGCCCACATCGCAGTCGGCGGATTGGTGGTGTCAACCAAAACTTGCGATTGTGATTGATCAAACGAACACGATGACCACATAAAACATGGCTCATAGCGCAATCGGGTCCGAGCTTTGAACAAATGCAATCGGGGCACACAATAGAAAAGTTTCGATTGCGATCAGGACACGGATGCGATTTACACATATTAACTCTGGCATATAACAGGATCGGGTCCACCACTTCAATCGCAGCATATTACAAAGGCGTGCGATCAATCAGAAAGTTTCGATTGCGATTAATATCCTAGACACGATTGAACCTATTAACTCCATCGTATAATGCCATCGGCTCCGCCAATTTCAAGATGCAATCGGGCCCAACACTTAAGATCTTCCGATTGCGATTGGGAATTCGGATGCGATTAGCAATAAACTGTGGCATATAACTCGATCGGGTCCGGCCTTTGATCAGAGCACATAAAAAAACTCCGCCGATTGAACCTTGTGATTCCATTAAAACATCGCCATGTGGTCAAGTGGACCCACTAGCCTTCGCTGCTATGGAGGGGGCGATTTATATAAGGTTTGGTTGTATGTTTTATATACAGCCGTTCCATTGCGGAACTCTACACATCCAAAAGACATTTGATTATTGCAATTGCGATTGCGATTGGATCGCATCGCAAATCTTCATATCAACAAGACACTGCACCAAAATAACTTTGCTATTTCGATTGGCATATAAAAGGTGGGGATCACTTGTCCACCAATTTAGAAATAAAAGGACTTCCGCATGATTAAAAAAATTTCCCATTCTGGTTGTTGATGGCTTTAAAAACCCGAAATGACTGTCTTTAATAAATCTGCTCCTCCGTAGTTCAGATCTACGGGAAATATTCATTCCTCCTACACAACGTCTACGTCCATCACTTGTTAATTCTCTTCTGTCATTTGTGGTTGCGGCCCATCAAGATTTAATTCTTCTTCATACGGATTTCTCGAAGCTTCTTCAATACAGAGTGTTGTGCACTCAAAACTCTGATTCTGCTGCGTTGTACTTGTTTCTCCTTCTGCCCAAGGCTTTGCCAATTCCTTTACCACACCCTTTGCCATAGCCTTTGCCATCAATGACAATATTTCCAACATTTTCATGTTCATTCATCCATAAGGTAGCAACAAGGCCAAATATTCTCCCTTATATAGATATGGTTAAGTGGGTAATTTTCCAATTGAACATATAAGATAGTACATTCAAATATTCAAAAGGCAAGAATATTGGGTCATTCAGGGCAGAATATTTAAGGATAATGTACCACTTACCCATCCCACAACAAACCTATGACAAAGCTTTTCTTCAAAACTTTAGAGCAAAACATCCAGACCTGATGAAAGTCATAAAGGAATGGAAGGAAGACCAGAGCAAGCTTAAACGAGATAAACTTGGTACGTAACCAATAGCACAAATTCCTTCCCCTTATTTTTATGTTGCTGGTATGTTGTCTATATTATATGCAAAACCAGACACCACTAGGTTTTCTATAGATTGGGTCCTATTAATTGACACAATCATCAATTCCTTAATTCTGAATTGGGAAAATATCCTATCTGATAATTTAGATAGAAATATCATGAAGTATAGGAATAAAAGAAGTGTTTCATCTAGAGAAATACCCCCCTTTTACATGAGTGCATATGTCATGGACACAATTTTCTTTTCTTCTAGTTTTCCTAGTTTTCCTACCATGGGATGGAAATGGATGACCCAAAACCCTACTTCAATCCACATTTACCACAGAGCCCTCTGGATTTAGACTACCATTTGAATTTTTACAAAATTTTCCATAGAGTCATGTTGCCTATGCATTAGATTATATTCAATGAGAAAGCCCCTAGGGCTACCAAAGAAGCCAGTATAGACATTCTGCCCACTGCTCGATGGTTTGCAGAGAAATGCTTCACACATATCAGAGTATTTGGGAGTTATGCGTCTCCTCATGTCTTGTCATATTATGTTCCTGATAAGTTAATTGCAAGAGATATTTCCTACCAGCTTGTTTTAAATGGTATTTCAAAATAGCTTAAAGATGCTAAGAAGGTCGTTTGGCCTAATTTCCCTTTACAATGCAGTACTTTTTCACTTTTTTATATTAGTCATGCCTATAAATAAGTTTCAAAGGTTAATATATTGAAGTTGGCTGTAATGAAAAGATGACCATATGACCTTAATGATGTGATTAGAAACTACATCATAGAGCTCAAAGTAAAACCTTTTGTGCAAGAGATAGATATTTTTGATGATTTCTTTCAAGGCATTGAAAATTTTTCAGATGTACTTAAGTTTGCATCCAATCAACTCAATCAGGATGACTTGGAAGCTTTCCAAGCATATAGAAGTAAGAGATTTGAAAATATTCCTCTAGATTTATTGACTATTGAAGATGCCAACAGACCTACTCCAAGTATTAGCTTAGATAATGAAGTGAAAGAAATGTATGAAGATGAATCAGGATAGTTAGAGCATCAATCTCAAAATTCGGGTCATTCTGAAAATGAATTCAAAAACATAAACGAAAACTCAGAAAATATAATTGATCAAGTGATCAAAGAGATTGAAATGAAGGAGAAAGGAGGAAGCAATCGAATACATTCAACTTCTCAAGAAGTTCAGCACAATCAAGATACACTTGATCAGTCAGGAAAATATTACTCAAAGAATTTGAATAGTGAATGGAATGAGTTTTATAAAGCAATAAAAACTCCTCAAACAAATCCCAATATTGATCAAGCTACTAGTTTTCAGATGCCAGAACAATCTTAGAAGTTAGTGGAAACTGTTACTCCACTACAACAAGTTCCTGAAACTCATGATCGAGAGATCATTCAAGCTTATCCTATAGAGTAGATAGTGTTACAAGTTGGGGAAATACCTTCATTAGATGTATTCTACAGCCCAAGTCATAAAGTTGTAGTAAAGAGAAGAAAAAGTAGAAGAATTGATGAGGCAATCTCGGATCTTACAAATGAATCAGTAAACGTTTTATGGAATGATCCTCTAGTTGATCCTACTGAGCATTTAACCAAACTATCACATTTTGCAGGGGAATATTCTATTTCCATTGTTGATAAATCCACTGAGGTTAAAACGTTACTAAAGCAGAAAGAAGACAGAATACAAAAAATAGAGAGGTTGTTACACCAAGAAAATTCTGACTCCAGCGAGGAAATAGAATTGAGGATGTCCCAATTTCAAAAGGATTTTGAAAGTCTTAATTTGCAGCATCAAGTACAACTCACTGAGAAGTAAGAAAAAATGGAAGCAATGATGAACATATTAGAAAGCCAGCCACAACTAGATCAATTCAGAAAGGAAGCATTGAATGTGAATGCTAAGTTTAAGCAACAACAAGAAGCATTTTTCCAACAAGCTTCTATCACTAGCTCCTATTATGACTCAAGTGAAATATTGATCGAGAAAGTAGCAATCTAGAAACATGAATGTGAGAGGATCGAGACGAAAATCAATGAACACATTAAATGGCAAGCATCAGACTCAGGAAAGGAAGATGATCTACCCCAGGTAGATAAGTTCCACAAGGAGATCTTATTCAAGGATTGGGAAGCATAGATAAAGAAAGCAAAGAAAGCAACATCGAAAGCATTAAGATTATCAAAAGAAATTATTGAATCTGTGTGTGAACAGCTTGTGAAAATAGAACCTATCAAAAAGTGCACGTCTGAAGTGCTATCAGAAGTCAAATATCTGGAAACACAATGGAAACAAAAGGCAGAAACACAGGATGAAATGATTAAAAAATTAAATAAGTTTGATCAAGAAAATTATTGGAATTTTCTGATCAAACCTTATCATCAATACTAGACCCTGCAATGTTTAACATATTCAAAAAAAAGATCACAGCCAACACTCTTGAATGCGATATTCAAAGGATAGGTCAGATCAATAATTTCACAGCCAACTTAGCTGTAGTGTTCCTTTTTCAGAACTGCTCATAAATCATGCATCGAAACGCATTTCCAGCAAAATATGCAATAAAATACTGAAATTGACTCTTATATCCCATAAAATAATCAATATTCAATATAAATCCAAGAATAAATCTGAAACAAATCAAACTAGGTGGGCTAAACAAACCTCCCACACTAGTGTAGCTGAAAATGGTGGAAAACCCCAAGACTGCAAAATGCCGCAGTGGCTTCTCAAGTGACTGTGCAGTCTAAGAGAGGGTTTACACATAAAATGATAAAATAACAATATATCTACTCATGTATTGATAAACAATTTTAGAGAACAGAGATCTAAGCTCCCTTTACAAAATACAAAAGAAACCGACAAGGGTTTCTTATCAGACACTCTGCATTCAAAATGGGATATTCAGTAATTTACAGAATAATCACTACAACACTAAAGAATATGAGTGTAAAAGGATGAAATATTTCTGATCTGATGTAGAACCCTCAAGGGCTTCCTTCCATTAAATTATTAACCTCTCAATCACAAGGAAACTCAGCAACGAAGCCACCAAACCATGCAATAAACATTGCCTCCTGAAAAACACATTCCCTAGAAGAAACAATGCTGGGAGGGTAAGAGAAATGTGTGGTATGATACCAAAGATATGAAATATGCTCTGGAGCTTTCCAAACAGATCTCTCAAGTGAAGGAAACCTTCCTCCAATTAGAAACTAGCTTAGAAGTTGGGATTTCAGTCCCTTCCACTGCTGCACCCAGCAACACTGCGCAATCTCCGGCAAAGTTGTGCTGATGTAGATGGCTGAAGCTTGGCCTGAAAACCTGATGTAGAAATATGAATACAAACTCTCCCAATTAGCTACTCAAAGGAAAGAGGTGGGATTCCCGCCCGGGAACACCCAGTGCTAAACAACACTGCAACTTGCTAAGCAGCAGGAAGCAACAATTCTTGGTAGCCAAGAATGATAATAAACTAAAACATGATGAATAATGCTGCCATCCTCTTTTGTATATAAGATGTGAGTTTTCTTGCCCTTGGCCCCACTCACTTAGGTTACTTCTAACCCAAGTTACATTTCCCTCCAAAATTGTGTTATCCATTGTAGGATTCCTCCTCCACTAAAACTGCATTGTTGACTTGGTCAAAGCAGCTTCATTTTTTATTTTTTCACACATGGAGGTGTTTTATTAAGCTAGAAAGGGTGTCTCCTTTCACACTTGGAGTGTTTTTATCCTGATTAGGAGACTTATGGGGCTTTTCTACCCATTTATTCACCGACTATAGCTGCTGCTAACTCTAATGTTCCATTTAGCTTGGAGGCTAAAAATTTGGAACATTACAGTCCTCCCCTCGAAAATCTTTGCTTGTCCTCAAGAAAATGCATAAGGAGAGAAAAATATCTCCCCTCCTCCTCATGTGGCCTCCGTAAATAGCCTCCATCACTGCATCAAGATAATCTGCAAATAAACTGTCATCCAATGCTCCCTCCCAAGTGTGCAAAACCAAAGTGTCTGCATCAATCAGAGGTGGAAAGTGTGAATGGAAACATGTTATATGTCTCATGGCCCCCAAAAATTAGGAGTGATGATCATCATGGTGAATGAGTGCCTCCCTCATCCATGCAATCATCCAAATGAAGTGAGTCACCCTCCTGTTAGGGTCCCGTGATTTGGCTGATTGGCAAGCCAAATGACAGTGTAACATCAAACCAAGCTTTGGAGCCCAAGGACCTAGCTTTTCTGGACTCAGAGAGAGCTCTCTCTATATGTGTAAGGGATATCTGTGTGTTTGCTTGTTATGTTCTGATTTTAGGCTAGTTATGGAGTATGTTTTTTGATTTTTGGTTTTCTAAGTTGTGAGGGATGAAATTGATCAAAGATATAACATAGATAACAAGATGTAGATAAACTGGGCTATGGGGTCAAAAAGGTCAAGAAAACTATTAGATGACGATACAAGGCTGTTGAAGGGCCGATTTGATTTCAAGGTAGAAAGGATCTTTGGGCAAAATGGAGTAAATGGACATCAAGTTTGTGAACAACAAAGATTTTCAAGCATAACTGGTTCGATAGATAACATAAACATGGTAAAGAAAAACCCTTAATCATGCAAAATGTAACTATAAACTAATCAACACATCGAAACAAACATTCTAGCCATGCATAGAAGTATAAGACCCTCTAACTTTGGGAAATGGCTATCAGACTTTGGGGAAAACACATAAGACGGACTAACAACTCAAAACACTATGCCGGAACGCCTAAACACAGTACTTCAAGTTATTGGGTACTTTAAACAACAAGATTTTCATAGTTTTAGGCAAAGGGCTAGATCGGGACTAGGCCTCCTTGGTTCAAACAAAATGATAATCTTAATCAGTCAAAGAGATAGTTTCATGGATGGAACTATGGACAGTCATAGGTAATCAGGGCACACCATACATCCTACTCAACATGCATAGAACTATTAATGAAACTAGCAACAATATCCTCAAGTTATTAAAGAGCAGTTAAGAATTCTTTAATACAACTAAGGAAGAAGAAAACATGAAGGCTATGAAGATTCAGGAATTTTGAGGTGCCTCCATGGGAATATCTCAAACTTAATCTCTACTGATCTATAGCAAGCAAGAAACATGTATCATGAATGAAAACTAGAAGACAACAACAAAGCAAGAAACACTATACCATTATACCATGTCATGGAATCCATCAACAATCCTTCATCATCCATCCAAGAACATTCAAGAGGCAATCCAAAAGCATAGCACAAGTATTTTCTCCAAAGCTCATATGACCAATATATTGCTTCTCTTCTCAAATTCAGCCTTGTTTACAAATGAGAGCTTGTGGAATAAATAGGCTCAAGTGAGGAAAACCTCATGGTTCAACTTCCATCCTCATTGGCCTAATCAAAATATCTAAACTTGTCCTTGAGGCTTTGCAAAGCCCAAGGCACAAAATATCCCATAAAATATCTAAAAAAATGCTAAAAATGGGAATTATATTCACTTTACATCATTTTCCAAGTGCAAAAATAGCTAAACGCACATTTGGAAAAAACAAATTTTTGAGGTTCAAAAATTACAAAAATACTTCAAATTTATATCAGAAAAAGGTCCTCTGACTTGCTGGAAACATTTTGCAGCCTTCCTGGTGTCGAAACGAGGCTCATGATAGCTCGTTGGAAAGCTCTGAGTGTCTAATTTCCGGCACAACTAAAATCACTCCAATCTGATGCATATAAGTTCTCCAAATCTGCACCTGTGTGTAAAAAGCCAGAAAAAGACAGTTTGCTGATAGACCGGGCAGAATGTGCAAAATGCGAGCCTTTTTCGCTGTTTTGAAGGGGAAAATGATCTCCAAATGCTCTGAAAATCGCTGAGGGCCTGCTCATGAAATTATGGCATCCGATGGTACCCTTCTCCTCCCTTGACGAATCCTCAAAATGAAATGGCGAATTTATGAGTTTTTGACCAAAAACCCAAAAATGCCAAAAAACAAAAGTTGTCAAAATGGGCCCAAAATTGGTATGCATGATCCTCAAGGGTCCTTAGCAACATGCTCCGAAGCTGAAGCCAAAATATCAAGTGCTGATGTGCCTTTCTTCTCTTTCCGTGCCGGGCGATTCCCCTTTGCTTCCTTCAGTTTTGCTTGGGTGGCCTTTAGCTTGCGCCGGGCAAACTAATTCAACTTTTGATAGTGCTGTGTCATCTTCCTTTGCAGCTCCAGGTCTCTATTTGCCTTTTCAAGCTTCATCTCCAAGTTTTTATTGGCTCTTTCTAGCCATGCCTCCTTATTTTCTTCAATTTCTCGCTCAAGTAATGCAGTGAGGGGAAAGGCTTGAAGATGGGCCTGTTCTTCTTCCTTTTGCTTTTCCAGGGCTCCTTTAAGCCCTATAGTTCTAGGCCTCTTCCGCCTAAGCTGGTCCTCTTCTTCATCTTCATAAAAATCACCGATAAGCTCCTGTATCCTTATGTGTGCTTTAACAGCCTAATTTTTGTATTTGATTGCTCGTGCCTCATGGATAGCCAAATGGACATTCATTTGTTTATTTTGGATCTCCAAAAAGTGATTGAAGGTCTTTGCCCGATGAAGGTCATTTTCCAATGTTTCAATTTGACCCTCTCGATGGATTATAAGGTTTTCAAGGATGCGGGCTTCATTATCGCTGTCATCACTTTGGATTGGAATGAAAGCTAATGCACCTCCATGTTTTTGACTCTCTCCAATTTTACCTTTCCCTTTGAAAGCCAATCTTGCACTCTTCCTTCTTGGCATACTAGCGAGAGATCTCTTGGGCGATTTTCTTTTGCTAGGGACAACTCTTGTCACTTTTGGATTGGCAGCCTTAGGCCCTTTCTTTCTTACTATGCTAGGATTTGTTCTTTTGGGAGAAGGAGATATAATGGCTTTACCCTTGTCAATTTCTTGAAACTGCTGCTCTTCTTGAGGCTGCTGTGTGTCCTCTTTAAGTTGCTTCTGCCCCTCAATATTATGAGGCTGATCTGCCTTAAATCCTTGTTGCCCTTGATCATCAACCTTATGCTGCTATTGTGCTTGGATTTCCTGTTCATTTTGTGGCTCAAGCTGCTGTTCAAATTCCTGCCCAAACTGCTGTTCATGACCTTCAACATCAGGCTGATGCTCTTCCTCTTGTCCCTGCTTTTCACTTTCACTGAGATGCTGCTGTTTAGCACCTTTTTCTTCTTGCTCCTGTTGTTGCCCTTCATCTGCAATTTGCTGCTCTTCACCCACCTCTTCCTGCTGTTCAGAATGATGTCCCTGTTTACCAACATCAGGTTGTTGGTTTGTTTCTACCTCATGCTCACTGTGTGGCTCAAGCTGCTGTCCATGACCATCAAAATCATGCTGCTGGTTTTCATCATTTTCTTCTTGCTCATCCTCTTCCTCTTCTACCTGTTCATGTCTTTCTTCTTCATGCTGTCCTGATTGTTCTGTAGGAAACTTGAGCCTTCTAGGAGTAGGCCTGTTGGACAAAGGTACAGGGCGATGAACAGGCTGGGTGGGAGATATATGCAAAGGAGGAACAGTACAGAAATCTGGGTGGCTGATAAAAACATCCCATGGAACCTCTTTTTTCTCTAGCTGGTGTAGGATGATAATTTTGATCAGAGAATGATGGAAAAGGGAAGGTATTTGCAGAGGTGGGGACCTCTTCTGGATTGTGGATACCATCTTCTCGAGGCTTTTGCATAAAGAGTAAGGGAGATTTAGCTGCCTGGTTCTAGTGAAATGCATCAATAGTCGGACATGGTAGGCATAAACCCGAGCAAACCTCCCTTCACAAGTAAAATACCTCATTATGACTTTCATTAGAGGAGCATAGCTATCAAGAAGATAAGAAAAAGGAAAAATAGTAGTGCAAGTATCTCTATGCTCAGGCTTGATGAAAGACTTGTAATCTTCCAAGTCAAGATGGGTCTGTTTGAACCATTTCTCGCCATGATATGGAATCTTGGTGGCTTTGGACACTGATCTTGGAGAAAACTTGAAATCAAGGTCTGGTACCTGGAAATGCTTGTTCTGGATCCTCAGGGCGCATAGGTGTGTCAAGGGCGAGAAACTTTTGACTTCCTGTATCTTCTGGCAGAAATCTAGACAACCTACTTCATGGAAGTTGAAGAGGATGGATGGATGAGCATTAACCTCCTCTGTAGAGATTGGCTCATATCTTTTATGCGAACCACTTCTGTTGTCCTACCTGGGTGACATTTTGACCTAGTTTGTTCTTTCAAAACACCAATTTACCACAAGGCTTTTGAAATGCCTTCTTTACAACAACCTCTGCTTCAGCCTTCTGTCACTTCACTATTTGATAATGTAGCAATGTTTTGAAGATAGAGTGAAATGCCTTCCTTTGATATAAAGCCCTGTCTCTTTAAAACAAAACCTGCTTCTTGCTTTTGTATATGAATCAGCAAATACTCATAATGACATACACAATCAAGTCAAAGAAAACATGGTGAAGACACCTTCCTGTGGGTGGACAAAGGTAAAATACAATCTTCTGAGCTTCAAAATACAGTTTTGTCCTTGTATGCCCTTTACCAGCAGATTTAATCAAAATGAGAACAGTCAACCAGAGTATATCTTATTCAGCCCAAATCCACTATTATAGGACTAGGTGACAAAGTTTGAGAGGTTTCTTTAAGGTGGCAGTCAAGGTCTTGCAACAGTCATAGTACCAACAAACTTTCTTTTAAATAAAACACTGTTCTTCCAAAAAGTGGCTTTTCCACCTTTAAAGTATCTCAGCCAACAAAATTTTCAATAAAAGACCATACAGTGAAAAGGAGACAAACTGCTGGGTAAATTTTCTATGTAAAGTGTCAAGAGATCACCTTGTTCTTGTGAAGTTTGGAGGTCAACAACACATTTTTATCTTTGTCCAAAGGTAGACTTTCCAATCATTACAAACCTGCCTTTCCTAGTGTGCCAAATCACTCAACAAACTTATGTCTTATGCAATCAACTCTTAGTGTAAGCATACAGTCAATGCTACAATTTATGTGACAAGGTGACAGAGTTAAAAATGCTCCAAAAGCTTCAACAGAGGCTGTATAAGCTTATTCCTTTCAAAAGCTAAGACTTCCTTTCAATATAGAATACTAGTCCTCCTTGGAAGAATGCCTCTATCATTCCTTTGTTTTTGATTTATGAACAGGGTTTATTTCATTCCACACAACTTCTCTCTCCACACTCTAGTGCTCCTTGCACTAATTTGACCTACCACCTTCCAACTGTATATGCCAGTTTTTCTCACAATTTCAAACAAAGCATATGCCTGACAGCTTTGACCTTGTTTCACCAGGGCAGTAAGGCAAATTTATGGTTTTTTAAACAACAATACAGTGTGCAAGCCTTTTAATGTCTCACCAGTCAATAGGAATACATCATTTTGTTTTCATCCCAAAGTTTGAAAATGTGGCCTTTCTAACCCTTATACCACTTAACAATCCTTTGAAATCTAAGGAGGGTGCAGCAAAATACCTCCACAAATTGATGGAAAACCCTTTGGAAAGCTCGAGCAACTTTGGGAGTGATTTGGAGGTGTAAACAAGTGCGCGGCACTCTGTAGAGGAAGAATGCCGCGCAAAAAACCAACCGGGCGGCCTGTCGGGTCGTGGTCGGGTGCTGTGTACAGGTGCGTCGCGCACACGTACAGGTGCGTCGCGCGACAATTGAGCGCCCGTGTAAAAATTCTCCTGAGCGCGTCACGCACTATTCCAGGCGCGTCACGCAGTTATAAACAGTCAAAACCTTCTTCAATTTGCTCAGAATTTCTTTGTTTGATGTTGAGGGCAGCGAAAGTGTTTAGCACGGAGTTGGGAGACTTCAAAATGAAAAAGAAACAGCTTTGAGTCCTTTTAAAGTGAAGAGAAAATAACGGCCTTTTGATATCTGATTTTGAGAGGGTTTCTTTTTTTTTTTTAAGTTTTGAACAACGTCTTTGTTCTCAAACAACAGTTGAACCATTATTTTTCTAAAACAAAAATCGACACCCTTTGTTTGAATATGTGTCACAACGGGGATAAGCAGCTCTTTCATGAACCTGTCCCTCTTTTGAAACTAAAACCACCCCTTTGAGATCATGAAACCTTGACTGCTTTCAAACTCCTCTCTTGCTTATAACATTTGAGCTTTTTATCTATTGCAATTTGTGTCAGATGAGCTTTCTTTGACCGTCGATAAAAAATAACCTCTGTTGACCACTGTATGTGCAGACCTTGTTTTACAAAGGGCCAATCAACTCAAACAATACCAAATTATTCCCAAATTCCCAAACTGATCCAGTTTTTGGTTATTTAGGATATTGAGTATCTGCTTCTCACAATCTTTCTTCAATGATATTGAAACTGTTAATTTATAGGTTTTACCTTGAGACTCAAAGGCAATGAAAAACTTGCAATTATTTTGGAGATCTACTGCTTTACCTTCATTCAAAATGCAACAGTATAGTACTGTGACCTGTCTTTACAGGGAACCTGCTTTCCTTTGTGATAGTGGCATGAAGACTTTGCTTTGACGAGGTTCCAATACCTGAAAATATGTCATGATCTTTGTGCATATGTGGAGATTAGTAAACCTTATCTGCAATACCCTTTTTGCTGAAGAAGGAGCTGAAATGTCACCTCAATATCCCCTTTCATATCCTGGTCTGTCTTTGTTATCTAAAAAGAAGACACCTGTAGAGGATATTTTATATTGCAGGAGGTTTTCTTTGGCATTCTGACAGAAGTCCCTTTTCTCTTTTGCAACATAAACTAACATTTTTGCTTTGGATGTTATGGGTATAGTCTTGTCCACTGTGTAAACTGAATTAGATGGCAGATTCTGCTTGGCTGTAGATGCAACTGTTAGGTGTCTTTGAGTTTTCCTCTTTGACTGTAGATAGAAGACAAAGCAGGGGATAATACACCAAAGTTAAAAGAAAATGAAACAAGGAGAGCTGCCCTTTTGTTTCCTGAGAAGGAGGTCTTCATTGTCTCATTGCAGTGCTCTTTGCTGAGGGAAACTGAACTATCACCCACTGGCCTTGGTCAACTTATGATAAGTCATTTGAAAGATAACCTCTGAGAGTAGGGAGATTAGTACTCTTTGAAAAACAACCATTATTTCTTTTGCCTGTGTAATGACATGACTTGTCAGCCTTCCTTCAATTTGGTTTTGTTGGAGCAGCAGGCTGTATATAACTAGAATTTTTTTCACTAATGACATGTCTCCCAAAGTTTTAGAACTTCATATCATGACCTTTTTATATCTCTATGTTGAGAAGATAAGTATGTGGGCTGTGAAAAAGCAGCTATGATTACTTACAGACACCGAGGTTCCTTTTGGCCACTTTCTTCTAATGGAGCTATGAAATCACCAAACTTGCTACATCTGAAGGATATACTTGTCTTTGTGGTGGAGGGTGGATTGCAACAACTGGACTTATACTGGCGCTTTGACTGATACATGGATGTCTTAAGTCTGGGATTGTATACTACTTTCCTGCCTCTTGTTTATGTTGATCCAGAGACCATGGACTGTTTTTCACATTTCAATAGGAACAAAAGAACATACAGGGGTCTTTTCACTGAAGTATTTTCCTGCTCAAGACTGATTGAAGCTATCCATATTAACACCCCTGCAGAGATATTTTTTATGATAGCTTTGATTGAGGTGTCCCTTTTTATGCTCTCTGATGATGACTGAAACCTCAAATGATTCTCTTTACCAAACTACAAACCCTGTTTTCCTTTGTCTTGCACATTTCAGATCTTAGTCCTGTTATGATCATTACTCACACTCAGAAACCTAGAGTCACTGTTTTACTGTCTAGTAAAAATCAAACCTGTGCTTACAGTAAGTTTTGCAATCCTTGAAGTCAATATTGGCCATCGCCCTCTACTTGTAGATGAAGGAGGCGCCTTAACCGTCTGCTTGTAGATGAAGGAGGCGCCTTAACCGTCTGCTTGTAGATGAAGGAGGTTCTTGGCCATGACAAATTACCAGTTTGTTTGACAGTGGTGTCTTTCTTCTACTGTGATTTCATGCTGAATGGAAGCTGCAAGGTCTTGATGAGTAACTCCTTGCCCTTCAGATGTATCTCAGGCTCATGTTTGACATTGAGAAGCAACTGCTCTTCTAAATGTGTATTCAAGAATTTTCTCTTGAGATGAAGTTATATTTCCTGCCTTTGTAAAATCCATAAAACACTGTACAACACCTAATAATCAGCTTGAGACTGTGGTCTATGCAGTGCTGAGACTTAGGGGTGTGCAAGTAGCGCGACTTAGGGCTGTAATCAATTTCATTTGCAGAGTGGGAGGTCTGTCATGAATGGTCTGTATCAGATGGAGGTTTTTTTGGCTTTTTGATGTTTGCCAAGGGTAAAATGCCTTAAAGCGCCACTTCCTAACTTAGGGGGGGCTTTTGAAATAGTCATTGGGTTTTCCTTTAAGATCTGATGGGCAGATAAGTAGGTCTAAAGCTAGATAGAATAGTGATGATGAGTTTTAACCTTGACATGGGCGGAATGAAAAGTAGGAAAGGCGAAGAAAGTTTTATGAGGGTTTTCTAGATGACAAATTGACATATGGAGATCAGCTTCTAGAAAATTCAGCTATGGATCTATTCATCATTAACAAGTGAAAAATACTGATGACTAACAATGGATCCATTTGGGGAGGGCAGCTCCTTATCAGGAGGTGTCCAGAATTCAGATTTTTGGCTTATGAAGACCAGTGCCTTACCCATTGGCGCAAAAATTCACCTTTCTTTGATGCTATTTTTGAAAAGTGACAGCATGGTTAACATCAATGATACTTCTACCTACCCCACTATCTTTCCTAACATTTTTTCTTCTCTTGGGCGCATTTGAACTAGCAGCCTTTTGACAATGTATATTTTTATTTTTGCAAAATGAACCTATCTATTTCTATTCTTATATCTGTCGGGAGTTCAGATTAAACTGATGAACTCCTTCATTACTCTACCTATGCTAGATCGACTGTCAAGGTTAAGCAGTTTGACAGGATTTTGTTCTCTAATCTAAAACAGGAAATTTAAAAGATGATCAAATTAGGATTAGGCAGTCTGATTTGTCATGCATTTGCGGCATAAAAGACAAGCTGCACACAAATATTATTTTGCAACAAAAGGGAAACTAGACAAGCGGGGCTAAGATGTACAATGTATTTTTCATCCCTCGCTGCTCTCATTGGTTCTGTTTTAGGTATGTGGAACCAGAATCTCTCCCTAATCTAAACTCTGTGATAAGTCAATCTTACACAATGTTGACTATCTTTTGCACTCACTAACTTATCAGCAAATAAATTTAAACATGCTCAGCTATGATTAGGCTAGATAGCTGAACAAGACATTGAAGTACTAGTAGCGGCATTTAGACTTGCTCGATTTCCGAAGGACTAATTTTTGGAACATGGGGCCTTTGTTCTATCTTCACTCGCCCTCTTTTCTATCTTTTATTGTTTTTGACTATTCTATTTTTTCAATATTTCAAAAAATGGTATGTACAATGAATGAAAGTGTTTCAAACTCAGAAATGGAGCTCCTGACAAAAATAATTCTTTTATGTCCTGCCATTCACAGGACCCCCAAAAATTTCAGTCCCATCAGGTTCTTGCAAGAAGAAAGCATTGTTTCCACTGACTGAGCTGATGATGTAAGGCCCTTTCCATAAATTTTCAAACTTGCCATGTTTACCTTTATCTTCCCTTCTAGAATCCCATTTTAAAACTTTATCTCCAATCTGAAAATCATTTTCCTTAGTTCTTCTGTCAAAAATCTGTTTTATTTTGTCTTGTGCTAACTGAGCCCTTTGGTAAACTTCTTCTCTAGTTTGTTGTAAATGGATAGTCTGATTTACCCTCCTTTGCATGTCATTTTCTTCTATTTGGACTTCTTGTAACAGCTTCATTACCGGGACCCCTAAAGATGTTGGGAAAATGGCATCTATGCCATAAACTAGTTGGTAAGGAGACATACCTATGGATTTCTTGGTGGTTAACCTATCAGCCCATAAGGCGTGTACTAGTTTCCCATGCCATGCTTTTTGATTTTGTTCAAGAAGTTTTTTGATAATGTTGACTAGGCTTTTGTTAGAGGAATTGGCTAAACCATTACCTTGAGGGTAATAGGCTGTGGAATGTCCTAATGAAATATGATACTTGTGACATAAGTCTATCATTCTTTGGGAGGAGAAGGCAACGACGTTATCTATAATGATCTTCCTGGGACAGCCAAATCTGGATAGGATATTGGTTTCTAGGAACTTGATGATGACTGAATCGGTGGCATTCCGGGAAGGTATGGCTTCTATCCATTTGGTAAAGTAATCAGTGGCTGTGAGGATCCATTTATGTTGAGCGGATGAGGAGGGGTGAATTTCCCCAATGAAATCAAAACCCCATTGCTGGAAGGGTCCTTCAACTATAATGGGATGTAAGGGCAAAGGTAAAAGCTTTTTCTTGCCATCAAAAATTTGACATTTATGGCATGTCATAACTAGTTTGTGAGTATCAGGGAATAAGGTAGGCCAATAATAACCGGCTCTAAGGATTTTGTTCGTTGTGATTTTCCAGTAGAGATGGCCCCCACATTCCCCTTCGTGCATTTCGTGCATAATTTTCTCTGCATCAGACTCAAGCAAACATTTAAGCAGCATACCAGTGGGATTTTTCCAATACAAAAAACCATCTAAAATGCAAAACTTTAAAGATTTTTGTTTAAGGAATCTTGCTTTTGTTTTTGATAAAGTCGGAGGAGCATTCAGATAAGTTAATACATAAAGAATATCTGCATACCAAGGTGAATCCAGAAATATTTGATCAATAAGGGGGAGTGTGCACTCTTCCTGTTCTTCTAAGGCATCAACAAAATTTATATCTAAAGCTTGGAGGTTGGTTTCAGCCATTAGTCTTGCAAGTCCTTCTCCTTTAACTAGTTTGGTAGGTCGGATTTCTAAGTCATATTCTAGGATGATAGCGATCCATTTTCCCCTTTTACCATCGGGATCTTGGTTCAGAATGTCCTTGACGACAGTATTAGGGACAAAAGCTATGACATGAGAATGCAAGATGTAAACTCGGAAATCTTTCAGTGCTTTTACCAATGCGAATGCCTATGTTTCCATGATTTTATATTTCAAGGGAGCGTCTCTCAGGGATTTGCTAAAAAAGGCAATGGGTTGCTCTTGCCCAGCTGCATTTTTTTGCAACAACACCGCAGCTATTGTATGTTCTGAGGCAAATGAAAAAATGTAAAAATCTTTGGTGAAGTCAGGGCTTATCAATACTGGTGTTTCAGTTAAGGCCCTTTTAATTAGTTCAAAATATTTTTTGGCTTCTATAGTCCATTTAACCCCGACCTCATTTTTTAACATATTTGTGATATCTTTCAAGAGTTCAGCAAGGTTTGGGATGAATCTTCTTAAGAAATTTATCTTTCTAATAAAGGACTGTAACTCCTTTATGTTTCTGGGGTGACTTATCTGCAATATACCTTCGATTCTCTGGGGGTCTATTTTAATTCCTTCTTCCAAAATAATGTGACCTAGGAGTTTTCCTTCCTCTAGACCGAAAAGTGTTTTCTTTGGGTTTAGGGATAGACCATACTTTCTGCATTTGTTGAAAACTTTTCTTAAGTGTGCTAGGTGTTCTTCATCTGATTTAGAATATACCGTTATATCGTCAAGATATATGACTATGAAAACACCTATGTCTTCTAAGAAGGCTATGTCCATGGCTCTTTGAAATGTGGCGCCAGCATTCATCAGTCCAAAAGGCATTTTAACGTACATAAAAGTGCCCCAAGGGGTGGTGAAAGCTGTCTTATGTTGATCGGTAGGGTAAACCAACACTTGGTTATAACCAGAAAAACCATCAAGCAATGAGATTATTTTAGCGCCTACTACCTTCTGAAGTATGTGGTCCATTTTGGGCAGAGGATAGTTATCTTTCAGACATGCCCTATTCAGGTTTCAGAAATCTATACAAAGTCTGATTTCACTAGTCTTTTTCCTAACTGATACTAGATTTGAGACCCACTCAGAGTATCGGAGAGACACTATTATCTCGGCATCATACATCTTTTTAATTTCCTTTTCAACCAACGGTAGTAATACTAGGTTTATCCTTCTTAACTTTTGTTTGAAAGGCTTTTGGTTTTCTTTGAGGGGAATTTTATGTTGGATGATGCTGGTGTCATATGACTTCAAATCTTGGTATCCCCATGCAAACACATCTTTAAATTGCTTAAACAGTTCGATGTATTTATGTTTTATGTGAGGCGGGAGGGTTTTGGATAGTTTAATGTGTTTGGGCTCTTCTGGACTTCCTATGTTGTATTCCTCTATGTCATCCTCGGTAGATTCCATTTTTGGTTTTTTGGCCACATCGTTAAAGTCAAACAATTCTTCTAAAGGTGCGAGCCCTCTAGGTATGGTGTCATTTTTGCAGTGTAAGACTTCGAGTTCCCTTTGGTCAATGTCCTCTCCTATTTCATTTCCGTATGAATGGCCTATTAGGTTTAGGTCTGTCCAAGATGGTGAATTTGGCTATAGGTCTTGTTTTTGGCTATATTCCCGTTCTACGTCTTTTTTGGTTTCTTGAAATTCATTCCTAGATTGTAGGAAGTCATCAATTTGATCATCATCTTCGAATATTTGCCAATGGTCCATATTATCTGGTACCGTAGGGCGATATTTGATTTGACTAATATAGTGCTCACTTAGACATGGTATTTGGCCATTACTTGCCGCAAAGGCGAGTTCATTTGCTAGGTCATTCTGAATCCTAGGGATATAAGTGAGTTCATATTTCTCAAAGGTTTTGAGGATGTCTAAAGTTGCATTTCTGTACTCTCTTAGTCTAGGGTTTTTCGCTAAATATTCACCTTTGATTTGCCTGATTACAAGCTCTGAGTCTCCTTGGGCTGATATTCTCTTGGCCTAAGTCCCTAAGTATGTGTAGACCAATGAGAAGGGCTTCATATTCTGCAATGTTATTAGTACATTGGAATTCCAATCTAAAAGAATGACCTTCTTTAGTATTGTGTATCCAGATGCCGGCCCCTGAACCAGTTTTGCCACAAGAACCGTCAAAGCTTATACTCCAAAGAGCTTCCTTTTCATACATGATACTAAGCTGTTTTTCAGGTTTCTTGGGAGTTTGGTCATCAATTTCTTCATTCAGTAATGGTTTGGAAATGTCTTCATTTTATTTTATCTGCTTGTTTATATCACTTTCATTGTATAAGATAAAAGAATCTAAATTGGAATGAACGGAATAGATGGGAGTATTGTTTGGCCTATCTCTGTTGCTAACCATGTATTTCATGTGATTCTCTCGGTATAACCTCCTAGTTTGGTTGAAAACTGGGATAGTAGCAAATGACATATCCATTTGAAGACTACCTTGTATTTTGGCAGCCCATGCCCTTTATAGTAGCATTCCATACTTGGGCGAGATATCGGCCACTACTACGTCCATGACTAAGTTTTTCGCTGGTAGTTGTGTTAGGGCAAAATCTAGATTCTTTATTAGACCTAAACATTTGACCTGGCTTGAGTCAAAAGAATACAGTTTTTTGTAAGGTTGAGTCACTTCTAGTCCTAGGTTTTCCATGACTTCTTTAGGCATGAGGTTATGGGAAGCACCAGAATCTAACATGGCGTTATGTAATATCTTGTCCCGTATGTTTAAGCTTACATATAAAGGAGAAATAGATCCTTCTTGGTATTCACCTTCTACTTTTGGGCCAAATAATAGCTCGGGTTGGTCATCAGTTAGATTTAAGGTATCTGCCTTGCTCTCTAGGTCGAGGACTTTGAAGATTTGAGATCTATACCTATCTACAGTTATTAGCTCTATGAGTGGTATGGTAATTTTTATTTTGGAAATTTCCCCTTCGAAACTAAAAGGAGTATGTAGTTTGGGCAGATTTGTGTCAGCTTTCTCAAACATAACTTTTTCTATGTTCTTAATTTGCTGACTTTGGCTTGGGACTTTGTTTGATATAGCCAACTCGGGGGTTTTTGTAGAGGTACTAGGAGTATCTGAGTTAATACTTGTCTGAATGGCCTTGCCTTTGTTTTGGTCAATCTTTTTGGCCCCAATTTTGTTACTATCCATGGTCTTCTTTAGGATGTCATCAGAGGTTTTGGTACTGTCAGGACTACCATTTTTGAAATGGTTTTGGTTTTTTCTTCTTCTAAGATTATACTTCCTGTGAGCTTCTATAATGGCATTTTGAAAATCTATGGCAGGATCTTCGAGATCTTCATAGTTGGTCTCATCTTGATTAGGAGAAAAGAACGCTTGTTCTTCTTCAGTGAGGTACACCTCACTCTCATTATCAGATCCTATGAGGTTTAAATGATGTTCATCGAGAGTTTCTGTATCCCTGTCATCTTCTTCCACATAATTTTCATTGAATGGTGGCCTAATTTGTTGGTCATTTTCCCTTGGTCTGTTTGGGGTTGTTCCCTCCTAAAGTTTTGGTTTCGGTTTCTGTTTGGAGGGTTTGGCTGGTTGTCCCTAACAGGGGCCTTTTCATTTATCTTTTCCCACATTTTGGCCATGGTTTTGACTAAGTCATCTATTCTAGGATCTAGGGAAGGTGATGAAGTGGAGACCTCATCTTTATATGTGACCTTTCTTTCTGATCTAGTCCTAGCCCTTTTTTCTGCTAAGTTGGCATCTGTTTTTATTGCTATTTGTTGCATTTCTTCTAAGGTAGGGGGATCTTTGTCTCTCAGATGATATGTCATGTCCGGATCGAAACCCTCGGGGAATTTCGCCAAGGCTAAACCAAGTGGGGGTTTGAAATGAGGTGGGAGGGAGTTATATACATTGTTGAACTTAGTGCAGTAAGCTTGGACACTTTCCCCATTTTCCCGTTTTAGGTTGTTATATTCTGACAGGATTTGAATAGGGTTTCTTCGAATTTCCCACCTATTTGTGAAGACTTGATGTAGTTCTGGGATATTGTGGATGTTGTTTGGAGTCAAGCTTTTGAACCATGTTTTGGGTTCACCTCCAAGACTTTGGGCGAATATTCTCATTCTGACGGTCTCGTCTTGTACCTCCAGGTATTCATAAGCATCAGTCATCCTACTTATATGTTGTTGAGGTGTGGTGGTGTCTTCTCCAGTAAAGTGTGGGATTTTGTCTTGATATTTATTTGGGAGAGGAGCCAAGGGTGGTGGCAACACCAAAGGTGCATACCAGGCTGCCATGACAGGAGCTAATGGATGATGTACAAGATGAGGACTAGTGGGATGAGATGAGGTGGTTTGAACAGGTGTGGTGGATGAACTTGGACTAGTGATCTGGTTTAGAGCAGATCTGGGATGGTAGGAGCCAAATTGATGGAGAAGCTGAAAGTCGGGGGGGGGGTGGAAGGTGAGGCTTCTCTACTATGACTGTGTGATTGGTCTAGGGTTTCAAGATCGTCAAAGTTTATCTTACTATGAGACCTACTTCTGAAAAGAGCTTTTGATGACTCTACTTCAAAAGGTGAATCTGGTAGGATAGTGAGATGTTTAGGTACTGATCTTGTTTTACGGATGGATCTACCAGTAGCTAGATGGTCAGTTTCGGAAGCTTGCCACAGAATCTTCTCTGGGTCATTTACTATGATAGGGGGATTTGGGTCTTGATGGGATCTGGTCTTGATTCTTTGTGAAGCCAGATTTCGGGTTTAGAATTTAGAGAGGATGGTATTGATGAATGTTTTAGATGAATGGTCTCTCTAAAGTTATACTAAGGTGAAGGATGGTCAAAAATTAAAAGGGATGGGCTAGTGGAGTCGCCAGGTGGAACTTGGTTGTTTTGTGAAGATAGCTATTGTCCACCACCAGTAACTAATCTGGGAATGTTTTGGATTTTCTGAGTTTTATGTGTAGCCTATGGTTTGTTAAAGTATCCTAGACTTGTTTCAACACTTTGCTAGGGTGATGAGAAAAAAAAGAGTTTACTCTAAATGGGTCTATGGGCTGCTTGCTTGTTTAAGTATCTAAAGGACCAAAGAGTCTATAAGAGTTTGCTAGACTATCATGTACTCAGTGTCCCACCATCTCCCGCTATGTTAGTGAGCGATGGGATAGGTCTATCGGATAGTAACCTAGAGTTCAGTAAAATAGTAAGGCCTACTAAAGGTTAGTGGAGTCGCTAGGTGGAAATTGGTTGTTTTCGAGATATGTGTGTATGGTCCACCACCAATATTGAAAAAAACCAATCTAAGGGAGTTTTTTGTGGTTTTTTCTGATTTTTATGTGCAGCCTAGGATGTAAGAGTGTTATAAACCTGATTCATCACTTTGCTAAGATGGTGAAACAGAGAGTTTACACTAAATGATTCTAAAGGCTGATGGTTTAAGTTAAAAGTTGAAGGACTAAGGAGTCTATAAAAGTTTGCTAGACTGTCATGTACTCAATAGGTCCCACCGTGATCGCCATTATGTTAGGGTCCCGTGATTTGGCTGATTGGCAAGCCAAATGATAGTGTAACATCAAACCAAGCATTGGAGCCCAAGGACCTAGCCTTCCTGGACTCAGAGAGGGCTCTCTCTATATGTGTAATGGATATCTGTGTGTTTTCTTGTTATGTTATGATTTTAGGCTAGTTATGGAGTATGTTTTTTGATTTTTGGTTTTCTAAGTTGTGAGGGATGAAACTGATCAAAGATATAACATAGATAACAAGATGAAGATAAACTGGGCTATGGGGTCAAAAAGTTCAAGAAAACTATTACATGACGATACAAGGCTGTTGAAGGGCCGATTTGATTTCAAGGTAGAAAGGATCTTTGGGCAAAATGGAGTAAATGGACATCAAGTTCGTGAACAACAAAGAGTTTCAAGCATAACTGGTTCGATAGATAACATAAACATGGTAAAGAAAAACCCTTAATCATGCAAAATGTAACTATAAACTAATCAACACATTGAAACAAACATTCCAGCCATGCATAGAAGTATAAGACCCTCTAACTTTGGGAAATGGCTATCAGACTTTGGGGAAAACACATAAGACAGACTAACAACTCAAAATACTATGCCAGAACGCCTAAACACAGTCTAAGTTGTTGGGCACTTTGACAAACAAGCTTTCATAGTTTTAGGCAAAGGGCTAGATCGGGACTAGACCTCCTTGGTTCAAACAAAATGATAATCTTAATCAGTCAAAGAGATAGTTTCATGGCTGGAACTATGGATAGTCATAGGTAAGCAGGGCACACCATACATCCTACTCAACATGCATAGAACTATTAATGAAACTAGCAACAATATCCTCAAGTTATTAAAGAGCAGTTAAGAATTCTTTAATACAACTAAGGAAGAAGAAACCATGAAGGCTATGAAGATTCAGGAATTTTGAGGTGCCTCCATGGGCATATCTCAAACTTAATCTCTACTGATCTATAGCAAGCAAGAAACATGTATCATGAATGAAAACTAGAAGACAACAACAAAGCAAGAAACACTATACCATTCGACCATGTCATGGAATCCATCAACAATCCTTCATCATCCATCCAAGAACATTCAAGAGGAAATCCAAAAGCATAGCACAAGTATTTTCTCCAAAGCTCATATGACCAATATATTGATTCTCTTCTCAAATTCAGCCCTATTTACAAATGAGAGCTTGTGGAATAAATAGGCTCAAGTGAGGAAAACCTCATGGTTCAACTTCCATCCTCATTGGCCTAATCAAAATATCTAAACTTGTCCTTGAGGCTTTGCAAAGCCCAAGGCACAAAATATCCCATAAAATATCTAAAAAAAATGCTAAAAATGAGAATTATATTGACTTTACATCATTTTCCAAGTGCAAAAATAGCTAAACGCACATTTGGAAAAAGCAGATTTTTGAGGTTCAAAAATTACAAAAATACTTCAAATTTATATCAGAAAAAGGTCCCCTGACTTGCTGGAAACATTTGGCAGCCTTCCTGGTGTCGAAATGAGGCTCATGATAGCTCGTTGGAAAGCTCTGAGTGTCTACTTTCCGGTGCAACTAAAATCACTCCAATCCGATGCCCAGATGCTCTCCAAATCTGCACCTGTATGTAAAAAACCAGAAAAAGACAGTTTGCTGATAGACCAGGCAGAATGTGCAAAATGCGAGCCTTTTTCGCCTTTTTGAAGGGGAAAATGATCTTCAAATGCTCTGAAAATCACTGAGGGCCTGCTCATGAAATTATGGCATCCGATGGTACCATTCTCCTCCCTTGACGAATCCTCAAAATGAAATGGCGAATTTATGAGTTTTTGACCAAAAACCCAAAAATGCCAAAAAACCAAAATTTGTCAAAATGGGCCCAAAATTGGTATGCATGACCCTCAAGGGTCCTTAGCAACATGCTCCGAAGCTGAAGCCAAAATATCAAGTGCTGATGTGCCTTTATTCTCTTTCCGTGCCGGACGCTTCCCCTTTGATTCCTTCAGTTTTGCTTGGGTGGCCTTTAGCTTGCGCCGGGCAAACTGATTCAACTTTTGATAGTGTTGTGTCATCTTCCTTTGCAGCTCCAGGTCTCTGTTTGCCTTTTCAAGCTTCATCTCCAAGTGTTTATTGGCTCTTTCTAGCCATGCCTCCTTATTTTCTTCAATTTCTTGCTCAAGTAATGCAGTGAGGGGAAAGGCTTGAAGATGGGACTGTTCTTCTTCCTTTTGCTTTTTCAGGGCTCTTTTAAGCCCTATGGTTCTAGGCCTCTTCCGCCTAGGCTGGTCCTCTTCTTCATCTTCATCAAACTCACCGATAAGCTCCTCTATCCTTATGTGTGCTTTAGCAGCCTCATTTTTGTATTTGATTGCTCGTGCCTCATGGACAGCCAAATGGACATTCATTTGTTTACTTTGGATCTCCAAAAAGTGATTGAAGGTCTTTGCCCGATGAAGGTCATTTTCCAATGTTTCAATTTTACCCTCTCAATGGATTAGAAGGTTTTCAAGGATGCGGGCTTCATTATCGCTGTCATCACTTTGGATTGGAATGACAGCTAATGCACCTCCATGTTTTTGACTCTCTCCAATTTTGCCTTTCCCTTTGAAAGCCAATCTTGCACTCTTCCTTCTTGGCATACTAGTGAGAGACCTCCTTGGCGATTTTCTTTTGCTAGGGACAATTCTTGTCACTTTTTGAGTGGCAGCTTTAGGCCCTTTCTTTCTTGCAGTGATGGGTTTTGTTCTTTTGGCAGAAAGGGATACAATGGCTTCACCTTTGTCAACTTCTTGAAACTGCCGCTCTATTTGAGGCTGTTGTGTGTCCTCTTTAAGTTGCCTCTGCCCCTCAATATCATGAGGCTGATCTGCCTTAAATCCTTATTTCCCTTCATCATCAACCTTATGCTGTTGTTGTGCTTGGATTTCCTATTCATTTTGTGGCTCAAGCTGCTGTTCAAATTCCTGCCCAAACTGCTGTTCATGACCTTCAACATCAGGCTGATGCTCTTCCTCTTGTCCCTGCTTTTCACTTTCACTGAGATGTTGTTGTTCAGGACCTTTTTCTTTTTGCTCCTGTTATTTCCCTTTATCTGCAATTTGCTGCTCTTCACCCACCTCTTCCTGCTGTTCAGACTGCTGCCCCTGTTTACCAACATCAGGTTGTTGGTTTGTTTCTACCTCATGCTCACTGTGTGGCTCAAGCTGCTGTCCATGACCATCAAAATCATGCTGCTGGTTTTCATCATTTTCTTCCTGCTCATCCTCTTCCTCTTCTACCTGTTCATGTCTTTCTTCTTCATGCTGTCCTGATTGTTCTGTAGGAAACTTGAGCCTTCTAGGAGTAGGCCTACTGGACAAAGGTACAGGGCGATGAACAGGCTGGGTGGGAGATATATGGACAGGAGGAACAGTAGAGAAATCTGGGTGGGTGATAAAAACATCCCATGGAACCTCTTTTTTCTCTAGCTGGTGTAGGATGATAATTTTGATCAGAGAATGATGGAAAAGGGAAGGTATTTGCAGAGGTGGGGCCCTCTTCTGGACTGTGGATGCCATCTTCTCGAGGCTTTTGCATAAAAAGTAAGGGAGATTTAGCTGCCTGGTTCTAGTGAAATGCATCAATAGTCGGACATGGTAGGCATAAAATCGAGCAAACCTCCATTCACAAGTAAAATACTTCATTATGACTTTAATTAGAGGAGCATAGCTGTCAAGAAGATAAGAAAAAGGAAAAATAGTAGTGCAAGTATCTCTATGCTCAGGCTTGATGAAAGGCTTGTAATCTTCCAAGTCAAGATGGGTCTGTTTGAACCATTTCTCACCATGATATGGAATCTTGGTGGCTTTCGACACTGATCTTTGAGAAAACTTGAAATCAAGGTCTGCTACCTGGAAATTCTTGTTCTGGATCCTCAGGGTGCATAGGTGTGTCAAGGGCGAGAAACTTTTGACTTCCTGTATCTTCTGGCAGAAATCTAGACAACCTACTTCATGGAAGTTGAAGAGGATGGATGGATGAGAATTAACCTCCTTTGTAGAGATTGGCTCATATCTTTTATGCGAACCACTTCTGCTATCCTGCCTGGGCGACATTTTGACCTAGTTTGTTCTTTCAAAACACCAATTGACCACAAGGCTTTTGAAATGCCTTCTTTACAACAAAATCTGCTTCAGCCTTCTGTCACTTCACTGTTTGATAATGTAGAAATGTTTTGAAGATAGAGTGAAATGCCTTCCTTTGATATAAAGCCATGTCTCTTTAAAAAAAAACCTGCTTCTTGCTTTTGTATATGAATCAGCAAATACTCATAATGACATACACAGTCAAGTCAAAGAAAAAATGGTGAAGACACCTTCCTGTGGGTGGACAAAGGTAAAATACAATCTTCTAAGCTTCAAAATACAGTTTTGTCCTTGTATGCCCTTTACCAGCAGATTTAATCAAAATGAGAACAGTCAACCAGAGTATATCTTATTCAGCCCAAATCCACTGTTATAGGACTAGGTGACAAAGTTTGAGAGGTTTATTTAAGGTGGCAGTGAAGGTCTTGCAACGGTCATAGTACCAACAAAATTTCTTTTAAATAAAACACTGTTCTTCCAAAAAGTGGCTTTTCCACCTTTAAAGTATCTTAGCCAATAGAATTTTCAATAAAAGACCATACAGTGAAAAGGAGACAAATTGCTGGGTAAATTTTCTATGTAAAGTGTCAAGAGATCACCTTGTTCTTGTGAAGTTTGGAGGTCAACAACACATTTTTATCTTTATCGAAAGGTAGACTTTCCAATCATTACAAACCTGCCTTTCCTAGTGTGCCAAATCACTCAACAATCTTATGTCTTATGCAATCAACTCTTAGAGTAAGCATACAGTCAATGCTACAGTTTATGTGACAAGGTGACAGAGTTAAAAATGCTCCAAAAGTTTCAACAGAGGCTGTATAATCTTATTCCTTTCAAAAGCTAAGACTTCCTTTCAATATAGAATACTAGTCCTCCTTGGAAGAATGCCTCTATCATTCCTTTGTTTTTTATTTATGAACAGGGTTTATTTCATTCCACACAACTGCTCTCTCCACACTCTAGTGCTCCTTGCACTAATCTGACCTACCACCTTCCAACTGTATATGGAAGTTTTTCTCACACTTTCAAACAAAGCATATGTCTGACAGCTTTGACCTTGTTTCACCAGGGCAGTAAGGCAAATTTAAGGTTTTTTAAACAACAATACAGCGTGCAAGCCTTTTAATGTCTCACCAGTCAATAGGAATACATCATTTTGTTTTCATCCCAAAGTTTGAAAAGGTGGCCTTTCTAACCCTTATACCACTTAACAATCCTTTGAAATCTAAGGAGAGTGCAGTAAAATACCTCCACAAATTTATGGAAAACCCTTTGGAAAGCTCGAGCAACTTTGGGAGTGATTTGGAGGTGTAAACAAGTGTGCGGCACTCTGTAGAAGAAGAACGCCGCGCAAAAAACCAACCGGGCGGCCTGTCGGGTCGTGGTCGGGCGTCGTGTACAGGCGCGTCATGCACACGTATAGGCGCGTCGCGCGACAGTTGACCGCCCGTGTAAAAATTCTCCTGAGCGTGTCGCGCACTATTCCAGGTGCGTCGCGCAGTTATAAACAGTCAAAACCTTCTTCAATTTGCTTAGAATTTCTTTGTTTGATGTTGAGGGCAGCGAAAGTGTTTAGCACGGAGTTGGGAGACTTCAAAATAAAAAATAAATAGCTTTGACTCCTTTTAAAGTGAAGAGAAAATAACGGCCTTTTGATATCTGATTTTGAGAGGGTTTCTTTTTTTTTTTAAATTTTTGAACAACGTCTTTGTTCTCAAACAACAGTTGAACCATTATTTTTCTAAAACCCAAATCGACACCCTTTGTTTGAATATGTGTCACAGCGGGGATAAGCAGCTCTTTCATGAACCTATCACTCTTTTGAAATGAAAAACACCCCTTTGAGATCATGAAACCTTGACTGCTTTCAAACTCCTCTCTTGCTTATAACATTTGAGGTTTTTATCTATTGCAATTTTTGTCAGATGAGATTTCTTTGACCGTGGATAAAAAAGAACCTCTGTTGACCACTGTATGTGCAGACCTTGTTTTAAAAAGGGCCAATCAACTCAAACAATACCAAGTTATTCCCAAATTCCCAAACTGATCCAGTTTTTGGTTATTGAGGATATTGAGTATCTGCTTCTCACAATCTTTCTTCAATGATATTGAAACTGTTAGTTTACAGGTTTTACCTTGAGACTCAAAGGCAATGAAAAAATTGCAATTATTTTGGAGATCTACTGCTGTACCTTCATTCAAAATGCAAAAGTATAGTACTGTGACCTGTCTTTACAGGGAACCTGCTTTTCTTTGAAAAACAACCATTATTTCTTTTGCCTGTGTAATGACATGACTTGTCAGCCTTTCTTCAATTTGGTTTTGTTGGAGCAGTAGGCTGTATATAACTAGAATTGTTTTCACTAATGACATGTCTCCCAAAGTTTTAGAACTTCATATCATGACCTTTTTATATCTCTGTGTTGAGAAGATAAGTATGTGGGCTGTGAAAAAGCAGCTATGATTACTTACAGACACCAAGGTTCCTTTTTGCCACTTTCTTCTAATGGAGCTCTGAAGTCACCAAACTTGCTGCATCTAAAGGATATACTTGTCTTTGTGGTGGAGTGTGGATTGCAACAACTAGACTTATACTGGCGCTTTGACTGATACCAAGATGTCTTAACTTTGGGACTGTATACTACTTTCCTGCCTCTTCTTTATGTTTATCCAGAGACCATGGACTATTTTTCACATTTCAATAGGAACAAAAGAACATACAGGGGTCTTTTCACTGAAGTATTTTCCTGCTCAAGACTGATTGAAGCTATCCATATTAACACCCCTGCAGAGATATTTGTTATGATAGCTTTGATTGAGGAGTCCCTTTTTATGCTCTCTGATGATGACTGAAACCTCAAATTATTCTCTTTACCAAACCACAAACCCTGTTTTCCTTTGTCTTGCACATTTCAGATCTTAGTCCTGTTATGATCATTACTCACACTTAGAAACCTAGAGTCACTATTTTACTGTCTAGTAAAAAGAAAACTTGTGCTTACAGTAAGTTTTGCAATCCTTGAAGTCAATATTGGCCATCGCCCTCTGCTTGTAGATGAAGGAGGCGCCTTAACCCTCTGCTTGTAGATGAAGGAGGTTCTTGGCCATGACAAATTACCTGTTTGTTTGAAAGTGGTGTCTTTCTTCTACTGTGATTTCATGCTGAATGGAAGCTGCAAGGTCTTGATGAGTAACTCCTTGCCCTTCAGATGTATCTCAGGCTCATGTTTGACATTGAGAAGCAGCTGTTCTTCTAAATGTGTATTCAAGAATTTTCTCCTGAGATGAAGTTATATTTCCTGCCTTTGTAAAATCCATAAAACACTGTAAAACACATAATAATCAGCTTGAGACTGTGGTCTATGCAGTGCTGAGACTTAGGGGTGTGTAAGTAGCGCGACTTAGGGCTGTAATCAATTTCATTTGCAGAGTGGGAGGTCTGTCATGAATGGTCTGTATTAGATGGAGGTTTTTTTGGCTTTTTGATGTTTGCCAAGGGTAAAATGCCTTAAAGCACCACTTCCTAACATAGGGTGGGCTTTTGAAACAGTCATTGGGTTGTCCTTTAAGAGCTGATGGGCAGATAAGTAGGTCTAAAGCTAGATAGAATAGTGATGATGAGTTTTAACCTTGACATGGGCGGACTGAAAAGTAGGAAAGGCGAAGAAAGTTTTATGAGGGTTTTCTAGATGACAAATTGACATATGGAGATCAACTTCTAGAAAACTCAGCTATGAATCTAGTCATCATTAACAAGTGAAAAATACTGATGACTAATAGTGGCTCCATTTGGGGAGGGCAGCTCCTTATCAGGAGGTGTCCAGAATTCAGATTTTTGGCTTATGAAGACCAGTGCCTTACCCATTGGCGCAAAAATTCACCTTTCTTTGATGCTATTTTTGAAAAGTGACAGCATGGTTAACATCAATGATACTTCTACCTACCCCACTATCTTTCCTAACATTTTTTCTTCTCTTTGGCGCATTTGAACTAGCTGACCTTTTGACAATGTATATTTTTCTTTTTGCGAAATGAACATATCTATTCTTATATCTGTCGGGAGTTCAGATTAAATGATGAACTCCTTCATTACTATACCTATGCTCGATGTTGTCAAGTTAAGCAATTTGTGATTTTGTTCTCTAATCTAAAACGAAAATTAAAGATGATCAAATCGAGGATTAGGCGATCTGATTTGTCATGCATTTGCGGCATAAAAGACAAGGCTGTTTGCACACAAATATTATTTTTCAACAAAAGAGGGAAACTAGACAAGCGGGGCTAAGATGTACAATGTATTTTCATCCCCTCGCTTCTCTCTTTGGTTGTTTTAGGTATGTGGAACGAGAATCTCTCCTAATCTAAAACTTCCTTGATAAGTCAATCTTACACAATGTTGACCATCTTTTTCACTCACTAACTTATCAGCAAATAAATTTAAAAATGCTGAACTATGATTATGCTAGATAGTTGAACAAGACATTGAAGTAGTAGTAGCGGAATTTAGACTTGCTCGCTTTCCGAAAGACTATTTTTTGGAACATGGGGCTTTTGTTCTATCTTCACTCGCCCTCTTTTCTATCTTTCACTGTTTTTTACTTTTCTATTTTTCTAGTTTTCAAACAGTGGTATGTACAATGAATGAAAGTGTTGCAACCTCAGAAATGGAGCTCCTGACAAAAATAATGCTTTAATGTCCTGCCATTCACAGGACCTCCAAAAATTGCAGTCCCATCAGGTTCTTGCAAGAAGAAAGCATTGTTTCCACTGACTGAACTGATGATGTAAGGCCCTTTCCATAAATTTTCAAACTTGCCTATCGGATAGGTCTATCGGATAGTAACCTAGAGTTTGGTAAAATAGTAAGGCCTACTAGAGGTTAGTGGAGTCGCCAGGTGGAACTTGGTTGTTTTGGGATATATGTGTATGGTCCACCACTAGTACTGAAAAAAACCAATATAAGGGAGTTTTTGTGGTTTTTTTTGAGTTTTATGTGCAGCCTAGGATATAAGAGTGTTATAAACCGGATTCATCATTTTGCTAAGATGGTGAAACAGAGAGTTTACACTAGATGATTCTAAAGGCTGATGGTTTAAGTTAAAAGTTGAAGGACTAAGGAGTCTATAAAAGTTTGCTAGACTGTCATGTACTCAATAGGTCCCACCATGGTCGCCATTATGTTAGGGTCCCGTGATTTGGCTGATTGGCAAGCCAAATGATAGTGTAACATCAAACCAAGCTTTGGAACCCAAGGACCTAGCCTTCCTGGACTCAGAGAGGGCTCTCTCTATATGTGTAAGGGAAATCTGTGTGTTTGCTTGTTATGTTATGATTTTAGGCTAGTTATGGAGTATGTTTTTTGATTTCTGGTTTTCTAAGTTGTGAGGGATGAAACTGATCAAAGATATAAAATAGATAACAAGATGAAGATAAACTGGACTATGGGGTCAAAAAGGTCAAGAAAACCATTAGATGACGATACAAGGCTGTTGAAGGGCCGATTTGATTTCAAGGTAGAAAGGATCTTTGGGCAAAATGGAGTAAATGGACATCAAGTTTGTGAACAACAAAGAGTTTCAAGCATAACTGGTTCGATAGATAACATAAACATGGTAAAGAAAAACCCTTAATCATGCAAAATGTAACTATAAACTAATCAACACATTGAAACAAACATTCCAGCCATGCATAGAAGTATAAGACCCTCTAACTTTGGGAAATGGCTATCAGACTTTGGGGAAAACACATAAGACGGACTAACAACTCAAAATACTATGCCAGAACGCCTAAACACAGTCTTTAAGTTATTGGGCACTTTGACAAACAAGCTTTCATAGTTTTTAGGCAAAGGGCTAGATCGGGACTAGGCCTCCTTGGTTCAAACAAAATGATAATCTTAATCAGTCAAAGAGATAGCTTCATGTATGGAACTATGGATAGTCATAGGTAAGCAGGGCACACCATACATCCTACTCAACATGCATAGAACTATTAATGAAACTAGCAACAATATCCTCAAGTTATTAAAGAGCAGTTAAGAATTCTTTAATACAACTAAGGAAGAAGAAACCATGAAGGCTATGAAGATTCAGGAATTTTGAGGTGCCTCCATGGGCATATCTCAAACTTAATCTCTACTGATCTATAGCAAGCAAGAAACATGTATCATGAATGAAAACTAGAAGACAACAACAAAGCAAGAAACACTATACCATTCTACCATGTCATGGAATCCATCAACAATCCTTCATCATCCATCCAAGAACATTCAAGAGGAAATCCAAAAGCATAACACAAGTATTTTCTCCAAAGCTCATATGACCAATATATTGTTTCTCTTCTCAAGTTCAGCCTTGTTTACAAATGAGAGCTTGTGGAATAAATAGGCTCAAGTGAGGAAAACCTCATGGTTCAACTTCCATCCTCATTGGCCTAATCAAAATATCTAAACTTGTCCTTGAGGCTTTGCAAAGCCCAAGGCACAAAATATCCCATAAAATATCTAAAAAAAATGCTAAAAATGAGAATTATATTGACTTTACATCATTTTCCAAGTGCAAAAATAGCTAAACGCACATTTGGAAAAAGCAGATTTTTGAGGTTCAAAAATTACAAAAATACTTCAAATTTATATCAGAAAAAGGTCCCCTGACTTGCTGGAAACATTTGGCAGCCTTCCTGGTGTCGAAATGAGGCTCATGATAGCTCGTTGGAAAGCTCTGAGTGTCTACTTTCCGGTGCAACTAAAATCACTCCAATCCGATGCCCAGATGCTCTCCAAATCTGCACCTGTATGTAAAAAACCAGAAAAAGACAGTTTGCTGATAGACCAGGCAGAATGTGCAAAATGCGAGCCTTTTTCGCCTTTTTGAAGGGGAAAATGATCTTCAAATGCTCTGAAAATCACTGAGGGCCTGCTCATGAAATTATGGCATCCGATGGTACCATTCTCCTCCCTTGACGAATCCTCAAAATGAAATGGCGAATTTATGAGTTTTTGACCAAAAACCCAAAAATGCCAAAAAACCAAAAGTTTTCAAAATGGGCCCAAAATTGTTATGCATGATCCTCAAGGGTACTTAGCAACATGCTCCGAAGATGAATCCAAAATATCAAGTGCTGATGTGCCTTTATTCTCTCTCCGTGCTGGGCGCTTCCTCTTTGCTTCCTTCAGTTTTGCTTGGGTGGCCTTTAGCTTGCGCCGAGCAAACTGATTCAACTTTTGATAGTGTTGTGTCATCTTCCTTTGCAGCTCCAGGTCTCTGTTTGCCTTTTCAAGCTTCATCTCCAAGTGTTTATTGGCTCTTTCTAGCCATGCCTCCTTATTTTCTTCAATTTCTCGCTCAAGTAATGCAGTGAGGGGAAAGGCTTGAAGATGGGCCTGTTCTTCTTCCTTTTGCTTTTCCAGGGCTCTTTTAAGCCCTATGGTTCTGGGCCTCTTCTGCCTAGGCTGGTCCTCTTCTTCATCTTCATCAAACTCACTGATAAGCTCCTCTATCCTTATGTGTGCTTTAGCAGCCTCATTTTTGTATTTGATTGCTCGTGCCTCATGGACAGCCAAATGGACATTCATTTGTTTATTTTGGATCTCCAAAAAGTGATTGAAGGTCTTTGCCTGATGAAGGTCATTTTCCAATGTTTCAATTTGACCCTCTCGATGGATTAGAAGTTTTTCAAGGATGCGGGCTTCGTTATCGCTGTCATCACTTTGGATTGGAATGACAGCTAATGCACCTCCATGTTTTTGACTCTCTCCAATTTTGCCTTTCCCTTTGAAAGCCAATCTTGCACTCTTCCTTCTTGGCATACTAGTGAGAGATCTCTTGGGCAATTTTCTTTTGCTAGGGACAACTCTTGTCACTTTTGGATTGGCAGCCTTAGGCCCTTTCTTTCTTACTGTGCTAGGCTTTTTTCTTTTGGGAGAAGGAGACATAATGGCTTTACCCTTGTCAATTTCTTGAAACTGTTGTTCTTCTTGAGGCTGTTGTGTGTCCTCTTTAAGTTGCTTCTGCCCCTCAATATTATGAGGCTGATCTGCCTTAAATCCTTATTTCCCTTCATCATCAACCTTATGCTGTTGTTGTGCTTGGATTTCCTATTCATTTTGTGGCTCAAGCTGCTGTTCAAATTCCTGCCCAAACTGCTGTTCATGACCTTCAACATCAGGCTGATGCTCTTCCTCTTGTCCCTGCTTTTCACTTTCACTGAGATGTTGTTGTTCAGGACCTTTTTCTTTTTGCTCCTGTTATTTCCCTTTATCTGCAATTTGCTGCTCTTCACCCACCTCTTCCTGCTGTTCAGACTGCTGCCCCTGTTTACCAACATCAGGTTGTTGGTTTGTTTCTACCTCATGCTCACTGTGTGGCTCAAGCTGCTGTCCATGACCATCAAAATCATGCTGCTGGTTTTCATCATTTTCTTCCTGCTCATCCTCTTCCTCTTCTACCTGTTCATGTCTTTCTTCTTCATGCTGTCCTGATTGTTCTGTAGGAAACTTGAGCCTTCTAGGAGTAGGCCTACTGGACAAAGGTACAGGGCGATGAACAGGCTGGGTGGGAGATATATGGACAGGAGGAACAGTAGAGAAATCTGGGTGGGTGATAAAAACATCCCATGGAACCTCTTTTTTCTCTAGCTGGTGTAGGATGATAATTTTGATCAAATAATGATGGAAAAGGGAAGGTATTTGCAGAGGTGGGGCCCTCTTCTGGACTGTGGATGCCATCTTCTCGAGGCTTTTGCATAAAAAGTAAGGGAGATTTAGCTGCCTGGTTCTAGTGAAATGCATCAATAGTCGGACATGGTAGGCATAAACTCGAGAAAACCTCCCTTCACAAGTAAAATACTTCATTATGACTTTAATTAGAGGAGCATAGCTGTCAAGAAGATAAGAAAAAGGAAAAATAGTAGTGCAAGTATCTCTATGCTCAGGCTTGATGAAAGGCTTGTAATCTTCCAAGTCAAGATGGGTCTGTTTGAACCATTTCTCACCATGATATGGAATCTTGGTGGCTTTCGACACTGATCTTTGAGAAAACTTGAAATCAAGGTCTGCTACCTGGAAATTCTTGTTCTGGATCCTCAGGGTGCATAGGTGTGTCAAGGGCGAGAAACTTTTGACTTCCTGTATCTTCTGGCAGAAATCTAGACAACCTACTTCATGGAAGTTGAAGAGGATGGATGGATGAGAATTAACCTCCTTTGTAGAGATTGGCTCATATCTTTTATGCGAACCACTTCTGCTATCCTGCCTGGGCGACATTTTGACCTAGTTTGTTCTTTCAAAACACCAATTGACCACAAGGCTTTTGAAATGCCTTCTTTACAACAAAATCTGCTTCAGCCTTCTGTCACTTCACTGTTTGATAATGTAGAAATGTTTTGAAGATAGAGTGAAATGCCTTCCTTTGATATAAAGCCATGTCTCTTTAAAAAAAAACCTGCTTCTTGCTTTTGTATATGAATCAGCAAATACTCATAATGACATACACAGTCAAGTCAAAGAAAAAATGGTGAAGACACCTTCCTGTGGGTGGACAAAGGTAAAATACAATCTTCTAAGCTTCAAAATACAGTTTTGTCCTTGTATGCCCTTTACCAGCAGATTTAATCAAAATGAGAACAGTCAACCAGAGTATATCTTATTCAGCCCAAATCCACTGTTATAGGACTAGGTGACAAAGTTTGAGAGGTTTATTTAAGGTGGCAGTGAAGGTCTTGCAACGGTCATAGTACCAACAAAATTTCTTTTAAATAAAACACTGTTCTTCCAAAAAGTGGCTTTTCCACCTTTAAAGTATCTTAGCCAATAGAATTTTCAATAAAAGACCATACAGTGAAAAGGAGACAAATTGCTGGGTAAATTTTCTATGTAAAGTGTCAAGAGATCACCTTGTTCTTGTGAAGTTTGGAGGTCAACAACACATTTTTATCTTTATCGAAAGGTAGACTTTCCAATCATTACAAACCTGCCTTTCCTAGTGTGCCAAATCACTCAACAATCTTATGTCTTATGCAATCAACTCTTAGAGTAAGCATACAGTCAATGCTACAGTTTATGTGACAAGGTGACAGAGTTAAAAATGATCTGTTAACCCCCCTATGAAATTTTTGACAAGAAAATAGGGGGCTAAATTGTTTTCGAGCCTTCAAGGAATGCATTTCCTCTGAAAACACAGTCTCCTTGAAGCCTCTATGTGCCTTTTATCCTTTGATCAAATCCCCTCTGCTGATTTCCCTTATAAAGCCTCTCTGTTGATGAAGAAATTCCCAAAGGCTTGTTTTTCCCTCTTATTTCCCCTCATTTAGCCTCTTTTCATCCCCCTTGTCTTCCCCTTTTATTTCCCTTCTTACCCTTCAGTTTCCCCCAAAATCCCCTTTAATTTTGTCCCCTAGCCTTTGTTGGCCTTTTCTCCCCTTTATCCCTCTATCGTTTCCCTTTAAACCCCTTAAAATCCATTAAAACGGGCCAGAAACCCATTTTCGACCTTATTATAAGGCCTAGCCCCCTTACCGCAAGCCCCTTAACCACTTCCCCACATATGACCCGGCGCTGGGACCAAGCGCTTAAGTCCCGAGCGCCAATCGCAATCGGAAGTCGGGCGAGGGTCCATTTCTTTTGTTACATCATAAAACCCCCGATGCGATTTGATTATATCGTTAAGTCCCCGCTCCGATCTGAACCATTGATCCGCTTAGATCTGATGGTTGTCCGCTAATCGCAAGCCCCCCGTCAATCGCAATCGGAACATTCAAGTGACACCCCCCGATTGATCGCAAGTCTTCCACCCGAGCTCCGATTTAATCCTGACCGTTGATCTCCCCGCCTGATCCGACGGTCCTTCGCTAATCACACCCTGTCTCTCGATCGCCTCGATCGCTCTATCCCTCTGATTACATCTGAACCATTGATCTGATCCCCGATCAGATGGTCAGCGCTCAATCGCATCCTGACCTCCGATCGCAATCGCATCCCCTTCCCTCCATCCTCCAATTTGATCTCCGCCGTCCGTTTCCTCCCAGATCGACGGTCAGTGCTCAATCGCATCCCGACCTCCGATCGCAATCGCATCCCCTTCCCTCCATCCTCCGATTTGATCTCCGCCGTCCATTTCCTCCCAGATCGATGGTCAGCGCTCAATCGCAACTCCCCCCCGATCGCCGATCGCAAGTTCTCTCTCTGTCTTCCGATTAAATCTCCGTCGTCTGTTCCCTGCTGATCCTATGGCTCAGCGTTAATCGCATGCTCTTCGCTCCGTCTCCCGATTCAATCTTGTCTGTCCGTTCAACCCGCGATCTGATGGTCATCGCTCAATCGCCCCCATTCTCAATCGCAATCGGAACTTTCAAAAGGTGTGTTGTGATTGACACCCGCTCCAACCTCCGATTGCGATTGCCCGATTGAATCCTAGCCGTCCATCCTTCCCAGATCTGACGGTTCACATTTATGTTCCCCCTGCCTCCACCGGGTCCCACCTCCATGGCCTCCACTCCATTGTTTTCCGTCATTTCCTTTGTATTTCGACCCAACGCTTGTCTTTGGGTTTTTCACTATGTGTTCATTTCTCCGCTCCTCTCCGTTGTTACCACCGTTCCGCCACTGTTCCTCCGGGTTTTCACTGCATTTCTCCACCACTGCTCGGGTCTTAAACAGAGCTATTTCATTGTGCAGACAGCTCATAAAGGTATTCTCAGCACTGCCAGCAGATCAGCAGATGGTTTCAAAGGGGTTAGTGGTTTCTGTTGACATAATTAGTGTTAACCCGGCAAGTCAAAGGATTCAAGCACTGTTTGAATATTAAGAGCACACCAGCAAAGTCATTACTGTGCTACCTAACAGCAGGCCATTCTCTCCAGACGTACACTTTCCTACAGCAATCTTCATGCCTCCTCGAGCCCTTAAACACATTAATGCACTGACAAAACTTCTCAAGAGACTGTCAAGCAGCATTAAAGAGGAATGGAGAAACCGTGTAGATCTTTCACCAGTTCATCTAGTCCAGAAGGCTAGCGCAGAGCTCCAAGCACCATAAAGGACTTAAAGAACATATCAGAGGTCAATTCCCGGCCTGACAGAGCCTCCAAACAGTCTACAGAGTACTCAGAGCACCGCATATAGCCATTAAGCAGTGTGGGCATGCACACTTCCGCCATTCTCTCTTAATGAGTCTCATTCATTTGCTCATCTACTTCTGTCTCTTCCTCTTCTCCTATAAAAGATCCCCGAGAACGAATTGTAAAGGTTGTTGTTTAGTTGCTGGGCATTTGCTGTTAGAGGGATTCATTTGTCTGTTAGAACAGTCTTGGGAGGGAAGCAGAGTAGTTGTATGTAATAGGCTGGGAGGAGAAGTTGGGATTGTTTTAGCCATTGAGCCATATTGTACATGACTGGTTTTGCATCAATTAATCAAAGCACATTTCACAGGATCCTGGTCTATTACTATTGGTGATGTTTTTCTTAACTCTGTTATTCGCATTTTCATATTGTTTCATGTTCTTCTGGGCTTGCATCAGAATAATGGTATAGGATTCACCCTTGTTAGGTGCCCTATGCTGTCTTCTCTCCTTGCCATCAATGTTTTCTGCTAAAATGTGTTATCCAAGAGTAAATTCATGGGTTTAACGAGTGCAGCGGACGTTATTGCCTGCTGGCTGATGTATGAACTTAGGGGTTTGCTTCTTAGATGTTTCTTTGTAATCTTATGTATGTTTTTCCCTTGGAGTTGCTAAAGCAGATCTAGATTTAAATGACCTCTGGTCTAATCTATAAGCATCCCCTTTGTCTCTTTGAGAGCTGCCTTTGAGTATGTCCAAGCAGGTCTGGAGTTAAATGACCTCTGACCTGATCTATAGACAGAAATTTAGTTGCTTTCCTTCTTTCACTTTCCTCCTTAATGTTCCACCCCACTCTCTAATCTAAATATCCTTTAGTATTAGATTTCTTGCCCTTTGGAAGCCTTGGCTAGTGGATGCAAGTAATTTCCCTCTCATGATTCCATAGCCCAATGGATGGCACGGTCTTGGCCCATTCTCCTTGCTGAAACATCCTGCTGCTTTGTTCCTTTTCTCCCATTGCTTTCCCAGTCCATGATCTCCTAACCAACCCAACAACCCTCCAACCAAATCATTTAAACCCCCCTCTGCGCTTCATAACTAGCCTAATATCTCAATTCGAGCTTTAAAGACATATCATTCTTTGCTCTATTGGAGAGATCCCTCTTCGGGTCCAGGAGGGCTAGATCCTAGGGCCCCAAAGTGGTTCTGATGTTGTCTCATCTTTTGGTCTTGCCAATCTAGCCAAAACATGGGAACCCCAACATAATGGCGACTCCACAGGGGACGAATCTGAGAGTCAAGAACCGCTGATAGTTGGTCTATTTCCCATTGTCGTCACCAACATAATGGCGACTCCGCTGAGGAACAGATCAGTCAGCTTTGATTTGGTAAACCACTGTGGTGGACAGTAAGTTGTGAATCATCCACCTGGCGACTCCACAATTCTTGAATGATAAGAAGACTCCACCGGTAATCAGCTGGCCACTGACTATTTGTGGTTTCACATAACACTCCATTGGGAGACCATGTCGCAGTACAACATCATCCATGCCGAAGATCCAGTCACTTCACTAATAGAGGACTCTGTACAATGTGTGGAAATAGATCCGAGCCTCATCAGTGCTCTTTGCTGAGGGAAACTGAACTGTCACCCACTGGCCTTGGTCAACTTATGATAAGTCAGTTGAAAGATAACCTCTGAGAGTAGGGAGATTAGTACTCTTTGAAAAACAACCATTATTTCTTTTTCCTGTGTAATGACATGACTTGTCAGCCTTTCTTCAATTTGGTTTTGTTGGAACAGCAGGCTGTATATAACTAGAATTGTTTTCACTAATGACATGTCTCCCAAAGTTTTAGAACTTCATATCATGACCTTTTTATATCTCTGTGTTGAGAAGATAAGTATGTGGGCTGTGAAAAAGCAGCTATGATTACTTACAGACACCAAGGTTCCTTTTGGCCACTTTCTTCTAATGGAGCTCTGAAGTCACCAAACTTGCCGCATCTAAAGGATATACCTGTCTTTGTGGTGGAGTGTGGATTGCAACAACTAGACTTATACTCGCGCTTTGACTGATACCAAGATGTCTTAAGTTTGGGACTGTATACTACTTTCCTGCCTCTTCTTTATGTTTATCCAGAGACCATGGACTGTTTTTCACATTTCAATAGGAACAAAAGAACATACAGGGGTCTTTTCACTGAAGTATTTTCTTGCTCAAGACTGATTGAAGCTATCCATATTTACACCCCTGCAGAGATATTTGTTATGATAGCTTTGATTGAGGAGTCCCTTTTTATGCTCTCTGATGATGACTGAAACCTCAAATGATTCTCTTTACCAAACCACAAACCCTGTTTTCCTTTGTCTTGCACATTTCAGATCTTAGTCCTGTTATGATCATTACTCACACTCAGAAACCTAGAGTCACTGTTTTACTGTCTAGTAAAAAGCAAACCTGTGCTTACAGTAAGTTTTGCAATCCTTGAAGTCAATATTGGCCATCGCCCTCTGCTTGTAGATGAAGGAGGCGCCTTAACCCTCTGCTTGTAGATGAAGGAGGTTCTTGGCCATGACAAATTACCAATTTGTTTGACAGTGGTGGCTTTCTTCTACTGTGATTTCATGCTGAATGGAAGCTGCAAGGTCTTGATGAGTAACTCCTTACCTTTCAGATGTATCTTAGGCTCATGTTTGACATTCAGAAGCAGCTGTTGTTGTAAATGTGTATTCAAGAATTTTCTCCTGAGATGAAGTTATATTTCCTTCCTTTGTAAAATCCATAAAACACTGTAAAACACCTAATAATCAGCTTGAGACTGTGGTCTATGCAGTGCTGAGACTTAGGGGTGTGTAAGTAGCGCGACTTAGGGCTGTAATCAATTTCATTTGCAGAGTGGGAGGTCTGTCATGAATGGTCTGTATTAGATGGAGGTTTTTTTGGCTTTTTGATGTTTGCCAAGGGTAAAATGCCTTAAAGCGCCACTTCCTAACTTAGGGGGGGCTTTTGAAACAGTCATTGGGTTGTCCTTTAAGATCTGATGGGCAGATAAGTAGGTCTAAAGCTAGATAGAATAGTGATGATGAGTTTTAACCTTGACATGGGCGGACTGAAAAGTAGGAAAGGCGAAGAAAGTTTTATGAGGGTTTTCTAGATGACAAATTGACATATGGAGATCATCTTCTAGAAAACTCAGCTATGGATCTAGTCATCATTAACAAGTGAAAAATACTGATGACTAACACCTCCAACATTGTAACTCATGAAAATTCTCTTCCACCTTGTGCTCCTGAAATGAAGATGGGCTGAATAAGTGAACATGATAGGAAAAAAGGCCTATCCCACGCTGTCCTCCTCTCCACTCATGATAAGTGTAGAGGGCATGTTGATCTTGGGTTGAGACATGATTTCCCTCCAATGGAAAGAAGAAGATTGAGCCTCCAAAGACTCTTCCTCCAAAATCATGAGTCATTCCAACCCAAACTATTCCATTCAAGATGAATGGCACATCATCACCACATGGCATCCAAATTAGAAAATGGCTGAAGGTTATGTGCAAGTTTGGATGATACATATGGTCTCTCTGGTGGATACAACACAGTTCTCCGAACTGCTACTTGATAATGCCAAATTAATGTATAGATGAGCTACTATCATCATAAACATTGGCGCTAAAGTGACCAGGAAACCCAAAAATACTCTTGCTCTTTTGAGGAGCAATGCACTATGCAAACATGGTGAGAAAGTAAAAATAATCAATAGAGTAATAAAAAAGTATAGAAATGCATTCTCTACCATACATAGTGAGTGGGATGAAATTGATATCCTCCAATAAGTCCTCCCATGAGAATCTACTCATAGAAATCTGCAAGAAGAAGGAGTACCTCCCCCCTTTGGAATATCTCATCCTTAAGATCATGCTCCTAAGTGACAAAATTGTGGGCCTCTGTAATAAGGCTCCATGACACCTCTATTTGACATTCCATATGCCAAATTCATCCACCATCATGATTCTATGTGAGAAGATCTTCCTCCAACATGGAAGTTTCTCATTATCCTCCAATACTGAAGGGTAGCCTCCTTGCACCATGAATGTGCCTTTCTTTTCTTTAGAAATATCATTAAAAGTATGGGAAGAATTTTGCCCATACTCTCCCAAGTGTAACCATAGCAACAAAAATTTTTTTTGCTACCTCATCCCTCCATCATACAAGCTTCCTTTGAGCAAAAACATATCAGTAATACATGGAAGCAAGATACCATAAAAACAAGTTGCCAAATGACAACCGAAGAGTGAATCTTGGCCCCTCTCATGGAACCAACGTAGTGCACCCTTGGCCTACATCAAAATAAGAATTAACAAGTTCTTTACCAGCCACTTGTTTTCTGCCATAGTCATATCATAAGATGAAAAAATGAAGTCACAATATGGTGCCATTGGTGCACACCAAGAGACATATGGCTTCCCCCACAGCTCATCAAAAGGGTAGCCAATATCAATGCCACAAGTAGCGGCAAGTACATCATCATATAACATACAAGAAGAGATGATTCTTATTATTAAATCATGATGCTCAAATAATGGAAATAAGTACAAAAAAAAATATTAAATGATACCTCCCCCATCATGTACTTGAGGCCTTGAGCTGAAATGGCTCAACTAGAAATTCTCCCTCACTCCCAATGAGTAGGAAAATGGCTGTGAAATCCTCACCATCCAAGCTATGCATCTCTCCATATGCTGATATATTTCATGCTGAATGCCCTCCCAAATGAACTCCTCCATCAACTGGAAATATGCATCAAGGTGCATAGAAGAAAATCCCTCATGTGCTGCATGTAGCAGCTTCTCCTTGAGACTAGAAGATCTAGTCAAGAAGATCCTACCATAGGAATAGATGACCACATCTCTCACCATGTATCTATCATCTCCATCCAGGTCATCAAGAATCATGCATGCACCAAGATCCTTGGAGTACTCTACCAAAAGCTGAGAACTCCAATAAGGATCAATCCTCCTCAGTGACATCACTGGTGATCTGGCATGTGAAGCTCCACTCATGCTGCTGCCTGCTAATTTGAAATCCCCCATGCCAAATTTCTCTTCAAAACTCTTCACCTCTCCAAAATCCAAGAGTGGTGAACCCAAAGACAAGATATCTCTCATCAACTGAAGATCAGGTGGCCTCCCAGGTGGAACGCTTCCATGAAGTGAGACATCAATGTCAAGAGTAGATTGCATATATGATTGGGCAACCTTGCCCTTGCCCTTACTGCATAAATCAGTTTGCCTCTTCCTTGCATTAGATTTTTGAAATAGAGAAGGGTGTGTACTCCTCATCAACTGATGTTGCTCTTCCTCCCATCCTTCTCCTTCCAGCTGCAATGCTGCACAATCATGTTGCTCACTGATTGTGCTTGGACCTCTACGTATGAGATCCTGCAGAAATTCTTGCAAAGATACAAGAATCCCTCTTGTGGGAGAATGTGCTCCTCCCCCCTCTGCATGAGGCACTGGATATGCTCTAGATGTGACAGCGTTGTTGCCTTATCCTCCATCAATGTGTGTAGGCAACATCTCAACAATTAGATCCCTTTGCAAAAAAGTGATCCCCATGCCCTCTTGTTCAAGAATATGAACTGGAAGTTTTTCTTCTGGCAATATGTAATGCAAGATATTAGCTCCTCTCATGGTTTTCTGAAATGGAGTTTCATCCATCACATGCAAGGGTTTTGTTTTCTCAAGTTTTCCTTGCTCATGTATCTTAGGAAGTTTTTCACCAAACTTCTCCATTAATTTTTTTATGAATCTTTCATAAGAGAGAGTATTGGCATTCTTTAAGGAATAATATTCAAAATATCCACCATTAATGAGCCTTACCTCTTAAATGCAGTGCTGAAACTCTGATAGCTTCATCTTTGGTAATGTTGATCAACATTTAACATAAGTCACTGATGTTATTAAAGGTTGATAAGTTATGTATGGAACTTCATATCAAATGGTGGAATATTTGAAGAGTTGGCTAGAGTGAAGTGGCAACAGTAAAGCAGGAACAGGAAGTAACGTGGCAGAACTAACGTGTGGGCCCTAAGGATCGGTATGCTATGTTTCAAATTAGTCTTATGGAAAATATGTTCAAAAATCATGTGCTTCATATAGCAAAAGGTAAGGTAAAGTCCTTTAGGTTAATTGGTGCCGAGGCCCATACCAGTATTAGACCCAGCACGCGGCGTCCACCTGTGTCCAGCTCACGCCAAATCCCTATACGCCACGTGCCCCATTGTCAGCGTCCTTACGACGCTTACCCTATCTACTTCACCTCTTTTTCCCTCTACTGTTACCCTCCTAAGGCTTTGAAATGCATTTAAACGAGCTAAAAACCCACTTTAGGCTTTGTAATAGGGCCTAGCCCCTTTTTCAGTTAAACCTTAACCACTTCCCCATAACCCTTGCCCACGACCAAGAACTTAAAGCCTTGGGGGGCCAATCGAAAAGCACATATCGCAATTTCACATGTTCGTGCCCGATCAATCTATCACAAATATTTGCGATGCGATCCACCCATCGCAGAACCGCCCCGTCGCAAAAGCGCAAAGCACAGTTTTCTGTTGGTGCCACTTTCCATCATCGCACTTTCTGCATTTGCGATTTGTGATCATCGCAAATCACACCCATCGCAAATTTCACCCATCGCAGATCCGCCCCATCGCAAAAGCGCAAAGCGCAGTTTTTTGATTGGTGCCACTTTTCGCCATCGCACTTTCCGCCTTTGCGGGTTGCGATCATCGAAAATCGTACCCATCGCAGATCCGCCCCATCATAAAAGCGCAAAGCACAGTTTTCTGATTGGTGCCACTTTCCGCCATCGCACTTTCCGCCTTTGCGATCCGTGCTTTCCGTATTGGGTCCCACCTCGTACGTTCATTCCCGTACCCCTCATGCGCATTTCCGTTGCATTTCATGTGTTTCCTTTGCATTTCCACCAAATTCTGAAGGTTTCACATTTTATGTTAAAATTTCAATGTTTCATATGTATTCCGTCATGTGCATAAGTTATTCCACAGACCATTCTCCACCGTCGATCCCCACCACTAGACCACGATCGAACGACGATGCATTTCCCCACCAAACCCTATCATACACCATACCATTGCCTTTTTCACCGTTTTTACGCAGAAAACACTGTTATGCTATATTTTCTACCACCACCTTAATTTTTACCCCGGTCCACCATGCAGTGCTGTCATTCCTCATTATCCCCCACCACTTCCACCTCCTCGTGCATGGTTTTCTTAACAAGTTTGCGGATTTTGCAGGGTTTTAGCGATGGAAAAATTATCATAATATACAGCCTGGACTGTAGTAGTAGAGCACATCAAAGGGCTACTCTACAGAAGCTGCAATTATGAAGAAAAGTCCCGGGAGCTGTCTCGACATGGCATCCATGGAAGAAATAGGGTTCAAAATCCACCAAACCCTTCAGAATCATTCAAGGAACAGATTTTTGCAGATGAAGACATTAATGACGAAGCAAAGAGTATCAGTCGAAGACCTATGAATTCAATGTTTGGCACGAAAGATTTTAAATTCAAATTCAAAACTTGAAAATAGAGAGTACAATGCACAAGAGAACTATGCCCTCCAGAGCAGCCGGCAAAAATGCGCTCAATTCGCCATCCGGATCGCCAACTCATCAGTGAACATCCCACCATCAACATCAGCAACGACCTCAACCCTTCCACACCGATGAAATCATGTCAAATCATGATTGAGCCTCAGCGGCCCATTTACTTTTTACTGAATTAGTTACTTTTAAGTTTCGAGTGGGCTGTTTACTCCACTCCAGCCTTTTACTGTTACCGGACTTTTTTTTAATTTACTGTTTTAAAAACGGCCAAGGGCCTAACTATCCATGATGGGAGGCCTTATTCCTCATCATAAGTTTTGTGGTTCTGATAAGGAACTTTAACAGATTTTGGTCACGCGAAGAAGATATTCTCTCAAAAATATCTTCTCGCTGAGATAGGAAGAGGTCTATATAAGGAAGATCGAATGAGAAAAACAGGTTCCAGATTTCCTGAAGAAAATGGCAGTGTAAAAGTTTTTGTATGCTTGTCGTGGAATTATCAATTCAAATACACAGAGCCCATGGGGTTTCAGCGAAGAGAAGTTCTAGTTATGTATGAGGATTCCAGTCTTAATGCTATATAGTTCGTGACTCTTTCTTTGTGATGTTGTATCATTGTTCTCTCCACTGTTTTCAATTTCCTTTTATCGTGTCTTGGAATGCGAGTAACTTGCCACCTCGGGTATGAATTTATCACTGTCTGATACTCATGCTTTACTGGTCTATGTTTCTTTAAATATGGCTCATACACGATATGTCGTTCCGCTTAACACATCATTCATGTTTCCTCTGTATTAAACATCGTGGAATGTTACTCTCACTGAACTGATTGATATGTATGGATTCTTAGTTCCTAAGCCCATATATGTTGAAATATGTTTTCTGAGCACCATTTCATTGGTATTTAGTACTCCCCTTTCACTTTCTGCGCCCCAAATATTTTTCTATTTAAAATACCTATATGTCTTTGAGAAAATGGCCCTCTCTGATGAAAGCTGTCTCTAAGTTGTCTGAAGTATATATGTATTGAAGATTCCCTTGTCTTTACAGTGTATTTATGATTTGCTAAATCCAAAGGTAATTTGGTCCCATCCATATGATGATGCTTTGCACAAGTTGAAAAGGTAGAGAGTCCTAAGCTGATAATAAGCCTGAAATATACTTTATACTCCCTACTGTTTAAGATTTCCTAGGCACTGGTCTTTGGAAATGTTGTCTCTAGGAGCTACAACATCTTTCTGGTGCCGTTGCTGGGGAAGAAGTCGAAATAAATTAAAATCCCTGGGCCTCGACAAACCTATTCACTCTTCAGTTAGGTGAGCATGAAGAGTTGAGAGTTGTACATTCCTCACCTTGGCAACTCCACATTTGTGTTGTAAGTTAATTTGTTTGCATTCCTAGCTCCTCGTAAGATGCACCTGAGGTCAGATACATCTCAGCCAAAGACACCTTCTGTGTCTGACCTGGAAAGGAACCTACATAGGAGGGGCTGGAGGGAAAGGCAGTTAGTTCATACCGAGATTCCTGAATTCTCCCTAGAAAACTTTCCATATCTTCCGTCCTCTTCCTCTCAAATCACCCAAATACAAGGCCCTGACTCCATCATAAGAGATACTGGTTACTATTCAAAGAGCCCACCTCGGGGAGGTGTCCATATCAAATATGAAGCCGAGTCTAGCAATACTTCGCATTACTCTTTCCACCCTACCCCTGAAGTTGAGGAGATTAAGGAAGTTACTGAAGTATCTGCGGTTCACAGCCCGACATTCTCGTCAACCCCTCAAGCCGTTGTTCACTACATCCCCATCATTATCCATACTTCACTTCCACCTTCTCCTCCTCCTCTTACATCTCAGATTCTTGCATTACCTCCACCTCCTCCTCCAATGGCTAATGTCCCTAGTTTCCTACAAAACATATATGCTCCTTTGGAGCTACCTGCAGTACTAAATGACTTGCCACAAGACTATTTGAAGATTCTACCCAGATTCAATGGTGAGAATGAGATTGAAGCCCAGAAACATATCGAAGTCTTTTTCTCTTTCGCAGAGAATTTCAACGTGGAACATCTGGATGTGGTCCTAAGGATGTTCGTACAATCCTTAGATGGGGAAGCTAGAAAATGGTTCAAGACACTTGGAGCTCGTTCTATCAACACATGGGAGGGAATGGAGGATGCTTTCATCAAAAAATGGGGAGAAAAGAAAGATCATGGTAATGTTCTTACCGAATTCAACACTCTAAAAAAGAAACATAATGAAGGGGTGTCAGAGTCTATCAGAAGATTTAACAAATTGTACCTGAGTCTCCCCACCAATATGAAGCCTCACCAGACCGCTGCCAAGGTCATTTTTGTGGCAGAATTTGATTCTGAATTCGGTTTCTCATTGAGAGAAAGAAAGCCATCCACTCTGGACGATGCACAGACGGACGCACTGGAGATAGAAGAAAATTTTGTCTCTACTGGCAAATCCAAAGGGAAACAGGAACGGGATGTTAGAAGGAGGGGAAAAGAGGAAGTATCCACCTCAAGCCAAGACAGAGATTCAGCTAATGACACGATTGAAGAAATGAACAAGATGATCAAGAATCTCTCAAGTAAGTTGATCAAGCTTGAGATGGAGGCCAAGAATTCACCCTCAAAGAATTTCCAGAATGCTCCAAACAGAGGTTTTAACCCTCAATACAGAAAGCCGCCCTTGCAGATACTGCAAAGGGGGCAGAAGGAGCAACAAGATCAGGTACCGCATCCTTTATACTTGGAAGGGCAAGTAGAAGGTTCTATCGAAGACATTGCTTGTGAGCAAGAAGAGACATGTCTTGTTTTCTCAGACCATGATGACATTGAATGTCATGTTCATGAAAGTGGCGAGGAGGAAGTACAAACTCACTCAGAAGTCAAAACTAACGAAAGCACTGAGGATCCGGAGATTGACAACTACTGCAAGCAGTTTGTTGACTTCATGCAGGCTCAGTTTAACAGGAAATATGACCTCAGGTCCTCCAGAAAGATAACCCACACTCAAGATGAAGAGGAGGACACCCCAAAAGTCAGCACCTACACAGAAGGAGTTTAACACTCAAAAACCCCCAGAAAAAGATAAGAGGCCCCTCAACCAAACCCTGCAACCTGATGCTCTAATGCCTTCATCCTCACAAGTAACTGCACCCCCTAAGGTCGAGCCCATCCTAAAATAAGTTAAGCCTCCCCTCCAGAGAAAAGATTCAAAAGAAAAAGAGGTGTCAATAGATAAGCTGTCATCTATCTTTAATTTACAAAAAGAACTTGAAAAAGTGAAAATCCCAGTTCCTTTGACTGAGTTGTTAAAACAGCCAGCATATCAGTCCTAAGTCACATCCTTCATGCTTCCCCCAAAAATAATACACATCCCTGACAGTCTCAACTTACAAGAAGAAAGACCTATGGTAGTGTTTGGTCCACATGTCGAAGAATTAGACCCCTCTACACCTCCCTTTTACGTGTCTTTGGTGATCCATGAACTATTACTCCACAATTGTATGTTAGACTCTGGAGCCTCCCACAATCTAATGCTTCTGTCTATCATGGAACAATTAGGACTCCAGATCACTCGTCCATATCAGGACCTATACTCATTTGACTCCAAAAGAGTTAAGTGCTTGGGCATGATTAAGGACCTGGTGGTCAACCTGGCCCAAATCCCAGCTAAAAGTGTAGTAATGGACATCGTGGTGGCTGACATTCCAGCCCATTTTGGTATGCTACTATCAAGGTCCTGGGGAACAAAAATTGGCGGGTCAATTAAACTAGATCTAACATATGCCACCATCCCAATTTTTGGCGGGCAAGAGAGGAGAGTATACAGGGAGACCAGATTTGTAAAAACGGTTACCAAAGTTGACTGTTCAGAAAATTCACCGGTCTACAGTAAGGATAGAGATTTTTTGTGCTTGATGTTAGAAGAAGATTATAGTTATGCCTAGGAACCTTCCTTATGTCAAATAAGGACTCAACAATCCCCAGAAGGTCTTGAAACAGGGGTATGGACTCTACATTTCGATGGGGCAAATTCGAAAGAAGGTAATGGTGCTGGAGTTTTATTGATTTCCCCTACAGGAAAATGGGTCCCACTGTCCTTCAAATTAGAGTATGAAGTCACCAATAACGTGGCTGAGTATGAATCACTTTTGTTGGGGCTACAGGCAGCCAGGAATATGAATATACAAACCCGGAAGGTCTTGGGTGATTCAAAATTAGTGGTCCGACAGATCAGAAATCAATGTCAAGCTAAACATCCTCGTTTAAGAGCTTACATGAATGAAGTATGGGACATGGTGGAGAACTTTTTCTCAGCTTTTAATATTCATTTCATGCCCCAGGAGTAGAACAGGATGGCAGATTCACTTGCAGTAGCTGCTAGCACCTTCCGGCCACCCCAAAATCCCCTCCTGAGGTATGAGATAGAAGTAAGGTACCGACCTTCGATTCCAGACAATGTCAAACACTGGCAAGTGTTGAGGACGATGAAAAAGTGAAAAGGTTTCTAGAGACAGTTGGGGAGTTCTCTAATATGGAAATCGACTGTTGTGAGGGGGATGATGTTGAGAACCAATCAGAAAACAAGTGGGAAGAAAAAATGGCCGGGAGAAAAGTGTTACAGCTAAAAGGGAAATGTCATCCCTAGAGGCCTGGTGCCCCTAGAAAGGCTGTTTGACAAAAATGATGTCCCCAGGCAGCCTAGTAAAATGACAAATGAAAACCAGGTAGAAGACCTAAATCTAGGTACTGAGGCTGAACCCAAAATTGTGAAATTATCTAGAAAGGTCCCGGACGAATATAAGGAGAAGTACCTACAATTATTCAGTCTTATAGGGATGTATTTGCATGGTCCTATCAAGACCTGAAGACGTTTGATATCAGCATTTTGCAGCATGAAATTCCCCTGAAGGCAGATGCAAGGCCTCACAAGCAGAAGCTCAGACAAATAAACCCTCTACTACTCCCCTCCATTGAGAAAGAAATCAAGAAGCTGTTAAAGGCTAGAATAATTGTGCCATTGAAGTACTCTGAATGGGTGGCAAATCTAGTCCCTGTCCGAAAGAAAAATGGAGAAATAAGGTTGTGTGTGGATTTCAGAAATTTGAATAGAGCCTCCTTGAAAGACAATTACCCATTACCAAAGATGGACCACATTCTGCAGAAAGTGGTGGGGGCCTCTAGGATGTCTATGATGGATGGTTTTTTGGGTTATAACCAGGTGGCTGTACTCCCAAAAGACCAGAAGAAGACTGCTTTCACCACGCCCTGGGGTACATTCATGTACTCTAGGATGCCTTTTGGGCTGATTAACGCAGGAGCCACATTTCAGAGGGCTATGGACATAGCTTTTGTTGGGGAACAAGATAAATTTCTGGTGGTCTATCTGGACGATATTACAGTATTTTCGAAAGATGACGCCGAGCACATTCAACATTTACAGAGAACTTTTGAGAAATGCAGAAGGTATGGTCTTTCCCTAAATCCTCAGAAATCTTTGTTTGCATTAGAAGAGGGTAAGCTCCTAGGACACATTGTAACTAAGGATGGGGTCAAGATTGATCCAAAAAGAGTGGAGGTTATAAATGGGATCTCCCTCCCTAGGAATAAGAAAGAAGTCCAGGTGTTCTTAGGGCGTATCAATTTTCTGAGAAGATTTATCCCTAACTATGCTGAGATAGTTAGGCATATAACAGATATGTTAGAAAAGAATAATGAGGTGAAATGGTCACCAGAATCGAGGTAGGCCTTTGCCAGGATAAAGAATGCATTTGCTGAGGCTCCTGTGCTGGCAAGGCCAGATTTCACTGAACCATTTATGATTTTCTCTTTCGCATCACCTCATACGATAGCTGGAGTTCTCCTACAGAAAACGAGGATGGGTATGAACAACCCATTGCTTTATTTAGTCAGGTGCTTCACGACGCAGAATTGAAATAAAATATATTGGAGAAGCAGGCCTATGCCCTGGTAAAGTCCCTCAAGGAATTTCGCATGTATATTCTGCAGTCTCACATTACTGCATTTGTACCCATCGCAGCGGTTAAAGATATCCTCGTTCAGGGTGAAAGTGAAGGAAAAAGGGGTAGGTGGATTGCAAAGATACAGGAATATGATCTGGACATCAAACCCACTAAGTTGATTAAAGGGCAGGGGCTAGCAAGAATTTTATCAGAGTCAAATCATCAAGCTTTGGGCATCAATTTATCTATGATTGCAAATGAGGATTCCGAGGAATAGACAGGGCATCAAGAAGTGGAAATGGCCACTCAGAAAATACTGATGAAGTATCTTACTAGTCCTTGGTACAAAGAAATAGTTGAGTATCTCCTAACACTCAGCTGTCCAGCCACCTATGATAAATCAAAATACATAGCATTGAGGCTGAAATCACAAAAGTATACGGTTGCTAATGGTCAGCTATATTGGAAAGATCTTTCAGGCATACTGTTATTATGCCTCACAGAAGGCAAAGTGGAGAACATAATGACCGAATTTCATGAGGGAATCTGTGGAGGACATTACAGCTGGAGGAGCACAGCTCAGAAAATTCTGAAGGCTGGTTTCTACTGGCCTAAATTGTTTGGAGACGTCTTTTCTTGGGTTAGAACATGTGACAAATGTCAGAAATTTGCTAAAAAACAAAAGTTAGCGGCTCTGCCCCTGATTCCTGTACACGTCGATGAACCTTTCAAACAGTGGGGAATTGACTTCATAGGCGAGATCCACCCGCCCTCAAGTGGACAGCACAAATGGATCCTGACTGCCACGGATTATTTCACGAAATGGGTGGAATCCATACCTGCGCGAAATGCTACAGACACGGTGATAATCAAATTCATGGAAGAGAACATTATATTCAGGTTTGGATGCCCTGCTAGAATAGTCACTAATAATGCACAAGCCTTCAAATCTACAAAATTTGTGAATTTATGTCAGCAATATAATATCTCTCTGGGTCACTCTACAGCTTACTACCCACAGGGAAATGGTTTGGCGGAATCATCAAATAAAACGCTAGTGAGAGCTCTAAAGAAGACAATAAATGAAAACCAGAGGAATTGGGATTCCCAACTGAAGTTTTCTCTATGGGCAAATAGAATTACCAGTAAAAGAGCAACTGGGAAATCTCCATACGAATTGGTATATGGATGAGCAGCTGTGTTCCCTATACAACTAGCCTTGCCTGTGGCTCGATTCATGTAAGAGAGTCAGGATGAACCCGATGACATTACCAAGAGAATTAACCAGCTGGTGGAGCTCGAAGAAACACGTAATCAGGTGAATCAGAGGCTAATAGAATACCAGGAGAAAATGAAAGAGTTGTTTGATCAACATACTAAAGACAGAAAGTTGCAGGTACAGGACCTAGTACTCAGGTGGGACGTGCGAAGGGCTGATAAAGGAAAGCACGGTAAATTTGACCCCCTTTGGTTCGGCCCTTTCAAAATTGCAGAACAAGGTGGCAACAATATTTTTAGGCTGGAGAATTTGCAGGGGGATTTGCTGGATGCCCCTGTCAATGGTCAATTCCTCAAGACTTATTTTCAGTACTGATCCGGGCCGAGAGGGCCCGATGTATCATATTGTATATTATTTCCTATTTTATTCCTTGTTTTAATAATGTGTGTTGGTTGAAGAATCATGAAGAGAAGAGGTAAAAAGCCAAAAGGGATGAGAAGTGGTGTTCACAGAAGACTAACAGGCGGTCTGCGTAGTTCTCAACACATTCAAAGATGAACGTGCCGTCCCCAGGTGGAGCCAATGTTGATCAACATTTAACAGAAGGCACTGATGTTATTAAAGGTTGATAAGTTATGTATGGAACTTCATATCAAATGGTGGAATATTTGAAGAGTTGGCCAGAGTGAAGTGGCAACAGTAAAGCAAGAACAGGAAGTAACGTGGCAGAGCTAACGTGCGGGCCCTAAGGATCGGTATGCTATGTTTCGAATCAGTCTTATGGAAAATATGTTCAAAAATAATGTGCTTCATATAGCAAAAGGTAAGGTAAATTCCTTTAGGTTAACTGGTACCGAGGCCCGTACCAGTATTAGACCTGGCACGCGGCGTCCACCTGTGTCCAGCTCACACCCAATCCCTATACGCCACGTACCCCATTGTCAGCATCCTTACGATGCTTACCCTATCTACTTCACCTCTTTTTTCCCTCTACCGTTACCCTCCTAAGGCTTTGAAATGCATTTAAACGAGCTAAAAAACCACTTTAGACTTTGTAATAGGGCCTAGCCCCTTTTTTGGCTAAACCTTAACCACTTCCCCATAACCCTTGCCCATGACCAAGAACTTAAAGCCTTGGGGGGCCAATCACAAAGCGCATATCGCAATTTCACATGTTCATGCCCAATCAATCTATCGCAAATATTTGCGATGCGATCCACCCATCGCAAATCCGCCCCATCGCAAAAGCGCAAAGCGCAGTTTTCTGTTGGTGCCACTTTCCGTCATCGCACTTTCTGCCTTTGCGATTTGCGATCATCGCAAATCGCACCCATCGCAAATCGCACCCATCGCAGATCCGCCCCATCGCAAAAGCGCAAAGCACATTTTTCTGATTGGTGCCACTTTCCGCCATCGCACTTTCCGCCTTTGCGATTTGCGATCATCGCAAATCGCACCCATTGCAAATTGCACCCATCGTAGATCCGCCCCATCACAAAAGCACAAAACGCAGTTTTCTGATTGGTGCCACTTTTCGCCATTGCACTTTCCGCCTTTGCGATCCGCGCTTTCCGTTTTGGGTCCCACTTCGTACGTTCATTCCCGTACCCCTCATGTGCATTTCCGTTGCATTTCATGTGTTTCCTTTGAATTTCCACCAAAGTCTGAAGGTTTCACATTTTACGTTAAAATTTCAATTTTTCATATGTATTCCGTCATGTGCATAAGTTATTCCATGGACCATTCTCCACCGTCGATCCCCACCACTAGACCACGATCGAACGGCTCGCGATGCATTTCCCCACCAAACCCTATCATACACCGTACCATTTCCTTTTTCACCATTTTTACGCAGAAAAAAATGTTACGCTATATTTTCTACCATCGCCTTACTTTTTACCCCGGTCCACCATGCAGTGCTGTCATTCCTCATTATCCCCCACCACTTCCACCTCCCCATGCACGGTTTTCTTAACATGTTTGCAGATTTTGCAGGGTTTTAGCAATGGAAAAATTATCATAATATACAGCCTGGACTGCAGTAGCAGAGCACATCGAAGGGCTACTCTACAGAAGCTGCAATTACGAAGAAAAGTCCCGGGAGCTGTCTCGACATGGCATCCATGGAAGAAATAGGGTTCAAAATCCACCAAACCCTTCAGAATCATTCAAGGAGCAGATTTTTGCAGATGAAGACATTAATGACGAAGAAAAGAGTATAATTCGAAGACCTATGAATTCAATGTCTGGCACGAAATATTTTAAATTCAAATTCAAAACTTGAAAACAGAGAGTACAATGCACAAGAGAACTATGCCCTCCAGAGCAGCCGACAAAAATGCGCTCAGTTCGCCACCTGGATTGCCAGCTCATCAGTGAACATCCCACCATCAGCATCAGCAACGGCCTCAACCCTTCCACACCTATGAAATCATGTCAACTCATGATTCGGCCTCAGCGGCCCATTTACTTTTTACTGAATTAGTTACTTTTAAGTTTCGAGTGTGCTGTTTACTCCACTCCAGCATTTTACTGTTACCGGACTTTTGTTTAATTTCCTGTTTTAAAAACGGCCAAGGGCCTGACTATCCATGATGGGAGGCCTTATTCCTAATAATAAGTTTTTTGGTTCTGATAAGGACCTTTAACAGATTTTGGTCATGCAAAGAAGATATTTTCTCAAAAATATCTTCTCGCTGAGATAGGAAGAGGTCTATATAAGGAAGATCGAATGAGAAAAACAGGTTCCGGATTTCCTGAAGAAAATGGCAGTGTAAAATTTTTTGTATGCTTGTCGTGGAATTATAAATGCAAATACACAGAGCCCGTGGGGTTTCAGCGAAGAGAAGTTCTAGTTATGTATGAGGATTCCAGTCTTGATGCTATATAGTTTGTGACTCTTTCTTTGTGATACTGTATCATTGTTCTCTCCACTGTTTTCAATTTCCTTTTATCGTGTCTTGGAATGCGAGTAACTGGCCACCTCGGGTATGAATTTATTGCTGTCTGATACTCATGCTTTACTAGTCTATGTTGCTTTAAATATGGCTCATACATGATATGTCGTTCTGCTTAACACATCATTCATGTTTCCTCTGTATTAAACATCGTGGAATGTTACTCTCACTGAACTGATTGATATGTATGGATTCTTAGTTCCTAAGCCCATATTATGTTGAAATATGTTTTCTGAGCACCATTTCATTGGTATTTAGTACTCCCCTTTCACTTTCTGCGCCCCAAATAATTTTCTGTTTAAAATACCTATATGTCTTTGAGAAACTAGCCCTCTTTAATGAAAGATGTCTCTAAGTTGTCTGAAGTATATATGTATTGAAGATTCCCTTCTTGTCTTTACAGTTTCTTTATGGTTTGCTAAGTCCGAAGGTAATTTGGTCCCATCCATATGATGATGCTTTGCACAAGTTGAAAAGGTAGAGAGTCCTAAGCTGATAATAAGCCTGAAATATACTTTATACTCCCTACTGTTTAAGATGTCCTAGGCACTGGTCTTTGGCAACTCAAGGCTGTCTCTAGGAGCTACAACAGGTAATATGGTGCAGCTGCAAATAGGAGTTTAGTTCCTTCACCCAAGCTCCAACTGAACATGTAGGTGATCCGACAAAAGTAGATAGAATAAATCTATCTTCATTCTGATGCTGGCTCTTCTCCATTTGGATCTTGCAAAACTCTTGGAAATCAGTATGATCTCTAAACTTCTCAGTTTGAGATTCATACTCCCACAAAAAGTCACTAAGAGACATTATCTTAGGTATTATTCCTCCTCCCATCCATCTCAGGATAGCTCTGGGCATTTGACTACGATGTGCATCATGGAGTGCGGCTGCATGCTCACACTCACCATGTGCAAATCTAGATTCATCTCTAGAATTAACCTCCTTTGAAGGTCTCATCTCCAATCTCATCTTTCCCAACTCTCCTTAAAAGCTCTTCATATATTTTGGAAGAAGCTTTGTGAGCTTGTCTTCCTTTATTTCTACACACACTGAAGCTTTCTGGCTTCTGTCCATCCCTCCTTCTTCTGATAGCCCTGGAAATTTTCCCTTCTTAGGAATATCGAAATTATATTCCAGAGATTGACTGCAAGGACATTTACTGGATATTTCACCTTTGAAAAAAGGATGAGGTCTAGAGGCTACCTAGCCATCTGCAGAATCTATATATAGATCTTGAAACATTCCCCTTCAAGGATTCAGTACTTTGGCTTGAAGCCACAGGCTGAGCCAAAGATCATGCTTTGATACCACTGTAATGTTCCTTTTTCAGAACTACTCATAAATCATGCATCAAAACGCATTTCAAACAACATATGAAATAGAATACTAAAATGGACTCTTGTATCCCATAAAATAATCAATATTAAATATAAATCCAAGAATAGAGCTGAAACAAATCAAACTAGGTGGGCTAAACAAACCTCCCACACTAGTGTAGCTGAAAATGGTGAAAAACCCCAAGACTGCAAAATGCCGCAGTAGTTTCTCAAGGGACTACGCAGTCTACGAGAGGGTTTACACATAAAATGATCTGAGAAAAATAGATCTAATCATGTATTGATAAACAATGTTAGATAATAGAGATCTAATCTCCCTTTACAAAATACAAAAGAAATCGACAAGGGTTTATTATTAGACACTCTGCTTAAAAAATGGGATATTTAGTAATTTATTGAATCATCACTAAAACACTGAAGCATATTAGTGTACAAGGCTGAAATATGTCTAATAAGATGTATAACCCTCAAGGGCTTCCTCCCATGAAAGGATGAATCTCTCTATCGCAAGGAAACTCAGCAACGAAGCCACCAAACCATGCAATAAACATTGCCTCCTGAAAAACACACTCCCTAGTAGAAACATCGCTGGGAGGGTAAGAGAAATGTGTGGTCTGATACCAAATATCTGAAATATTCTCTGGAGCTCTCCAAATAGATCTCTCAAGTGAAGGAAACCTTCCTCCAATGAGAAACTAGATCATAAGCCGAGATTTCAATCCCTTACACTGCTGCACCCAGCAACACTGCACAATCTCCAGAAAAGATGTGTTGATGTAGATGGCTGAAGCTTCACCTAAAAACCTGATGTGGAAAGGTGAATAGAAAATCTCCCAATGAGCTACTCAAAGGGAAGGGGTGGGATTCTTGCCCGGGAACACCTAGTGCTAAATAACACTGCAAATTGCTAAGAAGAAAGCAGCAATAATTCTTGGCAACCAAGAATGATAATAATATACAACATGATGAATAATGCTTCCATCGTCTTCCTTATATAATATGTGAGTTTTCTTGCCCTTGGCCCCACTCACTTAGGTTACTTCTAACCCAAGTTACATTTCCCTCCAAAATTGCGTTATCCATCCTAGGATTCCTCCTCCACTAAAACTGCACTGTTGACTTGGTCAAAGCAGCTTCATTTTTCATTTTTTCACACATGGAGGTGTTTTATTAAGCTAGAAAGGGTGTCTCCTTTCACACTTGGTGTGTTTTTATCCTCCTTAGGAGACTTATGGGGATTTTCTACCCATTTATTCACCGGCTACAACTGCTACTAACTCTAATGTTCCATTTAGCTTGGAGGCTAAAAATTTGGAACATTACGTTAGCTCAAGCCCATGCTAGATATTTTTCAACTTTGGGATCAGATCCAAATGAAAGACTAGAATCCATAGTCATATTGTTACTTTATTTTCCTAGATTGCAGTTAAAGTTTGTCTTAAGAGGATGATTGTTTGAAACCTCCTCTATTTTTATGTAATAATCTATTTTTAAAACATAGTTATTTTAGTATTTAAACCCCTCTCATGCATTTAGAGAAGGGTCTAGAAATGTGTTAAAAATATTGTCAAAGAATTCACTTTTGTAAGTTTGTGAATGCTTTGATGAATTAATGGAACACAGTCTGTTATCTTTTGACATTTGAAGTTGTTTAACTAATGTTGCACTATTTTACTCTTTAGATTTCTTTAAAGTGAAGAGGAGCAAATATCTATTGCCATTTTACATCAGTAGAACATCATACATGTGGTACTTCTATTCACTTGTATTAATTACTTCTTTCTAGATTGACAGTCATGTTTTTATTGCATTATATATTTGAAATGTCATTATAGATGAATGTTAAAAGCACTTTTGTACTAATATTTGTATTTTATTTCTTATTGAATATATAATCACACATATGAATGCGATATATTTTTCACAATTCTTCTAATCAAACTATTTTGTTAGAAAAATCATCTTACATAATTTTCATCTCTTTCAACTGTTAAATAATGTACATTACTAATAGTTGAAGGATATCTTTTTTGATCGCATAAAGGAAGAAACACCCCAGGTATATAGTAGAATAGATAGTGTTAAATAGATGCATGTGATAGATTAGAATCATTTTCCATTGCATGTTGTATAATCAAAACACACCCCAATATCATCCTTATTGGGAAACTAGTCCCACTATCCCCAGTCGGAGCCACTACACCAAATGAAAAAGGAGTTGATTAAAGGTCCATACCGGGTGGTTTTCCCCCATGTTGTGGCAGAAAATTCCGAGGTCTCAACAAAACCCAAATTTCAATGATCGAATGAAGAACATCAATACAAAATAGCATCTGATTTGACATCATGTTGAGGTCAAAACTATCCATATACATCATTGTCCACAAATGAGCAGAATGCATACATATTCACCAAAGCACTTGGAAGAGAAAAGTTTGAAAAATTTAGAACGATGCTTGGACTCACCCAAATCCCTTCAGATTAAGGGGGGGGAATGTTGATACCTAATCTTAAGGGATTGGGTGAAATTTTATATTAGTGTAAATTAGGAAATAAGGAAGTCTAAGAGACATTGGGAAATGAATCCCAACCATCTCACCTCCATGTATATATTCATGAGCACCCTCTATCAAATTCATCATTCAATTCGAGTTACCTCTTGGTCTGACATTAACACATATGTGACATCTATATTATAAGTGGCTCATGGAAAACTCACTAAAACAATATTTATAGAAGGCATTCATCAAGATCAAATCTCATCATTCAATAATCAATAACGAAATAAGTGCTGACATTTTCTAATAGAATCCTCTTTGGATTCACTGATTAGAAAGAAAGAAAAAAGGTTTCTTCGAGAATTCTAACTTGCAGAATTATATGACTAGAATATGATGACATATTGATGAAGCATGGCAAGAGGATGAAACTCTTTCATTCTAAAGAAACCTACTGCAGGATGTATCAAAAGGAAAATAATTAGGTACATGTATATATATGATAATACCAGATGCTATATAGACTAGTCATATGGTTGCAGGTAGTAAAAGTATGATCAAAGAAAGCATAAATTGTTCCGATGCATAGGTTTTCAATAGAAATGTTCCACACCAAATCAAATCAACATAATATGTCCTCCTATGGAATATGAGGTGATTATACACTATCAAGGAGATGCAAATTAGAAGTCCCTAGGAATAAAATAAAATTGTATAAAAGAGAAAGGAAGGGATCGCGAAAAAGTGCAATCATTAAAAGAGGCAATCAACATCCAAGGAAGCCAAGAAAACTTGACTAGAAAATTCCCTGGGAAGATATGTAGACTCTAATAATAAGTTCGGAAAATATGAATCCCCTTGGAAATACCTATATTTTGGAGATTCATCAACATATACGAAGGATGTCATGGTGAAAGATCATCATTGAGGTAACTTTTGATTTAAGTATTCATATTTATAATTGAATAACATCTGATGAGCTTATGTGGGGCTGCCAAACGGAAGTAGATGCATTCTACAAGTTCATAACCATATGGCAGGAGGAAATATCCTTAGAAGATATATGGTGTTGGGCAGTGAAAAAGATATGAAATTACTATGTATCTTCTCATTCTTTTACTATAGACATACTCCTTTTTACCTTGGAAAGGTAATTTATTATAATAATTATGATAGAATTGGAAAGGTTTATGCTTATTGTAAAAATATGACTAAAGTTTGTTTTTTGTTGATAAAATAGGAATTAGACGAAGTGAACAGTTGTACCAAAGGCGAGGCTGAGATCGATGTAACTACTGCTCCATAAGCTTTGAACCACATCTAGCCAAAGGAAAGGAGATCTGAACGAATTGCCAAGAAAATAAAGGGGACAACTCAGCCTCGGTCAAAGTAAACAAGATGATAACTAAACGAAGGAGAGCGAATCCCTTAGGATCCTTTGGTCCTAAGGGATCGTTGTTCAAACTCATCTTATTCCTTGACTTGTCCTTCAGGATTTGATATATAAAGCAATTTCCTTTAGTGATGAAAGAGTCAGTTAGTTGGTCAAAAATCCTTATATTCAAACGTTTCCTCTGTAATATTATGTTTATTGACTCTCGGCTTTGAGAGAACAGTCTCTTTAATAATTTATGTTTGATTAATATCAAGCATGTGTTTCATTTCATCTCTTAAGTTCTGAGGTAGCCCAGCATTATGTCACTGGCGCTATGGGCTCATCTCTGGTGGAATTACTTTGTTGTTTGTATTCTTAATCTTTTCTTACTGTTGTGTGAAGTTGTGTTTAATGTTTATTTTGATTACAGAGTTGATTAACTATTGTTAGATTGAATACAAATTCATTTCTTTTATATCCTTTGCAAGAAGTACATTCATTGTTCAGTTATCTTGCTATTGTTATAAAAGCTTTGTTGTTCTATATCTGATTCTACTTGTTGTTCTATTAGTTTATGATTTGTTATAATTGATTGGTGCATAGTAATTGGCTGTCGACAGGATTGGAGTGTGGAGATTAGTTGCTTTATTGCGTTAGAATTATAATTGCTATTCAATTCATGTTGCTGTTCCATTTATGTTTATTGTTTATTTCTGATTCATAGCTTGAGATTAGCAAATAGATGAGTTACAATTGTTATGCATAGGAATTACAAGTTGTTGTTCCTTTCCAGATTTTGTTCCTTTCAGTTATCTTTATCAGCAAGTAGTTTGAGCTTGATTTCATTTTTATTGCTTTAAGAACAAGACCACCAACTATAGAGGACATTGGTTACTACTTTCAAGTTCCCATATTGGTTATCTTGCGTTAGTGTGATTTCAATTGCATCGATTTCTAAGGGAAGGAGTTATTGCTACTGTATCCCTGATCGATGGTTTGCAGATTGATGTAGTTAAGCTTTCAAATTATTTTCATTACTGTAATTGGATTTATTTACAAGCATCTGTTTACTTTTGTATTTAACACTCTGTACTACATCTTCATAGCATTACTCTTAGTTAATTGCAGCCTCAAACAGAGTACACTCTTGAAATAAAAATTCGCTCCCGGATTGATGATTAATGTAGGCTAATTAGGTGTTCAAAAGATACCTTTTTATGACCCAACATTTTGGCACTATTGCCAGGGAGAGTGTATGCAATTTCAAAGGAGTGATGCATAGCTGATTTTCTTCTGCTTGCGAAGAATTGGGTATTAAATATGGAAGGTAAGAACCTGTGCACTAGGCAAGAAACACACTTGCTTGCAGCCCACTTCATAGCAGAAGTAGGTCAGCTTCTTTCTTTAGGTACGAATGAAGGTTTGTTTTCTTGAATGAATAGACCAACTAAGCAAAACAAAATTCCTCCTAAAATTGAAAAACCTAAGGGACTGGTGACCCTTGGGCAGACAACTTTTATTGACGAAATCCTTAAAAAAAAAAAATCTCATCCATCAATAGGGTTTATAAAAGCTATCTCTAGAAAACCTACTAGTTCCCTTCGGCTATAGAATCACCATCTGAAGCCTTTGTTGAGATACACACTCAAACAGAGGGAATTGAGCAAGATTCCCAAGAAATTGAGAATCCTTGCATAAGTTCCCCTCAAGAAGGGAACTCTAGCAATCTCCGAGAAGGAGAAGGGGAAATAGGAGAAACCAGAGACCCAAAATCTCCCATTAAAGTAGCCCAAACGATAAACAATCTAGATAAGGGAAGTGATGTTAAACGTATTCAAAACCAAGGTCCTAAATCACCTCAAACAGTAGGTCAACAAGGAATGCTCATTATTCCAAACAAGGGGAGTGCTGTCAAATCCATTCCTGTCCCTGCTAGTCAGCCTAGAAATTCCTTGGAAATCCCAGAAGGATATTGACACATCTCGATCAAATGGCCCAGAACCAAAATCAGAACTAGAAGACACCCCAGCAAACCTCTACACTGCAATATCCTATAGTAGATACTGCAGTCAATGCACCTATGAAGGCCATTCCCCTTCAACATATTCCCACATTTCATGGCTTAACATCAGAAGATCCAAACGCGTTTTTGTTTGAATTTGATGTGCTATGCAGGGGATATGATTATACCACCGATCCCCAAAAACTAAAACGATTCCCTTCAACATTAAAAGGGGTAGCCTTACGATGATTTATGGGATTAGGTGGGGGTATCATAATTGATTGGGATCAGATGAAAGCTACATTTTTAAAGAAGTATCAAGATTATTGCAGGTCTCGGGAATTAAAAGATGAAATATTCCAAATGACAGCAAAACCAAATGAAACCTTGGAATAATATGTTGAATGGTTTCAATACAATCTTCAAAGATCTCCTTATGCATCCTTACCCTTACCTGATAATGTGTTGAAAACCACATTAATTAGGGGAATGAAAGATCAATGGGTTGAAACATTGAATATTATGGGAAAAGGTGATATATATCAGGAAAGTTATCCTAACATCATTGATTTGTGTATCAGGAGTTTGAGGGGCAATACAAGGCTAAAATCAGCAGAACGTGATATGATTACAAGAGAAAATAAGACCTCTAATGAAGGTGTGACTCGTGCAGAGATTGGAAATCTAATAGACGATTTTAAGACTGACATACTTGGGACTTTAACAACGCAGTTTGATATTATGCAAGCCAAACAAAAACAAACAGAAGCAGAGCAAAATTTGGCAATATTCTGTCCCAGATGCAAGAAGAAACACAGCCACAAAGAATGCTCGTTGGATGTGATTAAAGTTTGCGCCATTTGCACGAAATATCACCGTACAGAAGGATTTCCTTTGCTTCCTAGACTAAAAGAAGTTTATAAAGAGGCAGAAGAAGAATCAAAAGTGGTATGTCTGCTTAATCAACGCCGACAATGGTAGCCACGACAATCAGGTATGCCAACTGATTTTTTTCTTCTTTACAGCCTCCTCAATATAATGCTCAAAAATATAGTGGAATGTGGAAAAATCAACCAGCTTTCCCCAATTGGTCACAACAGCCATTCCCTACAACATCTTGGCCAAATCAAACAAACCAAAACAATTGACCTAGGTTTCCTTTCTGCCCACCATTTTGGAAAAATAATAGCTATCCTACACAATGGTCCCCCTCTACTTCCCAGAGTTAGGCCTAGCAGTCAAACTGGAAAAGACCTACAAATTAGCCACTTGGATCAATCCCTCTCTCTCAACCTACACTGCCAACTCCCTATACAAACCCCCAGACCAACTTAAGACCACAACTCCCAGCCCAACCCAAACCAAACTCAAATAATAGGCTAGTTTAGTCTGTCTAAATAATGGAACCCCCAGAATTAGAAACTGAACTGAGGGAGTGCAATGACCTTCAATTAAGGTCTAGGTGCATAGTAGAAACAGAGAGAAACAATAATGTTCATATTGAAGATCCGTTACCTGTAGAAAAAACATTACAGAAAGAGAAGGGAGTTCAACAACAAAATCAACAACAAAGTCAACAACAAGTAACAACTTCCTCTCCACCATTCCCAGAATGATTAATCATATCGCTCCCATTAGAACATCCTAATTTTGATCTTTTGGGAGAATTAAAAAAATTTTGTATAAAAATCCCTCTCCTCCAATCTATCCAAGACATTCCTATATATGAAAAAACCATTAAGGAATTATGCATAAAGAAGCCACAGAGGAGAACAACCACCAATCCAGCTGTCCAAATAGTCGGTGCCTTATCTGACTTATTATTAGGAATGGAAACACCTGTAAAATATGAAGACCCAGGAAATCCTATAGTGACAGTCCAAATCCATGGGCAAATGTTTCCAAATGCCTTAGTTGATTTGGGAGCAGCAATCAATATCATAACAACCACCACCTGTCAAAAACTTGGCATTACATCACTAGAACCAACAAAAACCTTATTGGAATTGGCTAACTGATCAGTAGTCAAACCAGAAGGTACATTACAAGATGTAATGGTATCTATAGATTCCTGGGAATACCCTGCTGACTTCCTGGTTATCAATCCAAAGAACCAGCTAGAAGGACATCCGTTGATCTTAGGTAGACATTGGTTGGCAACTGTCGATTGTTATATTGGATGCCGACAAGGCAACATGACAATAACAAGGGGAAACTATGTCAAGAATTTAGCTTTATATCCTCCAGCCCAACCAAGTCTATCAATAATCAAAACAAAAAAACTACCTGTATCATATCTTATGGAAAATATGAGATCACCTCTAACTATAGAAAATTCTCTTGATTTTAAATATCAAACAGAGGATGATATCATTAATAGTTTTATTAATAAACCACAAACCAGATCTCATTTACAATGTCACATGATCAAGGCAGCATTTGATAATAAAGAAGAAGAAGATCCTTTGAAAGACATTCCTGATCAAGAAATACCTACTACTTATGTGTACAATAGCAATATTGTAGAAATTGAGCCGGGAAAAACTCTAAACATTAATAAAAATCTGACTACTGAACAAGAAGAGAAGTTGGTCCAATTATTAAGAAAATACAAAGCAGCCTTTGCATGGGATTACCCTGATATGAAAGGAATTGACCCTCAATTTTGTACACACCACATCTATATTGAAAAATTTGCAAGACCCATTCTCCAACCCCAAAGAAGACTAAACCCTCACCTCAAATATATTGTGAAAGATGAATTACAAAAACTATTGGATGTTAATTTCATCTACCCAATATCTGATAGCAAGTGGGTCTCTCCATTAGTAGTGGTACCAAAAAATAATGGAAAGTGGACAATATATGTAGATTATCGTGAAATTAACAAGGCAACACAGAAAGACCACTTTCCCCTTCCTTTCATTGACCAGGTATTAGACACATTGGCAGGAAATAAATTATTTTCTTTCCTTGATGGCTTCAGTGGGTACAATCAAATCCAGATTGCTTCTGAAGACCAGGACAAAACTACTTTTACCTGTCCATGGGGGACATTTTCCTACCGAGTCTTACCTTTTGGCCTATGTAATGCCCCTACTACATTCCAAAGGGCCATTCTCAGCATCTTTGTAGACTTAATAAATGAAGGCCTCGAAGTATATATGGATGATTTTACACCTTATGGGGATTATTTTGAGCCTGCATTAGAAAATCTAGAAAAGGTATTGCAAAGATGTATTGACACTAGGCTTTGTTTAAGCCATGAAAAGTGTCTTATGATGATGACGGAAGGAGTTATCTTAGGGCATTATATTTCAGCAACTGGAATTCAAGTGGACCCAGCTAAAATTCAAATAATCTTGTTAATTCCCACACCCACCACACAAACAGAGGTACGTAGCTTTCTTGGATTTTCTGGTTACTATAGAAGATTTATAGAACATTATTCTTGAATAGCTGCACCTTTATATGCACTAACTAGAAATGTTGATTTCATTTGGACAGATAAATGTGACAATGCCTTTAATGATCTGAAAAATATTTTTTCAGCAGCCCCAGTGTTGAGGGGCCCAAATTGGAATTTCCCATTCCAAATTTCATCCAATGCCTTAGACACAGCAATTGGAGAAGTACTCGAGTAGGAGGAAGACAAGAAGCCATATGTAATCTATTATATTAGCAAAAATCTATCCCCTGCTGAATTAAATTATACTGTGAATGAGAAAGAATTTTTAACTTTAGTTCATGCTATAAATAAGTTTAGACATTATATAGCTAGGTATCCTATAGTACTATATACTGATCGCTCTGCCATTAAATTTTTAGCAAATAAACCTGTTACAAACGAAAGAGTGACAAGATGGTTGATTTTATTGCAGGAATTTGATATTACAATCAAAGATTGACCTGGGAAAGAGAACCCTATAGTTGACTTTCTGTCAAGAATGACAAACCCAATAGATACAGAAGCAGTTGAAGACCACTTCCTAGATGAACATATGTTCGTTGTTACTGTCAGAACACCGTGGTATGCTGATATAGAAAATTATTTGGCAATAGGTAAATTACCCAAACATCTATCTCTTAATGAACAAAAACAGATAATATAGCGTAGTACCCGATTCTCTTGGATTGGGGGCTACCTATTTCACACAGGGGGAGATATGCAAATAAGAAGATGTGTCCGGGAGGACGAGGTATTTGATATTTTGAGAGCATGCCATGATGGGAAATGTGGCAGGAATTTTGCATATCGTAGAACTGCCCATAAGGTTTTATGAACAGGCTATTATTGGCCTACCATCTTTAAAGATGCCAAAAAATTCGTGCAGGCCTGTGATAGCTACCAAAGGGCGGGTCGTTGCTTTCTACATATTTTCCCTTTGTATCATTTACATCATCCATTCTGACATCACTACCTTTTTCTTTACTGCTTAATTCTTCCTCACTGATTTATGCACTATTTTTTACCTCATTAACATCAACCTCATTATTTTGTTCCTCATTTTCACTGATATATGCCTCTTCATTTCCTTCCTCTTCACTGATTTTGGCATCTTCATTTTGTTCACTGACTTGTGGGCTATCATTATCACTAATGTTGGCATCATTTACATCGGCCTCATCTTCATTGTCTTGACTGTTGTTGGAGTTCCAGTGTTTTGGCCAGATTGGCAAGACCAAAAGACTAGACAACATCAAACCACTTTTGAATCCTAGGATCTAACCCTCCTATATTCGGAGAGGGATCTCTCCATAAAAGCAAAGAAAGATGTGTCTTTGAAAGTTAAAAATGAGTTATTAGGCTAGGTATGAAGCACAAGGGGGTTTTTAACTGGTTTGGTTGTTGGGTTGGGGACCATTAACTGAGAAGGATATGAGAGTAAAGAGTAGAGTAGTAGGATGTTTTGGCAAAAGAGGATAGGTCAAGAAAGTGTCATTCCATTGGGCTATGGAGTCATGAAAGGAAATTACTTTCATAACAACTAACCAAGATTTTCCAAAGGGAAAGTCATCTATACTAAAGTATCTTTCAGATAGATAGTGGAATGGAACAATAAGGAGTGAAGGTGACAGAAATAAAGAAACCCAAGTGCAGTCTAGAGATCAGGTGAGGACTTTTAACCTATCTTGCTTTGACATACTCAAAGGTAACTCTCAAAGAAGGCACAAAGGTAGCTTAAGATCAGATCAGAGGTCATTTAACTCCAGACCTGCTTTCAGCATACTCTAAAGGAAAAACACTTTAAGATTTAAACACAGAACTAGGCCTAAGATCAGAGAAGGGCTTTCAACCTTCAATGCTTTTAACACTAGCTCGAAGGGATATTAGAAAGGCCAATCTCTTGGAAAAGGACCCCAGTGGACAGGGCTTACACTAAATCCCCAGTGTCCCAATTCTTCCAGCTTAAACCCAACAAGAACATCTAAACAATAGACCCCGAATTCACACATCAATAAGCATGGGCTAGACCAACATCTTTAACTGGTTAAATTACATGAATTTGTTCTTAGATTCACTATCAGCAGAAAACATCAAAGACAGGAAGAGTAGTGGACATTAGGGTACCATGAAAGGGTATATCCTAAGCTTGATTTACTAATTCTTATCAGATAATAAATGGACAGTATGATTAAACATGAAATAAGTAAGGAAACATCACCTGTAATATAGACTAGGATCTTGTGAAATTGCTTGTTCAGTTGATGTGCAAAACTAGTCACATACTCTGAGCTCAATGGCTATTACAATCTGAACTTCTCCTCCCAGCCTACTAAATTATAAAATACTAAGCTACTTCCCCAAATAACTGTTCTGACAGTCAAATGAATCTCTACAACTAACAACAACAACAACAACCTTTACAATAGGTTCTTCGGGAGTTATTATAGGAGAAAGAATAACAGTGGCAGTAAATGTACATTTAATTGATTTCATTATGACAGAGTGGAGGAAGTGTTCGTGCCCACTCTACTTAATATCCCTGCGTCGTTGTATGTACTTCGTAGTCTGGTTCGAAGTCTTTTTCAGGTTGATAAAAACCTCATATGTGTTCTTTGAAGTTCTCTATGGCTATATGGTACTCTATTTATCTTCTGGAATAAGTAATGTGAATGGAAAGTCTGTAGGTTTCTCCATACTTCCATAACTGCAGTCCTGACAGCTTTAGAAGCTTTCTTTTAGTGTAATGGCTTTTAAGAGCTCAAGGAGGCATGGAGACCTCTACAGGATGGTGTAATTTCTGAGAAAATACGTTCTTCTAACATTAAACACATATATGGCTTGTTTCATGTGCTTAGGCTTCCTTAAGCTTCTAATAATATTCATGTTCTGCAAACTGTGTCTTCATCCTTTAATCATCGAATAAAAAGCATTAATATTCAATAATAGGCACTAATCCTTAACTATGTCTTATGCTGATACACTTTTTCATTGTTGCAACTGTCTCTGTCTATAAAAATGTACTTTTAATGGTGTTGGGGGTTTTACAGAATTAAACACTGGTTATTTCATGGAATGTTTCCTTAAAAAACCTTCCCAAGAATTTTCTCTGCAATATCTGGCTCGAAAAATGGCCTTCTCTGTGATCTATGTCACTATGACAGTGACTGTGAGCAATGGAAGTTTCCACCGCCTGTAACCCTACAAAACACACAAACATGTTAAGAAAATCCATGTGGGAGTGGTGGTTGATGCTGTGGAGGATCGTGGGAATGGCAGCGCAGCAATGGAATCAGTGGTTGTAGTGGAGGAAACGGCGAAAAATCTTGCGTAATGGCGAGAAAATGGTCTAATGAAGGTCTGATGGAGGAATGGTTGTGGACCGTCTGATCAGATCTGGGGGTGGTGATCGACGACGGTGATTAACTGATGGAATGGCTTTAAAGGTTAGGTGGAATGAAATATAATTTTAACGTAAAACATAAAATTTTTAATGTGAGTGAATTAAAAGGGGAAACTTATGAAAATCGCATAAAAACGGGCCTTTGAATGGTGGGACTGGCATGGGCGGAGGGTGATTGAATATGGACCATTAGATCTCAGGAGGAAATCAACGGCTGAGATGACCCGATGAAACTCTGTGAAGTCTGATGGAAAAACATGAATGAGGGGCGTGATGGAATGAGGATCGTAGATCTATATAGATTGACGGTCAAGATCCTCTAATGGACTTTCAGAGGCAGATAAAGGGGAAGTGGTTTTATGGATAAAACCATTATTTTCGCACAGCAAAAGTGCGGTTTTGAAATTGGCCTAAAAATATGCGATACGCCTTGCCGCTCGCCACGTATCCTTTTAAAGCCACCAATTTCGTACAAATTTGGAGCATTAACCTTCAGGCACAGAAAAAAAGAAAATTCACCTCCACCATTGGATATGGGACCATGAGATCTGATGGTGCAGGACGGAGCGAGATATGGAAAGATGTGCGGTTGATAAGACGGGTGGAACCAACGGAGGATTGAATGTGGGCCGTCTGATCTATGGAATGAATGGCGGAGATTTAAAGATGAAATTCAAAGACAAAGGAGCAGATCAATGGGCTAGAAGGATATTAGCCGTCGGATTTAAAGAGATGGACGGTCGCGATCTAATCGCGATCGAAGAAGGCAAGGCCAGACATCCGATGGTTTTAAACTCGTGATTGCATATGGACCGTTGGATCAAGGCGGGAATCAACATTCGAGATTTGATCGGAGCGGGACGATGGAGGGTCAAATGAGTGGAGCATGATTAAATCCTGACCGTTGATTCTTGTGGATTCAACGGTTAGGATTGTATCGCATCAGCGGTGAAATGATAAAGGGGTTCCACCACTGTGATCTGCGATCAAGCACTGACCGTAGGATTTGACTTGATCGACAGTGTGGATTGAAGCAGAGGTGTAATGGAAGGAGTAATGGGCATTGTGAGATTTAGCACTGGCCATTAGATCTATGTAGATCAATGGCTAAGATCGCATCGGAGGTCTAAAGACCGAAACTTCATCGCATCGGAGAACTGCAGTTAACAAAGAAAATGTGCCCACCCGAATGCTCTGATTGCGATAAACGCTCGGGGCTTTAGCACCTAGTCCTTGGTGCGATTCATATGGTGGGGAAGTGGTTAGGGGCTTAGCCGAAAGGGGCTTAGGCCTGTTATGGAAAATAAGTGTTTTTAAGCCAAAAAGAGGGGTTTTAAGGCTTGATAGTGGGTTCCGGTAGGGAAACAAAGGGATTTTTTCACCAAATGAGGGAAAGCACAAGGTTTTAAAAGGAGAATTTGGTGATTTGGGAGACTTAGGAAGGGATTTTGAAAGAGGAAAAAGGTGATGAAAACAGAGGCTTTGTGGGAATGAAATAAGGGGGAAAAGAGGCCTTTTTGAGAAAAATTCTTTCACAGACAGTGAGGCTTTTTGAATGGAAATAGTAGTGAGGATTGTCCAAAGGGAGAAGACACAAGGAGGCTTCAAGGATGATATGTTTTCAGAGGAAATTTATTCCTTTAAGGCTCAAGAACAATTTATCCACCCGTTTGCTTGTCAAAAAACTCATAGGTGGATAACAGTGGCTCCACATGGGGATGGCATCTTCCTGAAGATGTCAAGAATTCAGAAAATGATATTTGGAGTAGGCCAGATGCCTGGTACTTGACACATTTTTTTCTTTTCTTGGATCAGCTACCATAACTCATGAAGACATCATATCAGCAGAGAATGTTTCCCAAACAATCTACCTACCCATACTATTGTCCTAACATTTTTTATTTTGTTTGCATTTGGACTTGTAGACCCTTTACATCATCATTTTTTTACAAACATGAAAATAAACATATTATACTTCTACCCTTATTTCTCCATGAGACCAGATTAGACTGTTGGCCTCATATTTTCTCTACCTAAACTATATCTGCTAGGATTAAACTGTCTAGCATATTTCTTCTCTACATTCTAAGACAGAAATTGAAAAACAGTCAAGCCAGGATTAGACTGTCTCGCTTGCTGTGGGCCATGGTGTAAAAAAAAAATTGCTCATGGAATGAACTTTGCAGAAATAAAAAAAAGCTCACAGATCGAGCCTTATTGAGATTTTCCTACCTACCCTACCCTACTTGAAATATTTATGATACTAGCTTATAAAACTTCATTTCCTATACAACTAGTCCATCAAATGATCCCATGGCTGTTCTATTATTCTCATCTCTTTGAGCATGCTGGATAGGCACGACCACTCCCATTCTCTTTTCCTCTTAACAACAACTTATAAAAATTTTCTTGTTGTCTGCAACATGCTGTTCAAAAGGACCTTTGATCCCTCTTCAAATTTTAGCAGGAAATGAGCATAAGGATCATGAAATGATACTTGGTTGTGAATGTCTGGTGGGCAGGCTTGAACCAGGATTTCTTCTTCTTCCACTAGATCAATAATGAGACTCCCTTGAGGAAGAGAATCTCCCTCATCTTTTTCATCATCTAAACTGGAGGACTCATCATATATTGTGGCTGTGTCCTCTTGGAGCTCTGATAAGTTCTGATCTGGTGAGCTGAACTCTATGAAGAGGTGGTTGTATCTTTGAGTAGGGATTTTCTTCATCGCTTCCTCTTTTTCAAGAGAAGGTTCCTTGTTTTCGATCTGCTCAAAGATCTCTTCTTTGATTTCTACTTCATCCTCTGAAAATAAAGGTTGCAGACTTCCAATCACGTGCAAACTGCCATTGATGATCTGAGGTAAAGTAGAAAGAAGATTCAAAGAATCTTCATCTGCTATTATACTTTTGTAACTTTCCCCATCAGTGTCATAAATAGCCTGCATGGTTTCTGGATTTGCGTAATCAAAGTCATCAGATGAATGAGCAAGAGTGTTTGCTCTATAAAAGATTTTGGAGGTGGACTACTGGTTTAATATTTGGTCCATATCTTCTTCTGTCAACGAAGGGATTCCTTTTTTAACATAGACAGAAGAACAGCAGTCCTCTGTTTCTTGTACTAGCTGATCTGGAGGCTGGATGTCTTCCTGAGCCTCTTCTGTGGAATCTTCACTTGTGCTAGCAGGGAAACTTTGAGGAGTTGTTAATGTTTCCTAATCTCTTCCTCCTTCCACATCAGATTCTGCATCTTCTATGTGGTCTCTTGTTTCCTCTAAGAAGAATTCCCTATTAGCTTTCACTATTAGGTCGTGAGATTCTCTAGTTAGCATAGTACAAGACATAGGTAAGCAATCAGGCAATTTTTGATCACTTTCCTCTTCATCTTCTATAGATTCTTGAACATCATGCATGTCTTGCTCATAATCTAGATCATGAGTTTTTTATTGCTCTAGAAAATGAATGCACTGCTCTAAATAATCAACATTTGCATTTAAATTAGCCTCATACATCTTCATTACCACTTCACCAAATATGTTCACCAGATCTATCAGTCTATCCTCTAAAGAATTTAACTTTGCTTTTTGATCCATACTTGGATCCATGTTTGTACAAAGAGGTCACTGCATCTTCCCAACCAGTTCAATATCTTCTACCAGTGGAGTCATTTGGTCTTTGGAGAGTCATAGAGTGTGGAGTTGCGAGGTGGATGAATGTGAAAGTTTGAAACAGGTTGTTCTCCACCATCAGCTTTAGAATACCAATCTAAACTAAGTGGTATTTGTTCCCCAGTGGAGTCACCATTATGTTGGAGTTCCAGTGTTTTGGCAAGATTAGCAAGACCAAAAGACCGGACAACATCAAACCACTTTTGAATCCTAGGATCTAGCCCTCCTAGATCTGGAGAGGGATCTCTCCATAAAAGCAAAGAAAGATGTGTCTTTGAAAGTTTGAAATGAGGTATTAGGCTAGGTACGAAGCACAAGGGGGTTTTAAATTGGTTTGGTTGTTGGGTTGGGGACCATTAATTGAGAAGGCTATCAGAGAAAGGAGCAGAGTAGTAGGATGTTTTGGCAAAAGAGGATAGGTCAAGAAAGTGTCATTCCATTGGGCTATGGAGTCATGAAAGGAAATTACTTTCATAACAACTAACCAATATTTTCCAAAGGGCAAGTCATCTATACTAAAGGATCTTTCAGATAGATAGTGTAATGGAATGATAAGGAGTGAAGGTGAAAGAAAGAAAGAAACCCAAGTGCAATCTGGAGATCCAGTGAGGACTTTTAACCTATATTTCTTTGACATAATCAAAGGTAACTCTCAAAGAAGGCACAAAGGTAGCTTAAGATCAGATCAGAGGTCATTTAACTCCAGACCTTCTTTCAGCATACTCTAAAGGAAAAACACTTTAAGATTTAAACACATAACTAGGCCTAAGATCAAAGAAGGGATTTCAACCTTCAATGCTTTTGACACTAGCTCGAAGGGATCTTAGAAAGGCCAATCTGTTGGAAAAGGACCCCAGTGGATAGGGCTTCCACTAAATCCCTGGTATACCAATTCTTCCAGTTTAAACCCAACAAGAACATCTAAACAACAGACCCCGAATTCACACATCAATAAGCATGGGCTGGACCAACATCTTTAACTAGTTAAATTACATGAATTTGTTCTTAGATTCACTATCAGCAGAAAACATCAATGACAAGAAGAGCACTGGGCATTAGGGTACCATGCATGGGTATATCCTAAGCCTGATTTACTGATTCTTATCTGAGAATAAATGGACAGTATGATTAAACATGAAATAAGTAAGGAAACATCACCCATAATATAGACTAGGATCCTGTGAAATTGCTTGTTCAGTTGATGTGCAAAACTAGTCACATACTCTGAGCTCAATGGCTATTACAATCTGAACTTCTCCTCCCAGCCTACTAAATTACAAACTACTAAGTTACTTCCCCCAATAAATATTCTAACAGTCAAATGAATCTCTACAACTAACAACAACAAAACAATATGTTCTTCGAGAGTTCTTATAGGAGAAAGAATAGCAGTAGCAGTAAATGTACATTTAATTGATTTCATTATGACAGAGTGGAGGAAGTGTTCATGCCCACTCTGCTTAATAACCCTACATCGTTGTATTTACTTTGTAGTCTGGTTCGAAGTCTTTGTCAGGTTGATAGCAACCTCAGATGTGTTCTTTGAAGTCCTCTATGGCTGTATGGTACTCTGTTTATCTTCTAAAATAAGTAATGTGAATGGAAAGTCTGCAGGTTTCTCCATACTTCCATAACTGCAATCCTGACAGCTTTAGAAACTTTCTGTCAATGTAATGGCTTTTAAGAGCTCAAGGAGGCATGGAGACCTCTGTAGGATGGTGTGCTTTCTAAGAAAATACGTTCTGCTGACATTAAACACAGATATGGCTTGTTTCATGTGCTTAGGCTTCATTAAGCTTCTAATCATCTTCATGTTCTCCAAACTGCGTCTTCATCCTTTAATCATTGGATAAAAAGAATTAATGTTCAATAATAGGCAATAATCCTTAATTCCCTCTTCTGCTGATACACTTTTCCATTGCTGCAACTATATCCATCTGTAAAAATGTACTTTTAATGGCACTGGGGGTTTTATATAGTTAAACACTGGTTCTTTCATGGAATGTTTCCTTAAAAAACCTTCCCATGATTTTTCTCTGCAATCTCTAGCTCAGAAAATGGCCTTCTCTGCACTCTGTATCACTATGAAAATGACTGTGAGCAATGGTGGTTTCCACTGCCTGTAACCCTACAAAACACACAAACATGTTAAGAAAATCCATGCGGGATTGGTGGTGGATGCTATGGAGGATCGTGGGAATGGCAGCGCAGTAATGGAATCAGTGGCTGTAGTGGAGGAAATGGAAAAAAATGCTACATAATGGCGAGAAAATGATCTAATGAAGGTCTGATGGAGGAATGGTTGTGGACTGTCCGATCAGATCTGGGGGTGGTGATCGACGACGGTGATTAACTTATGGAATGGCTTTAGAGGTTAGGTGAAATTAAATAGAGTTTTAATGTAAAACATAAAGTTTTAATGTGAGCGAATTACAAGGGAAAACTTATGAAAATTGCATGAAATCGGGCCTTTGAATGGTGGGACCAGCATGGGCGGAGGGTGATTGAATATGGACCGTTAGATCTCAGGAGGAGATCAATGGCTGAGATGACCTGATGAAACTCTGTGAAGTCCGATGGAAAAACATGAATGAGGGACGCAATGGAATTGGGACCGTAGCTCTATATAGATTGATGGTCGAGATCCTCTAATGGAATTTTGGAGGGAGAGAAGGGGGAATTGGTTTTATGGAGAAAACCACTGTTTTCACGCAGCAAAAGCGCGGTTTTGAAATTGGCCCAAAAAAATGCGATACGCCTTTCCGCTCACCACGTGTCCTTTTGAAACCATGAATATCGCTCAATTTTGGAGCATTAACCTATGGGAACAGAAAAAAATGCAAAATTCACCTCCACCATTGGATATGGGACCATGAGATCTGACGGTGTAGGACAGAGCGCGATATGGAAAGATGTGCGGTTGATAAGATAGGTGGAACCAACGGTGGATTAAATGTGGGTCGTTCGATCTATGAAATGAACGGCTGAGATTTAAACAGGAAAGGTGAAGATAGAGGAGTAGATCAATGGGCGGGAAGGATAGGAGCCATTAAATTTAAAGGGATGGATGGCTGCGATCTAATCGCTATCGGAGAAGGCAAGGCTAGACATCCGATGGTTTTAAAATCGTGATTACATATGGACCGTTGGATCTAGGCAGGAATTGACGATTGATATTTGATCAGAGGGGGATGACGGAGGGTCAAATGAGTGGAGCGCAATTAAATCCTGACTGTTGATTCTTGTGGATTCAACGGTCAGGATTGTATCACATCGGCGGTGAAATGATAAAGGGGTTTCGCCACTGTGATCTGCAATCAAGCGCTGACCATATGATCTGACTTGATCGATGGTGCGGATTGAAGTAGAGGTGTAATGGAAGGAGTAACGGGTGCTGTGATATTTAGCGCTGGCCGTTAGATCTGTGCAGATCAATGGCCGAGATCGCATCGGAGGTCTATAGACCAAAACTTCATTGCATCAGAGAACTGTAGTTAACAAAGAAAATGCACCCACCTGAATGCTCTGCTTGCGATAAGCGCTCGGGGCTTTAGCGCCTGGTCCTGGGCATGGGTCATATGGTGGGGAAGTGGTTAGGGGCTTAGCCAAAAGGGGCTTAGGCCTGTTATGGAAAATAAGTGTTTTTAATTCAAAAAGAGGGTTTTTAAGGCTTGGCAGTGGGTTCCGGTAGGGAAACAAAGGGATTTTTTCACCAAATGAGAGAAAACACAATGTTTTAAAAGGGTAATTTAGTGATTTGGGAGACTTAGGAAGGGATTTTGAAAGAGGAAAAAGGTGATGAAAACAGAGGCTTTGTGGGAATGAAATAAGGAGGAAAAGAGGCATTTTTTAGCAAAATTCTTTCACAGATAGGGAGGCTTTTTGAATGGAAACAGTAGTGAGGATTGTCCAAAGGGTGAAGACACAAGGAAACTTCAAGGATGATATGTTTTCAGAGGAAATTTATTCCCTGAAGGCTCAAGAACAATTTAGCCACCTATTTTCTTGTCAAACAACTCATAGGTGGCTAACAACTGCTAGGTGCTTCATCATTGGTTTCTTCACTGCCTTTATCACCAATAATATTTGAATCTTCATTTCCTCCCTCTTACATGCTCTATGATTCATTGTTGTGATCCTCACTATGCTCTTTAGTCCTATCATTAGCCTCACTACCTTTAGACTCAGTGGCCTCTTCTTCACTAACATTTTCTACCTCATCTCTGCCAAGACTGTCACTGTCATTAGCTTCACTGCCATCTTGGTTTTGTGAGCCATTATCATTATCATCATCACTTTTTCTGATTCCTTCATCATTTTCCTCATATTTATTGATATCTACATCCATGTCTTCTTTGCCACTTTCTTCATTTGTGTCTTCACTGCCTTCTACACTGCCCTCATGTTCTTCACTAGTTGATTTTTCTTTGTTTGAATCCTCACTTTTTTCCTCTTTTTTTCCAACATCATCACTACCTTCAGTTTCCATGATTTCTTCCTCATCACTGACCTCTGCCTCTTCATTTTCTTCAAATTCACTGCTTGATTGATCATCACCCTCTCCTTCATGGTCAATTTATTGCTCATTGTCACTCCCCTCATTGTCTAATACATTGGGAGAGGGTGATGAAGGAGGGTTGTCCTGAGGTGAAAGAATATGTGTATATGTTGAAACATGCTCAGTAGGATATGATGGGGGAGTAAGGATAGGAGGATGGGATGATTAAGGCATGTTTTGATGAGGATGGGGTTGTGGGTCTATGAACACTTCATGGGCAATGAAAACCTCCCATGGAATACCCTTTTGCTGCAGTTGATGCATCACAACCATTTTGATGAGAGAGTGGTGAAAGAGGCTCTGCATCTTTTGTGAATGATATCTATTTTGTACAATATATTGAATTTTTTCGATACTCCTATAGAGGTAGTAGGGTAGATGCAGCATCTTAACCCTAGTAAAGTGCATGAGCAACCTAATGTGATAGGAATAAAGTCGGAAGAATCTTCCTTCACATGTGAAATATTTCCTAATGACCCTCATCATGGGTGCATACCTCTCTAGAAAATGTAAGGAAATGTATATTTACTGTAGTCTTTGTATCTGGGTTTAAGGAATGGCTCATAGTAGCTCAGGTCCAAATTGGCCTGCTTGAACCATTTTTCACCAACACTAGGTATCCCAGTGGCAATAGAAATGGCATCTGAAGATAGCTCAAATTTCACCCCCGCAAGGTTTACTTGTTTCTCATGTAGGTTAGGTATGAAAATCCTAGTCATCTCAGGGTGATTTTGCACTTGTTGTACTTTCTCACAAAATTTATAGCAGCCTACATTTTGGAAGCATGAGACAGTTAGGGGTGATGCATTATTCTCCATTGTATTTAGTGGTTCAAACATGTTAATCCTCTCACCTCTTTTTTGATGCCTCCTTGGCACTTGACCTTGTTCACCACTATCACTGTCACCCTCCCTTGACATTTTTACAATTCTACCCTTGAAAACCCTAGCTCTACTTATGAAATGGATGTGGAAGAGGTGATGTAATGGTGGTAAAAGGGTAACCTTTTACAAGTGAGTGAGAGGGATGAATGAACGTGTGAGTATATGACTGTGAGGGAGAGGAAAAACCAAATGACCACCCTTGCTAATTTGTTTAAATCTTTGTTTTGACACCTTTCACTAATGGCAAATGGATATCAATGAAGGAAATGAATTTGTCAAACCGTTTGTGGTGTAGGGGCCAGATTTCATGAGTGAATGGAGAGGGTGAAGACACATCCTTAGATGAATGAGCAATTTTTCAACAACACAATCCTCTCTATGTTCTTACTGGCCTTCTTAGCATGCAGATGAATAATTGTTTTTAAACGGTGATGTCCAAGCATGAAAAATTACTTTTTTCTCCTTAAATATTCATTCCTTTAACCAAATGATGAAAAAACCTTGGAAAAGGCTTGATCAGTTGTACTTACCCCTTAAAGAAGTTTGAATAACCCTTGGTGATGAACTATAGAAAATTTTAGGGGTTTTCAGTGTTGAAGTGGTGTAGGAGGCCCTCCTAGCCAAACGCGTAGCGCACAAGTCATAGGTGAGTCGGTTCGGGCAAGAGGTTGTGTTGTGTGCCAGGCGCACAGCACCAAAGGCATTCTGCCGGGCCTATCGGGTATGTTAGGTAAATGCACAACGCGTTTTTAGGCACGTAGCGCCGAACGAATTTGCATGGGGAAAACCTCTAGGGGCGCAGTACCCACCTGAATGCACAATTCCAGGTAAACTTGCCTGAATTTGACTCAGAAACTTCAAAATTTCTCTCCTGAACATTCTCAGCCTTTTTGCAAGGAAAAAATAAGTCAAATGAAAAGAAAAATGACCCTTTATATGTTTCAGTTTCGAATTTAATCTTTCCAAACCCATTTTTCAAATGTTTCTAGTATTTTCACTTTCTTTCACTGATATTTTTCTGACTTTTTGCCTACAAGTGACCAGAATACTAATTTGGCCTCTACTTTTTCTTTTCTTACCAGTTATTTTGTCATTTTTGGTTTGTAAGTGACTTCAAAAGATGAAATTGATCCTTTGTCATTTTCACTATGCATTTCAACTCAGCTTACACCTCTTCTAACTGACTTTTTACACTGTCTGTAAGCAGATTTTCTCAAGTGATAAACTTAGACTCTCTTTTGGCTTCTTGAGACATGAAGAGTTCATTTGAAAATTTTGTGATGAGTGCACAGTGACATCCACAAAACCCTGTCTGATTTACACCATGAAACTTTTAGCTTTTTAACCTTAGCTGGCAGTTAGGAAATCTCTGTCCTTTTTTATCTTGAAAACTTGACATATTCATTCTGATAGAGCAGCAACCTTACAATCACTTTTGGTTTTCACCTTTGAGCTCAACACCATGTTTTTCATCCTTTTGACCACTACTACTGTGTAGGTGACTGAATTGATGATTTGACCTCCTTGTTTCTCCTTGAAGCATAATAAGCTCATTGAACATATCTGGGATGATTTCACATACTAAAACCTTCAAAACTCTCCTTTGACATGCACTATGGAATTCAAAATCATGTTTATTACCTTCTATTTTGGCCACTTCTGATTTGTAGGTGCCATAAAATACTGACTTAGCTTTTTCTGATACCCTTTACATTCTTGTTGTTTTGAGGCAGTGAGACATTTCACCTTGCAAAACTTTGGATGCTTGCACAAAAACAATACTTTCACAATCCCTTTCTTTGCTGGAATCATGGAGTTTACCTCTACTGACCATATTTGGCATGAAAAACACCTTGGGATAAGTTTTGAATCTTTACAAATAGTTTCATCTTCAGAATCCCTTTGTTGTCATCATGGAGTTCAAATCATGCCTTTCACCTTCTTTAGCCGTCTTCCCCAAAACCCTAGGTGTCTGGACTGCTTGAGAACAATTATCAATGTTGTCTTCTAAGTTTTCTGTAGCCCTTTCAAGTTCATTCATTTCTATCCAGTTCACCTCACCTCTTTCCCTTATTCATTAATAATTTCTGAAAAACTTCTCTTCATGTTTGGTTGCTAGGTGTACCTCCTCCATGGTCATTTCTACCATTTGTTTCTTTGTATGGCACTTGTTGGCCCAAACAAGCTCAAAACCCTGATTCTTTTTTAAAGAAAACTGCTTCCCCTCTCCTTTCTGTGATGCCTTTATTGAGGAGCAGGCCTCTTACCTTACCAATTCTCTGCTGATAGTCACTTTAACACTGTTGCAGAAGTGTCAAAATTCACATTTACCTTTTACATAACTTGAACTTGATAAATTAGTCCTCCTTGGATATTTTCTGATCTTTCTTGGAAAACCATGTGTTGATATTATTTTACATTTGATCCAGCTTCTAGCATAGTAAAATCAGTGCTTAAAACACCAATGATGACCCTACGACCTATGAAACCCTAATGACCTAGTGGGAGGATTCTTTGACTTGGTCTTTGACTAAAATCTGGTCTGGGATCTTCAAGTGTAAACATAGGGTTTTTGGAAAATTTATGTATTGAAGATCTAAAATCCAATGTACTTGATTTATCAAAGGGCCTACAAATATATTTTTGAGACCATCAATGCTTGAGGAACTTGGTGAAGATGAGAAAGAATAGGCCGATTGGTAACCCTAGATGGAGAGTGGAGTGATGGGCCAGGGAAAAATAGAGTGATGAGGACAGAGGTAAGAAAAAAGGATGAGGATGAGTGGCACAAGCCCATAGGGAGCTTTTTAGGAGCATCAGGGTGACCATGAAATGGAAAAATGGTAGAATAGTGAAAATTTTTCCATAAGGATAATGAAGGCAGTGAGATTTCTAAACCTAACAATATTCAGGAATCTTGTTTTTAGAAATCTAGGACCAATATTTAGTCATCTATATATTGTAAAAATTATTGATGACTGATAGTGGCTCCACTTGGGGAGGATAGCTCCTTTTCAAGAGGTGTATAGGACCTCAGAGCTCAAATCTCTGAGTTTTGAAGACCAATGCCTTACTTTCACTTGGAAGATCCTTCTTCCTTCATTTGCTGATGTTCTCTTGAAGCTATGATCTCAAAAATCTGAAAGACATGTTTGCTTCAACATTATTTATACCTACCCATCAGACTTTGCCTAACATTTTTTCTTCTTTTGGGTGCACTTGGACTGGAAAACCATTGACATTATTTTCTTTTGAAAGAATAAAAAATATCTACTTATACCCTTATCACTTCCAATAGTTCAGATTAGGCTAATGAAGTCTTTTATTCTCTACCTAGTCTACTCATTTGTCAAGATTAAGATGTTTTACAAACTTTTTTCTCTACCCTACTGACATGAAATTCAAAACATGATCAAACCAGGATTAAGCAATATGATTTGCCATGGATTGTGGCATTTGGACAAGATGCACATAGACATTATTTTTGTACAATAAAAAACTATAAAATATGAGGGTTGTGATCTATCATTTGTTATGTGTCCCTCTCATTTCTCTTTGGTTCAGATTTATGCTTTGGGAACCAACAATCCTTCCTAATCTAATCTAATGACAAGCCAAGATTAAATGGTTTGACAAGTCTTCTTTCACTAACCTATCAACAAAAATTTAAAACATTTTTAGTCATGATTAGGCAAGATGACTGAACAAGATTCTTCCTTTTCAACAAGTAGTGGCATTTAGGCTTGCACACTTTCAGCAATACTCTTTTTTGGTATGGAGCTATACCTCTTCTTTTTTCCTACCCTCTTTTTATTACTTTCTTTGTTTCTGTGTTTTTTTTTCTTATATTTCATCAAGAAATGTTATGTACAATGAATGAAAGCTTCAAACTAGGAATTTAGACAAAAATAGTGCTTGAGCATCCTGCCATTGACAGGACCTCAAAATAACTCTACTCCATCCAGCTCTTATAAAAATAAAGAATTGTTACCTCTGAATGAATGAATGATGTAAGGACCCTTCCAAAAAATTTCAACTTTTCCATGCTTTCCTTTGTCTTCTCTCCTTGAATCCCACTTCAGAACTGTGTCTCCAATGTGGAAATCATTGGCTTTGGTTCTTCCGTCAAAGATCTTCTTTATGTTCTCTTGCACTACTTGTGTTCTTTTGTAAAATTCTTCTCTTGAATGTTGCAAATGAATGGTTTGGTTTAGCCTCCTTTGCATATCATTCCCATCTAATTGCACCCCTTAGAGAAGCTTCATAACTGGAACTCCCAATGATGTTGGGAAAACATCATCCATGCCATACACTAACTGATAGGGAGACATATTGATATATTTCTTAGATGTTAGTCTATCAGCCCATAGTGCATGCACTAGTTTTCTATGCCATGCCTTTTGATTTTCTTCCAGCAACTTCTTGATGACAGTCACCAATATTTTTCTAGAGGACTCAGCTAACCCATTACCTTGAGGGTAATAAGTGGTAGAGTGCCCTAGTGTGATGTGGTACTTGTAGAAAAATTCCACCATTATCTTGGACTTAAATGCAGCAGCATTATCGGTGATGATCTTTTTGGGACAGCCAAATCTGGACAAGATGTTGGTTTCAATGAATTTTATTATGACTAAGTCAGTGGCATTCCTTGAAGGGATGGCTTCTATCCATTTGGTGAAATAATCAGTAGTAGTGAGGATCCACTTGTGTTGGCCAGATGAGGTAGGTTGGATTTCTCCAATGAAGTCCTAACCCCATTGTTGAAAAGGAGCTTCAACACTGATAGGATGTAAAGGAAAAGGTAGAATTTTTCTCTTGCCATCAAAGATTTGGAATTTATGACAAGTCATCACTATCTTATGGGTATCAGGGAAAAGGGTGGGCTAATAGTTACTGGCTTGTTAGCCCCTTATAAATTTCCTGACATGAAAGCAAGGGGCTAATGTGTTTCATAAGCCTGTAAGGAATGCATTTCCTTTGTAAACACATCATCCTTGCAGCCTTGCCAAGTTCCCTGCCTTGTGACATTTTCCTTCTGCTGTTCTGAATCAATATGCCTTGTTGATCAGGCTCCTAAAGGTTATTCTGCCCTTGCAAATTTCTTCATTTCCACCCCATGGTTCCTCTCCTCAAAGCCCCTTTTCTTCCCCCTAATTCCCCTTTCCATCTCTGAAATCCCCTCTAAAACATCCCTACTCCCTCGATTATGCCTAAAACCCCTTCTTTCCCCTACCGTTACCCTCCTTGGGCCTCCAAATGTATTAAAAAGGGTTAAAAACCCACTTTCGGACCATATAACAGGCCTCAACCCCTTCTCCGCTAGCCCCGCAACCTTTCTCCCCATGTAACCCTGCGCCATGACCAAGTGGTGGCTCGAAGGGCGCTAATCTCCAATGAGTATCGGGAGCGCCCCTGACCATTGATCTTGTAGATCAAACGGCGATCGTTAATTCCAAAAACGCCCGTATTTTCCCCATTTAAACTACTGATTGCGCCATCGCCGTCCATTCACCGCCAGATCGACGGTCCTGAGTTTACCTGCCGGTGGTTCCCACGACACACTATTTCAAAACCCGACAGTTTCTATCGCACCGCCTTCGAGCGGTTGGCGGTATTTCCTCATCGGCCAGTGATTCCATACACCTCTCGACGCGTGGCTCCTGTACGATTTAAAAACCGCTATTCCATCGCGCGTTATCGTTTGGTACAAGACGTGTAGCGATATTCACGTCAGCCATTAGATCTTGGGAGCCTCATCCGACGACCATCGATCGACGAACCTGCGTGGGGTTTAAACCATAGCCTCCATACTTCTAGCCCACCATTCCACTGCCTCCTACCATGTTTCCCATCGTCGATCTCCTCTCAGATCTGACGGTCTAGATTGTCTCCCACTGTTGACTATTCCACTGTGAGTTGGTCCCGCCACGTCACCTCCACGTGCCTCACCATACGTTCGCCCGTCCCATTACACATATTCATTCAAAGGTCAGAGATTCAAAGGTTTCATTCATTTTCCTTCCCACGTCACCTTCTGACTGTAATTTTACCATTTTCACCACACTACAGGTCATCCACGATGTTTTCGCCATCTAACCAGTCTGCGTAGTCAGTCGAGCCACCCCCTGTTGCGTCCATCACCTCGATTGTTTTATTAACATGTTGCATGTTTTTGTAGGGTTTTCAGAGAGGCAGAAAGCCACCATGATTTAGAGGAATCATCGTAAGGGGCGCATTAAGCAGGAAGAATTAAAACTGAAGCTGGTACTACAAGGAAATGTCAAGAAAGGTGGCGGCAGTATAAGTTCCATCGAAGGACAAAGTTTGAAACTTTGCAGACTCTATCTCATGCCATTAAAGCCCAGATCTTGTAGAATCGAGACATTTATGAAGCTGTGGAGAAAGACCAACTTATAATCAAGGATTCCAACATTCAGAATTGAAGGTTTTTGAGTTTTAATACATCAGTTTAGAGGCAAAGCACCAGATCAATGATCCCACAGATCATGCAAAGGTACAACATGCAGAAATCAATGCATATCAGGGGTTTATACAATAGCAGAATGTTTTTTCCTCCATAAAGGACAGAGCGCCCATGCAGTATTCAATCTATGTCGTGTTCTAGAGAGATTTCCTACCCTGAAACAGCCCCAGTACTATCAGAGCATTTACTTCATCAGTATGGCAGATCTATTTATCATTCTTTTATCTTTGTTTATTCACCAATAGCACCACACAGTACTGCAGTCATAACACATCAGAGTCATATTAGAGTAATCCCCAGTCTGAAGAAGTTCATTCGTTCACCCAAAGAACACCAGAGATTAATGCACAGGATTTACACAGAATGGGCTTCGGCTCTCTTTCTTTTCAGAAGTTTAATACTGCATTTAGTTCTCCACCTACCCCCCCTACTCCTCTGGAGCTATAAAACTCATGAGAAAAACATTGTAAGGGTTGTTGATTAGTTATCAGAGAACTGCAAGTAGTTTCCTTTTGAGACACAATCTCTGTGTAAAGATTGTAAGATAGGTTGAAGGATATGATTTCAGACTGAGTATTCAGCCATTGGCATGTTGTAATTGATTAGTATTGTTATGTAATATGACAATCACATTTCTTTGGATCCTGATCTGAAGCAGTGGTAATGTTTTCCTATCTCTGTGTTTACATTCATTTCATTTCGTTTCTACTGGCTTGCATCAGAATATTGGCATAGGATTTACCCTTGTTATGTACCCTATGTTTCTATTGTCCTTGCCATTTATGTTTCTCTTCTGAATGTATTATCTAAGAAGTGATTTCAGTTGGTTTAACCAGTGTAGTGGATGTTATCTCCTACCCTCTGATGTATGAATTAAATGAATTCATTTCTTAGATGTTTCTTGTTATAGATTTTGTTGGAAGATTTGGGAACACTGGGGATTAGAGTTAGCCCTGTCCACTAGGATCCTTGTACGACCTGATGATCTGTAAATTTGTGCTCTGAAATCTTTGTTATCTCCTCCCTCCTACTTTCCACATCACATAATCATCTTGAAGATCCTATGTTTCAGATGACTAGCCCAATTGAAAGCCTTCCTATTGATTAGCAAACAAATCCTTTCCTGACTCCATTGCCCAATGGTTTCGAAGATTGCCCTGGAATATTTCACCTCTGCCTTATCCCTCTTTTCTCATCTTTGCCTTACACTGAAATCCTTCTTTCTTGATAACCAGCAACCAAAATAAACAATCAACAAACAAACCTTGTGCCTATAACTAGCCTAAAATCATAACATTCGAGCCTCATAGACATAAACCTTTTCTCATATAGAGAGATCCCTCTCTAGACCCAGGAGGGCTATATCCTGAGGTCTGAAAGTGGTTCTAATGTTTTCTCATCTTTTGGTCTTGCCAATCTGGCCAAAACATGGGAACCCCAACATAATGGCGACTCCGCTGGAGAAACTGAGTGCATTACGCCTTAAAAATTTTCAAGCATTCATAAGACCTACAACCTCTGGTTAGGTTGGTAGTTAAACACTCCTATTCTCACATCAATGTCTACACCATTTGCTGTGTTTTCCCATACTCTTGGATAGAGTCTGGAAAGGGCCAGGTAGCCTCTAGATCTCACACTCTTTCAGAGGTGACATATCTGGTAAATGCCCTCCCAGTCAATCTCTGGTTAGATTTTGTATGTTTTGAAGATATCCTTGAAAGAGGACACCTCATAAGCACTGTGGTGGATAGTGTACCCTCCAAAAACATCCTAAACCTTCCACCTGGCGACTCCATAGTTCCCTAAATGTTTCAAAGACTCCACTGGTGATCAGTAGGCCTGGTGATTATTTTGGTTCACATTAGACTCAACTGGGAGACCATCCCCTATAACAACATCAACCACAGTAGAAGTAACAAATAGGGTTAAGCTGCTTGGTCAGAAACAACATTCTGGCTTCCAGAACCATTCATACAAGAGCTTACACCGACCCAGACCCACCTGAAATAGTTGACAAGCCTGAGAGCATCCTCAAGGGAACTCATACACCTAAAATATCAACTATTTCCAAACACATCCATAGAGCTAATTCTACTCCAGAAGATCTTACAGCTTGTTGTAGCCCCTACAACACCCTCCAAAAAGATCACCATTTCAAATTTTTGGAGCCCCTTAAAACTAAAGAGAAACTATTAAGTCGCCAAGTCGCCAAGTTTCCAAGTCGCAAAGTTAAACTATTGATGAAAACCACGATCCCGCGACCTTGCAACCCCGCGACCCCAGGTCGCCAGGTCGCAAGGTCGCAAATACCAAACTTTAACGAAAAGTGCGACCCAGCGACCTTGCGACCCAGTGACCCCAGGTCGCCAGGTCGCCAGGTCGCTAAGTCGCAAATATACAATTTTAATGAAAAGTGCGACCCAGCGACCTTGCGACCCCGCGACCCCAGGTCGCCAGGTCGCAAGGTCGCAAGGTCGCAAAACTCTGGAATTAACTGATTTGCGACCCAGCGACCCGCATTTATTGCCCGCACATGCGACCTTCTATATAAGGGAGGTCGCCAGGTCGCATTTTACACATTCAGCGATTTGAAAGAAAATGCCTCTGACAGCTCAACTGGCGCGATTTTCCCGGGTAAGTTGCCATTTCCTCCTGCTGTTTCTATTATGAGATTTTCTTGCCAAAACCCATGTCCCCTTAGGCCTTTAAATTTCCCTTTGTCTGAGCTTTTATATTTTTTGAGTGTTTTGTGAATCTGTTTTCTCCACAAGTTTCCAACCTCACCACATTTCTGTTTCAAACTCTCGTAGCTTTGCCCCTTGCTCTTAAAACCATTCCTCAGCTCTGCCTGGTAACGACTGGCCCCTTAAATCCTTAAGAGGAGGGAGAAAAGACTGCGGCCGCGCGCGCAAAACCCCGGCCGTCGGAAGCCTTGTCGCGACCGCGGCCCGGCGACCTAGTCGCGAGGGTCGCAAAGTCGCAGAATTCTCAGTTGCAGATGGGCGACCCGGCCCGACCGGCGACCTGGTCGCGGTGTGGGTCCTTGCATTTTGTTTCGAGTTGAGCCCGGCGACTCGGCCAGGCAGTCGCGAGGTCGCAAGGTCGCGCACCGAACCTTTCTTGCAATCCACGACCCAACGACCCGATGGCTTCGGTAACCCGATTTTACATGTCACGACAATTTCATCACTGGCTGTGGCGGTTTTATATCACCATGTTGTTCTTATCTTGGGATTCCTTTATGAATTTGACAGGTGAACTTCAAGAAGACATAGAGTGCATACCTGTTTTATCAGATTCTAGTGACATGGCGCCCCCGCTATCTCGGAGGAAGGACAAGCAAGTGGTGGAAGAAATTGATGAGCTGGAAGTGGTGTCCCCACCCCCAATATACAGGGATACACTATGTACCTTTGCAAAAGATGACAGTATGCGATGGTACCAAGTGTATCATGAATTCGCCATACTAGAAGAGGAATTTCCAGAAGATCTCCTAGACCGGGAAATATACTTGGCAGTCAAGAAGTCCAAACTACATCTGGCAGGGGCGCATCCAGCAATATTTCCATGTCTTGAGGTGATAGATTGGATCATACAAAAGACGGATCCTAAGAAGTTTGTGATCTGAGACAGCGAAGGCAGGGCTTTCGCTACGCTCGTAGGCGTGGATGCTCACCTCTACTACTCATTGCCTCGCCCGGACGAGCATTGCACTCCAGAATGGGATATTGCTCACGCTGTTCCGATGGTTGATACTATTAGACAATGGTGGGAGGAGCCCAAGAAGTTCAAGGTCAAGAAAGACCAAGAATACCTGGTGGCTAGCCTGAGGAAGGTTTATAAATTGGTTGCCGCCATGCTTTGCAGGCTTTATGGGCGCCCGGATTGCTCCACTTTCAGCGGTAGTTGGGCTACCATCATGGAGTATGTGACAACACATGGCACCTGTTTCAACTGGGTGGGCATATTGATGACTTCAATGCAGACCAACTTGAACACGGCACTGGCCCTGGACGAAGGAACGCCTGCCAAAATTTACATGGCCTTTTACCTACTGGATGTTGTCTGCGCAAGAGTACACTTCGAAGGATGGGCACACAACTGGGATTCCGAGCAGTCACGTGCAATTCATCTGCAACTCAAGGTATTTTGGGAGTCCAAATACAAACAGGATATAGATCAGATCTCCCAAGTGTTTATTCCCTCTCTATATAGACACTTATTTGGCCAAGATGCCCCCTACATGTCTTGGCAGGCCAAGTAGACTCTAGTCAAAGTGGCACACTGGTTCCCTTTCCCCGGGTATACCTTCATCCGAGTCTTTGGAACATACAGGGCACCACATGCTATGCCTCGCTTTGTTACAGACAAAATTCTCATTCAGGAGGTATGCTTCCAGATGTCTCAAGGCTTCTCCATCATCCTGTCTAAAGGCAAAAAGAAGCCGTGGCCCACGCTACCCCTCACCATTGGTGCGTGCACAGTTAAAGACTTCATGGAAGTAGCAGCAGAGGGAGAAGCAATGAAAAGTTATCAGCTTGGGGCGCTAGAACACCGAACATATGACCCGGAGAGAATAGTTTCTGAACACTGCCTAAAAGCTAAATTCAAATGGACTTATTAGCATATTGAGCGCCCGGCAGAAGACGAGAGAAGGAATCGGTATAACGCTGAGAGACAATTTGCTCCGGGAGTAAACATGGGCCAAGAAGATCCAGATGATCAGAGCCTAGAAGACAGAAGTCGTCAGTTAGGAGGTTCCTCTTCCTCTTTACCCAAGAAATCTCGGACAATGACAGGGCTTACTACATCTATCCAACAGAAAGAAGCAGAAGCAAAAGCCCAGCAAGAAAGGGAAAAGAAGATAAAAGAGGATGAGGAAGCACGCCAGAAAAGTGCAACAGCAACACAGAAGAAGAAGCAGGCCAAGGTGGCCAGAAAAGAAAAGGAGGGAAAGGAGGCACAGGCCGCAGCAGAACGGGCACTTAAGGCAGAGCTAGACAAAGCAGAAGCTGAACGCCAAAAGAAGGCCGAACAAGTTGTGGAAGCTGAGCGCCAAAAGAAGGTCGAATAGGCTGCTGCAGCTGAGCGGAAGAGGAAGGCCAAAATAGAAGCAGCAGTAGAAGCTGAACACCGGCGAAAGGAAGAAGAGGAAAAGAACACAGAAGAAAGGGAGGATGACATGCTGGAAGATATCGAGGTAAATCCCCTCGACATACCTCTGGGTGGTACCAAGCTTTCTGATGTTAGATCCCCCCAGGGGTAGGAAGAGGATGTATTTGACCTCACCAGACTCACATTCGATCAATTCTCTTTCAAAATCCGGTAAGAGAAAAGAAGGTCACTGGCGCAAAGTCCCTCTGCCACATCCACAGTTGCAACAGGCAAAGACATAGTCCTTGATACCAGGACTAATCCTGTAATGATAGCATCGGCGGGTACTGCTTTCACCACAGCCACGGAAGAGAATGTAACCAGAATGAGTAGAGAAATAGTCTCTCTACAAAATAGACTGCAAGTAGCTGAGCAGCGCGAGAAGAGAGCAGAGCAGGAGAAAGCAGAGTTGCAAGCAGAAGTTCAACAACTTCGAAACCAGAGTCCACCGGTAAATGAAGTCCCACTGGCCATTTTCAAGGAGTGTGAAGTGTTGGAAGTAACCATGAGGCAGGTGTATGGTGAAATGTTCACCATCAAACAAACAGTCGCCCCACTGGTAAGAGCACGAGCAGAAACCAAGCAAAAGCATGAGCAGCTCAGGGAGGCTTCACAGGCCTTAGACAGGATGATGGGCTGGTCAGTACAATACCCTCAGGCACCTGAAAATTTGCCCAAGAGGGACTGGATTCACACACAGGATGCTAAGGTTCAGCTCTGTATGGCGATACAATCTAAAGACAAACTGTCTAAGGACCTGGAAAAAGTAATGTCTTCGTACAACCACCTGATCAGCGGTATCGACTCGATGCACACTTTGCACCACATTCCGTCGCTTGGGGCATTGGACGAAGAGAAAACCTGGGAACAAGTGGACTAGGACATCCAGTCATTTTTGCAATCTATCAAGCAAGCCGCTGTTGATCCGGAGCCCTCAGCATCTCAAGAACATCTGAGTCATTTTATTTCCACTCCAGCGCGGATTTATACCAAGCTTGCCTCGCTTTCAAATCAGATCTCGCAAAAAAGGGAAACCTTAGTACCAAATGTTTTGGAATGTATGCATCGATTGAAGGAGGAGGTCCCTCTAGTTTCCCCCATAGCGGCAGAGTACCGGACATGGCAAGACTTTCTCAAGGAGCAAAAGATTGACACCCCTGACATCAACATTGCGCGTCCATCTCCACAGCCCGGTAGCAGCAAGTCATAAGCAGCAGTTAGAGCTAGGTTGCAAGTCGCGCCAACAGGACAAGTCGCAGGTCGCACTGCCTATCCAGGTCGCAAGTCGCGCATACCAGACAGGTCACAGGTCACAATCTCTTTAAGGTCGCGAGGCAACTCAACAGGCAGGCAGGCAAAAGGTCGGGAAGCCCAAAGGGCAAGTTTGGTGCTATAAAACTCCCTTTGGGGAAAGTCATAAGGGCTTTTTCTTTTTGGAAGACTCAAGAGCTACATTGTATTGTATTGAAAGACCATATTCTTAGGCATATGAATATGAATACTTGCTAAAACCCCTTTTTCGGATGATGTATTTTTCTGTGACAACACTATGTGTATTTCCTAAACAGTTTCAGAACATCCTATGATTAATGAAACTGCATTTCTAATAATATCATTTATGCATCATGTTTATCTATGCTTGTGTTAATGATGTTCAGTTTTATCACTTTCTAAATGAATGTTAATACCTTTGTCTATTAGCATTTCGTTTTATCTTTTAGAAGTAAGAAGGAATCTTGCCATTAAGAACTATTTCTTCTGTGGTAAGATACCTTGCAAGCATGACCCCAAAGACATGCCGTTAACTGAATCTCTTCGGGCGTATGTGTTTTATTCATTCTCTTGCTATGCATAGTGTTGTAGACATGTTCCATGCATCAATCATGTATTTCGTATCCTATGAATAAGTGTGTGTCCGCAGGTTTAATCAGGTTCTTTTGAGACCAGAAGGGAAGGCGTCTTAAGCTGTAGCCGGACCCACACCCCGGATGGGATCCCTACTCCAAACGGTTTAAGGTCTAAGTGGGACTTTTTACCGAGGAGATCCCCTACTGTTGGCTGGACAAATTTTCCTGTCAACAGATTTGGCGCTAGAAGGAGGGCCTGATGGCAGCCTCCCAGCATACAACAAACTTTCCATCACAAACTCCCCAAGGGGAGGTCATAAACAATGAAACTGTCCCTCCTCCTCTAGAAGAAATTTCAGAGACGGAGACTCGATATTACGAAATTAGCAGGGCGCAGTTGAGAGCCTTGCGCCCAGCTGCCCAAGATCTTATCAGAAACTTATGATTTACTCCAATCATGGAATACCTTGCCCACACTAGAACCCCTCCCGAGAACATTACTCGGAATGGTGCCCTTGCAAGTACCATACCCGAGCTCATAAATCTCATGTTGGAAGACCTCGGCAAGGCTGTTGAGGAAGATGACCCGGTTCTCCAAGAGGGCGAAGAATTTGGCGACACGGAACCTTTCCCCGACTCCCAACCTAACCAGACTCGGCAAAACAACAACCAGGCGCACCCCCCACCCGGGGATGGTGAAGAAGAAAGAGGCCGAGGAAATGTAGACGGGGGAAATAGGGCTCGTAGAAATGAAGGAGAAAGGAATAGGGCTCGTAGAAATGAAAAAGAAGGAAATAGAGGCCGAGGAGCCGGAGGTAGAGGAGATAGGGGTCGAGGCCAAGGAAACCAAGCTCGCAACCATCACCCAAACCCAATGAGGCCTCCTATCCACAACTTGGGATATCTTAGAGATTTTCTTCACTGTGGGAGACACCAAGACGAACACTCCCGTCATGAATCAGAAGCATCTGTCTCAGGTTCAGGAGGTGAATCTAAACCTGAGTTTAGGCAACACCAGCGGGCTAGAAGAGTGCAGCCCCTAGCCTGGATGGCTCAATCTCCATTGAACCTTTTGGGCCCACTCCACGATCTGCCTAGGCATCCGGAGAAACACCTCCCCAAATTTGACCCTAAGAAAGGCACCTTAGCTGAAGATCATATCAACAGCTTCTATTTGTCGTTGCAAATCATGAGAGTCTAGTCCGATGGTGTCGCATGTCGACTTTTTCCCCATACTCTTGAAAACAAAGCAGCCACATGGTACCGCTCTCTCCCCAGTGCCTCTATCACTTCATGGGACCAATTCTGTCGCGTATTCCTACAGAAGTTTTCAGAAGATAAAAATCCTTCCATGCTTCTCACGGAATTGAGCATGATCAAGTGTCATAAAAAGGAGAAGGTTAAGGATTTCAACCAGCGCTTCGCTACCATATTGCAGAAGTTTCCCCCCAACCTGGCGTTGGATGACTCAATCACCATTGACTACTATACCAAGGCTCTCCCTAGAGACATTGCCATTTTCGTCAAACGTGAAGCCCGTGCTACCCTTACGGCTAATTATGAGGCTGCTCTCGCTGTGGAGAAAGACATGCTGTCGATAGGGGCTATCGATCACGAAGGAAGAGATGATCACAAGCCTAACACAAAAAGAGGTCAGTCCTCCACTCCTAAGACCACCGATAGGGATAGAGATGCATTTGATTTTGAAAGCATGGCAAAAACGCTCAAGCACTTAACGAATGAAGTCACTGACCTAAGGAGAAAGGGCACAGAAGCCACAACTAGCACTAAACCACCCAAACCTTTCTTCAGAAAAAGTAATCCCAACACTAACAGACCTCCGTCTAACACAAATACTGCTCTCAATGTGGAAGAGATAGGGAAAGATAACTTCTGTTCTTTCCACCAAGCTGCCCACTCTGAAAAAACGTGCCCTCAATGGATTGGCAGCATGACAGCAGTAGTTAATCAAATTTTAGATGACCAAACTCCAGGGGATGTGACGGAGGATGATGTTTCAGATCACGATGAGGATCTGCCCTCGAACGAAGAACCAGGATCCTCTATCCTTTCTTTTGACATAATCTGAGGTGGGAACAACCTTACCTCCATTGATATCAACATGGCAGATACTCCCAAAGATCAGCCCGTGCGGAATTATAGTCTAAGGAGCAAAGGACCTGTTCCCGAGAAATCCTATGAAGACAAGAAAAGGGCTTTCCTAAGAAAGATCCTGCCCCCAGGAAGCGGAAAATAATCTGTCCCGGAGAAGCCCCCCAACAACACTACCCGAGCAAGTCAAAAGAGCAAGCTTCCGACAGAATCCTCTAAGACCTCCACTGAGCCTAGCCTTCAACCAGAGTCTAGCTATAACATTGTTGAAGATATGAAGAAAACAAGAGCAAACATTTCTCTCTACGAGCTGGCTCGCATTACTAACCAAAAGGAGCTCATTCTAAAGGCTTTCGCAAACACTTCAGCTACGAAAACCGTGAGCAACACGTCCGCGCAAGCCGGCCTAGATGTACAGTCTATAGTAAACGCCATCAATACCAACTCAAGAGGATCCACGCCTCCTTTCCTTTTGTCCTTCGAGATTTTTAACTTCAACGTCCACAACTGTCTAGTTGACTCCGGTGCCTCAACAAACGTCATGCCCCTATTCGTCTGTAAAAAGCTGAACATTCGCTCGGAGAAAACTGACGCAAAGATTATACAACTTGATAGATCACAAGTACCAGCCATAGGGGAGTTGAACAATTTCATCATCCGGTTGTCGTCAGACTCTAGGGTCCATCAATGCATTGACATTGTGATTGTCGACATCCCGGAAGCATACGGCCTATTTCTTAGCAGGGACTGGTCCAGCAAGTTACAAGGCTATTTCGCCACCGACTGGTCCCACTTGTGGCTTCCTTACAAGGGGCGGAATAATCAAATCAGGGTCGAAAGTGAACCTTATATGAAACACACCGTCGCTGATTTGGATGTCGTTATTGAACCCATCATCTTTGCACAAGAAGAACTTGGCATGTGCTTTCTGGAAGCAATATTCGGATGCTACCAACCCCCTCAGTCTTCCGTAGGCCCCGAAGTCCAATCTGAACTAGCACTTATCACAGAGGAGCAAGTTATCCCTAACTCACCATCAGCAGGAACCCCTCCACAACCTAGTACCCCGAAGGAGCCGGAAAGTGACATGTGGACCTTGTATTATGACGGTTCCAAGACCCATGACGGAGCCGGTGTTGGTTGCATATTGCTTGACCCACACAAGAATAAATACTTAATCTCATGCCGGCTAGAGTTCCAGTGCACCAAAAACTCTGCTGAGTACGAGGCATTAATCCTCGGACTTAAGAAAGCGCTGGATTTGAAGGTAAAATGCTTACAAGTCATTGGAGATTCCGAGATTATCACCCGCCAGGTACGCAACATTATTCACTGTTTATCTCCGCATTTAAAGGCGTATCAACAAGAGGTATGGCGATTGGTTTCTGGTTTTGATGCATTTGGAATTAAATCTGTCCTCAGGATGCACAATGCAGCAGCTGATACTCTGGCTAATGCTGCTGCTAGATTCACCCCTTTGAGGAACAGTTTTTCTATTGAAATTATATATAAACCCTCCGTGCCAGACAATATTACTAACTTACGCGTCTTTGATGATGATCAACAGGTACTAGAGTTTATGTGTAACTCAGAAACATTCAAAGACGCCGCAATAGATGAAGATGATCACGACCAAGTTGTGCAGGAAGAGTTTGAGAAACACAGAGGGATCCCCATGCCAAAGGGAGTAGTGTCACTTGAGAAACTCTTCGATCTGCAGAGCCATTTTCGAGGGCCCCCGAATACCAAAGTGCAAAGCTCCATCTTGGCCCATCGACAAGTGAACTTGGGATTAGAAGATAATCCTAAGTTCGTCAACCTTGGGAAAGACTGCACCACCCAGGAGGCGCAGGCTTTCACTCAACTATTTCGCAAGTATTGTGACGTATTTGCTTGGACATATGATGACCTACGTACGTATGATACTCGAATTATCCAGCATGTTATACCCATGAAGGAAGGTGCAAAACTGTTCCAGCAAAAGCTCAAAAAAGTACATCCTACTCTGGAACCATTGATTCTGAAAGAACTCAAGAAGCTCTTAGATGCACGAATTATTTTCAAAATCCGTCACTCCATGTGGGTGTCAAATTTGGTACCCGTACGAAAGAAGTCTGGCGAGATCTGTTTGTGCGTAGATTTCCGAAATCTGAATAGTGCCTCAAACAAAGACAACTATCCGGTGCCACCCATGGAACATATATTACAAGCCGTGTCTGGGTCCGAAATGTTCTCCCTATTAGACGGTTTCTCCGGCTACAACCAAGTGCTGGTAGCTGAACCGGATAGATTGAAGACCACTTTTCGAACCAAGTGGGGAACTTTCGCGTTCAGACGTATGCCTTTTGGATTAATCAATGCAGGGGCAACTTTCCAAAGAGCCATGGATATAGCCTTTAGGGGGCTGATAGGCCAAAGTGTGGTGGTCTACTTAGATGACATCACCGTGTTTTCAAAACACCGGGGTGACCATATACGCCACCTCAGGCAAATTTTTGAAAGATGTAGAAAATATGGAATTTCACTTAACCCAAAGAAGAGCGTTTTCGCCGTGGCAGAAGGAAATTTGCTAGGTCATATCATAACTAAACAAGGTATTATCGTTGATCCGGAACGGGTTAAAGCCATTGCTCAAATTCCTCGTCCTAGGAGTAAAAAAACGATGCAATCTTTCTTGGGGAAGATCAATTTCGTACGAAAATTTATATCAGATTTCACACAAATAGTCAAGCCATTACAAGGAATGATAAAAAAGAATGCTATGTTCCAATGGAACCTACCGGAAAGGGAGGCCTTTTACAAAATCAAACAGGCTATAGCTAAAGCTCCCTCCCTACAAAGTCCAGATTTTGGAAAAGATTTTATCCTATATACTTTTGCTTCAGATTCCTCACTTGCGGCCGTCCTTACGCAGAAAGATGGCAACAACGATGAACGGCCCATTTCCTTCATGAGCACCGGTCTACAGGGAGCTGAGTTAAACTATCCAGAAATTGAAAAGCAAGCCTATGCGGTCTACAAGGCAGTAAAACATTTTAGGCCCTACATCTTGAAAAATCATGTCACGGTTTTTGTGCCACACCCAGCGGTCCGCTCACTTTTCGTGCAGCAAGAGCTAGGCGAAAGGCGGGGAAACTGGGTGGCGTGTTTGCAAGAATATGATTTAGAGTTTAAACCGGCACATACCGTTAAAGGACAGGGCTTATGCCAAATGGCCGCAGAGGCTGCAAGTGCTCATGAAATTGAAGAGGAATGTTGGGAACAAGAGATCGACATGTATCAAAGCGACCATGTGCCTCAGCAAAGTAGCCCTTCTTGGTACTCTGACGTTTCAAGATATTTGGCCCAAGGCACCATGGAACCTGCTCTTACTTCCCGGCAGAAATGCGCAATAAGACTCAAAACCACATCTCACCAACTGATCCAAGGTAACTTGTTCAAGAAACACCATGATGGGGTCCTGTTACGCTGCTTGGAAACCGACGATGCGCAGAAAATCTTAACTGAGCTGCATGACGGACCAACTGGAGGTCATTTTTCCGGAGATACTACTGCCCATAAGATAATGCGCGCAGGATATTATTGGCCTACTCTTTTTAGAGATGCGCATGCATATGTTCGGAAATGCATTCAGTGCCAGAAGTTCACCAACCGAGAAGCACGGCCAGCCACCCCCTTACTCTCAGTAGCAGTAGAGGAACCTTTCCAACAGTGGGGTTTGGATGTAATTGGTGAAATCACACCTCACTCTTCTAAACAACATCGGTATATCCTTACAGCTACTGATTACTTCACCAGGTGGGTCGAAGCAACGCCTTTACACTGAATCAACGATCAAGAGGTAATAGAATTCCTCACGCATTCCATCATTACCAGGTTTGGCGTTCCGACTTGTTTAGTTTTTGATAATGCGACTTATTTCTCATCTTTTAAATTATATGATTTTGCGCTGGAAAATGGTATTATTCTGAAACATTCTGCAAATTACTATCCCCAGGGAAATGGATTAGCTGAGTCCACTAACAAGAATCTTATCCGTATTATTAAGAAGACTCTGCTATCCCACCAGCGCAACTGGCACAATGCCCTTCACAATGCACTGTGGGCTGACCGTATCACTCCCAAGTCCTCTTTAGGCACCTCCCCATTTTTCCTCGTGTATGGAAAAGAAGTTGTTCTCCCTCCTCATTTATCTCTCCCGGCCCTCTAGCTGTCCCAAGAATGTCATGGTACCCCGTGCCCTACCTTGCAGACTTGAATCGACACCTTGCTGAAATTGGAGGAAGAAAGGCAAAAGACCCTGGAAAAGTTTGCCATCCATCAGAGCCGAATCAAAAGATGGTTTGATAAAAAGTCCGCAGGGAAAAAAAAATTTGAAGTAGGAGACCTCGTCCTCAAGTGGGATAAAGCCCATGAGGAAAAGGGGAAGCATTCCAAGTTCCAAGCACTTTGGACAGGCCCTTTCCAAATTAATGAGAAGATAGGATCCCACACATTTAGATTGCAAACCCTTGAGGGACGAGTCGAGGTCCTCCCGGTAAATGGGCATGACCTCAAACACTATTTCACCTAGCTACCCCTAGAGGGATATACTATCCTTGTACCATATTTTCTTCTCTCATACTTGTTTACAAAAAAAATAAAAAAATAAAAAAAAAAATAAAAAAAAATAAAAAAATTATATATAGTAATAAAATTTTGAGGAAGGATTTGTTAGAGCCACGCAATTGGCACACTGCAACAGGTTCTATGTTGATGGAAATCCCTTTCCGATAGACTCAAAGGTGGCAAAATCTTGCTTGTTCTCTGCATCTAAGGGCAGCATATCACTGAACTCGAGGCATCAAGCAAGAAGCTTACCTCGCCAGCCTGAGAGGGTGTCCACAAAAGAAAATGCAGTGTGAGAGGTAACCAGACCAAAAGGGAAAAGAGGTACTCTAGGCTACGATAGGGTATCTGGGAAAAACCAAAGTCCTCACACCAGACCAGGAACAACCTCTCTGCCAGCAAAATAAGTCGGGATCCCTCATCCGCTCAGGCTAAATTGCCATCTCTAATAAGTGCCACGAGCACATCTAAATAAGTGCCTCAGGCACATTCAAAATAAGTGCAATAGCACACTAATAAAGGGTAAAGGATTGAGAAAGGCTTCCTGCGCAGAGAGGTGATGTAACGACTCCGCCAAAGTACTGACCAGGCTCGCTGGCAGCGGAGCAACGTTCATGATTCCTAGGTAGTGACTCCGCTGGGACTGAGAGGTTCGCTGGCAGCGGAGCAACACGATGAGGACAAAATAATCGTACCAGACCCTGTGGCCGCCTGGAGTTCTCCAACTCTTCCAGTCCGGAGACCTGAATAAATGAATTTGGTTGAACGGCGCCCAAACAGGCCAGCAGATTGAGCAACCCAGCAAGGTGCCAAAGGTTAGGAAATGTCAACCACAAGGTAAAAGAAAACAGTCAGCATAGGCCCCTCCCTCCCCCTGCCAAGACTAACTATCAACAGAGACTCTGAGTTCATCCAGTGAATCGCCATTTGTTGTAGCCCCTACAACACCCTCCAAAAAGATCACCATTTCAAATTTTTGGAGCCCCTTAAAACTAAAGAGAAACTATTAAGTCGCCAAGTCGCAAAGTTAAACTATTGATGAAAACCGCGACCCCACGACCTTGCGACCCCGCGACCCCAGGTCGCCAGGTCGCAAGGTCGCAAATACCCAACTTTAATGAAAAGTGTGACCCAGCGACCTTGCGACCCAGCGACCCCAGGTCGCCAGGTCGCCAGGTCGCTAAGTCGCAAATATACAATTTTAATGAAAAGTGCGACCCAGCGACCTTGCGACCCCGCGACCCCAGGTCGCCAGGTCGCAAGGTCGCAAGGTCGCAAAACTCTAGAATTAACTGATTTGCGACCCATCGACCCACATTTATTGCTCGCACGTGCGACCTTCTATATAAGGGAGGTCGCCAGGTCGCATTTTACACATTCAGCGATTTGAAAGAAAACGCCTCTGATAGCTCGACTGGCGCGATTTTCCTGGGTAAGTTGCCATTTCCTCCTTTTGTTTCCATTATGAGCATTTCTTGCCAAACCCATGTCCCCTTAGGCCTTTAAATTGCCCTTTGTCTGAGCTTTTATATTTTTTGAATGTTTTGTGAATCTGCTTTCTCCACAAATGTCCAACCTCACCACATTTCTGGTTCAAACTCTCGTAGCTTTGCCCCTTGCTCTTAAAACCATTCCTCAGCTCTTCCTGGACCCAGCCAGCTTATAAATCCTCAAGAGGAGGGAGAAAAGAAGACTTATGGCCGCGCGCGCGCAAAACCCCCCCCCAAGCAAGCCTTATCGCGACCTGTGACCCAGCGACCTAGTCGCGAGGTCGCAAAGTCGCAAATTTTCCAGATTTATGGAATCTGCGACCCAGAGACCCGACGACCTAGTCGCGAGGTCTCAAGGTCACATTTTCCATTTTTTTCGGAGAGTTGTGACCCAGCGACTCAGTGACCTGGTCGCGAGGTCGCAAGGTCGCGCCTGAACCTTTTTCTTGCAATCCGCGACCCAGCGACCCAGTAAACCAGTAACCTAGTTTTACATCTGTCACAGCTAAATTTCATCACTAAACTGTAACTAGTTTTATACCATCATGTCGTTCTTATCTTGGGATTCCTTTATGAATTTGACAGGTGAACTTCAAGAAGACATAGAGTTCATACCTGTTTTATCAGATTCTAGTGACATGGCGCCCCTGCTATCTCGGAGGAAGGACAAGCAAGTGGTGGAAGAAATTGATGAGCTGGAAGTGGTGTCCCCACCCCCAATATACAGGGATACACTATGTACCTTTGCAAAAGATGACAGTATGCGATGGTACCAAGTGTATCATGAATTTTCCATACCGGAAGAGGAATTTCCAGAAGATCTCCCAGACCGGGAAATATACTTGGCAGTCAAGAAGTCCAAACTACATCTGGCAGGGGCGCATCCAGCCATATTTCCGTGTGCTGGGGTGATAGATTGGATCATACAAAAGACGGATCCTAAGAAGTTTGTGATCCGAGACAGCGAAGGCAGGGCTTTCGCTACGCTCGTAGGCGCGGATTCTCACCTCTACTACTCATTGCCTCGTCTGGATGAGCATTTCACTCCAGAATGGGCTACTGCTCATGCTATTCCGATAGTTGATACTATTAGACAATGGTGGGAGGATCCCGAGAAGTTCAAGGTCAAGAAAGACCAAGAATACCCGGTGGCTAGCCTGCGGAAGGTTTATAAATTAGTTGTCGCCATGCTTTGCAGGCTCTACGGGCGCCCGGATTGCTCCACTTTCAGCGGTAGTTGGGCTACCATCATGGAGTATGTGACAACACATGGCACCCGTTTCAACTGGGCTGGCATATTGATGACTTCAATGCAGACCAACTTGAACGTGGCATTGGCCCCGGATGAAGGAACGCCTACCAAATTTTACATGGCCTCTTACCTACTGGATGCTGTCTGCGCAAGAGTACACTTCAAGGGGTGGGCACACAACTGGGATTCTGAGCAGTCACGTGCAATTCATCTACAACTCAAGGTATTCTGGGAGTCCAAATACAAACAGGATATGGATCAGATCTCCCAAGTGTTTATTCCCTCTCTGTATAGACACTTATTTGGCCAAGATGCCCCCTGCATGTCTTGGCGGGCCAAGGAGACTCTAGTAAAAGTGGCACACTGGTTCCCTTTCCCGGGGTATACCTTCATCCGAGTCTTTGGAACCTACAAGGCACCACATGCTATGCCTCGCTTTGTGACAGACAAAATGCTCATCTAGGAGGTATGCTTCCAGATGTCTTAAGGCTTCTCTAGTTTCCTGTCTAAAGGTAAAAAGAAGCCGTGGCCCACGCTACCCCTCACCATTGGCGCGTGCACAGTTAAAGACTTCAGGGAAGTAGCAGCGGAGGGAGAAGCAATGAAAATTTATCAGCTTGGGGCGCTAGAACACCGAACATATGACCCGGAGAGAATAGTTCCTGAACACTGCCTGAAAGCTAAATTCAGATGCACTTATTAGCATATTGAGCGCCCGGCAGAAGACGGGAGAAGGAACTGCTATAATGCTGAGAGACAATCTGCTCCGGTAGTAAACGTGGTCCAAGAAGATCCAGATGATCAGAGCCTAGAAGATAGAAGTCGTCAGTTAGGAGGTTCCTCTTCCTCTTTACCAAAGAAATCTCGGACCAACACAGGGCTTACTCCATCCATCCAACAGAAAGAAGCAGAAGCAAAAGCCCAGCAAGAAAGGGAAAATAAGATAAAAGAGGATGAGGAAGCATGCTAGAAGAGTGCAACAGCAACACAGAAGAAGAAACAGGCCAAGGAGGCCAGGAAAGAAAAGGAGGGAAAGGAGGCATAGGCCGCAGCAGAATGGGCACTTAAGGAAGGGCTGGATAAAGCAGAAGCTGAACGCCAAAAGAAGGTCGAACAGGTTGCGGAAGCTGAACGCCAAAAGAAGGCCGAACAGGCTGCTGCAGCTGAGCGGAAGAGGAAGGCTGAAATAGAAGCAGCAGCAGAAGCTGAACGCCGGCGAAAGAAAGAAGAAGAAAAGAACACAGAAGAAAGGGAGGATGACATGCTGGAAGATATCGAGGTAAATCCCCTCGACATACCTCGGGGCGGTACCAAGCTTTCTGATGTTAGATCCCCCCAGGGGCAGGAAGAGGATGTATTTGACCTCACCAGACTCACATTCAATCAATTCTCTTTCAAAATCCGGCAAGAGAAAAGAAGGTCACTGGCGCAAAGTCCCTCTGCCACATCAACAGTGGCAACAGGCAAAGACATAGTCCTTGATACCAGGACTAATCCTGTAATGATAACATCGGCGGGTACTGCTTTCGCCGTAGCCACGGAAGAGAACATGACCAGAATGAGTAGAGAAATAGTCTCTCTACAAAATAGACTGCAAGCAGCTGAACATCGCGAGAAAAGAGCAGAGCAGGAGAAAGCAGAGTTGAGAGCAGAAGTGCAACAACTTTGAAACCAGACTCCACTGGTAAATGAAGTCCCACTGGCCATTTTCAGGGAGTGTGAAGTGTTGGAAGTAACCATGAGGCAGGTGTATGGAGAAATTTTCACCATCAAACAAACGGTCACCCCACTGGTAAGAGCACGAGTAGAAACTAAGAAAAGGCACGAGCAGCTCAGGGAGGCCTCACAGGCCTTAGACAGGATGATGGGTTGGACGGTACAATACCCTCAGGCACCTGAAAATTTGCCCAAGAGGGATTGGATTCGTACACAGGATGCTAAGGTTCAGCTCAGTATGGCAATACAATCCAAGGACAAACTGTCTAAGGACTTGGACAAAGTAATGTCCTCATACAACCACCTGATCAGCGGTATTGACTCGATGCACACTTTGCACCACATTCCGTCGCTTGGGGCGTTGGATGAAGAGAAAACCTGGGAACAAGTAGATCAGGACATCCAGTCATTTTTGCAGCCTATCAAGCAAGCCGCTGCTGATCCCGAGCCCTCAGCATCTCAAGAACATCTGAGTGGGTTTATTGCCACTCCAGCGCGGATTTATACCAAGCTTGCCTCGCTGTCAAACCAGATCTCACAGAAAAGGGAAACCTTAGTACCAAATGCTTTGGAATGCATGCATCGGTTGAAGGAGGAGGTCCCTCTGGTTTCCCCCATAGCGGTAGAGTACCGGACATGGAAAATTTTTCTCAAAGAGCAACAGATTGACGCCCCTAACATCAATATTGCGCGTCCATCTCCACAGCCCGGTAGCAACAAGTCATGAGCAGTAGTTAGAGCTAGGTCGCAGGTCGCACCAACAGGACAAGTCGCAGGTCGCACTGCCTATCCAGGTCGCAAGTCGCGCATACCAGACAAGTCGCAGGTTGCAAACTCTTCAAGGTCGCAAGGCAACTCAACAGACAGGCAGGCGAAAAGTCGGGAAGCCCAAAGGGCAAGTTTTGTGCTATAAAACTCCCTACGAGGAAAGTAATAGAGGCTTTTCTTTTTGGAAGACTCGAGAGCTACATTGTATTGTATTGAAATACCATATTCTTAGGCATATGAATACGAATACTTGCTAAAACCCCTTTGTCAGATGATGTATTTTGCTGTGACAGCACTATGTGTATTTCTTGAACAGTTTCAGAGCATCCTATGATTAATGAAACTGCATTTCTAATAATATCATTTATGCATCATGTTTATCTATGCTTGTGTTAATGATGTTCAGTTTTATCGCTTTCTAAATGAATGTTAATACCTTTGTCTATTAGCATTTCGTTTTATATTTCAAAAGTAAGAAGGAATTCTTCCATTAAGAACTATTTCTTCTGTGGTAAGATACCTTGCAAGCATGACCCCAAAGACGTGCCGTTAACTGCATCTCTTCGGGCGCATGTGTTTTATTCATTCTCTTGCTACGCATAGTGTTGTAGACATGTTCCATGCATCAATCATGTATTTCATATCATATGAATAAGTGTGCGTCTGCAGGTTTAATCAGGTTCTTTTGAGACCAAAAGGGAAGGCGTCTTAAGCGGTAGCCGGACCCACACCCCGGATGGTATCCCTACTCCAAACGGTTTAAGGTCTAATTGGGAATTTTTACCGGGGAGATCCCCTACTGTTGGCTGGACAAATTTTCCCGTCAACACAGCTCTATCACACTTTCACCTTGACCTAGACCTACCTAACAGCTTATCTAGAACTAGGTCATTCAGTGTTCTAGACCAGCCAGACCCCGAACTTCTTGGTTCACCACCCCAAAGTGGTAGGCACCTTGGAAAGAGACAGACCCCTCCATCTACACCTCCTAATATACATTTCATACAAAACTTGGGACTCAGTGACCCTAGCTCTTCTCATCAGTCTTCTGCTGGTCATAATATCCCTGTCATCCATATACCAGCTGCTCAAGTTAACCCATTACCTCATCAAAATAACACCATGGTAGCCTGGTATGCACCTCTGGTTTTACCTCAACCTCTAGTACCCTTACCAAATGATTATCAGTCAAAAATCCCACACTTCACTGCAAAAGAGTCCATCACAGCCCAACATCATGTAGATAAAATGGAAGATTATTTTGACTACATGGAGATTGATGACGATACAGTCAAAATGAAAATATTTGCCCAAAGCTTAGGGGGTGATGTGAAGAAATGGTTTAAGGGCCTACCTCTAGGTAGCATAAATGATCTTTCGGGCTTATATCAGACTTTCATAAACAAATTGGAAACTAGGGCGAATCCTCACCAACTCCTAGCAGAATACATGACCCTTAAGAGAAACGTAGGAGAGAGTGTCCATGATTACACAACAAGATTTAACAGCATTTATAATGCCCTCCCTCCACACATGAAACCTCCGCAAGGCATGGCCCTAGCAAAATACCCTGAGGGTTTTGATGCATACATGGCCTATGAGCTTAGAGATAAGGAATACAACACATTGGAGGACATGCAGAAAGGAGCAGTGAACATAGAGGTAAATCTGATTGAGAAAAGAGCAAGACTGAAATCTGAGAGAAGGGTAACCTATAGAGACGACAACGTAGCTTCCACATCTGACCAAAATTATGATAAGCTGTCTAAAAATGTGGAGAGGTTACAACAAATGATGGAAAGGATGGTTGTCACCGTTAGCAATCAGAACAAGAACTAGAACCAGAACTTTAGAAGAAACAATAACGCTCCCAACAGACAAAGAGAATCAGATCAACAAGTTATTCCCCCATTCCAAGATAATTTTCTTAATGAATATGAGGGAATCATAGAAGATTTTGAGGGAAACACAACTAATATGTTTGAAATAGAGGATTCAATCCATAACTATTATTCAAAAGAAGGCCAGCCTTCACCCTCTGGTTGGGAGGAGGAATGGTTGGAATCTGAAGATTACAGATTAGGATTTGAAAATGCCATGATGCAGGTCAGAAAACAGTATGAACTTAGGAGAAAAAAGAGTCAAGAAACTGCCAAACCCAAAGCTTCTGAGACTATCATCAAAAAGAGGCTTGAGAAATCTTCTAAAGCAAATGTTGAAACCAAAAAATCAGTAGCTGAGAATTCTGGAGAGAATAGAGAAAAAGACAACCAAAACACTAGTGCACGAGGTAAACCAGCTAGCAGCACTAGCACTGTAGTTAGTGCTCCTGATAAAACTGTCACAAACATTGTACATAATGAGAATCAACCCACTGATCCAGCCACTAAGGCAGTGGAAAATAAAACAGAGATGAGCACTCCCAAGAGTCAGTCCACTTTCAATTTAGAAAGTGAGATTGCAAGAATTAAAATCTCTGTCCCACTTTCTGAGCTGGTCACCCAAGATGTATATAAAGGCCAAATTTTGAAGGCTTTGAACCTTAGTGAGAATAGTAACTCTATTAATTTGAATGATGATCAGCTTGCCCTCTTGTTTAGTCCTAAGATAGAGGGGAAGTTTCAGGAAGGGGTAGTTCCACCTTTCTATATCAGTCTCAACATTCATGACAAGGTCCTTCACAATGCAATGCATGATTCTAGAGCGTCTCACAACCTAATACCTAAGGTAGTTATGGAAAGACTAGGTCTAGAGATAACCAGACCCTACAAAGATTTATACTCTTTCGACTCTAGCAGAGTAAAATGCCTCGGCCTGATCAAAGATCTATGTGTGATTTTGACCCAGATCCCAACGAAAGGTATGGTCATGGATGTTGTGGTGGCAGATGTTCCACCCAAGTACGACATGTTATTATCAAGATCATGGGGAGCCAAGCTGCAGGGTATGATGCAGATGGATGGCTCATATGCCACAATCCCAATCTTTGGTCAACTTAGAAAACTGTATATGGAGACAGAGATGAAATTTCTAGTCAGTAGCCCCAAAAAACCAGAAAATTCACCTGTTTATTATGTACATACAGACCTGGACTCCTTCATCTTTTGTAATGACGAATCTTTAGAAGGGTCAGAGTCCCAAAACAGAGATACAAGTGGAGAGGCAGAGACCATGGACTTTAACATAATGGCTGCTCTGGATTTAGAGGACAACGAAGAAGAAAACCACAATGAAACCTGTAGGATATGCGGTGGGGACCTAACTCCGAGTGAACAAGAAACAACATGTAAATAGCCATCTAGCCAAATCCCTAAAGCTCATACATTTCACGAGGAACAAAGCGACCCACAGCCCAGTACTAACCCTATAACGCAACATAATGGTGAACCAAGCTGTAGGGAAAGAGATGATAACAATAGCGAGGATGAATCCCCGTGGGAAATGAATTTCGATGGGTCATGCACGAGAAGAACTGTTGGGGCAGGAGTGTGGTTGCGAAATACAAAAAATGATTACGCAGAGAGTCACGCCTACAACCTGCACTTCAAATGCACAAAAAATGTCGCTGAATACGAGGCTCTGATCATGGGTCTAAATCTGTTGAAGAAAATAGGGGCCCGTAAGATAACCGTAAGGGGAGACTCAGAGTTAGTTATTAAATAGGTGAACGGTGAATACACAACGAAACACCCTAGGCTAAGAGCATATAGGAATGACACTATGGATCTACTGAAAACATTTGTTGAATACAAGTTAGTGTTCGTTCCTAGGGGTCAGAATGTCATTGCAAACGGATTAGCTTGCCTAGCCAGTTCCTACCCCAAGACTCCTAGTGACCAACAGATCATCATACAAACCAAATTCAGACCTGTTGTGCCAGAAAATGAAAAATATTGGCAGGTCTTTGAAGGTGATAAACAGATTGAAGACTTCCTAGTAGGCAGAAACGAGTTCAAATTTTCTGATTCAAACTCCCAACCTGACAGTAGTTGCCTAAGTGAAGAATCCTCACATGAGGAATAAACACCCTGTAACATAGAAATAAATTCTTTAGATGAACAAACTAGAAACCCAGATCGCAAATGTGAAAATGGAGATAGTGAAGAGGTAGAGGTGATGTAGGCCAAAGATAAGAATATACCTAGAGGCCTGGCACCCTTAGAGTACCTTTTTGACTTTGATGATGTGGAAAAAAATCCCAGTATCGAACATATAGACTCTGATGTGGAAGAATGAAACATAGGCACCAAGGAGAAACCCAAAATGATTAAATTGGCTAAGTCTTTACCTGCAGACATGAAGAAGAAAGACATTGACCTTTTCAAGGAATTCATTGATGTGTTTGCATGGAACTATGAGGACTTAAAGGCCTATGACACAAATATCATTCAGCATAAGATACCCTTGAAAGAAAATCAGAATCCCTTTAGGCAAAAACTTCGTAGAATCAATCCTAAACAATTTCCTGCAGTAGAGAAAGAGATTAAGAAGATGTATGAAGCAGGTATAATTGTACCCGTGAGTTTCTCTGATTGGGTATCAAACTTATTAGCTGTGAGGAAGAAAACATGGGAAATTAGATTGTGTATAGACTTTAGGAATCTTAATAGAGCCTCACTCAAAGACAATTACCCTTTGCCTAAAATGGAACATATTCTTCAGAAGGTAGTAGGTTCTAAGAGGATTTCCCTGCTAGATGGTTTCTCCGAATATAACCAAGTCTTAGTAATCCCAGAAGACCAACTCAAGACAGCCTTTACCACTCCATGGGGTACCTTTATGTATGTGAAGATTCCTTTTGGATTGATGAACGCTGGAGCCACCTTCCAAAGAGTGATGGACATAGCATTTTCAGATGAGATAGGGCTTTTCATTGTTATCTACTTGGATGACATAACTGTCTTTTCCAAGACTAAAGAAGAACACCTGAAGCATCTGAGAAGAGTATTTGAAAAATGTCAAAGGTTTGGTCTGTCTTTGAACCCCAAAAAGACTATCTTTGGGCTACAGGAGGGTAAAATCCTTGGCCACATTATATCCGAGAAGGGAATCAGGATAGACCCACATCGAGTTGAGGGAATACTACAGATCACACACCCCAGAAACATCAAGGAATTACAGTCTTTCATTGGGAAGATTAACTTCCTTAGGAGGTTTATTCCAAATCTATCTAAACACCTTAGGAACATGACTAACATGCTGAAGAAAGGTGCTGGAGTTAAATGGACCGTGGGAGCTAAACAATCTTTCGAATCAGTGAAACTTGCACTTACCCAAGTTCCCGTCCTAATCAGCCCAGATTTCTCCAAATATTTCCTGATATTTTCATTTGCCTCCGAGCATATAGTAGCTGTAGTCTTTCTGTAGAAAAACACAGATGGAGTGGAACAACCAATTGCCTTCTTTAGAAAAGCACTCAGGGATGCACCCTTTAAATACAACATCATGGAGAAATAGGCCTATGCTCTGGTTAAGGCCTTGAAAGACTTCAGGGTGTACATATTGCATTCTCACACTATAGCTTATGTGCCCAACATCATAGTCAAAGATATATTGTCCCAAAACCCAGATGGGAAAAGGGGAAAATGGATAGCTGTGATCTTAGAGTATGACCTTGAGATAAAACCCACCAAACTGATTAAAGGTCAGGGCTTAGCTAAATTAATGGCTGAAAAAAACCTACAAGCCCTGGACATTAACATGATAAATACCTTGGATGAGCAACAAGAATTGCCTGATCTCACTGTTGAGGAAAAATTTCAGAGCTCTCCCTGGTATTCCAACGTTCTGTATGTGCTTACACACCTCAATGCTGCTCCCAGATTATCAAAGACCAAGGCCAGATTATTAAAGCTAAAAACCAGAAATTACTGCATCTTGAATGAAAACTTATACTGGAAGAATCCTAATGGCCTATTGCTTAAATGTTTGCCTGAAAATGAGGCAGAGAGGGTTAAACAAGAGTTCCACGCTGGAGAATGTGGAGGCCACCTGAGTTGGAAAGCCACTGCAAACAAAATACTCAGAGCTGGCTACTATTGGCCCACACTCTTCAATGATGTGCATAAGATGATAGTCACCTACCACAAATGTCAGATCTTTGAGGGCAAAAGAAAACTCCTCCCTTTACCCCTACAACCCATCACGGTTGAAGGTCCCTTTCTGCAATGGGGCCTAGATTTCATAGGGGAAATTCACCCTGCTTCTTCTGCCCAACACAAATGGATCCTAATAGACACAGACTATTTCACTAAGTGGATAGAGGTCGTTCCCACTAGGAATGCCACAGACTCAGTCATCATTAGTTTTCTAGAAATTCACGTCCTCTCTCGGTTTGGCTGCCCAAGGAAAATAATCACTGATAATGCTACTGCTTTCAGATCCAAAAGGATGGTTGATTTTTGTCACAGGTACCAAGTAGCACTTGGTCATTCAACTACCTATTACCCTCAAGGTAATGGATTAGCTGAATCATCAAACAAGAGCCTGGTGATCATCATCAAAACGCTGTTGGAAGAGAACAAAAAATCATGGCATAACAAGTTAGTACATGCTTTGTGGGCTGACAGGCTTACAACAAAAAATTCCATTGGCATGTCACCATTTCATCTTTTCTATGGAACAGAAGCAGTATTCCCTACCATCCTTGGGTTACCAGTGATCAAACTGATCCAGGAGATCCAAACAGAAGAAGACAACATGGTGAGGAGAATAAATCAGACAATCCATCTCCAGCAAACAAGGGAAGAGGTCTACAATAGAGCAGTAAAGGTTCAGGAAAATATAAAGAGATTGTTTGACAAGACAACCAAAGCTGCTGATTTTAAAATTGAAGACAAATTTTTGAAGTGGGACTCAAGGAAGGAGGACAAAGGAAAGCACGGCAAGTTTGACAGCTTGTGGCAGGTTCCATACATCATACAGGCCACCGTGGGTCCAAATGCATTTTTTCTGCAGGAGTTAGATGGTACAGAGTTGTTTGGGGGTCCTGTCAATGGCAGGATGCTCAAGCACTACTTCTGTTGATCTCACATTTCTAGTTTCATTTCCATTGTACATACCATTGTAGTTTTTGTTTTCAAAGAGAAACGAGAAAATGTGCCAAAAAAAAAAGAGAGGAAAAGAGAGGTTCAAACATGCTTAAATCATGAACCTTTGATGTGCAAAATATTGTCTCTAATAAACTCAAAATCTGAGCCAAAGAAATTCAAATAGTTGGTCCTAACATGCCCAAAACCTAGACCAGCAAAGAAAAAGGAAGAATCAGCTCTAACATGCCCAAAACCAGAGCTGAAACAAAGAAAGGGAAGTGACTCTAACATGCTCAAAACTTGAGTCACAAAAAGATAAGAAGGATGCTACAAGTTCCAGATTTCAAGCCTTCAGGTTTTGTTTCCACAGTTTTGCAAGTTTCTGTCCATGTGCAACTGTCTTTATCCCATGGTCCACAGCAAGCCAAACAGTCTAATCTTGGCTTGGTTGTTTTTCAATTTCTGTTTTAGAATGTAGAGAAGAAATCTTCTCGACAGTTTAATCCCAGCAGATATTAGATTAGGTAGAGAAACATATGAGACCAACATTCTAATCTGGTCTCATGGAGCAATAAGGGTAGAAATAGAATAGGTTTATTTTCTTGTTTGTAAGAAATAAAAAACATGTAAAGGGTCTGCTAACTCAAATGCACCCTAGAAGAAAAAAAATGCTAGGATTGTAGTATGGGTAGGTAGATTGTTGGGGAAAGTCTGTCTACTGATGTTTCTCCATATTCTGGTAGCTGATCAAAGAAAGAAAAGGATGTGCCAAGCAGCAGGCATCTGGCCTAATCCAAAGTTCAATTTCTGGATTCTTGACTCCTTCAAGAAGAAGCCATCGCCATGTGGAGCCACTATTAGCCCCTTATAAATTTCTTGACATGCAAGCAAGGGGCTAATGTGTTTCATAAGCCTGTAAGGAATGCATTTCCTTTGTAAACACATCATCCTTGCAGCCTTGCCAAGTTCCCTGCCTTGTGACTTGTTCCTTCTACTGTTCTGAATCAATATGCCTTGTTGATCAGGCTCCTAAAGGTTATTCTGCCCTTGCAAATTTCTTCATTTTCACCCCATGGTTCCTCTCCTCAAAGCCCCTTTTCTTCCCCCTAATTCCCCTTTCCATCTCTGAAATCCCCTCTAAAACATCCCTACTCCCTCGATTATGCCTAAAACCCCTTCTTTCCCCTACCGTTACCCTCCTTGGGCCTCCAAATGTATTAAAAAGGGTTAAAAACCCACTTTCAGACCATATAACAGGCCTCAGCCCCTTCTCCGCTAGCCCCGCAACCTTTCTCCCCATGTAACCCTGCGCCATGACCGAGCACTGGCCTAAAGGGCGCTAATCTCCAATGAGTATCGGGAGCACCCCTGACCATTGATCTTGTAGATCGGACGATGATCCTTAATTCCACAAACGCCCGTATTTTCCCTGTTTAAACTACTGATCATGCCATCGTCGTCCATTCACCGCCAGATCAACAGTCCTGAGTTTACCCGTCGGTAGTCCCCGCGACACACTGTTTCAAAACCCAGCGGTTTCTATCGCACCGCCTTCAGGCAGTTGGCAGTATTTCCTCATCAGCCAAAAATTCCATACACCTCTCAACGCGTGGCACCTATACGATTTCAAAACCGCTATTCCATCGCGCGTTATCGTTCGGTACAAGACACATAATGATATTCACGTCAGGCGTTAGATCTTGGGAGCCTCATCCGACGCCCATCGATCGACGAAGCTGCGTGGGGTTTAAACCATAGCCTCCATACTCTTGGCCCACCATTCCACTGCCTCCCACCGTGTTTCCCACCGTCGATCTCATCTCAGATCTGACGGTCCAGATTGTCTCCCACTGTTGACTATTCCACTGTGAGTCGGTCCCGCCACGTCACCTCCACGTGCCTCACCGTACGTTCACCCGTCCCGTTACACATATTCATTCAAAGGTCAGAGATTCAAAGGTTTCATTCATTTTCCTTCCCGCGTCACGTTCCAACTGGAATTTTACCATTTTCACCACACTGCAGGTCATCCACGATGTTTTCGCCATCTAACCAGTCTGCGTAGTCAGTTGAGCCACCCCCTGTTGCGTCCATCACCTCCATTCTTTTATTAACATGTTGCGTTTTTTTGCAGGGTTTTCAAAGAGGCGGAAAGCCACCATGATTTAGAGGAATCATCGTAAGGGGCGCATTGAGCAGGCAGAATTAAAACTGAAGCTAGTACTACAAGGAAATTTCAGGAAAGGTGGCGGTAGTATAAGTTCCATCGAAGGACAAAGTTTGAAACTTCGCAGACTCTAACCCATGCCATTAAAGCCCAGATCTTGTAGAATCAAGACATTTGTGAAGCTATGGAGAAATACCAGCTTATAATCAAGGATTCCAACATTCAAAATTGAAGGTTTTTGAGTTTTAATACAGCAGTTTAGAGGCAAAGCATTATATCAATGATCCCACAGATCATGCAAAGGTACAACACGCAGAAATAAATGCATATCAGGGGTTTATACAATAGAAATTTTTGTTTTCCTCCATAAAGGACAGAGCGCCCATGTAGTATTCAATCTATGCCGTGTTCTGGAGAGATTTCCTACCCTGAAACAGCCCCAGTACTATCAGAGAATTTACTTCATCAGTATGGCAGATCTCTTTATCATTCTTTTATCTTTGTTTATTCACCAATAGCACCACATAGTACTGCAGTCAAAACACATTAGATTCATATCAAATTAATCCCCAGTCTGAAGAAGATCATTCGTTCACCCAAAGAACACCAAAGATTAATGCATAGGATTTACACAGAATTGGCTTCGGCCCTCTTTCTTTTCAGAAGTTTAATACTACATTTAGTTCTCCACATACCCCCCCTACTCCTCCGGAGCTATAAAAATCATGAGAAAAACATTGTAAGGGTTTTTGATCAGTTATCAGAGAAATTCAAGTAGTTTCCTTTTGAGACACAGTCTCTGTGTAAAGATTGTAAGATAGGTTGAAGGATATGATTTTAGACTGAGTATTCAGCCATTGGCATGTTGTACTTGATTGGTATTGTTATGTAATATGACAAGCACATTTCTTTGGATCCTGATCTGAAGCAGCGGTGATGTTTTCCTATCTCTGTGTTTACATTCATTTCATTTCGTTTCTATTGGCTTGCATCAGAATATTGGCATAGGATTTACCCTTGTTAGGTACACTATGTTTCTACTCTCCTTGCCATTTATGTTTCTCTTATAAATGTATTATCTAAGAAGTGATTTCAGTTGGTTTAACCAGTGTAGTGGATGTTATTTCCTGCTCTCTGATGTATGAATTAAATGAATTCAGTTCTTATATGTGTCTTGTTATAGATTTTGTTGGAAGAATTGGGAACACTGGGGATTAGAGTTAGCCATGTCCACTAGGATCCTTATATGACCTATTGATCTGTAACTTTGTGCTCTAAAATCTGTGTTATCTTCTCCCTCCTACTTTCCACATCACATAATCATCTTGAATATCCTATGTTTCATATGACTAGCCCAATTGAAAGCCTGCCTATTAATTAGCAAGAAAATCCTTTCCTGACTCCATTACCCAATGGTTTCGAAGATTGCCTTGGAATATTTCACCTCTTCCTTATCCCTCTTTTCTCATCTTTGTCTTACACTGAAATCCTTCTTTCCTGATAACCAACAACCAAAATAAACAATCAACAAACAAACCTTGTGCCTATAACTAGCCTAAAATCATAACATTCGAGCCTCATAGACATAAACCTTCTCTCATATAGAGAGATCCCTCTCTGGACCCAGGAGGGCTAGATCCTAAGGTCTGAAAGTGGTTCTGATGGTGTCTCATCTTTTGGTCTTGCCAATGTGGCCAAAACATGGGAACCCCAACATGGCTCTAAGGATTTTTTTGGCAGTGGTTTTCCAGTAGAGATGGCCTCCACACTCTCCCTCATGCAACTCATGCATGATTCTATCTGCATCATCTTCAAGTAAACATTTAAGCAAGATGCCAATAGAATTTTTCCAATACAAAGATCTATCTAAAATGTAGAAATTTAAAGCCTTTTGTTTCAAAAATCTAGCTTTTGTTTTGGAAAAATCAGGAGGATCATTTAGATTAACAAGTACATACAATATGTCAGCATACCATAGTGAGTTTAGGAATGCTTATTCAATGGGTGGAGTTTCCTATTTTTCTAGTTCATCCAAAGAATGTAACATGTTTATTTCTAATGCTTGAAGATTTGATTCAACCATGAATTTTGCAAGTCCTTGTCCTTTAGTTAGTTTAGTGGGTATGGATTATAATTCATATTCTAAGATAATAGAAATCCACTTACCCCTTCTACCATCAGGGTCCTGATTTAAGATGTCTTTAACAACTGTATGTGGAACAAAAGCAATGATATGGGAGTGAAAAATGTAAACTCTGAGGTCTTTCAAAGCTTTGATCAAGGCAAAGGCTTGTTTCTCCATGATTTTATATTTTAAAGGTGTGTCCTTCAATTCTTTGTTGAAGAAGTCTATGGATTTTTCTTGTCCCATCATATACTTTTGAGGCAATACAACAACAATAGTGTGTCCTAATGCAAAGGAAAAAATGAAGAAATCCTTGGTAAAGTTGGGGCTGATTAGAACTGGTGTTTGGGTGAGGGCTTGTTTTACCATTTCAAAGGATTGTTTGGCTTTCGTGGTCCACTTAACTCCTACTTCTCTTTTGAGCATGTTTGTGATGTTTCTTAGGAGTTCAGAAAGGTTTGCTATGAACCTTCTTAGGAAGTTGATATTTCAAATGAAATATTGTAGCTCTTTAATGTTTCTAGGGTGGCTAATCTGTAATATACCTTCAATCATTTTGGGGTCTATCTTTATCCCTTCTTCGAAAATGATGTGACATAATATTTTTCCTTCTTGAAGAACAAACAATGTTTTCTTAGGATTCAGAGATAGGCCATACTTCCTACATTTCTCAAAGACCTTTCTCAAATGAACTAGGTGTTCTTCATCAGTTTTAGAATAGGCATGATGTCATCAAGGTATATCACTATGAAGTAACCTATGTCTTCAGAAAAAGCTATGTCCATGGCCCCTTGAAAATTAGCCCCCGCATTCATCAACCCAAATAGAATTTTTACATACATGAATGTGCCCCAAGGTGTTGTGAAAGTGGTTTTGTGTTGATCACTTGGCAGTACTAGTACCTGATTATAACTTGAGAATCCATCAAGCAATGATATTCTCTTAGAACCTAACACCTTTTGCAGTATATGATCCATTTTAGGTAAAGGGTAGTTTTCCTTCAGGGAGGCTTTGTTCAAGTTTCTAAAGTCTATGCACAGCCTAATCTCCCCTGTTTTCTTCCTAACTAACACAAGGTTTGAAACCCATTTTGAGTACCTTATGACCATATATCAAAGATCACATCTTCTTGATTTCATTTTCAACTGAGGCGATAGGATGGGTTTATTAGCCACTTTTTCTTGAATGGTTTCTGATTTACCTTGAGAGGAATTTTATGTTGAATAATGCTTGTGTCATAGGACTTCAAGTCCTCATACCCCCATGCAAAAACATCTCTAAACTCTTTGAACAACTATATATATTTATGTTTTATGTCAGGAGGGATTTTTTTGGATAGCTTGATCATTTTGGGTTTTTCTATGTTGCCTATGTTGCATTCTTCCACATCAGTTTCAATGGTTTCCATTTTTTGATTCCTAGCAACATCGTTGAAGTCAAACAACCCTTCTAAGCGGGCAAGACCTCTTGGTAATGAGCCATATTTGCATTGTAAAACCTCAAGATATTTTTTATTATGGTCTCGTTAACTTCTATGAAATTTTCATGACAAGCAAATAGGCCAACTATTTTTTATTCTTCAAGGAACACATTTCTCTTAAAAACACGGCCCCTTGAGTTTTTCTGTTCTTTATCTTGACACCCTCCACGATTCCCCTTTAAAGCCTCTCCATTTGGTGAAGAATGCTCAGAAAGGCCTCTTTCCCTCTATTTATCCTCCTTATTCTTCATTCTATTTTCACTTCCACAATCCCTTTGAATCCTTCCCTTACTCTTTATTTCCCATTTTCCCCCTTATCGTTTCCCTTTAAACCCCTTAAAACCCATTAAAATGGGCAAAAAACCCCTTTCCGACCATATAATAGGGCTTAGCCCCTCTACCGCAAGCCCCTTCCAAACCACCTCCCCACACATGACCCCGCGCTGGGACCAAGCGCTTAAGTCCCCAGCGCTGAATCGCTTTTCCCCTCTGATTGCAATCGCATCCCCTTCTCTCCCCCCTTCCGATTTCATCTCCGCCGTCCATTTCCTCCCAGATCCAACGATCATCGCTCGTCTTCCCTGATCGCAATCGGAAATGTTTATGTGTGTCACCCTTGGTTACCTCCGATTGCGATGGTGCCGATTGGATCCTGGCTATTGATCCTCCTTTAGATCCGACGGTTCATTCTCATTCTCTCTCGCTCGCTCGGTCCCACTTGCATTCACCTCCGCTCGGTTTCATGTGTTTTGCATGTATTTGCCCGTTCCACATGTTGTTTCACCGCTCAATTTACCTACTCATTTTCTATCCATTGTGCACCATGATCCGCCCCGCCCGCCGCGCATACTATCACCGAACCCTATCACTCATCAGGTCTCACCGTTTCATTGCATTCTATTACCATTATAGTAAAAGCCACCATTTCTCCGCCACTTTGCATTTGTTCATTGTTTCTCCGCTGTTCCGCCACCGTTCTTCCGCCTCCGCAGCATTTCTCCACCACCACTGCCTGTGGTTTTAAACGATTTATCTCACTGTGCAGATAACACAGAGAGGCCAATTCAGCGGCCAAACGAGACAGCAAAGCCGGATTAGAAGGGATTTGAGTCGGTAATTGAAGATTAATGATTGTAATCCCGCAATTCAAAGGCTTCAAACACAGTTGAAGACTAAGAGCGCACCAGCAAGTCATTACTGCACTACCTAACAGCAGAGTACATTCTCTCCAGGTGTACACCTTTCCTACAACAATCTCCATGCCTCCTCGAGCCCTTAAATAGATTAATGCACTGACAGGAGCTTCATTAGAGACTATCTGAGCAGCAGTAGTGGAGGTATGGAGAAGTTGCGGACTTCCATCCATGTCATTTATTTCAACATGGCAGCACAGAGCTCCAGACAGCCAGAAGGACTCTAAAAGAAATATCCGAGGTCAATCGGCCTGACAGAGGCTTCCCTAGCCAGCCTACAGAGTACATACAATGCTGCATTATGCCATTAAGCAGTATGGGCGTGAACACTTCTACCTTAATGCCTTAATGAGATTCATTTATTGTATATCCTACCTCTGTTTCTTCCTCTTCTCGTATAAAAGATCCCCGAGAACGAATTGTAAAGGTTGTTGTTCAGCTGCTGCGTAGTTTGCTGTTAGAGGGATTCATTTGACTGTTAGAACAGTCTTGGGAGGAATGTAGCAGAGTAGTTGTATGTAATAGGCTGGGAGGAGAAAGTCTGGGCTGTAACAGCCATTGAGCCATATTGTACATGACTGGTGTTGCATCAATTAATCAAAGTATTACTTCATATCCCGGTCTATTACTATAGGTGATGTTTTTCTTACTTCCGTTTATTACATTTCACATATTGTTTCATGTTCTTCTAGCAGGTGATTAGAACAATGGTAATACGATCTCACCCTTGTTAGGTGCCCTATGTTGTCCGCTCTCCTACCTTTATGTTTTCTGGCCCATGCTATTCAAGAGTTAATTCGTTGTGTTTTGAAATTTAAAATGCTAGTTGGATGTTATTGCCTCGCCTGGCCGAAGCGGTATGAACTGGGAAGCTCGGTTTCTTAGATGTTTCTTTGTAATCTTATCTCCGTTTTTCCCTTGGAGTTGCTAAAGCAGACCTGGAGTTAAATGACCTCTGGTCTGATCTATAAGCAGCCCCTTTGTCTCTTTGAGAGCTGCCTTTGAGTATGTCCAAGCAGGTCTGGAGTTAAATGACCTCTGACCTGATCTATAGACAGAAAATTGGTTGCTTTCCTTCTTTCACTTTCCTCCTTAATGTTCCATCCCATCATCTATCTAAAAAGATCCTTTAGTGTAGATGACTTGCCCTTTGAAAGCCTTGGCTAGTGGATGCAAGTAATTTCCTTTTATGACTCCATAGCCCAATGGATGGCACTGTCTTGGCCCATCCCCTTTGCTGAAACATCCTGCTATTCTATTTCCTTTCTCCCCATTGCTTTCCCAGTCCGTGATGCCCTAACCAACCCAGCAACCCTTCAACCAAATCATTTTTAAAACCCCCCTTTTGTGCTTCATAACTAGCCTAATATTTCATCTTGAGCCTCAAAGATATATCATTCTCTGCTCCATTGGAGAGATCCCTCTCCGGGTCTAGGAGGGCTAGATCCTAGGGCTCCAAAGTGGTTTTGATGTTGTCTCATATTTTGGTCTTGCCAATCTGGCCAAAACATGGGAACCCCAACAGTCCCTAGAAAATTTTTCCTCATGAAAGTGTTCTATCAGATTTACATCAGCATAAGGAAAGGGTTCTCTTTTTGGTGCTTGTTCTTCATTTGGGAAATCTTGTTCATGCTCTAAGCTTGGTTTTGGTGTTGCAAATTCATTCTTAAATTGAAAAAAATCATCAATTTGTTTATTACCTTGAAACACTTGCCAATATTCTATGTTGTCAGGTATTGTAGGCCTGTTCTGACTTTCACAGTGTATTGTTCATTGGCATGGGGTATTTGGCATGTGTTGGCAGCAAAGGCAAGTTCATTGGCTAGGCTATTTGAAGCTCTAGGGATGGAGGTAAGTTCATACTTCTCAAAATTTTTCAGGAGGTCTAAGGTAGCATTCCTATAATCTCTTAGCCTAGGATTATTGGCAGAATATTCTCCCTTGATTTGTCTAATGATTACTTCAGAATCTCCTTGAACAGAAATTTTATTGGCTCTTGTTGGGGTTCCTATGTTTTGGCAGATTTGGAAATACCAAAAGATAAGACAACATCAAACCACTTTAGGGCCCTAGGATCTAGCCCTCCTGGACCAAGAGAGGGATCTCTCCAATGAAACAAAGAATGATATATCTTTGAAAATTCGAATGAGATGTTAGGCTAGTTATGAAGCACAAAGGGGGTTTAAAATGATTTGGTTGGTTGTTTTTTGGGTTGTTCATGAGATCATAGACTGAGAAAGTAATGGGAGAAAAGGAACAAAGTAGAAAGATGTTTTAGCAAAGGTGATAGGTCAAGAAAGTGCCATCCATTGGGCTATGGAGTCATGAAAGGAGAATTACTTGCAACAACTAGCCAAGGATTTCAGAGGGAAAGTCATCTACACTAAAGGATATTTTTAGATAGATGGTGGGATGGAACATTAAGGATTGAAAATGAAAGAAGGAAAGAAACCCAATTTCTATCTATAGATCAGGTCAGAGGTCATTTAACTCCAGACTTGGTTGGACATACTCAAAGGTAGCTCTCAAAGGAGGGACAAAGGGGTAGCTTGTAGATCAAACCAGAGGTCATTTAACTCCAGGTCAACTTTAGCATACTCCAAGGGAAAAATAGAGATAATTTTAACAGGACCAGGGTCTATAGATCAGAGAAGGACTTTGAACCTTCAATGCTTTGACACTAGCAAGAAACATCCAAGTAGAAAACCATGAATTCATACATCAGCTAGCAGCATATGGAACCACTACACTGGTTAAATTAGCTGAATTTACTCTTAGATTCACTATCAGCAGAAAACATTAAAGGCAAGGAGAGAAGAAACATAGGGTACCTAACAAGGGTAAATCCTATGCTATATTTCTACTTGCAAGCCAGCAGACCAATGAACAGCATGAAAGTGTAATAAAGCAATAATACAAGAGAAACATCACCCGTAGTAATAGACCAGGATCCAAAGAAATGTGCTTGATTAATTGATGCAAAACTAGTCACATACACTGAGCTCAAGGGTTGAATACAATCCAAACTTCTCCTCCCAGCCTACTACATAACAACTACTCTGCTAATCCCTCCCAAGACCGTTCTAATAGTCCAAATGAATCCCTCTAACAGCAAATCGGCAACAACCGAACAACAACCTTTTCAATATGTTCTTGGGGATTTTATAGGAGAAGAGAAATAACAGGAGTACATGATATTCATTAAATGGATCTCATTAAGACGGAGTGGAGAAATAGTTCATGCCCACTCTACTTAATGGCAATCTGCATCGCTGTAAGTACTCTATAGTATGGTCTGGAAGACTTTGTCAGGACAAGATTGACCTCTGATGTTTTCGTGAAGTCCTTCTGGCTATAAGGCCCTCAGTTCTGTCCTCTGAAGCAAGTAAGGTGACTGCGAAGGTCTTCAGGTCTTCATGCTTCCATAACTACAGTCCTGACGGTTCTTAAGAAGCTTCTTTCAGGGTAATTAACTGTTTTTGGGCTCGAGGAGGCATGGAGACTGCTATAGGAAGGTGTACCTCTGGAGAAACGCGCTCTGCTATTATGTAGCATTGTTACGACTTGCTAGTGCACTCATTAGTCTTCAAGCTGAGCCTTAATCCTTTGAACACGGGATTAGGCGTTTAAACATTCAATAATAGGCATTAACCCTTTTAGTCTCTTCTTCTGTTACGCTGGCCAATGCTGAAATGACCTCTTTGTGACCCCTGCACAATAAATTAATTCAATTATAAAATCCAGGGACGATGGCGGAAGGATGCTTTGAAATCCTGGAGGAGTGGTGGCGGAACAGTAGAAACGACGATCATAGAGGAAAAAGGTGAAAATGAAATGAAATGGAGTTTTGATGAGGGAATGAATGTGGGCCGTCTGATCAGAGGGGCAAACAAAGATCGACGGTCGGGATCAACAGACGAAGGATTAATAGTCAATTAGGCAGAGAAATAACATTAGTGTAAACCATGAGGTTTAGACATTTGGAGGAAATACAAAGGAAATCGAATGAAAAATATGAAATGGGCTTGATGTGGGACCCGGTCATGGGCGAAGGGTGATTCAATGCAGAGCGTCAGATCAAAGGCAGTGAACGATTGCGATTCAATCGGCGAGTCGCAATCGGAGGGGGGACGTAGGGTGACACGGTTTGAAATTTGTGATTGCTATTGGAGAAATGTCACGATTATGCAATGGCCATTGGATTAGAGCGATAGATCAATGGTGGAGAAATGATCGGCGGGGAGATGGGCGGGGACAAAGAGTGGAGCAGGAGTGCGTTGGCTGTCGGATTTAGAGGTGGATCGACGGTGGAGAGGGCCATCGGAGGTTTCACAATCGGGGAGCACGGAGGAGGGAACGCGATGCGATGGTGCGATGCGATCAGCACCAAGCCATTGAATCTGTATGGATCGATGGTGGAGATCACGGCACAGGGCTTTCAAACCAAAGTTCAATCGCATCGGGAAATTTGGTTTAACAAAGAAACGTGCTCGCCCGAAATTTTGCGATTGTGATTAGCGCCCGGGGGTTAAGTGCTTGGTCCTGGGTGCGGGCATATGGGGAAGTGGTTTTCGGGGCTGGAAGAAAAGGGGCTAAGCCCTAAAATAAAGTGAAAAGTGGGTTTTTTGCCCATTTTAATGCAATTTTGAGGTTAGGAAGGGGAAACGATAGAGGGAAAAAGGGTGAATTAGACCAAACAAGGGGTATGGGTAGAATTTGAAGGGGGGTTTGGGAGGATTTAGAGGGTTACTGGCGGGAAAAAAGAGAGAAGTTAAAGGGGAGAAAACAGAGGTTAAATGGGAATGGAATAAGAGGAAAAAGGGGCCTTTCGGGCATTTTCTTCACAAATAGAGAGGCTTCATGATGGGAACAACAGAGGGGATTTTATCAAAGAACATAAGGCACAAGGAGGCTTCAAGGATGATGTGTTTTCAAAGGAAATGCATTCCTTGAAGGCTCAAAACAATTTAGCCCCCTGTTTGCTTGTCAAAAAAATTATAGGGGGCTAACAGCTCTTATGCCTTTTAGCAAATGTAAACCAAGGAGAAGAGCATCATACTCTGCAATATTGTTAGTGCATTGAAAGTATAGTTTGTAGGAGTGGCCTTCATTGGTCTTATGTATCCAAACACTAGCTCCCGAACAAGCTTTGCCACAAGAGCCATCAAAGCTCATGTTCCAAAGTGTTTCAAGTTCAACTTCCCATTATGTTGTTGTTCAGGGCTACTAGAGTTTTGTTTGTTTAGTTATTAATTAAGTGTTTAGTTTTACTGTTGTGGTAGGCCTAGATCTTTCTCAATTTCATTTACTTGTTCATCAATGTCATCTTCATTATACAATATAAATGAGTCAAGGTCGGAATGGATAGAATAAAGAGGAGTGTTGTTTGGCCTATCTTGGCTACTAACCATATATTTCATGTGTGATTCTCGGTACAATCTCCTTGTTTGGTTAAATGCAAGGATGGTAGCATAGGAGATGTCCATTTGTAGGTTCCCTTAGAGTTTGGCTCCCCATGATCTGGATAAAATCATGCCATAATTAGGGGGAATGTCAGCCACAACAATGTCCATGACTAGACTCTTAGCAAGTATTTGTGCCAGGTTGACACACAGATCCTTGATTAGACCCGAACATTTGACTCTGCTTGAGTCAAAAGAATAGAAGTCTTTGTAAGTTTTGGTTATTTTGAGGCCTAGTCTCTCCATTACCACCTTGGGCATGAGATTGTGTAAGGCACCGGAGTCTAGCATAGCATTGTGCAATATTTTGTTATGAATGTTTAAGCTAACATAGAATGGAGGGACAACTCCTTCTTGATATTTTCCCTCTACCTCAGGTCCAAACAATAGCTTTGGTTTGTCATCAGTTAGGTTCAGCGTGTCAGTGTCATTTCCTATGTTAAAATATTTCAACATTTGGGACCTATATACATCCTAAGTTACTAGCTCAGCAAGAGGTATGCTTATTTTGATTTTGGCAATCTCACCCTAAAAACTGAAAGGTGCTAGTGTTTTGGTATATTTACATCAATTTTTTCACACATCGTATTTTCAGCAATTTCGGTTTGTTGAGTTTTATTAGGACTGTCATTTAGAGTAGTTTTCTAGGGCCACTAGCTGATGTACTAGGGCAGCTTGGGTCACCATTTGATTGGCTGGTTTTTTCTTTGTCTTGATCAAATTTCCTAGCCATGGTGTTGGTGTTTTCTGCTGTCCTTTTAAAGATGTTTTTAGGGGTCTTCTTAACAACAGTTTCTAGTTTGTTTTTCTTGGAGGCATCTTGGTTTTTCTTACTCCTCAGGTCATATTGCCTATGAACCTCCATTTTGGAATTTTCAAATCCTAATTTGTAGTCTTCAAAATACTCATAGTTTTTTTCAGTTTGATTTGAGGAAAAGAACCCTTGTTCCTCTTCAATGAGAAAAACATCACCCTCATTATCAGAGCCTATCAAGTTTACATGGTTTTCTTCTGGCTCTTCAATCTCTATTTCCTCTTCATCTACATAGTTTTCTTGGAAAGGGGGCCTGATTTGTTGGTCAATGTCTATTTGTCTGTTTTGAGGAGGGTCTCTTCTGAATTTTTGATTTCTATTTATGTTTTGGGGATTTTGTTGGTTTTCCCTAGGAGGTGCTCTTTCATTCAAGTTGATCCTCTCCATCATTCTTTCCATTACCCTTACTAAATTGTCAATTTTGGCATTAAATGTGGAGGCTATGGTTTCATATTTGTATGTAACTTTCTTTTCTGACCTCAACCTAGCCCTCTTTTTAATTAGATTGGCCTCTACACTCACAAATCCCCTTTGCATGTCTTCTACGGTTAGGGGATCTCTCTCTCTCAATTGTTAGGCCATGTCTGGATCAAAACCCTCTAGAAATTTTACTAAGGCTAGGCCTTGTGGGGGTTTCATGTGAGATGGGAGGGCATTGTATACACTATTGAACCTAGTGCAGTAGTCTTGTACACTTTCCCCGACATTTCTCTCAAGGTTTTATACTCTGAGAGGATTTGGAAAGGGTTTTTCTTAATCTCCCATTTGTTTCTGAATGTCTAATAGAGGAAAGGGAGATCATGTATGCTGTTAGGAGTTAAGTTTTTGAACCTGTTGGGGTTCCCATATTTTGGCCAGGTTGGCAGGACCAAAAGATGAGACAACATCAAAACCACTTCAAACCTCAGGATCTAGCCCTCCTGGTTCCAGAGAGGGATCTCTCTATATAATCAAAGGGTTTTATGTCTTTGAAAGCTCTATGTTTGAGATATTAGGATAGTTATAGGCACAGGGTTTGTTTGTTTGATTTTGGTTGGTTGTTGGGAATCAGGGAGAAGGGTTCAGTATAATACAAGGCTGAGCAAAGAGGATTCTAGGAAAAGGAAATATCCTCAGGGAACATTCAAGACCATTGGGCAATGGAGTCAGGAAAGGGTTTACTTGCTATTCAATATGCAGGCTTTCATTTGGGCTATCCATCTAAAGCATTGGATCTTAAGATGATAGTGTGACATGAAATGGTAAGATAGAAGGTGAAAGCAAGAAAACCTCCGAGGTGACCTTTTAGCAGTTAGATCCAGGGACAGGACATGCCATGAAAAGCCTGTGATCCAAAACCTGAAAGGTAAACTCTTCAAACAAGAAACATTAAAGATTTGGAACATAAAGTTGAAAACCTGAGATCAGAGAGAGACTTTGAACTCTCAATGCTTCGGCTCCCAACTCAAGGGAACTTGGAAAAATTCAATTGACTGAAAAAGGATCCTAGTGAGATAGAGACGAAGTTCTAGACCTCCCAGTGTTCCCAATTCATTCAATTAAATCCTAACAAGAACGTCTAAAGATAGATTTCATTAATAATTACATCAGCTAGCAATATATCAGACCACTACACTGGTTAAATTAACTGAAAACCATCCTCAGATAACACATACAACATAAAAAATTGAAGGCAAGGAGAGTAGAAACATAGGGTACCTAACAAGGGTAAATCCTATGCCAGATTTTTTATGCAAGCCAGTAGAAATGAAATTAAATGGACTGCTAGTTAACAAATACAGAGATAGAAAAACATACCGCTGCTCTAAATCAGGATCCAAAGAAATGCGCTTGTCATATTAAAGAGAAACACCAGTCATGTACAAAATTGCCAATAGCTTGGATACTCAGACTGAAAACATCTTCCTTAGCCTATCTTAGAATTTTACACAGAGACTATGTCTCAAAAGAAACAGCTTGCAATTCTCTTATAACCGATCAACAAAAAACTTTACAATGAGTTTCTTCATGAAATTTATAGCTCAAGTGGAGCAGGGAAGGTAGATGGAAAACTAAATGCAACATTAAAATTAGAAAAGGAAGAAGGCCGAGGCCTTATTCTGTTTTAAATTCTGGGCATTTATCTATAGTACTCTTTGGATGAAAGAGTGGTCTTCATCAGGCTTCCATTTACTCCAGGTATGTCTCTGATGTACTTGTTGTAGCACTCTGATGAATTAAACAAAAAGGTAGAATAATGATGCTAGGGTCTACCATACTGTGTAACAAATGCTTCTGATAGCATAGGACTATTTTCAGGGCTGGAATTTCCTCAGGAACACGGTATAGAATGGAGATAGTATGGGCACCTCGTCCTTTGTGGAAAGAACATTCTGCTGATGTGAAAACTCGGTACTATCATTTTCTATGTGTTGGACCTTCTGTTTGATCTGTGATGTCTTCTATCTGGTACTCTGCCTTCAAATCATTGGATTAAGGCTCAAAATCTTCAATGACAGGCCTTAAACACTATGTTTTCCCACTAATACTCTTAGCCGCTCCATGATTGCCTCTGTCAGTGAAATCTGCGCTTTAATGGCTCTGGGGAAGGTTTTACAGAGTCTAAACTCTATTCTTTTAATGTGAGCCCTGTCATAACATCTTCTCAGGCCTTTCTTCATGATTTCAATCTCCAAACATGGTCCTCCTTGCGTTCCCAGCCACTGTAACAGTGACTGTGAACATGGCGGTCGTCCACCGACTGTACCCTTCAAAACACACAAAAATTGTCATGAAATCCATGCTGGAGGGGGATGGACGCTTTGATGGCCTGTGGAATGATGATGGAACTGTGGAGGATTGGTGAAAAATGCAGTGGAAGGCTTGCAGAATGGTGGTGCAGCATGGTGGAAACAGTGGGAATGAACGCAAAATGACGGAGAAAATAGGGAAATGGACTAATTGTAGACCAGGGGTGGCAGAGAACACGTGGCGAAAACCTGGAGGACAGGTGGCGCAATATCAAGAAAATGGGAGAAAGCGATGAAAATGGCTGACATGGAGTACTGGCAGTGGGACCGGTCAAAAACGAGGGCGATCTAATCTGGACTGTCCAATCTTAGGAGGGGATCGACAGCCAAAAACGTGTCGGAGGGTGATAGATGGTGGGCCAGGGGTGTATTTTCCTTGGGCTAACTCCCATGCAGCTTCGTGGCGCGACAACTGTTGGATGGGCTGCTCTAGATCGGACGACGTACGTGCATATCGCCGGGTCAAACGTCGAAATTTAACGCGCGATGGGGGGCGGTTTTTAAATAGTGCTCAGGGCCACGTGTCCTGCGATGAGTGGAATCGCTCCGAAATGAAAAATACCGCCCGCCCTCCGAAGGTGGTACGAAGGAAACCGGTGGTTTTCGAACAAGGCGCAGTTGTGGGGACCATAGGGGTGGGTGAAATACAGACCATTGATCTGCGGGTTAGATCGACGGTGGAAAGGCGATCTGAGGAGTGAATGGGGTGGGCCACGGGTGCGATGGAGGTTTGCGAATGCCATCAGATCTGTAAAGATCGACGGTTAATACTGTGCCAGATATCCATCCATGATAAGCGCTCTCCGGGCTAGCGCTCGGTTCTAGCGCCCAGGTCACATAGAGAAAAGGTTGAGGGGGCTAGGGCCGAAAGGTGCTAAGCCTACATATATGGATAATATGGTTTTTAGCCCATTTTTAGTGCATTTTAAGGCCAATAAATGGTAATGATAGGGAAAAAAGGGGAAATTAAACCACACCAGGGGTGTGTGTAGGATTTATAGGGGATTTTGGGATGATTTAGAAGGACTAAGGGAGGGATTTTGGGGTGAAAAGGAGGCTTTGAAAAAGGGGAAAAGGAATGAAATGAAGAATTTTGCATGGGTAGAAGGGGCAAATGAAGGCCTTTAGGAGCACAATTTGTCATAATCAGTGAGGCTTATTGACTTAAGAACAGCAGAGGGAAATAATCAAAGGGCAGAGAGCAGGAAGAGGCTTCAAGGATGATGTGTTTTCAGGAGAAATGAATTCCTTGAAGGCTCATAAAACAAATTAGCCCCTTTCTTGCTTGTCAAGGAATTTATAGGGGGCTAACAGAACCATTTTTTGGCTTCTCCTCCTAATCTTTGGGCAAACATCCTCATTTGTATGCTCTCCTCTTCTATCTCTTGGTAGTCATAGGAATCATTCATCTTATCTACATGTTTTTGGGCAGTGGTAGTTCTAGCTCCAGTAAAGTGAGGAATTTTGGATTGGTAGTCTTGAGGCATGGGTAGTAAAGGTTGGGGTAGAACCAATGGCGAAAACCATGCTGCCATGATCGGAGGTAAAGGAACCCAAGGGGGGTTTGTGAGAGGAGTTGGATGATGGAATGGAGGGGTTTTCACAGTGGGTGTATGAATGGGGGTGGTAGATGTACTTGGACTAGCAAGTTGAGATTGAGCTGATTTGAAATGAAAAGAGCCAAAGTTTTGGAGAAGCTGGAAATCAGGAGGAGTGGAAGGAGAGCTTTCTCTACTGGGACTCTACCGCAAATCTATGGGCTTAAGGTATATCTGGTCTATACCACTTTGTGAATTAGTTCTGAATAGGTTTCTTTTATGATGTAAGTCAAATTGGGTATCTTGCAAGGTCATGAGATGTTCAGGGGAAAAAAATGCTCTATGAATAGGTCTAACACTAGATGAATCTTCAGTCCTAGAATTTTTCCACAAAATATTTTCTAGGTCATCAATTATGGTAGGAGGGTTTGGGTTAGGGTGAGATCTGGTGTTGCTCCTTTGTGAAGCTATATTTCGGACCCAAAGTACAGAGAGTCTAGAAGTTTATGACTATTCTCAAAAAGAAGGCCTCTCTTAATGTTTACTGAACTAACACAGTGTGTGACCAGGCATTTAAACTACTGAGGACTGATTTGACACAATTCCAGAGGAGTTTAGGAGAAATAGTAGAGTTAGTAGGCCTATTGGAGGCCAGAGGAGTCGCTAGGTGGATGTTTGTTACTGTTTTGAGGATATGTACTTGTGGTCCACCACCAAAAATTGACATGTTGGGGTTCCCATTTTTTGGCAGATTTAGCAATATCAAAAGATGAGACAACATCAAACCACTTTGGGGCCCTAGGATCTAGCCCTCCTGGACCCGGAGAGGGATCTCTCCAAATAGAGCAAAGAATGATATATCTTTGAAGCTCAAGACGAGATGTCAGGCTAGTTATGAAGCACAAAGGGGGGTTTTAAATGATTTGGTTGGTCGGTTGCTGGGTTGGTTATGGGATCATAGACTGAGAAAATAATGGGAGAAAAGGAACAAAGCAGCAGGAAGTTTCAGCAAAGGGGATAGGTCAAGAAAGTGCCATCCATTGGGCTATGGAGTCATGAAAGGAGAATTACTTGCAACAGCTAGCCAAGGCTTTCAGAGGGAAAGTCATCTATACTAAGGGATATTTTATATAGATGATGGAATGGAACATTAAGGATTGAAAGTGAAAGGAGGAAAACAACCCAACTTTTTTCAAACTGAATCCTTCTAACAGCAACAGCCGAACAACCAGACAACAACAGCCCAACCAACCCACAACAATATCGTTCTTGGGGACTCTTATAGGAGAAGAGAGAAACAGAGGTAGATGAACATTGAATTGATCTCATTAAGACAGAACGACAGAAGTGTTTCACGCCCATACTACTTAATGGCATCGTGTTGTACTCTATAGACTATCTGGAAGCCTCTGTTAGGTCGATATTGACCTCTGATATGTTCTTTAAGTCCTTACGGCAGTCTGGAACTCTGTGTTTCCTTCTGGAACAAATGAACTGGGTGGAAAATCTGCAAGGTCTCTCCATACCTCCAACTGCCGCCTGACTATCTTAAATGAGCTTCAGTCAGTGTAATTAATCGCTTCAAGGCTCGAGGAGGCACAGAGATTTCTTGTAGGAAGGTGTACCTCTAGAGAAAATACATCCTGCTATTAAGTATCGCAATTATTACTTGCTGGTGTGCTCATTATTCTTCAAGCTGAGTCTTAATCCTTTGATAACGAGATTAGCACTTTCAATTTCCAATTATAGGCTCCAATCCCTCAAATCTGTCTCTGCTATCTCATTTGGCCGCTAAAATGGCCTCTCTGTGACCCTTGCATAATGAACTCACTTGTCACAAAACCCGGGCGGTGGTGGCGGAGAAATTCTTTGGAGGCCAGAGGAACGATGGTGGAACAGTTGAGAGCAGCAGAAGAAACAGCTATATTGTAAAGGCCCAGTGGTCTTTACTTGAGCAAATTACAAAGAAAAATAGGAAAAAATAATGAAGCGGAGCCATGGATGTGGGACCCGGGGTACGGATCGCAAATCGCAAATCGCAATATCGGAGGGGAGCGAGGGGAGTGTGATCAAAACAAAGTTTGCGATGCGACGGGGAGGCAAAGCCTTTATAAATGGAACATAACAAAATTGGACTTTTTACAAAGGGAAAATGGTTTTATAAGGAATGGGCGGAAGAATTGAATGGTGGTACTGGGAGTCTAATCGCAATCGCAAATCGCAATCGGGAGATGGAGCGGAGCGTAGAATCGCAACGCAGAGCAAAGAACTGCGATTGCAATATTGTGTTCGGGCAGAGCTGCGATGCGATGATTGGAAAATTTAAACATAACATGCGATATGCGATATGTGATCAGGTATAAAGTGCGATTTATTGAAGTTTAACGAAAAATGCAAAAGTTGGATTAACGGAAGAAATACAAAGGAAATGAAGGAAATGTAATGAAACGTGAGGGAAAGATCGTACGAGGTGGGACCCAATACGGAAATCGCAAATCGCAAAGGCAGAAAGTGCGATGGGGCGGATAAGTGGCACCAACAAAAACCTTGCGCTTGCGATATTGCAATGGGGCGGATCTGCGGTTGGTCGATCACATCGCAAATATTTGCGACGTGATCAGATCGCATCGCAAATATTTGCGATAGATCGATCGGACACGAAGATGTGAAATTGCGATATGCACTTTACGATCAGCCCCCAAGGCTTTAAGCGCTTGTTCATGGGTAAGGGTTACGGGGAAGTGGTTAAGGTTTAGCGGAAAAGGGGCTAGGCCCTATTACAAAGTCGGAAAGCGGGTTTTAGCCCATTCCAAGTGATTTAAAGGTTAGGAAGGGGAAACGATAGAGGAATAAGGGGGGGGAAAGGCCATCAACGGGTAGGGGAAGGATATAAAGGGGATTTGAAAAGGTAAGAAGGGAAATAGACGGGGAAACAAAATAGGAGCTAAGTGGGGGTGAAATTAGAGGGAAAAGGACCTTTTGGGCATTCTTCTTCATAACAGAGAGGCTTTATAATGGAAATCAGCAGAGGGGATTATCAAAAGACAAAAGGCACAAGGAGGCTTCAAGGATGATGTGTTTTCAGAGGAAATGCATTCCTTGAAGGCTCAAAAACAATTTAGCCCCCTATTTTCTTGTCAAAAAATTTATGGGGGGCTAACAGTGGCTCCACATGGGGATGGCTTCTTCTTGAAGGAGTCAAGAATTTAGAAAATAAATATTTGGTGTAGGCCAAATGCCTGCTGCTTGGCACATCTCTTTCTTTCTTTAGATCAGCTGCCACAAATCATGAAGACCTCATATCAGCGATACAATTTCTCCCAAACAACTACCTACCCATACTATAGTCCTAACATTTTTCTTTTGGGTGCACTTGGACTTGCAGACCCTTTACATCATCAATATTTACAAATAGGAAAATAAAAACCTATTCTATTTCTACCCTTATTACTCCATGAGACCAGATTAAACTGTTGGTCTCATAGTTTCTCTACCTAAACTAATATTTGCTAGGATTAAACTGTCTAGCAGACGTCTTCTCTACATTCTAAGACAGAAATTGAAAAACAGCCAAGCCAGGATTAGACTGTCTGGCTTGCTGGACTTTGTAGAAATCAAAAAAACTAACTACGTGCTCACTCACTGAGCTTTATTGAGCTTCCTACCTACCCTACTCTACTTGGAAATCTCTGATGTACTAGGTGATACAATAATGCCAATGCAACCAGTCAAGCAGTAACAAAAAAGGATATGAGAACTGGTTGCCTGTCAGAGATAACCACAGGGTGCTCAGCATGTGGTTCTTCAAAACTGAGGTCACCATCAGTAGTGACCATTCCTGATGATTCTGGCCCATGCTGAAGATCAATGCTGGAGTATTCGAGCAAATCAGGGCCTCCATGTATTCTGCCACAGGATCAATGAGCATATGATGTGCACTTTCTTCACTCTAGCCTGCCATGACTGGTAGGCTGTCTACGTCCTAGGCAGCTTCGATTTCTGCATTTTCCACTACGTCTTCAGTGTGGCTCTTGGGAGCTAGATCATCTTCTTCTTGTACTTCAAACAACAGTGGAATATTTTCTCTTTTAGGGGGCGGGAGACCTTCCAAAAATGCTATGGGGTCTCTGAAGTCGTATGATATCTCTTGTGAGTTCAAAAGTTCGAGCTCAGCCTCATGCCTCTCAATCACCAGATCTAGAAACATTTTTTTAAGCCCAGGCTGAACATAAAGAGGTCAGCTGAGAGGGACAATATTTGGAAGGTCCTCCCATTCAATATCTGCCAGTACACCTGCTATTCCATTCTGAAACTCTGCTATGAGGTTCGGATGCATCTCTGCAAATTGTTAAAAGTATTCCATCGATGCAGTGACTGGATCTTTGGCATGGATGATGTTGTACTGCGACATGGTTCCCAGTCGAGTCTTATGTGAAACCATAGATAATCAGTAGCCTGCTGATAACCAGTGGAGTATTTTAATCATTCAGGAATTGTGGAGTCGCCAGGTGGATGATTTACAATTTTACTGTCCACCACAGTGATTTACCAAATCAAGGCTGATTGGTCTCTTCCCCGGCGGAGTCGCCATTATGTTGGGGTTCCCATGTTTTGGCAGATTTTTAAATACCAAAAGATGAGACAACATCAAAACACTTTGGGGCCCTAGGATCTAGCCCTCCTGGACCCGGAGAGGGATCTCTCCAAATAGAGCAAAGAATGATATATCTTTGAAGCTCAAGATGATATGTTAGGTTGGTTATGAAGCACAAAGGGGGGTTTTAAATGATTTGGTTGGTTGGTTGCTAGGTTGGGTATGGGATCATAGACTGAGAAAACAATGGGAGAAAAGGAACAAAGCAGCAGGAAGTTTTAGCAAAGGGGATAGGTCAAGAAAGTGCCATCCATTGGGCTATGGAGTCATGAAAGGAGAATTACTTGCAACAGCTAGCCAAGGCTTTCAGAGGGCAAGTCATCTATACTAAGGGATATTTTATATAGATTATGGAATGGAACATTATGGATTGAAAGTGAAAGAAGGAAAACAACCCAACTTTTGTCTATAGATCAGGTCAGAGGTCATTTAATGCCAGACCTGCTTGGACATACTCAAAGACAGCTCTCAAAGAGGGACAAAGGGGCTACTTATAGATCAGACCAGAAGTCATTTAACTCCAGGTCTACTTTAGCAACTCCAAGGGAAAACAGAGATAAGATTGACAAAGGGATCTTAGAAAGGTCATCTGGTTGCACAAGGATCCTCGTGGACAGGGCTAACTCTAATCCCCAGCGTTCCCAAATATTCCAGCTTAAACCCAACAAGAACATCTAAGAACTGATTCATTTAATTCATACATCAGAGAGTAGGAAATATCATCCAATACACTGGTTAAATCAACTGAAGATAATTCTCAGATAGCACATAAAGCAGAAAACATTAAAGGTAGGGGGAGCAGGAAACATAGGGCACCTAGCAAGGGTGAATCCTATGTTATACTTCTGTTGCCTACCAGAAGAACATGAAACAGTATGAAAATGTAATAAACAGAGTTAGGAAAAACATCACCAACAGTAATAGACTAGGATCCTATGAAATGTGCTTTGATTAATTGATGCAAAACCAGTCATGTACAATAAGCCCAATGGCTAATACAGTCTAGACTTTCTCCTCCCAGCCTATTACATAAATACTACTCTGTAACTCCCTCCCAAGACTGTTCTAACAGTCAAACTGAATCCTTCTAACAGCAACAGCCGAACAACCAGACAACAACAACCCAACCAACCCATAACAATATTTTTCTTGGGGACTCTTATAGGAGAAGAGAGAAATAGAGGTAGATGAACATTGAATTGATCTCATTAAGACAGAACGGCAGAAGTGTTTCACGCCCATACTACTTAATGGCATCGTGTTGTACTCTATAGACTATTTGGAAGCCTCTGTTAGGTCAAGATTGACCTCTGATATGTTCTTTAAGTCCTTACGGCGGTCTGGAACTCTGTGTTGCCTTCTGGAACAAATGAACTGGGTGGAAAATCTGCAAGGTCTCTCCATACCTCCAACTGCCACCTGACTGTCTTAAATGAGCTTCAGTCAGTGTAATTAATCACTTCAAGGCTCGAGGAGGCACAGAGATTTCTTGTAGGAAGGTGTACCTCTGGAGAAAATACGTCCTGCAGTTAGGTAGCGCAGTTATGACTTGCTGGTATGCTCATTATTCTTCAAGCTGAGTCTTAATCCTTTGATCATGGGATTAGCACTTTCAATTTCCAATTACAGGCTCCAATCCCTCAAATCCGTCTCTGCTATCTTGTTTGGCCGCTGAATTGGCCTCTCTATGACCCCTACATAATGAACTCACTTGTCACAAAAATAGGGCAGTGGTGGCGGAGAAATGCTTTGGAGGCCAAAGGAATGGTGGCAGAACAGTTGAGAGCGGCGGAAGAAACAGTTATAGTTTAAAGGCCCAAAGGTATTTACTTGAGCAAATTACAAAGAAAAACAAGAAAAAATAATGAAGCGGAGCCATGGATGTGGGACCCGGGGTACGGATCGTAAATCGCAAATCGCAATATTGGAGGGAAGCGGGGGGAGTGTGATCAAAAAAAAATTTGCGATGCGATGGGGAGGAAAAGCCTTTATAAATGGAACAGAATGAAATTGGACTTTTTACAAAGGGAAAAGGGTTTTATAAGGAATGGGTGGAAGAATTGAATGGTGGGATCGAGAGTCTAATCACAATCGCAAATCGCAAATCGCAATCGGGAGATGGAGCGGAGCGTAGAATCGCAACGCAGAGCAAAGAACTGCGATTGTGATATTGCGATCGGGCAGAGCTGTGATGCGATGATCAGAACATTTAAACATAACATGCGATATGCGATATGCGATCAGGCGGAAAGTGTGATTTATTGAAGTTTAATGAAAAATGCAAAGGTTGGATTAACGGAGGAAATACAAAGGAAATGAAGGAAATGCAATGAAATGCGAGGGAAAGATCGTACGAGGTGGGACCCAATACGGAAATCGCAAATCACAAAGGCGGAAAGTGTGATGGGGTGGATAAGTTGCACTAATAGAAACCTTACGCTTGCGATATTGCAATGGGGCGGATCTGCAGTTGGTCGATCACATCGCAAATATTTGCGACGCGATGAGATCGCATCGCAAATATTTGCGATAGATCGATCAGACACGAACATGTGAAATTGCGATATGCGCTTTGCGACCGGCCCCCGAGGCTTTAAGCGCTTGGTCATGGGCAAGGGTTACGGGGAAGTGGTTAAGGTTTAGCGGAAAAGGGGCTAGGCCCTATTACAAAGTCGGAAAGTGGGTTTTAGCCCATTCCAATGCGATTTAAAGGTTAGGAAGGGGAAACGATAGAGGAATAAGGGGGGAAAAAGGCCAACAACGGGTAGGGGAAGGATATAAAGGGGATTTGAAAAGGTAAGAAGGAAAATAGAAGGGGAAACAAAATAGGAGCTAAGTGGGGGTGAAATTAGAGGGAAAAGGGCCTTTTGGGCATTCTTATTCATAACAGAGAGGCTTTATAATGGAAATCAGTAGAGGGGATTATCAAAGGAAAAAAGGAAAAAGGAGGCTTCAAGGATGATGTGTTTTCAGAGGAAATGCATTCCTTGAAGGCTCAAAAACAATTTAGCCCCCTATTTGCTTGTCAAAAAATTTATGGGGGGCTAACATGACAAAAACCAATCTAGAGATGTTTTGGGGGTTTTCTGAGTTTCTTTATACAACACTAAGGTTTTTAATGAGTGTCCTCCATTTGAGTCATCATTTTGCTAGTATGGTGAATCAATCAGATACTACTCTTGGCTAACACTTGAGTTTTCAAGTTTGACAGATGTTTTCTAAGTTCTTAAGAGATACTTAGGATGTCACTGACTCAATGGTCCCACCGTGATCACCATTTATGTTAATTCCATGTAATTTTTTATATTGGCAAGAACAAATGAACAGGGGTAAAATCAAGCTATTATTTGGAGTCCTAGGACCTACCCTTCCTGGACTCAGAGAGGGCTCTCTCTATGTTTGTACAAAGAATGTGAAATTGATTGATTTTAGGGTTTTGATTTTAGGCTAGTTATTAGGTTTAGGGTTTTCTTGTTTGGTTGGTTGGGTAGGTTGTCAAGCAGAATATATAGAGTGAGATATTTTTAAGCCATTGGGCTATGGAGTCTATAAAATTTCTTGAAAATTTTAATCAATGGATCAAGGGTGCATCACAGGGCAAGTCTAACATGGTCAAATGGAACTAAAAGCTTATGTGAATGAAGTGAACATCAAATTTGTGAACATAGTAGATGCAAAGGGCAGTTAAGAATCCTTTGTCAAATACCTTAACAATAATGACCTTTAAGATTACTAAGCATCAAGAAATAATCAAAGGAAGGGAATACCAATAACTTCTTTGACTAAACCCTAGCAAGCAAGCATTAAGACAACAATCCAGTGAACTATAGAAGGCAAGAAACTTGTAAATATTCTAGTGATTTCACCTTCAAGCTAAGAAAACATTTAAGATAAACATGTAACAGAGATCAAATAAGAGGGAACTCCTAACTTCATTAATCAAGCTATAAATACCTCCAAAGAAACCATTTAGGGTAAACAAAAGGGCATGGAAAATCATAAACCTCTTTAGCTAAACCTAATCAACAATACTTCGAAGTAAAGACCTTAAAAACAATGTTTAAGTAATGGAAAAGAGCAGGGCTAACCATAAAACTACTTTGACATTTTCTTCATTGAATCATTCTTAAGATAACAAGCATAAGTGGGTTTAGAGAGAAACTAATAATTCTCTAAACTAACCTAGCAGAAGAAAACATAGAGGCAGTAGAGAACAAACAGATCTAAGGCGCCTCGAAACAACATTTCTTAGCCTAAAACTTTTATTCTACTACAATAGAAATATGGAACAAGATGATAATACAAGAAAAATAGAGCTAAATAGGAACACATCACCATTAGCTATGCTCATAAATCCTACAAGTAAGCCTTATCCATTGTTAAGCAAGTCAATCCATCCACAAAAACCAGAGCCAATTTCTCTTCAATCTCAAAATTTATGCATTAGTTCTCAATAATCATCCAACATGTACAATGAGGCCTCAATGCTGTATTTAACAAGAAATGAGGACCAAAACCCTAACTGGGGTTCAAAAACATCATTAAATACTCATAAATACTATTTATGTCCAAAGAGACCATGCAAGGCCCAAGGCATAAAATATCTAATGCAATAAATGAAAAATAACTTCTAACACCTAACTTTGGAGTGGTTTTCCAAAAAAACCATGAAATATATATTTTCCATAAATTTGTCTTTTGTTGAATTTTTAGCAATGGCGCAGCACAGAGTTCCAAGGGCGCAACGCTTGCACTAGAAAAATGGGTCATCTTGCAGCTGAAGTTTGAAAGCCTTCTCGATGTCAGAATGAGCTCTGTGATGGCTTGTTGGAAAGCTTGCCAAGTCCACTTTCCAAAATTTTCCTTGGTTTCTTGATTGGACTTTATTTACTTGTTCAAAATCCAAAACTCCCAAGGCTGCTAAGGGCGCAGCGCCAACCCTAAAAACAAGGTAGAAAGGTGAAATTTTGCATGTTTTTGGGCCTTTTGGAGGACTAGTTTTGCTCCAGATGAGCTGAAACTTGGTGAGTGTGATGTCCTTGGCCAAAGGAACCCAAAATGTAAATTTTTCCTTAAATGGATTCCCCAAGAAAAATTGCAGTGCTAAGGGCGCTGCGCCCTTGGCCTTCAAAAACAATGAAAAACCAAAATTCTCAAAACTTGCCAAAATTTTGAATTTGTCTTCCTCATGGTGTTTGGGATGTCTATAAGGAAGCATCAGCTAGGATCTCAAGGTTTTTCTTGCCCTTTTCCTCCTTAGAGCTTGAATTTTGGCAAGGGCTCTTTTGAGCTTGGCCCTTGCAATTTTATTTCTTAAGGCATAGTGCTTGGCCATCTTCTTCTGAAGGCCAAGGTCTCTTTGTGTCTTCTCTAGCTGATCTTCCCAGTGTATATTGGCCCTCTCTAACCAAGGTTCCCGATCATACTCAATCTCCATGGAAATAAGCTCACTTGGAGTGAGCTACTCTACCAATGTTGTTTCTTGCTCCTTCTCTTTGGCCAAGGCCTTCCTCAAGCCCATTGTTCTTGGTCTTCTTCTAGACAATTGCCCTTCTTCATCTTCACTATCATAAAAAACACCCAAGACTTCATCAATTCTAACCTTGGTCCTTTCAACCTATTTCTGGACTTTGATTTCCCTGACCTCATAAATGACCTTTTGTGCCTCTAGCTGCTTGTTTTCAATCTCATAATAATGAATGACATTCCTAGCCCTAGTTAGATTGGCTTGTAAATATTTGATTTTCACATCTTTGTCCTTAAGCAACATGCTTGAGATCCTTGCCTCATTTTCATCATCACTGTCAATATGAATGAGTTTACATTCTCGTTCAATCTCATGTTGATCTTCTTCTTCTTCTTCCTTGACCCTTTCTTTGCCTTTTTCAAGCTGCTTAGTTGATGTAGAAGGCATGGCCCCTTGCCTTTTAGAGGCAGCAAACATATGCCTACTTCCTCTTTTGTAAGTCAAAGAAAAAGGTTCAATTTTGCTCATTTTGGTGCCTTCACCATTGCTGCCATCATGATTGTCATCATTACTGATATCCTTACTGTCCTCATGGATTTTATGGCTACTCTCATGGTTTTTTTCATCTTCATCATTGGTATCTGCTTCTGATCCACTGACTTTTGTTTCATCACTGACATCATGGCTTAGTTCCTTGCTAATTTCTACATCTTTTCCCTTTGTGTCATTTACATAATCCCTGCTGACATCACCACATTTTTCTTTACTTCTTAATTCTTCCTCACTGATTTTTGCACTGATGTTTATGTCATTGACATCAACCTCATTATTTTGTTCCTCATTTTCATTGATATATGCCTCTTCATTTCCTTCCTCTTCACTTCTTTTAGTATCTTCATTTTGTTCACTGACTTGTGGTTTGTCATTATCACAGAGATTGGCATCATTTACACCAGCCTCTCTTCATTTTCTTGACTGATAGGTGCTTCATCATTGGTTTTTGCACTGCCTTCATCACCACTAATGGTTGCATCTTTATTTCCTCCCTCTTCCATGCTCTCTGCTTCATTTCTATGATCCTCACTAGGCTCTTTACTGTATCATCAGCCTCACTTCCTTTATACTCAATGGCCTCTTCTTCACTAACATTTTCTGCCTCATCTCTGCCAAGACTGTCACTGTCATTAGCTTCACTGTCATATTGGTTCTATGAGCCATTATCAACATCATCATCATCATGAATTTTTTTGCCTTCTTCATCATTTTCATCATCTTTATTGATAACTACCTCCATGTCTTCTTTACCACTTTCTTCATTTGTGTCTTCACTGCCTTCTGCACTTCCCTCATCTTCTTCACTGAATGATTTTTCTTTTTTTGAATCCTCACTGCTTTCCTCTTTATTTCCAACATCATCACTACCTTCATTTTCCATGCTTTATGCCTCATCATTGACCTCTGCCTCTTCATTTTCTTCTACTTCACTACTTGATTGATCATTACCTTCTCCTTCATGGTCACTCCCCTCATTGTTTGATACATTGGGAGAGGGTGATGAAGGAGGGTTGTCCTGAGGTGAAGGAATCTATGTAGATGGTGAAACATGCTCAGTAGGAGATGATGAAGGCATGTTTTGTTGAGGATGGGGTTGTGGGTTTGTGAACATTTCATGAGCAATGAAAACCTCCCATGGAATACCCTTTTGCTACAGTTGATGCATCACAACCATTTTGATGAGAGAGTGGTGAAAGAGGCTCTGAATCTGCTGTGAATGGTATCTCTTTTGTACAATATAAGACATTTTTCCAATACTCCTGTTTGGTTCCAATTGATGATGTCAATTAGAGTTCAATTTAATTGTCAACCCGGGAAGGTAAACTTAGAAGTGCTTATCTAAAATATATAGATCTAGAAAGATTCCTAATTTGTCCAAGATCTTAAAGTCCCCTTACAAGAACATATACATTAAGATCTCTTTCAATAACTAAACAAACCTAGCTCTAATAATTGTTTGAGATCTATGGTTCTCTTATAATAATATATTCTACAATATCTCTTCCAACATTAGAACATCTAATAAGAACTTAAAAGCTGAAATGAAATAAACCGAGATCTAATAATTGTATAAGGTCTTACAGTTCTCTTACAAGAACACTTTCAAATAAGACTCTTCCAATATTAGAAAATTTAACAAAAATTAAAAATTGAAATGAAACAAACCTAAATCTAATAATTGTATGAGATCTTATGGTTCTCTTACAAAAACACTTTCAAATAAGATCCTTCCAATATTAGAACATTTAACAAAAATTTGAAAGCTAAAATGAAACAAAAACATAAATTAAATTATACCTAAAGTAAGAAAATAAGCATGCAAGTGAGGCCATGGGGGCCCTCCATAACTCCACAAGCACACCACTTCAGTGGAGACTCAGATGTAGAGGCAAAATCGAAGTATGAATCTTTATTTCAAAATCTCCATTACAAGCCAACTCAAAAGTTACAACTCTAAGCTTCTAAGATTACATACTCCAAAATTCTAAGATTACAAAACTTCAAGATTACAAATAGAGGAGATTGTACTCCTATTTATACAATGAGATGAGTAACAAACTCATAATTATCATCCACTAATCTCTCTTTAGTTCCATACATCTCTCAACCATCTAGACACATAACCCCTTTTGTCCTTGATCTTCTCCATGAGATTTATCTTCTCAAATTCGAATTTGATCATCCAAGGCCACATAAAGGTGTCTTCGAAGCTTCCTTGGCACCTACACATGTCACAAAAACAACCCACTTTCCATATATAATGTAAAATATATTATTTTCTAATATTTAATCAATAATTTCTCTTAAAAATGCCTAAAAATAAATAATATTTGGAAAATATAAATTAGACCCATTAATGGTGAATAATAGGGAAAATGAAGTGACATGGTGGTGAATAATGGGTGATATAATGGAAGCATGGGTGAAAAATGTATGTTAATGAGTGACATTTTGAAACCCAAACATACTCCCCAACTGAAGCTCTTGCATGTCCTCATGCAAGCTACTACAATGACTTATCTGATTTGATTCTTAGATGAGCTTCCTTTTACAAGATGTTTGGTTCTTGTGTAACAAGCATCTTTCAATCATGGATTTCTTTTTAACTTTTCACTTCTTTGGATAAATTTTATTTTTGCAAAGAATTTGCATCTTTTGATGATTGGTTCTTGTGTTACAATCATTATTTACTTTGTTGAGATCTCTTTTAATGATTGGTTCTTGTGTTTACAATCATTATTTACTTTGTTGAGATCAATCATTTTAAGAAGTCATTTAATATGCTCATCATATTTAATAAGTCATTTAATATGCTCATCATTTTGTAGTAGTTTTTATTGTGGGAAGACTATGTGGGTTAAGATGTAATATGAATGAGGGAAAAAAAAATGAAGTGTGAAATTCCCCCCTCCCCAACTGATGGTTTTTGGAAATTTTTAATGAGAAAGGGAATAATGAAATAGTGGAATATTTTCCAAATATCATCATTTTAGCATCTAAAAATAATTTCAAGATTAAAGGTTAGAAAAAATCATACCTTACTTACCTATAGAAGTGGATGAATCATGCATGTTTAGTTGCTGCAATTCTGATCTGAAGCTTCTTCTACAAGTTGTGGATGAAAGATGGATCTGTATTGTCGTATCTGTTGCTCGATAGTCTGATGAATTTTATGAGTCTGCTGAATATGGCTGAAAATATATAAGGCTTGGAAGGTATACAAAATATATAAGTTACATTTTCCTCCCCCCAACCTTATTTATTGACTTGTCCTCAAGTCATGACAAGCTGAAAAATAAATGAACGGAAATCTGCTTCATCTGCTACAAAATATGGGTCTTCAAGTCTTCAACGGTCGATGGCACAAATCTTAATATGTGATTAAATGTGTTGGTTTCGAACATAGTAAGAATTTGTTGACTTAGTGGCCATTAATGAATACCACTAGCCAACACGAGATCTCCCACCATTGATTCCAATGGGAGTCAAAATGCCTAACACATCTTTGTAGGTACGAATATGTTTGTTGTGGTCGAGTCACCTACAAGATCCAACGAACAAGGGATATTAATGTACTCCCATTGTTCATTGGCAAGAGTACTTTCCATTAAGGTATGCAAGCCTCTAGGTGTTTTTACAAAGATAATTAGACTCTAGGACTTTGACTCAATGATATACATAGAAGCGGGGTTTTATTGGCGGAAATGAAAAATGGTAGGAAAAAGGAAATGGAAATGGAAAATGGTTTTTATTGATGGGTTAGGAATAGATGAAAGGAAATGTATGGTGAATGAACAAGAACTCTTGCTGTGAAAAATGGACATAGAAATGGTATGCTTTATGGATTGACAATTGGTGGAAATCAAAATATTTTGCAAAAAGGGATGTGCAAGGTAGTGGTTGTGGTCATGGATTTGTCTTTAGAAATTTTCATGAATTTAGTCGTTTGAAGACCAATTGTGCACACAACATAATCTCCTTAATAATCACTTGATTATCCTGTAACCTGTAAAAAAACCTTGGCAGAAAGAAAACATAAGTGTGCTCTAGAAGAAATAGCCAGTGCCTTCATGATTCTTACGCAAAAATTTCATACCAAATAAAACATATTAAGGACAATCAAAGTGTTTAAATTAACTTAATCATGATATTAATATCAATCCATTCTTAAAAATAACCATGAAAAGTAATACTCCCTGTTTGTGTCAAATGAAATATGCTCGGCAAAAAGATTGGCATTAGAAAGAGCTGTTTTGTTCTGCATATTAGTATGTCATATAAAAGCATTCAACAAAAATATGTTATGAGTTTAATGCCAACTTGAAGATATCGAAACAAGATAATCATCATCTATAGAATCCTCCAAATGTTTGAAATTTGCTTCCAAATGTTCCATTATTTATTTTCAAACCTGTGTGAATTTTGTGAGAAAATTGTTTTTTATTTTTTTATTTTTTTTTTTAATTTATTTTTTTAAAAATAAAAAACAAAAGAATGAAATTCTTTTTTTTTTTTTATAACAAAATTAAAAAAAAAAAAAAAATTTAATTTGTTATTTATTTTGAGTTGTTGTTTTTTTTCAATAAAGAAATCAACAAAAACAAATTCTATTAAAAACTAATAAAGAAAATTTATAAAAATAAACTAACACTAAAATGGATTTTTTTCCAATATCCTAAAAAAAACACACAAAATCCTCTAGAATCAATGAAAAATATGGCTTTTTGTCTAGAAAATCAAGAGAAGATAATGCAAATGCCAAATCTCTCCAAGATAAGTCAAATCCAATTTTTTTATCACTAAATTGAATATAGAGGAGGCATTTTAGTCAGGAAAATGGAGTTGTGACCATAACTCTGCATATTCGTTGGTGGCACATGCTATTGATGACATTATAATTACAGGTATCTCCTTCAAAACCTTGATTTCATTTAGTCTCTTGAGGAGATCGTAGCCTGTTAGTTCTAGCATGAAATAATAATGAAATAAGCTGCTGCAGCAAGACTAAGTTTGGGAAATTGCATAAGTTCTGTATACAGCAAGGAGAATACAACAGGCATGTGACATGGTTCAGGGGGCCAAATGCCCAATATAACCCAGTAATCACAACAGATTATTAACAGATTATTTTCAAAATACTGAGGTTTGAGTCCGGATTTAGTTGCTGACAAGGATATTGAAGCCATCATTAAAAATGACGGAAGGATCTGGGCACGAGTATGTTTAGGTGCCAAACAAGTCTAGGGCCAAGGAAGATGCATCGACCTCATCTCCGTGTCATTACATCCACCACAGAGAGCCTTGCTCAAAATGACAACAGATCCTGTAGCCGTGGTAACGCATAATGCTACAATTTTTCCATCTTTTGAAAAATATTCACACCCGTCGATGTATGCTCTGTTTTAACCCTCGTTTATTAATGATATCAAAAGTGTTTTGTTTATGGAGAACACGTGGGCAAGTTCTCGACGAGCCAGGACTTCACTCACCAGCATCCTTCATTGTTTCTGCAATAGCCTCATTCCATTCTTCTCCACATATTCGTGTGATTGTGTGATGTATGTGAAAGAAAACTTCGTTTTTTCTTTTTCTTTTTAATAATGCTTCCATCGGTTTTTTTATATATGACGTGGTTTCTTATTTAATATGCATTTGGTGCGTTTGTTTTTGTTCGTTGGATTTTTTTTTTAACTCTTTATATATATATATATATATATATATATGATTTCGTTTTGTTGTGTTTTGTATTTCAATTTTTCTTTTATTAATGTTTTTTTTATTGTGAAAAAAAATTTATTTAAATTTTTTAAATCTTGAAATCTAACCTATCTAACAAAAATGGCTATTATTTTCAAAAAGAATTTTTTTTTAATAATAATATATATATGATATATATATTATTATTATGTGGGAAATTTTTTTATTTTTTTATTTTTATTATTTTTTTTTTTTAACTAAAACTTAAAAAGACTAAGTTTTATATAAAATGTTTTTTTTTAAGATGATTTTTCACTCATTCACAAAATTCTTTATTGTTATATCGCAGATCAATTTTTCAGCAAGAGTATTTTTATTTGAAATAAATCAATAGATTTTCCGATCTTCCTGATCGCACGAAGCGTGGGAAGAGAGCATACTAATCTCTTGATTTTTTTTATTTATGCAGGTTAGCGTGAATGGATAATAAACACAATTAAGATCTGCAATCAAACCTCGCATTGTCTATACTCTTTCTGCAATGTCATAGGGGCATTTAGACTCTCGGAAGACAAAGCTTTCCGATAATCAAGCTCCTGGCTCACCCATGATACATAAACAAGACATAAAAATGCAAAGATGAAGCAACACTTTTTATTCATGATGATATTTAAAAAAAAAAACAAGACTAAAAGAAAATTCTATGAGGAAATTCTACAATAAAATTCTATGAGGAAATTTTTGTTTTATTTTTTATTTTTAATCTATTCTATATTAACTTGAAAGATTTTTTATTTTCTAAGTAAAAGAATACTTCCAGTGAAGCCATCTACGGATTAAAAATTCAAAAATGCTCACATCAAGATTTAAAATTTTTACATTATGTTTTACAAGTATGTGAGAATCCTGTCTTAGAGTTGGCTCAAGGTTATTGTCCTTGCTCTCCAAGAAGTACCTGTTCAACATTGTCAAATTCCTCATCCGTAGATGGATTAGTGAGAAATGGGGGGTTTGAAATAAAAACTGAATTAACTATGTGTGAAAATAAAAATGCTCCAAACTTTGAACTCCCTTATGAACCTGCTGTCACCAAATTCCACAAATTAGTCCATAAAAACAAATGCATAAAAATAATTACTAAATCCTTCTAGTTGCCCTTCCCTGGCAACGACGCCAAAATGTTTGGTTCCAATTGATGATGTCAATTACAGTTCAATTTAATTGTCAACTCGGGAAGGTAAACTTAGAAGTGCTTATCTAAAATATATAGATCTAGAAATATTCCTAATTTGTCCAAGATCTTAAAGCCCCCTTACAAGAACATATTCATTAAGATCTCTTTCAATAACTAAACAAACCTAGCTCTAATAATTGTTTGAGATCTATGGTTCTCTTACAATAATATTTTCTACAAGATCTCTTCCAACATTAGAACATCTAATAAGAACTTAAAAGCTGAAATGAAATAAACCTAGATCTAATAATTGTATAAGGTCTTACAGTTCTCTTACAAGAACACTTTCAAATAAGACTCTTACAATATTAGAAAATTTAACAAAACTTAAAAATTGAAATGAAACAAACCTAAATCTAATAATTGTATGAGATCTTATGGTTCTCTTACAAAAACACTTTCAAATAATATCCTTCCAATATTAGAACATTTAACAAAAATTTGAAAGCTAAAATGAAACAAAAACATAAATTAAATTATACCTAAAGTAAGCAAATAAGCATGCAAGTGAGGCCATGGGGGCCCTCCATAACTCGACAAGCACACCACTTCAATGGAGACTCAGATGTAGAGGAAAAATCGAAGTATGAATCTTTATTTCAAAATCTCCATTACAAACCAACTCAAAAGTTACAACTCTAAGCTTCTAAGATTACATACTCCAAAATTCTAAGATTACAAAACTTCAAGATTACAAATGGAGGAGATTGTACTCCTATTTATACAATGGGATGAGTAACAAACTCATAATGATCATCCACTAATCTCTCTTTAGTTCCATACATATCTCAACCATCTAGACACATAACCCCTTTTGTCCTTGATCTTCTCCATGAGATCATAATCTTCTCCATGAGATTTATCTTCTCAAATTCGAATTTGATCATCCAAGGCCACATAAAGGTGTCTTGGAAGCTTCCTTGGCACCTACACATGTCACAAAAACAACCCACTTTCCATATATAATGTAAAATATATTATTTTCTAATATTTAATCAAGAATTTCTCTTAAAAATGCTTAAAAATAAATAATATTTGGAAAATATAAATTAGACCCATTAATGGTGAATAATAGGGAAAATGAAGTGACATGGTGGTGAATAATGGGTGATATAATGGAAAGCATAGGTGGAAAATGTATGGTAATGAGTGACATTTTGAAACCCAAACACCGCACCTTGTCCATATCAAGGGAGAATCCGTGGGTTTAATGGTCTAAAAGATTAGTGGGACCCAGAGGCTGGATACTTGCGTGGTTGGAATGGCTCCTGGGAGTTTTGTTGCTAATGTGGAAGGTCTGTTAGATGTGTTTTCATTGATTCCACTTCCTAAAGGTCACCTAGGAGGTTGAATCAGATCATAGTAGCCTCTCATTGCATGTTTACCCCAGTTGGCTGGTTACTTGGGTAGATTTAGGAGGAGGGTGTCACTAAGTGGTATCAGAGCATGGTTCAACAATTGGAATGGATGGGCGGAATGTGTTTGTCATGCATACATGTCGATTACATATGTGTTACTTATGTTTGAGGTATATGTGCTTGCTGTGTATGCATGGTGGTGGTCATTGTTGTTGTTGTGTCGCTATGTGGAAGTTGATGTTGTTGTTTTTGGATACGATCGTCATGTGTGCATGTTGGTTATACATTTGTTATGAATGTTAGTGTCTATATGTTTTTATAAATGCATTTTCATGGTTAGGATTCTTGTCCAGGAGGTCATTGTATTCATTTAGGTCATCATGATTTTTTAGTATGTTATGAGGCTGATGTGTTGGTTGAGATAGAGAAGGAGATGCATATCGTCAAAGTGAGGTTATAACACTAGACTTTGGGGTAAGAGAAGATCGTCTTACATGTATTGTATGTTCGACATGCATGTATGTTATTTAATGGATTGTTTTATGCGTGTTTTTCATTTCATTTTTGTTGTGGTTACATGCGTGGTAGATGTTAGTGAATCAATGATGTCATATGCACGTGTGTCAAATAGTCATGAATGATAGTAATGTGTTGTTATATGCATTGTTGTTGTTGTTTTATGTTAGTTAACTTGATGATTATGTTATATTTTGTTGATGAGTATGTTATATGTTCGTTAACTTGATGATTAGGGTTATTGTATTAAGATTTTGATGTTATATGTATCATGTTAAACTAGATTGAACGATGTAAATGGTTATGGTTACGATATTCAGGTATGAGCCAACATATTTGTGATATTTTGTTGTACTAATTTAGACTGACTATGCATATGTGATTGTTTGACAATTGTTTATGAGTTTATGATGTAAACATGTTAGCTAGTTACTGTTATGGATATCATGACCTTATTTATGTTTGAGTTGATGTGTTGTGAAGTTATATCGCGCTAATCTAAATTGATTGTACGTACAAGATAGCCTCCCCTAAGATACATGAAGGTATGAGTTTTCTTATGTCATTTATTTGGTGTTTGAATGTTTTATTATGTCGTATATTGATGTTTGAGTGTTTGATGTATATTATGTCATCTATATGTTGTTTGAATTTTTGATTAATTGAATGATATGAACATGTGTCTATAAGATTGCATGAAGTAATGATCTTGTTTTAAGATGGTTTTACTAACACACATTTGGATAATTTGATCAATTCACCTATTTATAAATGCTAATGAATTATCATTTCAAGGATTTGGAAACGAGATGATAGTTCATGGACAACAAATGACATTTGTATTCACAAAATATAAAAATGCATCTTTTCCTTTTTGAGGCCGTCAACCGTAGTTCAACCGGACTGTTTATGTGAACAAGGCAAGTTCATAACCATACTTCTCTTTGATGGTATTCAAAGGAAGTTTGGATAGGTCAATGATGGTGTTTAATTTTTGATTATCTTTTCCCCATGAAGTTGGTGTTCTTGTGTAGTGTCCACCGACCATTTGCATGTTATATTGAATTCCTCCATAGCCAGGTTTCAATTCGGGAAACAAGGCAACAAATTCAAGCTTGAATTCTTACAGTTGGCCTATTTTCTTGCATGGTTCATCCATAGTTATAATTTATAAAGATTTCATCTATTTTTTGTCATAATTATTTCAGGAGGCTCGGGTTAGTGGATGTCTCCTACATTCCAGCTAGTGGGACAGTCACATGTATATTATACCACTTGCTTTGTTTATTTCCACTATTTGATAGTACTGTGTAAGTATTAAAAAATTTAATATATATCATGTTTTCTTGTTCACATGTCTTGTTTTTTTTATCGACACAGTTGATGAGATTGGACTATGTTTAATGTCATTATATTGAAAACTTCTATTTTGAATTTAACAATGGTTTAGGTGAATTTAGTGGTTAAAAATACGTATTTTCTTTTCAAGTTGTCACATGTTTATATTCTCATATGTGTAGAGTATGTACACTTTTATAAATTTCATTAGTTACGTTTAATTTTTCGGACGGGTCGAGTATGATACATTTCTATAAATTTAGTTAGTTAAATTTCTAGGTAGAGATAGGCCTCTTGTTCTACAAATAAACAAAATTTCATATACCAATTTATTGTCCAACTTAAACATAACCTATAAATTAAATTATTTATTATTATTTTATTCAAAAGTTAATACCATGCAAATTTTTTACAACTTTCTGACAATGATTCATGTTAGGGTAGAAATTTTTTTGGGTCATGTATATTCTACCACTTGTTTCGTTTATTTTCACTATTTGATAGTACTATGTAAGTATTAAATCATTTAATATATATTATGTTTTCCTGTTCACGTGTATTGTTTTTGTTATCGACACAATTGATGAGATTGGACTATGTTTAAGGTCATTACATTGAAAAATGTTGTTTGCATTCAACAATAGTTTAGGTGAATATAATGGTTAAAAATATGTATTTTTTTAAAGTTGTCAAAAGTTTAAATTCTTAGATTGACAGAGTATGTATATTTTTATAAATTTCATTAGTTAAATTGCTATGTAGAGATAGGTCTCTTTTTCTACAAATAAACAGAATTTCATATACCAATTTATTGTCCCACTTAAACTTGACCTTAAAATTAAATTATTTATTATTATTTTACTCAAAAGATAATATCGCGCAATCCACAGGGTCTTGGATAGAAGGTGATCGGGTGCTATGTTAAGGCACTCCTTGATGTGAAGTTAATTGTTCAATTCCCTGTCCCGATCGGGTGATATATTGGACATGATGAAGTTGTAGTCCTACCAAGCTTAAAAAATAAATAAATTAATATCGTGTAAAATTGATGTCATGGTAGACAACTTTTTAGGTCATCAATCTTTTGGTTTTATTTCCTGAGGTATAAATTAGTTTGTTTGTGTGGAATTTTGTTTCCATCGAGTTTTGGGTTCAAATCTCGTGGGAAAGACTTGAGAATGAGAGTCAATTATGGGAATAAGGTGCCTCAAGGGGCATTCAACCTTGATAGAATCTCACACAAACATGGTAACTTCATCCTCGATTGAGTTTCACACAAACATGATAACAACATTTCAGAGTTGAGCAAATCATTCTTTCTTCTAACATCGAAACCTTGCTCTAGCTCAATTAAAAAAACAAATTAAATTTACAAATAATTACTATTATGACAAAAATTTAAATATATAAAAAAATTGAGAAACATAACTTTGTAGAATAAAAACTTATAAAATATCTTTATAGAATAAACTTTTTTTTTCAAGTAAAAAATATATATTATAGGATTGCATTCGCATGTGTTTGAAAAATCTAATTCAATTTTTTTGAGATGAATATGCAATATGAAGAGTGGGTTTATGGGGAGATAATATATAGGGGTGGGGAGATAATATGCATATTATCTCCCCTTACCTCTACATATTATTTCCTCCATCCCCACACTCGTATGAGGGTTGTCGAAAGCCTCGAATGGGGTGCGATTTCCAATATAATTGTTCTTGGCTTTGTTCTGTCTGCTCTGGTTCTGTAAGTTGAGGGGATAATTGTTTCTCGATTTTTAATGCACTTGATTTCTCTTTGGCAAGGTCAATGATTGATCGTCATTGGATAAGAAGAAAGCAGTAGTAAAGTTGGCCATGAAAGAAACTTACATAATAAGGTAAATATAATATAATATAATATAATATTTTACTTAATATTCCTTTATATTATATAATATAATATTTTACTTAATATTCCTTTACACTCTGATTCAGTTATATAATTTGAAAAAAAAATGAAACATTATAAAACAATTTAGATGATTACGGTGATTACTTCATTTTAAAAACACTTTAATTTTGCTTGAAATATTTTAATCTTTTTCATATGTTCATACATTAATAGCCTGACTTTGAGAAGAATATAAGGGTTGGCCTAGGTAGTGGATTTGCTAAACATTAAGATTTGGTAACTTTTTAAGATTAAATTTTGCATTTATTTATTTAATTTAATACAATTTTTTAGGAAGTAGATTTATTGTCCAATAATAATATGTGGATTTTGGACGTCATTTTGGATGATTAGTTTATTATTAATACAAAGAACTAGATCAATTAAGCTACCCAATTATAAATTCTTTACCATCTACATCTTACATCTTAGGATATTGGTATCTTAATTATAATGAAAGAAGACATTTTTGGTGTCCATTGCTGAATTTAGATAACAATACATTTTAGATATATATAATTGTGAAATTTGGGCAAAATCTCTAATTGGTACCCATGATTAAGACTTAATTTTGGTTGGATTGAATTAGTCAAGATGGCAGTGGGGCATTTGAGTATGAAAATTCTTACAATCAGTGTTTGTTGTTACATCGAGAGAGACTTTATAGCCCAATACAGGGGAGATGAGAAGTTGTCAGATTAGTACCAGATAACATTAATTATTAAAAAGTAATAAAAATTAGTTTATTAAACAATTAAAAGAATACAGGGTTTAGAGTTTGGAAAAAAAACAAGTTTTCTTTATAGTAAATTTATTATTTTTTGAGTTAAAAACTATAAATGCAAAAAATGTTAATTTTACTATATGATAGTGATACAAATAAAAAAATGTCTACTAGCATATAAAAAAATGTTTACTGAATTAGTTTGTTTGAAAAAAAATAATGAAAGATTATTTCTACTTAAAAGTTACTGATAAATTTAGAATTAGAAAAATCCCATTTTTTAAAATTAGTTAACAATGAACATGAAGATTAGGATTCTATTCATAGTTGATTGTGTTAGTGTTGGAATCAGCACTTGGATTGTAAGAAGTGCATGACCAGACACATCTTAAGCTCAAGGGATTTTCTCATCGTTGGATTAAGTTTTGGAAGGTGGTTGAAGTTCTCACACACTGGAAAATAAAAGGATTTCAAACTGATAAATCACTCACACATATGAGGGTACTAGTATTTGATGTGGTAGCAAGGATAATTTTGTATTCTAATGGTTAAGAGAATATGAAAAGAACAGTGGGTCTATATGATAGAAATCCACTATTAAGATGAAAGGAAAAACAAAATATTCCAGACCTGTAACATAATGATGAAAGAAAGCTTATTCAAGACTTACAAGAATCTCATCACACATTTAAAATATTTCTGTCACAGGGAATGCTCATGAATAGGCTTACCATACACATTTTATCCAGAAAGCTTGTAAAACAAGACTGATAAAAATAGATCATCATGTACAGCTATATCATAAGACTGACAAAAACATGAGACAACATATGTAGATCACAATATGGAAATGAAGCTATAAGATATGGAAACACATAAATAAATTACACATTACACACATCAAATCATTCATAAATCCTCAAGAGTGTATCTGGATATTATAAATTCAAAAAGTATTCAACTGACGATGCAATGAGATGAACAACTCATGAACCCTTTCCTCATTGCTTTTCATAAAATATATACAAAAAAGGTAACCTGTTAAAGATCCTCAAAAAGTGGAAGTCTATTGTAGGACCTTTATAACAATATTATAAATAAAGAAAAACTTATCTTAAAAATAACAGAAAGGTAGTATGATATACAATATTTGGTTTACACATGCGTAAAGATAGAACTTGATAATATGGAAATCGAAATGGCTGAGCTGAGGTGGCTAACTGCTCCTCATTTCCTGGAAAATCTTTCTACTCAAAAAGTACAACAACTAACTGAAAATGACACCTGGATCTTTATCCACAAAAGTGCAGCAGTAACCAACTGAAAATGACACTTGGAAGACAACTTCATTGGATAACACTTGGTAGGAAAAAACATTACCACTGAGGCAACATATACTTTATCACCATTTAGTGTCATTCCTCAAAACCAAAACAAAGAGCTACCTTTTTATCTTCTTATACAAATTCTGAAGAAAATAGCTACTTTTTCAGAAAATGTAACTATTTCTGATAACTCTGTAGGTAGGCCCAAAATGATATGATTCTTAAGATTTGCCTTGTTTTAGATATTCAATCATTAAAAATCTGGCACAGAGGCCAATAACCTAAGAGCTTCTGCCTTAGTGAACCTCTTATTTGGTTTTCTCTTTTGTGCTTGTTTCTTCTTTTGAGCCTTCTTCTTCCCTGGATGATTTTCTGGACTCTCATCTATATTTATTATCTCATCTCTGAGAGCAGGATTAGCTATGAGCTTGCTAGCTAGTCTGAGCTTATTTTTTGGTCTAGTATGAGGCCTTTGAATATATGGATTAGGAATATATGAAGGCCTTCTTCTTCCATGGATGAATCTACTTTGCTGCTCCTATTCAAACTCTGTTTCACTAAACTCTATTTCACTACTCTCTTCCTCAAATGATGAGTATGAGTGGATTGTTACTTTCCTCGTTCCCTTAGCTAATGAACTCAGAGATGAATAAAGCTGGGCTATTTTTGGTTCCTCTACTGTAGTCTCTGAAACTTTACTCTTTCCCTTAGCTGATGTTTTGAGAGAGGAATAAACCTGTGCCAGTGTTGGTTCCTCTACTGCTGGAGTCACATTGACTTCTTCTATCTCTTGTCTAATCTCTAGAACATGGCTTGGTGCTAATGTTTCAGGGGTGGCCTTATCCACACTGCTAGCTTCCACTGTAGATACTTCTGACAGAATGAGTCTTCTTCTGCATTTATTTCTTGAATATGAAGCTACCTCTTCCTTGTATTTATAAATAGTATTCTTGTCAAGTAGAGTGACCTTTTGTTTAAAATTGCTTGCATGTTCTTACCTGAAAGACTCTAAGGTTTGTGGCTCAATAGGTAGCCTTCTGGTATAAAATTCTTTTTCTGGTTACATCATAGATATAGGAATAGTTGTTTCAAATCTAGCTCTTCTGGCTGAGCTTCTTGTCTGCATGCTTAATGGTGAAGAATATTGATCTGCATGTAAGGGGGTCAATATAGGTGCATGGATTGACTCTTCCTCCTGGGTCTTCTGCTTTGAAGGCCTTCCTACTTTTCTTCTCGAATTAACACTGCTGAAACCCTCATCTGCTAGGAACTTGTTCCATGTGGTTATGTTCTTCTTCAAATGATACACCACCAAAATTTTGATTAACCCCCAGTGATACAGATTATGGAGTGAATAATGTAGGGTTTGTTGTATCTCTTGAGACATTTTCAATAGAGATTTGTAGAGGAAGAATGGGAGGTTCATAGGTATAGAGCTTGAAATATGAGATGAAAGCCTCCTTTGATACTGATGCACTATGGAAAACCTGCCTTCACAGGTGATATAACGTTGCACTGTGGTGATAACTCCTTTCCATTCAGGCTTAAAATAAGAAATATGGACAGTAGAGGTCCAATCTACATTCTCATGCTCATGTTTAAGATATGCATTTAAATCCTCTCCAAACAAAGTTTTTCTTTTATATCATGACTCACTTGTAGCTGACAGCTGGGTAGCTCGTGCTATGATGGTATTTGAGATTTTGAAGGTCAGAGACCCTAGCTTGACCTGCTCTCCATTATAAGACTCAACAAATGCTTGAGCAACTGCAATGTTCTCCCCTGAAAACTTCTTCAAAAACCGATACCATCCAGCTGCCTGAAACTGTGCCTTTTCACGGTGATAAAAAAATTGTTTATTGGCAGGTTCTGAACAGTTTATCTTACCACTCATACACATTCTGTTTTACTAATAGCTAACTCAACCGCTACTGAACACTTGTGAAACTATGAACAACAACAAGCCACAAAGCCGTAACTGCTTGCACGAAGATAAAAAACTACTTGCTATAGGATAACAAAATTCTTGATGTAGCTTTCTCAGAGTAAATGGGAAACAATGATCTACATGCCCTTAATTACAGTGAGGTTGGCTTGACACGAAATCGAATGATTTGAATTTAGGTGCCAACTCACTCCACCAAATATTTCACTCACCCAAATAATTAACTAACTACTACTCGTACTTCAGTTTTGATCTACCTCACCTTTAATGAGTAGCGTTATATTAACTAGACTTAACAAATATAATAGCCAACCGCCTTTTAATGAACCTCCAATTGGAAATAGCCACCTTTCAAAAGGGTAATACCTATTTTTTAGAAGACCTTCAATTATTCCAAAGAGTAGTGTTTTTTCACCTGAGTAATGTCTTTTCACCTCTTTATACAAATTCTAAAGAAAATAGCTACTTTTCAGAAAAGGTAGCTGTTTCTGTGTTGCTTATGAATCCAAAATTTCTAGGAAAATTGTTACTTTTTAGAAAAGGTCGCAATTTCCTATTATTCCTGAAATAGCTGATGACTTTGACATTTTATCCTTAGCCCTAGATAGAAGATATCATTATGAATAAATAATACTTCTCAAACTAAATCCATGGCCTTAACTACTCAAGGTAATTAAAAGACTTATTTAGAAGAAAATTCACCCTAATTACTCTAATACACAAAAACAAACTATTTCACTCAACTTTTTTTTGGATTTTGTTAAAAATAATAAAAACTTTGACACATTTTTAACCCTCCAGGACCTTCAACCATAGGCTAAAGGGACAAAAGAGGATCAAAGACACAAATGCAATGGTGACCAGGCTTCGAAAAATTGCAATGCTAATAGTGGCTCCTATTGGGGATGAAGTCCTCCCTGTGTGATCTGAACCTGATATGTTAATGTTGCTGTGCTAATTACAAGTTCATAATTATATTTTATTTTCTTCTTGTTTGCTTATGGTGCTTTAGTTTCCTTGGTGCAGGTGAGTGTCCAAACAGGAAATTATCTTGTGTTTATGTTGAATTTAATGATAAACAAACAACATAAGCAAGAACTGAACAACAAATTAAAAATGTACAACAAACCCCTGCGCTCCGTCGTCCACTGCATAGAGACTTAAATAAATGTTAAAGCGCTAAACTTAAAAGAAATAGGCCCACGACCCATTGGTAGGGTGCGGCCATGGTGGGGCGGAGTTCTGGGGTTCAAACTCCGACCCGCTCCCATACAACGTTTTTCCAACCATATTGCAACGGACCCCATACATTTCATTTACGGGGACTATAGTTGAACCTTTGCATTAAACGCATACCTTGGCATATATTTAATACAACCCAACAAACCATTTTATGCAGTGAACCTTGGCCCATTAAATGGATTTTCAACTTGGATTTGCAGATTTAACATTTGATATGGTTTGGCAATTGATTTATTTTAGAGTTTAATTTAATTGATATGGTTTGGCAATTAATTTATTTTAAAGTTTAATTTAATTAATATTTAATATATATATATATATATATATATATATATATATATATAAAATAAAAAAAATACAATTCCACCTTGGAAATATTAGGGAAATTTCACCCACATAGACCAAATTGACGAATTAGAAAATGCCACTTGTCATAGTCTCATTGGCAGAAACTTGAAGAATATTCCAGAAGATTCATTTTTGCTAACTGGGCTGCCATGTTAGCAACCTGTTCACAACCTACATTTTTTTTAGCTGTTTGAGTAAACGGACAGCAGGCCATAACTTACTCATACAAACTCGGATTTTGATGAAACGAGTTGCGTTGAAATCCTGGTGATGATATCTACGCTTTCGTCCTAGTTTCGAGCAATTATGAAAACTTTGATTTTTGAGCTAAATACTGAGCACCTGATCATTCCTCCCCACTAGAAGCCTTTTGGACCCCAAAATCTCTCTTGATGACTGAGTATGTGAATGAGGGGACTGTTCCCTCACCCTTCCAGTCCCTATCCACTGAATTTTTTCCCAATTTCATCATTTGGAGCTTTTCATAAAAAGCCAACTTTTTCCTCGATTCTTGTGACTTTTTGCTGTCATTGATACCGTCATGCTGCAATATTTCTGAATTTATAGAACAAAAATCTATTTTTTCAGAAACCATCTTGTTCCTACATTGGTGACCAATCAAATAATACTTAGAAACTTTTTCACCTTGCACACTGTCACCATGGCGATTTTTAGCTTATCTTGCTTTGTACTTGCGTCGACTCTTGACCAAGTTTCTTCGCCATTGCCATGTACCTTTTGGAAACCATAAACCAACATTTGTGGATCCCATGCCTTATTTTCCAAGTTGCTTTGTCACTTTATCTTTGACCTTTGCACCCTCTTGCACTGACATCTTGTTTCCAACACTGCTCAACACTACTGTTGACTGCTGCAAATGTTTTTCACCTTCTTTCAAAGACAACCTATTAACATCTTGAAAAAATTCATTACAAGCATAAGAATCTTTATGAAATGTGTGATTTAATACATCTCTTTGTTTGATCATCAACAATGTCAAGTTCTGACTTGCATTCACTATCCTATTCATTTCACTTGCATGCATAAGAGACAAACCCATATTTTTATGTGCGCTAATTCAATACCATTCTTAAACAAGTGGTACTTGTTCTCATGGCTATGAAATACAGCTTTCCTATCATACATATAAGGACTTCCCAATACAATACTTGATATTTCAAGCGGCACCACATCAAGCTCAACTTCATCAAGAAAGTTTGAGTTAATGGTGAATCTTAGTAAGCACTTCCTTGTAACCTGCAAGTTTGCATTTTTGCAAATCCAACCCAAAGGATATGGTCTTGTATGTCTAATAGTTTCAAGGCCTAGTTGCTGAACCAAATCTTCGGAAATCATGTTATCTTGTGACCCACTATCAAAAAGTGTATCAATATTGGTATGTTTAGAGACAACTCTAATATGGAAAAGTTCTATTCTGGTATCTTCATCATGAGTATAATTTTAATAATTTGAAGTACTAGTGCTTGCAACATGTTTAACTTTCAAACCTTGGCTTTAATTTTTGTCTCATCTCTTGAATCTGACCCTAAGTCTTGTTCAACTATAGCAACAATTTTCCCCTTGTGTTTGGCATTCAGTCTATTTGGTTTCAGTTCCGAATGAAGTTGCCAACAATGGTCTTCATCATGGCTAGTCTTTGAACAGTTCTTGCATGTTAGTTTTTCCTTCTCTTTCTTAACATAACTTTTTCTTTTTCCTCTTCCATAAAACTTTCATTTCCCTTTACTCTCACTTTCCTCTTTCTCCTCTATGCCTTGTTTTCCCCTTGCCTCTAAGTGTGTGGCTTGTACACAAAATTCGTCTAAATTTCTTGGGTTAAACATAAGAACAGTATGTTTCAAATAGGAATGCAAACCCCCAATGTATTTCAAGAGTGTATCTTGGGAATTCAAATTTACGTCTAACAACAAAGCTCTCTTTCTAAACTCCTGGGTATACTCTTGAATTGTTTGACCCTTGAGTTGCCTAAAATTTTGTCAACTCATAATAGATTTTTGCATGTAAGCTAAAGGATAAAAATTTCTTTTAATGGAAGAAATAAACTCAACCCAAGAAATGGATATCTTACCATGAATTCACATTTCCTCTTGAGCCTTTACTTCCCACCAAACTAGTGCTTCTCCTTCTAGCCTCAATGAAGCCAACTGGATCTTTATGTCGTCTCCATGAAGGTTTTGAATTCTGCAATACAACTCCAATTGACATATCCAATTGTCTAACTTCTCTGCATTTACCTCGCCATTGTACATGGGTAGTTCAAACTTTATGTCCAATTTAAGTAATGGAGTTTTTCCTCTTGTGGATTTTGAGTGAGTGTGAGTGGTCTTTGTGTTGGATGTGGAAGATGATGCAGATGGGGACGATGAGGATGATGAAGATGGTGGAGATGAAGGTGGCTTTCCTCCACTACCCTTTGAACTCTTCTCTTCATCTTTCTTATTGTTTGAAGATCCTTCTCCATGTGGGAACTTAGAACCTCCTCCTGCTCTTTCTGCAATGAATGCTTCAAACATGATTTTAACGATTCTTTGCATCTCTTTGAAGTCTCTCTTAACATCCTATTCTTTAGAATATTCATGAGTCTCTTCATGGCCTGAAATAATGGCTAAGGATTCAAGCTCAACCTCTTTAACTTATACCTCTTCAATCACTTTAACTTCTTGTGCAATTTGGACCTCTTCAATCTCATCTGATGGAGATAGAACTTGAGGTACTTCAAGTGCAGATTTGAGTGGAATATTAGATGAAGGTGATGCTTTCTCAGCTCTCTTCATTCTTGTCCTAATCTCAGGACTAGCTACCAATATTTCCCTTCTCCTCTCTGCAATCTTAACCTTGTAAGCATCACAAAATTGCAACTGTTAAAACTCTTTTGCACAAACTTTAGCAAAACAAGCAAATAACCTTAAGCAACCTGATGCTCTTTCAACTAGGCTGTGATACCAACTTGATCTGAACCTGATATGTTAGTTTTTCGGTGCTAATTACAAGTTCAGAATTATATTTTATTTGCTTCTTGTTTGCTTATGGTGCTTTGGTTTCCTTGGTGTAGGTGAGTGTCAAAACAAGAAATTGTCTTGTGTTTTATGTTGAATTTAATGATAAAAAAAAAGTAAGAAATTAACATTAGCATAAACATGTACATCAAACCATAAATAGAGCCATCAACACAATTTTTCGATGAAGGAGTTCACCCCTCCTGGGGTACATCTCCTTGGTCCAACTCCATAGCTTGGGCCTCTTGTATTAGCTAAAATTTAGAAAAAGTGATGCATACATTAATAAAATTCTCTTGAAACCTGTTCTATTGTCTTCAAAACATACAAATCATTTAAAAATAACTATCCAATTACTGAAAAATGACTTTGGCTGGTTCAAACTTGACCTCCTTCCCTGGTGGCCCTTGGCTCCCTTGAACTTCCCTGTAGAAAAATCACATGTAGAAGTCGTTTTCAGCCTCTAAAACCTATTCCATTTTCTCTGGAATTCCAAAATAATCTAAAATTGACTATTAATTTTCTAAAAATGGTCGAAATATGCCTCCATTATGGCCAAAACAAATTTTCATAGAAAACTGCCTCAAAATCTAGCTAACTGCCAATTAGCTCTACTAAATTTGGAACCTTCGTCGAAATGAGGGGCGCCTCCAAAATCTCTGTGAAGTTAAACTCCACTTAATTTAAGTTTAATTAAATACTAAATTGGATTAGTCGTTGTCATTAGCTCTAAGCACGATTATCGGGGCGCGGTCATGTGGCATGGTCATGTGGTGGAGGGGCTGGCACCTCCATGCTCCGTCATCCACTGCATGAGGATTAAATAAAGTTAATGTGCAAAAGTTCAAATAAATAGGCCCGCAACGCATTGGTAGGGTGCGACCGTGGTGGGGCGGAGGTATGGGGTTCAAACCCCGACTCTGCTCCCATACAACGTTTTACCAACCATATTGCAATGGACCCCATACATTTCATTTACGAGTACTATAGACGAACCTTTGCATTAAACATGGACCTTGGCATATATTTAATACAACCCAACAAACCATTTTATATGTGAACCTTGGCCCATTAAACAGATTTGCAACTTGGATATGTGGAGTTAACATTTGATATGGTTTGGCAATTGATTTATTTTAAAATTTAATTAATATCTAATATATAACATATATATATATATATATATATATATATATATATATATATACACACACACACACACACAATTCCACCTTAGAAATACTAGGGAAATTTCACCCACATAGACCAAATTGGCAAATTAGAAAATGCCACTTGTCACAGCCTCATTGGAAGAAACCTGAAGAATATTCTAGAAGATTTCTTTTCGCTGACTGGGCTACCATGTCAGCAACCTGTCAACAACCTGCAATTTTTTAGTTGTTTGAGTAAACAAACAACAGGCCATAACTTACTCATACGAACTCAGATTTTGATGAAACAAGTTACGTTGGAATCCCGGTGATGAGATCTACGCCATCATCTTGGTTTAGAGAAATTCTAAAAACTTTGATTTTTGAGCTAAATACTGAGCCCCTGATCACTATGAGGCTTCAAGGACAATAGATTCAGTGCCTTAAACTCTTATGACTTTTAAAATTTTAGAATCTAATGACAGGAGCTAAATTTTCATTGACTGAACTCAATATTGACTCTATTTACATATGCAAATACCATTGGGCAGGGAGTTTTATTGAAACAACACTCCGGATATTTACAATGGAAAGACTGACTGACTTAACAAACAATTTTTTTTTTGAGAAAATGACCATTGAATGGACCTCCAATCAATTGATCATCATCTAAGTGATTCAGTAGAAATGTGTTATTCTCCAGAACTTGAGAAATTTTGAATGGTTCGAACCTCAATTTGTCGAACTTACCATGCTTTCCATGGTCTTCTCTTCTTACATCCCAGCGCAATACCAAATCATTTTCTTGAAATACGTGTTGGTTTTCCATTTTTTCAAAAAAAACTTTTACTTTAGCTTTGTATTTCTGTGCTTTGTCCATTAGGGATTCCCGGATTTGATGAGTTTCTATAAGCTGCAACATTCTTCTTTGAATGGGATTTGAATCATCAATTTCATCCTGTAAAAACTTCATAACAGGAAGGGCAACTGTAATGGCATCACAACATCAGTACCATAAAAAATTTGAAAGGGAGAAACTCCAATTAATCTCTTGCTAATCACCCTGTCTGCCCAAAGAGCATGGACTTGTTGAGTGTCCCAGTTTCTTTTGTTTTCTAGCATCATCTTCTTAATGATTCTTACCAAGATTTTGTTATATGACTTGACTAACCCATTACTTTGGGGGTAATAAGGTGTAGAATGAGTCAAATCAATATTATATTTCTGACAAATATTATTCATCTTGGCAGATTTAAAAACCATTGCATTTTCAGTCACCAACTTTTGAGGGAAACCACATCTAGACATAATATTTTCCAACAAAAATTTAATTATTATCGTGTCAGTGGTGTTCTTGGTTGGAATGGCCTCAATCCACTTGGTGAAATAGTCTATGGCTATAATAATCCACCTATGCTATCGTGATGATGGCAGATGAATTTCACCAATGAAGTCTTACCCCCAAAGCTGGAAAGGGGCGTCTGCTGAAATGGGAATGAGAGGTAGTGGGAGCAGCTTCTACTTACCGACAAACTTTTGACACTCAGTGCAAGCCCTGAATTTAGCAAAAACATCAGAGAAAAGAGTTGGCTAATAATAGCCAACTCTTAGAATTTTATTTGCGGTAGATTTCTAGTATAAATATCCACCACACACCCCTGCATGTATCTCTAACATAACTTTCTGTAACTCAACTTCATCTACACATCTCAACAAAACTCCTACAGGGTCTTTCCAATAAAGATTGTTTTCCATTATGCAATACTTAACAAACGTCAATTTAAATGCTCTTCTCATTGATTTTTCCATTTCTGGAGGACAACTGAGATTTAATAAAAAGTACACTATATCCTTATACCAGTTGGAATGAAATATTTCAGGATAATAAGATATACCTTATTTATCCGTTTCTTCAACTAGCTCCACCTTCAGATTTAGAGTTTTGCAATTTGATTCTGCCATCAAGCGGGCTAAGCCCTGTCCCTTTATCAACTTAGTACGTCTGATTTCAGTGTCAAATTCCAGAATCTTTGTTAACCATGTTTCCCTTCTGCCATTTGTATCTGGCTGCAACAATACATCCTTGACAACAATATTTGGCACAAAAGAAATGACTTTTGAATGAAGAACATAAACTCGAAAAGGTTTTAAAGCCCTTACCAATGCATAGGCCTGTTTTTCAATCAAGTTGTACTTTAACTCAACATCTCTTAATGCACGACTGACAAAAGAAATAGGCTGTTCCAAGCCTTGTTTGTTATTTTGTAGTAAAACTGCTGTAATAGTTTCCTCAGAAGCATATGAAAAAGTGAGAAAATTCTTTTCGAAATCAGGGTTGATTAACACCATGGCTTCAATCAAGGAAGATTTGATTGCTATGAAAGAGTTTTTTGATGCACCTTGCCATATGAAATCTGCATCTTTCTTCAATAAGACATTTATATGTTTAATTAGTTCTGCAAAGTTAGGAACAAAACGCCTCAGAAAATTAATTTTACCCCAAAATGACTGTAATTATTTCTTATTTCTGGGTAAACCAATTTTCTGCATAGCCTTAACTCTCCCTGGGTCAATGAAAATACCATTTTCTGTCACTATGTGCCCCAATAGTTTTCCCTCTTGAACAAAAAAGCATGATTTATTTCCGTTTAAAGACAAACCAAATTTCTGCACTTATTAAACACTTGCTGCAAATGTTTTAAATGATCCTCATTAGATTTTTAAAAGACTGCAATGTCATCCAAGTAAATGACTACAAATCTGTCCTTTTCCCCTGCAAAGGCAATATCCATTTCCTGCTGAAACGTTGCACCTGCATTCATTAAACCGAAAGGCATCTTATTGTACATAAATGCTCCCAAGGGTGTAGTAAAATCTGTTCTCTCCTTGTCTTGTTTATCAACTAAGATTTGATTGTACCCAGAAAAACCATCTATCATTGATAGTGTCTTTGAACCTACTACAAAATATGGTCCATCTTGGATAGAGGATTATTATCCTTCAGCGAACACTGGTTCAAATTGCGAAAATCAACACAAATTCTAATTTCACCATTCTTCTTTCGAGCCAAGACTATAGTAGCTACCCAATTGGAAAATCTTAAGGGCATAATTATTTTGGCTTCCCACATCATTCTGATTTCCTTTTCAATGATAGGGAGCAACATGGCATTAATATGTCTTATCTTCTGTGCTACAGGCTTTGCTTCTGTTTTAAGAGGAATTTTATGTTCCATTATACTTCTGTCATATGTCTTCAAATCACTGTAGGACCATGCAAAAATGTCTGCATATTTCTTCAGCAGATTGACATATCTAGTTCTAGTTTCTTGAGAAAGAAATTTAGAAACTTTAACAAATCTAGGTTGATTTTCTGTACCAATATTGCAGTCAACTGTATTCTCTCCATCTGTCTTACTATCAGGCTTTAAAAAGACATCATTATTGTCAAACAAACTCTCTAAATGAACCAAGCCTTTAGGAATGAAGTTTGTTTTTAGATCAATAATGTCTTTCCCAACTATAGTCTTTTTAAATGGCTTGCTGTTCTGACTTTCAACTGTCTTTCTCATTATCAATCTGAATGTCTAAAAATTCCTCTACACATTCCAAGAATTTATGAATTTCTTTATCATTTTCAAATACTTTCCAGTATTTTATATTGTCAGGAATGGAAGGTCTGTTCTTTATTTGGACATCATATGTTGCTTTAACATCAAGAGGAACCTTAAAATTACTAGCAGTTCTTTATTTGGACATCAGTGAATCTGCCATTTCATTTTCTTCTCTGGAAACACAATTTAAGTTGAACGTTGAAAAATAGTGTTCAATTAAATCCCACACTTCATTTCTGTAGTTTTTTAATTTTGAATTTTTCACTTGATAATTATCTCTCACCCACTGTATCACTAATTCTGAATCACCAAAAACAATCAACTGTTTAGCTCCTAAATATTTCACTGCTTTCATACCCAAAATAAGTGCTTTGTACTCAGCAGTGTTATTGGTAGTGACAAATTGTAATTTGTATGATAGAGTCACTACTTGCTGAGTGGGAGAAATAATAACTACACTAGCCCCTGATCCCTCTCGTGATGAGGCTCCATCAAAATATAATTTCCAGATCTGCCCTGCTTCTAAATTCTGCTCATTTATGACTTGTAAATTCTCTTTTTTTTTCTAATTTCAGGCTGCAAATTGCTGTCATCAGTAGCAAGGTGTAATATGGATGATCCCAACTCCTTCTCCTCTGCATATATAGGATAATTTGAGGGATTTTTCTGATCACTTATGATATAAGCCATTTGTGTTTCCCTATACAATCTCCTAAATTCTCCTCCAAAGACCGGGATAGTGGCGTAGGTCATATCCATTTGAAGGGTGCCTCCCTACTTTTTGGACCAAGATATGGAAAGAAGCATTCCAAATCTATATGGTATGTCTGCAACCACTATGTCCAACAATAAAATTTTCATGGGGAGCTGGGTAAGGGAAATTACCAAATATTTGATCATTCCTAAACACTTGACCATTTTAGAGTCGAATGTGTAAATATCATGATATTTCTTAGTGATTTCTAGTCCTAGTTCATCCATCACTTTCCTAGGCATTATATTGTGAGAGGCCCTAAAATCTAATAGGCAGTTATGCAACAGTTTGTTATGAATACTGAGTGAAAGATAATTATCAAGTGGAGAATTATCATCATTCTGATCTTGAACATGGCTGCCCAAGTAGATGGTAGGATGTTCATCCTCCAGATTGATTGAGTCAAGAGCAAGAGATGGATGTAACAAAATTTTAAATGATTCTATGCAGGCTGGATTTTTCAACAATTCAAGGAGAGGAACCATAACCTTGATTTTATTTAATTATGACTTGAAACTGAAATCGAGAGGAGTAAAATCCTTATTTTATACAAAAATTTTCATGATTGGGGCAAGGTTAGGCGATGGAGGAACATCATTAACTTTTGCCTTTTTTTTGCATCATGTTTTTAGAATCTTGTTTTTGTTGGGGCTGTTGGACAACCCCTTTAGATCTCAGATTATAATTTCTTGTCTGATTTTCAGCCTACTTTTTCTCATTTTGGACATGAATATGAGCATCCTCATCATCTGAAAAGAGACTTATCCTAGACTGTTATTCATACTCTTGCAAAGTCAAATAAGTTGACTGTGATGTCTCCCCAACTAGATTTATGTCTTCATCTTCCTCTTATTGTTCTTGCTGATTTTCTTCATCAAAATTATTCAGTGGAGGCTGAACATTTTGATCGTCAAGATTTATTCTTGGACATTGTAAAATTTGTTGAGGTTGAAAGGGTCTCCTAAAAGGAGTCTGATTTCTATTTCCTTCATTTTGAATGGGCCTAACAACACCATGCCTATTTTCTAACTCTAGTTTAGTCATTTTGGAAGCAATATATTTAATTAAATTGGAAATATGATCAAGATTTTCTTCAACTGTGAAAGATTTTGAGGAAGAAGAGGGTTTCTCCTCTTTCATTTTTTTATTATCCTTTGCTCCCTTCCCCTCTTCTATTTTCAGTTTATTTGAGGCCATAAAATTGGACTACACCCCAATAGCAGCCTCCTGCATAGCGACCAATGTTTGTGGTTTCTCAGCTCTTAGCCACAATGCAAACTTGGAGTCTAAGGCATTGGAAAAGGTTATCATGGCTATGGTTTTAGGAGGTTTGACTTCTATAGGAATATTTTGATAAAATTTGTTGAATCTCTTTGTAAAATATGCTAATGAATCATCAGTCTTCTTCTCTAAAGCTACAAAATCGATAAGGTAATACAAGTAATCCTTACGGTCACCCCATTTTTTTACAAAAACTTCCTCCAAAGCTTCTATTCCTGTTATTGAATTTGCTAGGAAATTTCTGAACCACTTACGAGCTATTCCATCCAAGTTCTGAACAAAGAGTCTTGACGAGACATCTTCATGTTCAATGTTGTGGTTATCAACATAACTGTAAAAGGAAACTAAGTGTTCTTCAAAAAATACTCCTTCTCCCTCCCTTGTATATTTGGGAAAATATTTCAGATAATCCCCTTGAGGAAGGGGATGCAATGGTTGAGGGAGAGAAAGTGGTGCATATCTTGCTGCAACAATCTGCTGCATCCTTGTAGGAGGAGGCTGAGCCATGACTTGTTGAGGTACTATTAGTGGATGAATGGCTGATACAGATGTTTGAGTTCTTGAAATTATAGTCTGTGGAGTTTCTATTTGTTTCGAAATAGCAGAAGATTGAAGTTCTTAGGCTGGTTCCTCAAGATTTTGAGCTAAAAACAACGGATTATCAAAGAAATGAACACAAGAGGATTTTGTTTCAACCTTTCCAGGAGAATCAAATTCAAATGTATATTTTTGAAGGATTTGGGCAACTTCAATTTTGTTTTTTTGAGCTAAAAAGTCAGAGAGATTAAAGGTCAAATTTTCAGGAAGATTACCTTCTCCTTGATGAGAAGAGGAGGAGCCAATAGTTGGGTTTTGAAACAGGTGAGAATACTCCTGTTGTGGGCTAAGAGATGTTTCCACCTTTCTTTGTTATAGTAGAGTAAAATTTTTAGGCTAAGAAATGTCTTTTGGAAGCACCTTAGTTATGTTTACTCTTCACTGTCTTAATGTTTTCTTCTGCAAGGTCTGATTGAAGGATTCTCAATTTCCCTTCAGTTCCATCGATGCTTGTAATCTTCGAAATGATTCAATAGAATATAACCAAGGAGTCTCCCTTTTGGTAAGTCCATATCCCTTTGAGTACGGCTTGAGGGGTTGTTTTGAGGAATGATTTCAATAGAGTGAAACCAGGGAAATTAAGTGGTGAGTCCATGCTCCTTTGAGTACAATTTGAGATATTGTTTCTAAATATCTTTTCAAAGTATGCTAAGTAGAGTCTGAACCAGGGAAGTCTATGGTGCGCCCTGTCCTTTGGACTACCTCAAAAGGTTACTTTAAAGATTCCTAAAGAGTTGGTCAAAAGTAGATTAGATTATTTCTGTTGGCTCTTAGGCTGCTCTTATTGTTTATCTTATATGTTTTCTTATCTGAAGTAGTCTTTTGATTGCTGGATTGTTGTCTAAAAGGTTTGCTTATTAAAAATTTGTCCAAAGAAGTCTATGGTTTGCCCTGTCCTTTGGTTTACTTCAAAACATATGCCTTGAAAGATGTTTCTTTTTTAAAGTACGTGATAAAGAATTCTTAATTTCTCTTTGTCCTACTTTTCATTCTTCTTCTTAATGTTCACCTCATAAATCATAAACTTTGAAGATCCACTGGCCAAGTTAGATTTGCCTTATGATACTCCTCGATCCATTGATAAACTTACCATAACTTTCATTTGACTCCATTGCCCAATGACTTAGAGATTTCCCATTCTATATATGCTCTTTGATCATCATACCCAACCAAACAAACAACAAAACCTCATACTTCATAACTAGCCTAAAATTAACCCTTAAAAGAAAAAAAAGCACACATCATTGCAAAAAAACCTAAGAGATCCCTCTTTGAGTCTGGGAAGGCTAGGTTATAGAACTCTAAAGATTGGTTATATGTTGCCTTGTCATTTGGTATGCCACTTTGCCAAATCATAGGACACCAACATGGCTGAGTCTTGTAAATCCTGTTTGAGGGTGTGGATCAGTCAACATTTTGGCTTCAGAACAATAGGTTAGTTGCAGATCTATATTTTTCTCTGTCGGGTTAACTATTGTGGTGCCTAGATTTGTTGTATTGAGAAAACTACTTGATAATAAACACCCTCCAGCAGCCAGAAGATCGGTTTTCCCGCATTGGGTTTTTCCGAGGACTATTGTCCAGAAATCCTTGTGTCACTTTGTCTATTGTGCATGTAATTTTTTGTTTTAAATCCGAATCAGTGAAAGTATATTATGTGTTTACTTCAATTTTAATCTGAATATTTCATCATTAATAACTTGCTTAACTAGGAGAAGTATAACCAGATCTAATAGTAGATTTCTGCATATGTAACATTCAGAAATTTTCACAATTCAAAGTTGTTGGTTTTAGAGATCTTAAGTTTTGTTCAATCAGTGGGCATCTTGATGGACTACCTCCCTTCTTTCAAGTATTATTTGGGTGTCCTTGTACATCTCCCATAAACTAAATAGGAGATGAATTGGATTATTAGAGATGAAATATATGGGTAGTATGTTTAGGTTACTTGGCTTCACCCACTAGGGGAGTTCAAGCCCTTTTATGTGGGTAACTTTTCAAAGTTGAGAGATGGAATCCTATGACGAGAACTTTTTCATGTTGAAATATGGTCTCATTGTTCACCCTCCTTGCACATTACAACACTAGATACATGATCTGAAATGTGAGAACTTCTTATTTCTAATACAGAGATGGGTTGTAGGGGCATTTACATGATATGTCACCTTTAACGAAAGGATGAGATCCCGAAGCTTGCTGGCCCTTTACAGACTCTGCCTAAAGAAATAATAGAAGTAATCACTAATGATATGATAATGAAACTACTTGTTATTGGTTCAAGGTATCCATTATCCAATAAACTTATGTATGCAGGCTATTAAATGTGTTTTGCACTTGGAACAAAGTGAGTTTGGTGAGTTTATGTGTCTTTTTACATGTAGGAGGCTTATTTCCTTTTACTGTTTAACATATTTAACTTTGAAAATATGCAGAAAATAAAACACAAAATATAACTCAGCATATGATGAGGCAGTTCACCCCTCCTGGGCTACATCTGCCGGGTCCAAGACCCCAAAATGGGCATGTCCTTGCTCTTATTATGCTCAGAAAATGATTATACAATGTGTAGAAAGCCTAAAAAAGAGAAAATAGCTGTATAAATGAGTTCAGAGTGCAGAATATAGTAAGAAATGACTATATTTTCACCTCCAATGGATAACTATAATCCGATACAGCTCTCCAATCCCCAAGCCCTAGTGGCTCTTCAAGCTCTCTCTACTGAAAAAGTACCTGAAGATGATCTCTGTTGCCTCTGAAACTTGCACCATTGGCTCTGGAATGATCAAATTACCCAAATTACACTCTTGGTTCACCTCAAAAGGTTAACCACAACTTAGCACAACATCAACCCCAAAGTGGCCATAGTGGCTCAAAAAGCTTCTCCAAAGCTAAACAGGCTGAAGAACTACTCCAATGGCTCTGAAACTTGTCTCAATGGCTTTCAAATGCCGAGAAGACCCAAAAAAAAAAAAAAAAAAAAATCGTTCCAAATGGACTCTCCTAGCAAAAGTTATGCTCAGTACAAGTTTTTTTTCCCAATTAGGGCTAGAAAGCCTCCACTAATTGTGGAAAACTGCAGTTAGGCCCGCTAAATTAGGTGTTCGGCGCTATTCTGGAGCTCTCCGCCATTTTTACCGCCAAGAGTCGAGGGCTAACGGATAAGGTCCGTTCCCACATGACCGCACCCGACGGATAGGACTTTGGATAAATCCGTTTGCAATTAAAGTTAAACCATATGATAAAACCATATTAAAAACCCCCGCCGAAATACACGTGACCATGCCTCTTGGTATTCATATCCGCCATTTGTTTTAGACCAAGGTTTTCCGCCGTTGGTTTAGGGCTACGGTTCTAATGTTTAGTGGCGTGAATGGGGGAGGGGGCTAGCCCTAACCCCTTTTAACTCCGCTCCACCGAAACACCCGGAACAAACTTTGCCAGCTGAACATTTAAAACCTTTAACCATACGTTACATGCCATTTGCCATATGGTGTAACCTTTGAAATATGAATTAAAACATTTGAAGATTACGTTACATACCCACGTATATTTAAAATTCGATTTTGGGTTTTAAATTTTGATTTTTGTAATTTGGGTGATAAACTTTTGTATTAATTTTAATGTGGTATATTAATTAATATAATTAAAGTTTTTAATATTTAATATATATAAAAAAAATTATTAATATAATATATGATTTTTTAAATCAAATAAAATATTAATTATATATATATATATATATATATATATATATATATATATATATAAAACATTAATTTAAACATTAGTATATTAAAATTATTTCTCCACATTAACATTATGAACCCATACTTAATATTGAAGAACATTGGGCGATTTCAAAGCAATAACTTCTTCATACGGTAACGGATTTGAGTGCTGTTCACGGCGCCGGGATCGTATTGCCGAGGCCTATCTCATCGCTCAGGTTCCAACCAATTTTGAGCAAATAAAATTTTGAGCATTTTTCCAATATGACATGATCACCTGATCAATACATGTGACATGAAGTGTCAGTAAGTTCCAAGTGTTCTAAGGAGGGAGTGACAAGGTATGTTAGGAAATGCTAAGGTATGTTAGAGGTTAGGGAAACATGCTAAGTTGTGCCAAGTGCTAGGGTGTGCAAATGTATGTCAGGGATTCTGTGCCAGGGTGTGCCAATGTGTGTCAGGGAGTGTTAAGGAGTGCCATAGAAACATAAGGGATAACTAGTTCAAAATGCATGGAAATGAATGAATATAGAGTGTCTGATAGGGAGTGTCAACGAGTTCCAACTGTGCTAAGGATGGAATGACAAGGTTATATGCTAGGAAATGCCAAGGCATGATAGAGTTCCAGGGAATGTCAGGGAATGGTAGGGTGTGTTAGGGAGTTCCAAAGCATGTCAAGGAATGTAGAGGATGCTAACACGTGCCACATAGTTCCAATGGATTATTAGACGTTCTAGGTGTTATGCCATGTCAAGATGTAAATTATGTTTCTCAATTGTTTTATAGCCACGATTGGATGTGAGCATTGATTTGGTAACTTTTAAGTGGGATGATTTAATATTGGACATGAGTATCCTAATATTAGTTATAATCCATTCTCAAGTGAACAAGCCATAGTCTAGTTGTAGTAAATGAAACTTGGTCAAGTTGTTGTAGTTGAGGCAGGACTTGGTTGGGTTCCCAATTTTGAAAAAAATAAGGGTAGCTATGAGGAAATAACATTTAAGGAGTGACAGGGTGTTCCAATGAATTAAAAGGTGTGCTAACACATTCTAGTTAGTGTTAATGCATGACGAGGAGTGTTTCGGAGTGTCAAGGCATCACAAGGGAGAACTAGTTCAAAGTGCATGGAAACGAATGAATAAGACTGTTTGTCAGGGAGTGTTAGTAGGACTTGGAGGAGGAAAGCCTGTGATTTCAATAAGGGGATGGATGAAGCAGTTTCAGACAAAAGGAGACTTTCTGCTAGACACAACACTATTTTTTCAATGACTTGGTTGGGTTACCAAGTCGCAAAAAAAGTAAGGTTATCTACGAGGGCATGACAACTAGGAAGTGCCAAGCTGTGAAGGGAATCTGAGGAAGTGCTAACAAATTCTAGAAAGTTCCAAGGCGTGTTAGTCATTCCAATATGTGCTAGGTGCTAGGGTTTGGTGCCAATGCATGCTAGGGAGTGCCAGGGAAACAAAATGGAGGACTAGTTTCAATTGCATGGATATGAATGAATAAGAGTGTGTGATAGGGAGTGTTAGAAATTTCTAGGTGTGCTAAGGAGGGAGTGACAAGGTATGCTACACAATTCCAAGGTTGCTAGGAAAGCATGCCAAGATGTGCCAAGTTCCAGGGTGTACCAATCTGTGCTAAGGAATGTTAGGAGTGATAGAGAAACACAAGGGATCATTATTTCATAATGCATGTAAATGAATGAATAAGGGTGTTTGACAAGGAGTTTCAATGAGTTCCAAGTGTGCTAAGGAGGAGTGACTAGGCATGCTTGGTAGTGCTAAGGAATTCTAGAGTACTAGGGTGGCATGCGGCTAAGATTTTCCAACGCGTGCAAGGAAGTGTTAACTAGTAGTGCCAAGGAAATGGAAGGGAGCACTAAATCAAAATGCATGGAAATGAACAAATAAGAGTTTGTGATTGGAAGTGCCAGTGAGTTCTAGGTGTGCTAAGGAGGGAGTGACAAGGTTTGCTAGGTAGTGTTAAGGCATGCTAGAGGCCAGGTCGACATGTCAAGATGTCTTAGGTGCTCTGGTGTACCAACACCTGCCAAGGAGTGTTAAGGAATGCTATGGAAACACAAGGGAGCACTAGGTCAAAATTCATGGAAATAAATGAATAAGAGTTTGTGACAGGGAGTTTCAATGAGCTCTAGGTGTGCTAAGGAGAGAGTGACAAGGTATGCTAGGTGCCAAGGAATGCTAGAGTGCTAGGGAGGCATGCCAAGATGTGCCAATGCGTGCTAGGGAGTGTTAGGGAGTGTCAGCTAAACACAAGGAAGCACTAGATAAAAGTGCATGGAAATGAACGAATAAGAGTGTGTGATAGGGAGTTTGAATGAGTTCTAGGTGTGTTAGGGAGGGAGTGACAAGGTTATATGCTAGGAAATGCCAAGGTATGTTAAACTACCTAGGCATGTCAGGAAGTCCTAGGCTATGTCAGAGAGTGTAAAAGAATGTAAAGGAATGTAAGGGATGCTAACACATGCCACATAGTTCCAAGGAATTTAATACATGTTAGGATGTAAACAATGCTGCTTAGTTGTTTTACGACCACAGTTAGATGGGATGAGACTTATCTTGGTAACTTGTTAAGTGGAATCAGTTGAGATTGGACATGAGTAGTCTAAGATGAGTTACATGTATTTCTTAGGTGAACAATGCATATGTTGAATTTCCACGACACATGAGAATTTGGGTTTGGTCTTAGAATATTTGATGCAAACACACTCAAGTATCGCAACATATCTACTTTACACAACAAAATCTACACACATCAAGGAATCAACTAGTGCACAAGAAAATTATTAACTTTTTCAAACCGTTATTCGTTAAATTACAAACTATAATAGAATAGGATAGAGCTCTTGTACCAGGGATCATGGCCCTTTAAAATCATATTGATACAAGGAATACAACTAGGGCTTGGTGTTACTCCTTTGACAACCAATCTACCTTGAACAAGACAACACTTGACCCACTTTTTTATGGTGGCCACACATAGCCCTTTCAATCCACATGTCTTGAACACATCTGGCAGGTCCTTTTGCATCCCATTATGCAACTACTTAATTTGCCTCTATCAATGAACTCAACTCCTTTAGGTTACTGAACTCGACTAAAAAAGAATTCCCTCTATCTACCTCTTTTTTCCTTTAAGGTTTGCAACAGTTAGGGTTTTCTTTCAGTTGTTCACAAGTTCATTGTGAACAACTCTTTGGTCTGCCCACTTTTTCCATACTTCTACTCAAATATGACAAGTCCTGGGATATGGAGGTTCCCCTTTTTCTCAATGGCGTAATCCTCTACAATACAGTGAACTAGGGCTAGTTGGCTAGCCCACTTGACTGCTACTTTAGTCCTTCAAAGTCTGCATGGCATTAGGCCCAATACACCTACTATTCTACCAATCTTGTTTTCCTTCACAAGTACAGGACTTAGATCTCTTCTTTGAAAGTCACCTAACAACCCTCCAAATGTACTTGGACTGCTATCAATTTTCCCAAGCACAGTCAATTATTTTATTGATCTACTACCCACAACATTGCCCTCATCTAAGGCTCTTCAAATATGCCACCTAATAGTGATTTGAGTCCTCTCAAAATCACTATTCTTGTGTACCAATTTCTTTGTTGTCAAATCTATGAACAAATATGAACTATTCATATTATCATCCTTTTAAATTTTTTATATGAATGAACTAGGGTCACAAATCATCCATTAATAGTCCACTGACTAACTATTTATAGGATACTTCAGATCTCTATCCAAAAATCTATAGTCAGTCCACAAAAATCAACTCCTCTTCATGTCAATCCGTTCCTCATATGGCACTTTTCTTCTTCTCCATGTTCTACTCATGTTCCACCTTCCTTTGGATTTTTTATCTCAGCACATACTTCTGCAAACCATTTTCCAAATTTTTCGTAAATATTGCAAATATAAACCTCTATATAAGGGTCATAATTCCTCTTCTTCTATGTAGATATGTCACAATCTTAATGGCATACCTTATGGATTTAACATGCTAGGAAACCTCCCTAAATATGGAATTATACTTCTATTCTAATTTCTTTAGAACAAACCATATCCACCCATAGCAAAAACGATAACTCTTTCCTCAATAAGAGACTCGACCTAGCTCATATGGATCCATAGATTCTTAGAATTTCTTTGACTGAATCTGACTTGAACTTTAGATCTATACAACCCTCAAAATATGGTTACCTCAATCAATATTACAACTCCTCCATTTGTGTTGGTATTTATCACAGACCTTGCAACCTACTAACCACCACAAGGTAGGGTCTCAACCCTCTCTACTATTTCAAAATTTGATGCAGCCTTCACGCAGAAACACCACTGAAATCACATGCCGAAATTCTCATGAGTCTCCTCTCTTGAGCTTGATCTGCCATAAGAGAACCAACAATATGCCATCCTACTTCCTATCTCGAACCCATTAAGGTATATGACATTCTATTGAACCCTCACATGATTATCTCACTCTTGGTGGATGATCTGGCCTCCCTTTAGCAACGCTTACTCAAAACTCTAAATCGACCTACTTTAGGACTACATCTCTCCTGGCCTCCTTGATGAAATGAGATCCTTCTCACTTGATGTTCTTGCCTTCATACTAAGGCCTCCTTAAATATCTTTTCCTATCTAGGCCTCTTAAGAATGCTTTATAACTTACACGATTTATCCACTTAGACCTTAGGAAATATTATTTTTTATTTTTTATTTTATTTTAGATTTAAAACCCCATCTCGAGTCCAAATACCCTTCTCTTGGGTTATTTTCCGATAAATAATTTTGTGGCTAAACTCACACAAACCCATCTCACTAGGCATGTGGAGTACCTCCCAAGCTACACAATTCAACAACATAGTCTAGCTGTAGTAATCGTAACTTGTCCAAGCTCCTATAGTCAAGAGAGGAATTGGTTGGGTTCCCAAGTTGAAAATTAAGTAAGGGTAGTTGTGAGGGCATGATAACTAGGGAGGGTTAGGGCATTCCAAGGAATGAAAAGGCATGCTAACACATGATGGAAAATTTCAATTCATGTTGAGTGCTAAGGAGTGTTGAGGCATCACAAGGGAGAACTAGGTTAAAATGCATGGAAATGAACAAATAAGAGTGTGTGCGAGGGAGTGTTAGTGAATTCAAGTGTGCCAAGGATGAGGTGTCTAAGAAGAAGTTCATAATAGGATTTTCAAGAGGCAAGCCTATGATTGCGATAAGAGGCTCGACAAAGAAGTTTTAGACAAAGGGAGACTTTGTGTTGGGAACAACACTATTTTTCCTTTATCTATTATTTTTATATGGCATGTGGCATACTTTGGCCGAATGCTCATGTTTTAAATTGTTTTAGACAATTTTATATTTTACATTGTTGTGTATAAGTTTTGTGGCACTCGGCTTGTATCGACTTATATCTTGTATGTCTTGTATATCTTGTTGTTCTTGCAAACTCTCAGTTAATGCTCTACTATTTATATGAACTGAAGATACATGTGAAATATTACCTATGTAATCTATGTTGCTTAGTTTTTTATGGCCATGGCTAGATGTGATCCTTGTCTTGATAATTTATTAATTAGGAAAAGTTTAGCTTGGACACGAGTGGCCTAAGGTGAGGTATAGGCAGTTCTTAGGTGAACAAGGGACAATCTACTTGTAGTAGGTGCAATTCAACAAGTTGTTACGGCTAAAGCATACCAATATCACATGACCTGCAGTAGGTAAGGACTTGATCGGGTTCCCAAGTAGTGAAAAAATGTAAGGTTAGTTGTGAATGCTAATATTTGCCAGATAGTTTGAAGGCATGTCAAGTATGCTAAGATGTGTCAAGTCCTAAGGCATGCCAAAATGTGCAAGTGTGTGAAATTACGTGCCAGGGAGTATCAAGGAAAACAAAGGAGAAACAAGTTAAACTATAGGGAAATGAACACATCATAGGGTTAATAAGTCATCAATTTACATTTTCCTAGAGGGACATGCTATGCACACCAACACTATGTGGAAATATGTGTCAAGTTCCAAGTGTTAGTGTATTCTAAGTGCCAAATCATCCTCTGTTACTTCTCTTCTACTTTCCAATAATTGATCTCAAATAACTTTAACGTTAAACCATGCAAAAGCATATCGAGGCATCTTAATGAATGCTAGACATGCTAATGATCATGGTCTCTCTAGGACTACATCTCTCTTTGCCCCCTTGATTGAATGAGCTCCTTCTCACTTGATGTTCTTTCCTTCATCCTAAGGCATCCTTAAATAGTTTTTCCTAGACCTCTTAGGAAGCCTCTATAACTTACGCGTTTTATCCACTTAGACCTTAGGAAATAATAATTTTCCTTTTTAATTTTATTTTAGTCCAAAATCCCTTTGCTTGGCTTCTTTTCCCACAAAGCCTTTTGTGACCAAACTCACACAAATCCATATCAGTAGGCTTGTCGAGTACTTCCCAAGCTACACAATTCAACAACATAGTCTAGTTGTAGTAACTGTAACTTGTTCAAGATCTTGTAGTCAAGCGAGGGCTTGGTTGGGTTCCCAAGTTACAAATTAAGTAAGGGTAGTTGTGAGGGCATGATAGCTAGGGAGGGTTAGGGCATGCAAAGGAATGCAAAGTCATGCTAACACATTTCGAACAATGTCAATGCATGTTTAACTAGAGTGTTAGGGAGTGTCGAGGAATATCAAGGGATAACTAGGTCAAAATGCATGGAAAGGAACGAATAAGAGTGTGTTCCAAGGAGTCCCAGGGATTTCCATCAAATTTAAGTGTGCTAAGGATGAAGTGTGTTAGGAGAAGTTCATAATAGGATTTACAGGAGGCAAGCCTATGGTTTTTATAAGAGGCTTGACATAACAATTTTAGACAAAGGGAGATCACTTTGTGCTAGGCACAACATTGTTTTGCCTTTAGCTATTTTTTTTTATATGAGATGTGCCACACTTTGGATACATGTTCATTATTTAAACTATTCTAGATAATTGCATATTGTACATTGTTGTGTATAAGTTATGGGGCACTGGGCTTGTGTCAGCTTATATCTTGTGTGCCTTGTGCATCTTGTGGTTCTTGCAAACTCTCAGTTAATGTTCTACTATTTATATGAACTGAACATTAATGTGAAATATTGCTTCTGTAAGCTATGTTGCTTAGTTTTTTTATGGCCATGGCTAGATCATGTGATCCTTGTTTTGGTAACTAGTTAAGTGGGACAAGTTGAGCTTGGACATGAGTGGCATAAGATGAGTTATAGGCAGTTCTTAGGTGAAAAAGGTGCAATCTGCTTGTAGTAGGTGCAATTGGTCAAGTTGTTGTGGTTGAAGTAGGCAAATATTGTCACATGAACTGTAGTATCCAAGGACTTGATTGGGTACCCAAGTCGTGAAAAAATGTAACAGCTAGCTATGAGGACATGAGTGCCAAGGCGTTCTACAGAATGCTAAGATGTGCCAGATAGTGCGAAGGCATGTCAAACCTGCTAAGATGTTCCAAGTGATAAGGCATGCCAATATGTGCAAGGGTGCGTCAATGCGTGCCAGGTACTATCAAGGCGACAAAAGGGAGAAACAAGTTAAACTACAATGAAATGAATACATAAGAGAGTTAATAAGTCATCAATTTACCTTTTCCAAGAGGGGCATGCTAGGCACACCAACACTAGGCACCAATACATTCAAAGTTAAGACTTAGTGCTTTCTAAGCGCCAAGTATTCTTTTGTTGCTTCTCATATACTTTCTAACAATTGATCTCAAATAAATTTAATATTAAACGATGACAAATCATACCAATCCATCTCAACATATTCCATACAAGCTAAGACTTTCCTAGCGCCAACACACGCCAAGCACTAATATGTGTCAGGGATTGTTATGCAAGCTATGAAGTCGAAGGGAATCTTGAAGAGTGCTAAGATGTGCTAGAGAGCGCTAATGCATGTTGAGGAGTGTTAAGGAGTACCAGGAAAAAACATTAAGGGATAACTAGGTCAAAATTCATGGAAGTTAATGAATATGAGGAATGTGTGCCAACGATTAGTGTTAATGAGTTCTTGCTGTCATTCCAAGGAGGGAGTGACAAGGTATGATAACCATTGGTAAGACATGTTAGGGAATATCAAGGCATGTCAAGAAGTGCCAAAGTGTTCTAGGGAGTTCCAAGGTGTGCTAATTTTATATGCCAAATAGTGCCAAGATATTCCAATACATGCCAAGTGCTAAGGATGTGTAGGGTGCCAGGGTATGTCAATATGTGTCAAGAAATGTCAAGGGAAAAAAAGGAAGAACAAAGCTAAAATTCAAGGAAATGAAAAAATAGGAGGGTTAATAAGTTGGGAACTTATCTTTTTCAAAAGGGGCATGCTAGGCACACTAATAATAGGTCCCAATAGATGCCAAGTGCATTGTGTGCCAAGTGCTAATGTATGTCAATGTATGCAACCAAGGTGTTCCAGGGCATGCTAGGGACTACATGCATTCCAACACATGCTAGGGACTACATGCATTCCAACACATGCTAGGAGAGTTCTATGTTGTGCTAGTGCATGCCACCATGTGCTTGGGCGTCAGTGTCATGACAAGATGTTCTAGGTACAAAGATTTTCCAAGAGATTTGAGGTGCTAAGAAATGTTAGTGTGTACCGAAGCATTAATTTAAGGTGTACCCAATTTGTTGAGGAGTGTTAGGTCTTTCTCATTAATAGAATTGATAGAGTTTTATTAAGTATTAAATAATATAATTCCTACACACACTAGTGGAAATTTATATAAAGGGAATTTGCTAGATAATAAACTTAATAGATATGAATCATGTGTTGACTCATAGGAAAACTCTATTCGACTAGTCATTACTTGAGGGAAATGATACACACTAATTATTTCTTAACAAATTGACTCACTCTAACCACTATGGAATTGGACATATTATAAAAAAGACTCCACAATAATGGCCTGAAATCGTTATATTTTGACAAAAAATATATTAACAAGCACATAGTGTGATCAAAAAATCATTGGAATGATCAATGATGACAAAATTTACCTTCACCAAAAGTAACAAAAAGAGCATTGGTGAGGGTCATTAAAAGTTCGTCACTAGAACTGTCACCAAAGAGAGAATTAGTGATGGGCCTTTAACAACCCTTACCAAAAGTGTTATTGAAAATGGATTTGGTGATGAATCTTAAAGGACCATCACTATATACACTTAAAGTGACATTTTTTAAAGGACCGTCACCATATGTGACATTGGTGATAGACCTTAAAGGTCTGTCACAAGCATGACCCTCACCAATGTCCTTTTTTCTTGTAGTGAGTGCTCTATTGGTAACCTCTACTTGCCCATTTTCTTGAGGGTGATAGGTAGTATATGTTCTATGCTTGATGTTATGTTGCCTTAGGAGGTTCTCAATAAAGTGTGATGTGCACCGAGCCCCTTGATCAGTGACTATCTCCCTTGGATACCCAAATTTGTAGAACACATTTTCTCTTAAGAATTCAACCACATTTTCTTTTATTGCTACCTTGACAGCCTTTGTCTCAACCCACTTTGTCAAATAATTAGTGCATACTATGATGTATTTTTTTTTCCTGGATTGAGGTTCGATTGGCCCAATGAATTCCATGCCTCACTTGTCAAATGACTCTAAGGCCACCTGAGGTTGTAGAGGCATTTCAATCTTGGGTGTAGTTTTTCCCATCCTTTACCATTGGTCACATTTGCTAGTATACCTTCTAGCATCCTGATGGAGAGTAGGCCAATAGTAGTCAGCTTGCAAGGCCTTGAAAGTTGTCCTCTTAGGTACAAAATGACCCCCATAGGGCCCATGATGACATGCTGAGAGGATGTCAAAGACTTCCTCCTCCCTGACACATCTCCTTAGAATCTAATTTGTTCCCAATTTGAAAAGATTACCACCAATCCACGTGAAAGGGGCACTCTTTATCACAAAGACTTCCTCCTCCCTGACACATCTCCTTAGAATCTAATTTGTTCCCAGTTTGAAAAGATTGCCGCCAATCCAAGTGAAAGGGGCACTCTTTCTCACAATTATTCTCTTCTCCCTAGATGACAGATTTGGAGGAAATCTCCCAGCAACCAAGTAGTTGGCTATGTCAACAAACTAGGGAGAGAGTACTGAGAAAGAAAATAAGTGTTCATCTGGAAGCTATACATCAATCATATCTTCATTACATGTAGGCAAAGTGAGTCTAGACAAAAAATCTGCAACTACATTTTCTTTCCCAGGCTTATCAATGATAGTCAAGTCAAATTGTTGCAACAATAATAACCACCTATTAATTCTAGAATTCACATAAGGTTTTTTCATCAAGTATTTAATTGTTGCATGGTAATTATGCACAAAATTTTGGTACCCAGTAACATAATGTCTGAATTCATTTAATTAATAAACAACAACTAAAAGCTCTTACTCAGTGACAATGTAATTCAATTCAGAATTATACAGAATTTTTTTGATGAAATAAATGGCATAGGGTAAATTATATTCCATTTGTCCCAATGGTGCCCCCACAAATTTATATGATGCATCAGTATGGATATGGAAAGGAAGAGCCTAGTTGGGACCTCGAAGTATAGGGGTAGTGGTCAAACTTTTCTTTATGATTTCAAAGGCTTCTTGACAAAGACTTGACAAAAAAAATTCAGAGTCCTTGGCCAGAAATACAAACAATGGCGAAGCCACCTTGCTAAAATCCTTGATGAATCTCCTATAGTAACCAACCAGGCCCAAGAAACTCCTAATATCTCTTTGCTTCTGACAAATAGGCACCCTTTTTGTGATGTCAATTTTGTTTGGGTCTATTTGTATCCCTGCCTGAGATATGGAGTGGCCAAGGAAAATCATTTCCTTCCTGAAGAATTCACACTTCTTAGGACTAAAAGATAGATGCATTTCAATGCATATCCTTAGGAATTTAGCCAGATTAGAGAGGGCCTCTTGGAAATCATACCCATAGGGAGTGAAAAATTCCATGTGGTTTTCCACAGAATCATGGACAAACTCTACAAAAATGGTCAGGACTACTCTTTGAAAAGTGGCAGGGGCATTGCATAGGAAAAATGGAAGAAATCTATAAGCCACAATACCCCAAGGACATGTAAATGTTGTTGTGAAACCAGCTCCAAAAATAGAAGAAAAGATATATCAATGCCTTAGAAATCAGCCACTTCGAGGGGGCAACCTCCAATACATTACATTTATGAAAAATTCTCGGATGATACAAATTACAAAACCTCCTTTCTATATATAGGAGTCCATGGGGCAATAATGTAATCATAGTGGGGCCACAATGTAATCCTAGCTGACCTAACAATAATAATTTAATGGCACAATAATAACAATATGGGGATTACAGGGGTACAATAATAACAATAAGGGGTTTACACTAACAACAATAAGGGACTATACTAGTAATATAGGGACCTAACAAGCCCCTCTCCTTCAAAAAAGTGTTGTCCTCAATGCTTGAGTAGCTTTGGATGCTTCTGTATAAAATTCTTATCCTCCCATGTAGAATTTTTAGTGGGTAAGTTCTTCCACTTGATGAGATACTCTGAAATCGATCGATTCCATAGCTGTCGAGTTCTTGTTTATGTGACCACTTTAGGTTCCAATATGATTTTTCCTTCCTCATCAAGTTTTGGAAATATTGTTTGAACTGGAAGATTTTCACCTATAACCTTCTTTAAGCATGAAACATGGAAAACTGGATGCACTCGTGAAGAAGCAGGAAGCTCCAATTTGTATGCCATAGTACCAATCTTTTGCAACACCTTGTAAGGACCATCGTACTTTGGCGATAATTTTTTATCCTTCTTAGCTTGCTTGAGGGAAATTTGTTTGTATGGTTGTAGCCATAAAAATACCCTGTCTCCTACATCAAAACTTCTCTCGTTGCGATGTTGATCGGCCTATTGTTTCATTCGATTTTGTGCCAAATTCAGGTTATCCTTTAAGAGTTGGAGAACTTCTTGTTGATGCTCGATGTGATCTGCCACTGCTTGAACCTTCGAATTTTCTCTTAAAGATGATGTGATGAATGGTGGATGATATCCATAAAGTTCAATAAATGGGGTCATTTTTTCTGCAGTATGGAAGGAAGTGTTATACCACCGTTCAGCTAGAGGTAACCACTTGACCCATTGTGTTTGTTTATTAGATAAAAAACAACGAAGATATCCTTCCAAATATTTATTTACTATCTCAGTTTAACCATCAGATTAAGGATGATAAGATGAGCTATGAGCTAATTGAGTACCCAAACAAGAAAATAACTCCATCCAAAAATTTCCAGTAAAAATGGGATCTCCGTTGCTCACAATAACCCTTGGGTTTCCATGTACCTTTTCAATTGTGTCCATAAATGTAGTAGCAACTGTACTTGCTTTAAATGGATGAGATAATGCACAAAAGTGTGCATACTTGGTAAGTCTATCAACTACCACCATGATGACACTCTTTCCTTCGGACTTAGGTATTTCTATGATAAAATCCATTGGAATCTCCTCCCAACATTGACTTGGAATGGATAAACGTTGTAGAAGTCCCGGGGTCTTAATTGTCTCAACTTTATTCTACTGGCAAACCAAACATTCCGCCACAAACTTTTGAATATCAGATTTAAGGCCATCCCAAAAAATTTATTTCTTCACCCTGTGGTAAGTTTTTAAAAATCCTGAGTGTCCTCCTAAAGGAGAAGTGTGCAATTCCAAAAGAACCTTTTGTTTTAGTTGGGAATTATTACAAAGATATAAGCGATATTTGTACCATAAAGAATCATTTTTCCAATTAAATGTATCAAATGTACTAGGATCTTGCTGCAACTTTTGAATGAGTGTTCATACTTCTTTGTCCTTCTGCCATTCATCTCTTGCTTCGGTTATCCAATCTGGTTGGATAGTAAAAATGGCATAAAGCAATGCTTCCACCTCTTCATTCTTTCTTGAGAGTGCATCTGCAACAACATTAAGCTTCCCTTTTTTGTAGATTATTTCAAAGTCATAACCGAACATCTTTGTGACCCATTTTTGATGCTCTTCTGAAGATATTCTTTGTTCCAAAAAGTGTTTAAGACTATCATGATTAGTTTTTACCTTGAAGTGTGTTCCCATTAGGTAAGTTCGCCATTTCTTTAGTGCATGTAGTATTGCTAACATTTCCTTCTCATAAATAGGTTTCTGTAAATACTTTCCTTTGATTGGATGAATTTCAAAAGAAATGGGTCTTCCTTCCGGCATTAAAACAGCACCAATTCCATTTCATGAGGCATAACATTCCACAATAAATGTTTTTTTGAAGTCTGGCATAGCTAAGATAGGTGCTAGGCACATTGCCTCTTTAAGATGTTCAAAGGCCTTACTTGCTTTAGGATTCCATGAAAATTCATCTTTCTTCAAAAATGTTGTTAGAGGTGTTGCTATTCTCCCATAATTCTTAACAAACTTGCGATAATACCCTGTTAACCAGAGAAATCCTTGCAACTGCTTTATGGTTGTGGGGACTTTCCATTCCTTAATGGCTTTAATTTTTTTAGGGTCTACCTCAACACCCTCGTGAGATACAATATGACCTAGATATTCCACCTCTTGTACTCCAAAGAAACATTTGGATGTTTTTACATATAATTGTTTCTCCTGCAATAGTTTGAGCACCCTGTCAACATGTTCAACATGATCCTTCCAAGACCTACTGTAGATTAGTATATCATCAAAAAATACTAGCACAAATTTTCTAAGGAAGGGTTTGAAATGGAATTCATCAACCATTGAAATGTAGAAGGTGCATTGGTAAGGCCAAAAGGCATGACCAAAAATTCATAATGACCCTCATGAGTTCGAAATGTTGTTTTCGGAATATCTTCAGTCTTCATTCTAATTTGATGATATCCCGAATGAAGATCCAACTTGGTAAAATAAATTGCTCCATGTAATTCATCCAATAATTCATCAATCACAGGAATGGGAAATTTATCTTTAATGGTGAGCTTATTGAGCTCCCTATAATCTGGACACATGCACCATGATCCATCCTTCTTGTGTACCAATACTTCAGGAGCAGAGAAATAACTTTGACTAGGTTGAATTATACCCGCCTCTAACATTTCTGCAATCATACGTTCAATTTATCTCTTTTGGACATAAGGATATCTATAAGGCCTGATGTTTGGAGGAACACTTCCTGGAATCAAATGAATAGCATGATCATGATCACGAATAGGTGGGAGTCCTTTGGGAGTTTCAAACACCTTGGAATGATTGTCCAAGACTTGTTGGAGATCTGCAGAAATAGATGATTTTGATGTTGGAACTTCTAGTGAGCGTAATTGTGAAATTACGCCTCGTTGTTCTTTCTTTAGAAGCTTTGTCATGACATTAGAGCTTATTATATTTCCTGGCTTCCCTGCAATACCCCTTAATTCAACCTCCTTTCCTTCTGAAAAAAATTTCAAGAAAAGTTCTTGAAAATTAAAAGCTACCGTCCCCAAAGATTGTAACCATTGTACTCCTAGTACAACATCAACACCTCCCATAGGAAGGGAAAGCATTGGAATATTCAATACATATTCGCCCATGGTTAGCTTGATATTATGGCATTTTCCAGAGCAATTTATAGTTCCTCCATTTGCAACCATCACTTGACATTCTGGTGCTGGGTATAGGAAACAATTTAATTCCTTGGCTGCCTTACAATGAATAAAATTATGGGTGCTACCTGAATCAATCAACACTATTACCTTTTTCTTCTTGATATGTCCTTCTATCTTGAGAGTTTGAAGAGTGGTAATTCCTACCAATGCATTACATGATATGGTTGGACTCATTTCTTCCTCTTCTAGGGCTGGTTCTTGGTGTATATCCTCTTCTTGTTCATTTTCTTCTTCCTCTTCACAATCTATGTAAAATAATTTCTTCTCAGCACACTTATGACCTTTAGTGTATTTGCTATCACAACTGTAGCAAAGCCCTTTTGCTATTTTTTTTTTCCAATTGTTGTGGTGTCAACCTTGTAGGTTGTGGAAATCTAGGCGTAGCAACACTTCCTTCTTTATAGAAGTGAGTGGTAGGCTTCCTTGTCGCCGTAATTTTACATTCAATTTTTCTTGCCAACCTGAATGCCTTCTCCAATGAATCAGGTTCCAAAACGCAAAATTCATGTTGGATGTTATCGTTTAAAGTACCTATGAAGAGATCAATCTTGTGTTCCTCTAGAATATCAGTTACCCTTATATTCAATTTTTGGAAGTCCTCAATGTGCTCCCCCACTAAGCCTTTTTGTTTGAGATTTATCAATTGGCTAAAGAAGGTGTTTCTCTTTGTATCCTCATAATGTACTATCATTTCCTCCGTAAAAATTGATCAAGTGACAACTTGTTTACGGGAGCAAATCCATCGATACCATAAAAATGTATTTTGTTCTAAATGTAAAGTTGCAATGTGTATCTTTTGTGTGTTTTGCACATTATGGAGATCAAAATATTGCTCCATCTGTAGTATCCATGTTACAGGATCCTTTCCATCAAACTTCCTCATATCCATTTTTGGAATATGGTGGTTCTTCTTGCCAACATTAGAGTTTATGAAGTCACGATTAACATTTATTTTGTTCTCATCGTGAGTTTCCTCTACTATCTTTTCACCATTAGGAAATATTTCTTCTATCAACTTTTGTCAAACCTTCCATGTCTTCTTTTAGATCATTCTTCATGTTTTCCATGTTGTCTTTCATTTTTTCATCGATCTTAGCTTCCATGTCATCCATCTTAGATTCCATGCCATCTATCTTGGATTCCATGCCTTTCTTCAAAACATCCATTTCATTTTTTGTTTCTCTTTGCGAGAGTGAAATTTGGTACACTTTCTCTTGTAATTTTGATAGATCATGTTGCAATTCTTCATCTTCATGAGTCATAGTAGAGCCTTCTGAAGGCTTAATGGGTGTTGAATTATTTTTATGGGGCATTTTTTTTTAACCCAATACTGATATATATTCTACAATATTCCCTTGGAATCAATTCAAATTGATTCTTCAAACAAGACTTATGCAATTTGTAAAAAAAAATACACACCTTTTTCTTGCTTTTGAGGAGCTCGATATTGAAATTGGATTATCTTTGTGATTGCGGCTCTTAAATATATGAAATTTGGCACTATGGTAGCCTTCTAAATTATCTTTCGAATGCCAGAGGTTTGACTTGATTTGGATTCTCCAAGGAAAAGTTATGTCCAATCTCCCACAATGACCTAATTATGGATTGGTTTAGTAGAGTGAATTGTACGACTTGCCACATGTCACTGTTTCGTCTTTTAGCTCTGAAATTGATAGCAAAGAAACTACAGTCTGTTTACTTGTGACCACTTTTTACGGAACTCCAATCCGATGCTCAGAGAGAGAGTTATGAAGATTTTCCCACGATCACCTCTTTGAGATGAAATTCAAGAGCCTGAAAAAGCACTACCTTCCACAGATCATATCTCCGAAAATATTGCGAAACAAGATCTCAATTTTTTCGACAAGTTTCCTCAGGATTTCTGCTTCATGTCCTAAAAATTTCAGATTCTGAACCTTCGTAGAAAACAAGTTATAGCGCAAATTCCACTATGACCTGTTTATATTAAATTGAGGAGCTTGCAAAAATACCTAACTTCCACATATCATATCTCCGAAAATATTGTGAACCAAGCTATGAAATGTTTTGACGATGTTCCTCAGGAGTTCAGATTCGCACCCTAAACATTTCAGCTTCTGAAACTTCGTAGAAAAAAATTTATAGCAAAAATACCACAATGACCTGTTTGGAGCAGCGAAACCCTAGAATCCAAATCTCTAATACCAAAAGTTGTGAAACTAGCTCCAAAAATAGAAGAAAAGAGATATCAACGCCTTAGAAATAAGCCACTTCGAGGGGGAAACCTCCAATACATTAAATTAATGAACAATTCTTGGATGATACAAATTACAAAACCTCCTTTCTATATATAGGAGTCCATGGGGCCATAATGTAATCCTAGTGGGGCCACAATGTAATCCTAGCCGACCTAACAATAATAATTTAAGGGTACAATAATAAAAATATGGGGGTTATAGGGGTACAATAATAACAATAAGGGGTTTACACTAACAACAATAAGGGACTATACTAGTAATATAGGGACCTAACAAATGCAGTCTTGTCTTGGTCTTTAAGGCTAATCTAGTTGATTGTAACCACTGAATCCATCTAGGAAAGAGAAGAACTTCTTCCCTACAAGATCATGCAAGACTTGTTCAATGAAAGACAAAGGGAAATGGTATTTATTTTTGGCTTTGTTCAATTCCCTGTAATCAACACAGATCCTCTGCTTCCCATTCTTCTTTGGGATTAATACTAGAGGAGACACCCATTCACTATCTGAGATGGGGTATATGAACCTTGCATCCAACAAATTTTGTAATTCATCCTTTACTATGTCTTTCAAGGTTAGGTTCATTCTCCTCTAGGGCTGGTGCACAAGCTTGCATCCCTTTTTGATGTAAATATTGTGTTTGCAGACTGAGGGATTCATCCCTTTCATTTCTTTGTAATCCCAAGCAAAAACATCTAAGTTCTCTCTCAAGGAGGAGGCATTTTTTGTTTCCTTTGAATTGGGAAACAATTTTTTTCTTTCTTTTGTGGAGGTTGATCTTGTGGCTGAATGTCCTCTTGTACCTTACAAAAAAGGGTAGATGGATTGTCATTTGTTTTAGCTTCTTCAGAGATATCTTGTAGATCTTCTCTTAATTTTTGATTGATTTCATCTGTTAGCCTCCTATATCAATAGGTTTCATCTTTCATGATTGTCTTGATGGAAGTATGGAATATGTTCAAACCTTCTTACTTGAGCAAAGGTGTTCCATATTCTTAAAAAACCAAAAAATCAAAAAATTTAAAAATGTAAAGAGGGTATACCTAAAAATCAAAGGGTAAAAAGAATAAAAATGGTCAAAAAAGAGAAAGAAATGAACCCCAAGCAAAAAATAGACCAAGGAAAGTGTGCAAATCCAAAATGCTACTACTTTTACTCTTTATTATAATGACTCTAATTGTGTGCAGCTTGTGAAATTTTACTTACAATTCATGAATAAGTCAAGCTACTTAAACTTGGCTTAGACATATTTCAATTTCATGTTATAGATTAGAGAATAAATATCTAGCCAGCAGGTTTAATCTTGAGATAAGTAGATAGGTAGAGTAAATAAAAAGGTGGCACAATGCTTAATGCGACTATGGATGTATCTGGGGTAAAATAGAATGGGTATCTATGCAAAAGGAAAAAGATTGATCGGGGTTTGCAGTCTAAATACCTTTCTTAAAGAAGAAAATGGTAGTGTTGTAGATAGGGTAGGTAGATGGTGCGCAAAGTGTTATCGATGAATGAGTCTTTATACATGTTAGTTAATCATTTACTTTCATCACAAGTACTAGCGAAATACAACTGAAAATCAGCAAATTGAAGTCAATTCATTAACCTCCCTCATCATTTTTCCCTCAAGAGTTTTACTAATTTCCCCAAAGTCTCTTGGTATTTGAATCAGGCTGAACATTTCATCGACTTCTGGAGGGCCAGGACCCTCGGCCTAATGATCAAAAGACCTAAGCACTTGAAATAATTCATCATTATTCATCTTCCTCTTGCTTACCCTAAATAAAATCCTATTTTACTTAGGAAATGATGCAAAATTCCATAAAATTCCTCAAAATAATTTGTTATTCTAAGTTAAAGTGTTGAAGATAAAATGTTGCAATTTACTTCATAAGTTATCACTTTCTTAGATGTACAAAGATGTTTTGATTTCCCTTGTCCTTTACCATAATAACCTTCAATTTCATGTCAATCCCTAGTGAAATCACTCCTAAGTATATAACTCCCTTTTTTTTCTCTCAATATCCCCAAAACCCATTTATTATTATAATGTTTACCAAAGTATATATTCGCACATTAAAAATAAACACCCGCTTTATAAGCCCCTTTGGTTAAAACTATAGCATTATACATAAATCCCGCCCCTATGATGAATAATTGTATTAATTCATTCATCATATAATAAATATCCTCAAAAAATGATGAACCACCATAATAACTTATTACTAAAACATATAAATAAACTTGCAAAAGTCTTGTGCCACCGTGGTCAAGTCTCCATGGCAGCATTCTACCTAAACCAACTGCGTGCAACCATTTCATCCATATACCCACACCCAGGGTTAGTGCGTCATTTGGACTAATTAACAACCACTCTCTTTCTGTCACTGTTTCAGGGTGATTAGATTTACTTGTCAAAACCTTTTAAAAACACGGCCAGACTATAACTAGAAATCGCCGCATGTTCCACCTACCTCCTTGGCCCATTGGATACTTCTTCACAGTCAGCAGGACTATCATTAATCCATTGCCTACATCTGCCGACGTATTAGCTTGACTGGGGGATGGCGTTTACCTGGCAAAATCTGGACTTTCTGGCAACTGTGCACTCTGTGGAATCGCTCCCCCGCGATTAATACCGCCCTCAACCAAAAGTGGTGCGGGCATTTCCCTCTTACCACTTGCTTTGACTCGACACACGTCATCAAAAGTACTGCATATAGCGTCCCATACCTCGAAAAAAACAAAAAGCCTTTTAACATAAATAAACATTTTAGTATTTTTCAGTCATTTCACTATTGAGAGAAGAAGCGTTGCTCATTGATTTTCAAAATTTACAGCATGTCGTGTATTCCAGCCCCAAAGTCTGCTCATACAGTGTTGAAGAACGTCCCCGCCATTGCTCATTACATTTAAGGTAGTTTTAAATCTCCAAATACGGGTATTTATCATTCTGTAGGCTAGAAGTGAAGCTTAGTTCCTTTGTTTTCTCGAAAAAATAGTTAAAAAGCATCAATGGAAGATTTTAAACCTGTGAATTTCTAGCCCAAACACATAATTCATTTAATTTCCTCCATTTTTCAAAAATCCCGAGTCCGATTACGTAAGTAAACGAAAACCTCCATTTTGAATCCAAACCAAATGAGTCCCTACGACTCTGAATATCACTCCCTTGAATGCTCCTCTTAGAATTGGACTATCCTCTGATAGATGAAGATTTCCAAATAAAAGACACAGGTTTCGATGAAAGTCCCCGATTGAGCTTCTGTCGGCTGAGAGACAGATTCTCAAAAGGGCAAGACCTTATAGGATTCATGGAATCCAAATATACGGTATCTTATTCCTTGATCCCACACTTTCCCTGAAATCTGTCCATTCATCATCACAAACTATGATCCTGCCTGTTGTCTTAACTCACGATCAAAGTGTTCTATTTCCTATCACACCTCGGGCTATCAATGCTATGTTACACTTTGAGCCGGAAGCTGAGAATTAGCACCATTATCCATGGAGGGATTGATTGAGAAAACCCGGACGATTAACCCCGGAAAGTAAAATCCATGTGTCGGTATTTCACATGCTACTGAGCATCAGCCAAAAGGGCTCCCCTATGGTTTTTACTATTTTAATACATTGGGAAGGCTAGTTGTTAACATAATATCCTTTGTCCTAGGATTCAATACCGGTGAGTATGTAGACGAGATAACTTTGGCCTTGCTATCCCATCTTGCCACAGGCGACCTCACGAGATTCAGTATGATTGTATGCTTCCTTCATTGCCAACAAAATCCATGATCAATTCTTAAAACTAGATAATGAAAAAGTTTTCAAGTACTCCTCGGTTATCTATCATCCTCATGATCTATTATAGGGTAGACGGTTCCCTTCCTGGTCGGAAGGCTTCAATCTTAAGGGTAATCCCGGGTCTGTCATTTTTGGTCCCCATCATTCATTTTTCCTACGATTCTCCCTACTCCTATTCGGAATTCATTGATCGGTTGCTTCTTTGCCACAACTGCAATTGCGATTTCTCCCCCTGGAGCCTAGTCTTGTGAAGTCGAAATACCTTAACGATTATCAAGAAGTTATAAAGTTGGGGATTAATTTACTTATGCCAAAACCATACGATCATCGAGGATTTATGTGAGATTACGTCCATTCGGTTACCCGAGATATGTACCAATGAGAATTTTTGCTGGAATACTTTAGACGGATGAATAATTCAGATGTGATTCATTTTAAATGTAAAGAAGAAAATATGATTAAGGATCACGCTTGATTAGGTCCTTTCATTTCCAATTCTAGGAAAATGCAGAGAAAATAGAGCTTTTGACAGAAGAAAAGTTACAGACATCACTGGGTTGGTCCCTTAACATTACTGGTTTCATTGTGAAAAGATTAAAGAATAAGTCATCTCCCTATATACACCACAAAATTCCTGGTTTAGAACAATATGCAAATCAAGATGAATGGGTTGAAGGAACTCTTGTTAGAAGAAGAAAGTGGTAAAGCAAATTGAATAAGCTATGAAAAAGATGTACAGAAAAATTTTGACCCTGAAACATATGATCCCAAATCACAAAGTCCCTTGGCCCCAGCACATCTTCGGCAACCACTCACCTACGGCAAGCGTTACGGGAAAGCAGTCCATCGGTAAACGGCGGAACCCAGGGTAAAGAGAAGAACACATCAGACTGGGTGTCTGGCTCCAGATCCATGGCAGAAAAGCTCCCAGAGTTCCAAAACACACATGCTCTGAAGGCTTCTCTACACCCATTAGAAAACAGAAAATCAAGTTCCAGAAGATACAAACTCCATAGAATATTGGAAACCAGAAAAAAGAGGCTAGCTCCGAATGCCACACTCAAAGGAGGAGCCCAAGTTTATCGAAGCTAAAAACACGATGAATCCTCTGAATCTTAAGTAGATAAAATGTTGATGATGGTAGGGAAGATAGTCGACAGAGCCTGACAATGAAACAAACATAAGCGAGAAAGGAATACAAAAGCAATTAAGCAACGAAGTATCTTCCTTCAGACCGCAGCTGAATGCGGTATTAAAAGGCAGCAACTAATATCAAGAGCAAAGAATGATCCATTGAAAATGAAGATATCTGGTGAGTATATGAAGATGGCTCCTCACGCCAATCGGCATGGCGTGTAAAATGATCACACAGATAAAATATAATAGACACTTCAAAACAGAATTGCAAACTTAGCTAATAACGGAATTATCAGTCAAATTTTTAGAGATTTTATAAAAGATATCTATCCATGGATGAATGGAAGCTTGAACAAGCAGGGGAAATGGTTTATTCTACTCTCATAACAAAAACCAATAAAACCTGCTTTATAAGATTCCTTGAATAATACTGCGCACGGTGAAGGTGAGAGGGCCTCCCTCACGGGCCAAGGATAATAGAATAAAGTCTCTGAAGATCATCATTTAGTTTAGGTCACAATCCCAAAGACATTAAAGGTATTGAGGCATTGGTAAAAAGAGAAAGAGGATGATATAGGCACTCGAAGAAACGAGTGAAACTACCAGCTCAGACACCCTCAGACAGAGTGCAAAGGAAATTCTGGAAAGAAATGAAGTGGAGATTTGCTCTTGAGACAATAGACGACTAAATGAAAAACAGAGAAAGATTGGAAAACAATGGAAGGCAGAAATTCTCATGAGACTTCAGCTTAACGATTACTACAACTCAGACAGGCGGAACAACATCTGGTGATCTGGCTTGAGTTAGAGGACTTAATAAAACGGATGGAAGTTGCAGCTAAAAGTCCACAGACAAACCAAACAAAATTACAATTAGCCAAAGTGGAGGAAAATATGACACTTCTAAAAAAGTATTCTTGACAACATGAAGTAAAGATGAGGAAAAATTAGTTGCGGCTGCTACAAAATAAATATTTCCTTTGGAAAAACCTAGGCAATAAATAATCTTCATACTGAATTTTAACCTCATTAAGACAACTACAGAATTATTTAACCTCTTGATTCAGCTATTTTGACAAAATAAGTTAAATCAAAATATACAAGAAGAATAATACGAACAGACAGTTAAGAAGACACAATAGACTGACAAGCTCAAACTAATTTGCAATTCTAAGACAAAACAACTTGCATTGTTAGAATTGATGACGGAGACGAGAGCCGATTTTGGAAACAAAGAGAGTTTTCACCAAGAGGACTTTCTTAAAATTCTTGGAAAGAAAATTATCAGACATTTAGTTGACATCTGCTCATTCAGAAAAAAAATTTAAAACTACCTAAATCAATGATTCTGAGTCCCATACTGAAAGAATCAATCATGACAAAACCTATGAGAAGAAGGCAAAGGCTCATGCTAAAAATACATTTGTAGGTTCTACTAGCTCATCGAGCCCTGCGGTACTGCTTGGGAAGAATGTACATGACCAAAATTGAAAGGATTTATTTCATGCGGGCATGAAATAAAATATCTATTTCCAAAACCTTGAGCCCTTTTTATAAACTTCTTGAAATGGTCAAACTTTGAAAACTCGAAACTATGACACGGATGATCAATGGTGGCATGGAAATGTTGGAAATTACGTAAAGGTTGCTTTGGGGATGAGAATTTATCTTTGCTCAAGTAAATGAGTAAAAACAGAGAAAAACGGATGACGTCTATGAATGAAAAGTTAAGTATCCATGTAGAAGAAAGTATTCAGCAAATTAGAAAATATGAGAGTTAATACAGAGTCCCTATTTTAAACCTTATCTCTAGCACGTCCATGAAGAAAGGAACAACACATCGGCCGTTACCCATTATTCTATTTTCGAGACCATTTGTCTCTTGTTTGTTTGTAAATATGCTTTAAGTCAGCGATTATTGGCTAAGATATTATAAATTCTTCAGTTCCTTTGTGTATAAGCCAGCCTCAAAAGTGTGAGATTGGGATTCTCATTACTCTCTTGTAACATTGAGGTTTCGAATAAAGCGTTTGGAAAAATTTACTTGTAGCTTCTTGGATGACGTTTTGAAACTGCTTGGACTTGTTGCAAGATTCATGTGTTGGACTCTGAGTTCAATAGGATTTTTCCAACCCTTGTGTTTGAATTTTATATTAGTTTATACTATCATCATATCCGTTTACAGATAGTTTTTATAAAGTTAGAAGCAGAATTTGCTTAATTGTACCTCCATTTTCAAATGTAATTATTCTTGGTATTTTCTTGAATTAGTTATAAGCATGAATTCTTAAATGCTCTGCTTAACTATTAATCATTGTGGTCTCTGTAACAAGAACCCTTCATTGCTCTTTGCTTGTAGTCATTTCTCTTCTTTCTCTTGAATATGGTGGGTGTAGTTGCCTTCATCCTTTGAATCATCCCATCCACTTTAAATTTTAGGATTGTTCTCTGTCTAGCTATCTTACCTATGTACATCTGTGGCTTGAAATGAAAATCAAATTAAAAATAAATCGCTGACTCCATAACCAGTAGATGAAAACCCTCAACCTTGCCCCTTCATTTGTGATTCACCATTTCCCAAAACAAATTTTTGAATCTCAACTAGCCTAAAACCTTCAAGAACAAAGATAAATCATAAAGAGAGAGCCCTCTCTGATCTCGAATTAATGATTACGCATCTAAAGGTTAGTTTAGTAGTTACCTCGGGTATACTTTCCTCTTACACAACTTCTAGGAAAAACTACAGTGATAACATAATTGTGACTATCACAGGATGCAGATCATTTAATTCTTAATATTGTTCACTATAAGCTATAGATGATACCGAAGATCGACGGAGTAGCCTTTGAAATTGCTTTTGCTTTCTGTTAAAAGTAAATAAATTCTTTGCTTCGGTCAGCATCTACGATTTAGCTTATTTGTTGAATCTTAGTTTCAAATTTTTTAAATGAGACTCTCTAAGTTTAAACAGATCTTTGAGGAAATCTAAATACATATCATTACTTCTCAAGGAATTTGTAGAAGTTGTATTTATTTTTTCAATCAAAACCCAAAATCCAAAAACATACGATCTAAAAGCTAGAAGCCGAAAGGATTCGACATCTTAGGTCAAACCACATTTAATCCACCACCAATATTTAAAGAAAATCAAATCTGATCCTAGGATTCTTAGAAGACAGAGTCAAGAAAGTTACGAAAAGGAAATTGAGAGTACGGTAGTTCTGAATACTCTCCTAGATCGCATCTTGTCATTTGTGAAAATTATTTATATTGATGACATTCCTTTTGATGCACGATTTGAAACTTCTTTGTTTGTAAATTTTACGAGGCCCAAGATTATCTGAATATTAGTTGAATCTTTATTCTTTGAAGATTTGCAATATCGATTTGTTTCACATCATGTGACAGAATTTAACAACTCTTATTCAATAAACCAAACCTTTGAAGAAAGCTCAAACATTTCTGTGATAAGCTGAAGCATCTCCAAGTTTAGTCACTTTTCTCAAACTTTTCCAACCTTAGGTTAAACCTCCATCTCCTCATTTGTCGGACCTCCATCTCCTCATCCAGACCATCATCCACAATCACTCCACTACTCTCTTCCAATGCCAATCGATATTCTGAGTTACCGACCAACCTCGGTTACCTCGGGATTATCAAAGTAAGATCACACCTTTTGATGGATCGAATTACTTACACGCTCAACAACACACCAAAGGATGATTACTTTAGTTTTATGAGATTGATGCGATAATATCAGGTATGAGAATTTTCGTACAAAAGTCTTCTTGGAGAAGTTAGAACTTGGTTTAGGGCTCTTAACACAGAGCAGTATTGCTGATCACAGAAGCCTTGTATAGGGCATTTACGAACGGATGGGAGAAAAGAAGGATCCTCTACCGAGATCCTATCGGGAATTTGAAAAATTAAGAAGAAGACCAAAACGAAACCGTACAAGATTACATCATAAGATTCAATGAATCATATAATGCGATTCCCTCAAACCTAAGGCCCCCACTATGCGTATTTGGTCAGAGTTCCGGATGGTTTTGACTCGATGCATAGCTTATTCCCTTAGGGAAAGGCTCCACAAACACTAGAGGAAATGCAAAGCATAGTGGTGAGTGTAGAAGCAAATACGGTAAACGGCAGAGGCAAGACGAGAGAAGAAGAATGCCCTATGAATGAAGAACTGAGCTTTTGAAAGAAAATTTGGATGTAATCATTAAAAGGTATGGAAAGATTAGATGACAGAGTGGAAACATTAGAAGAAAGTCTTCTACGATATTGAGAATCATGCAAGAAACCCAAACTTTAGGAGGAATCTGAACCAAAATATTGGAAAGAATGTCACTGATCAAAACATTATACCACCTTTCCAAGAAAACTTTGTTGAAGGTTCAACCTCGGAAGAACCTACGGAAGATGTAGAAATAAACAATGTCAATGAGGACAAAGATGAACAGAAGTCTTCTCCCGAGGATGATCGAAAAGAATCATATCCTTGAAACATTCCAAACTCATTCGAATTGAGACTTTTGATTTCAAAGAGGGCATGACAATGATCTACGAGGTTCATAAACGTACAACTTGAGAAGTAGACGGATAGATGTACCCGAGGAAAATAAAAACGAGAAAACCACAAAACAAAATGTCAAAAGGTAAACAAAACATTCCTCTATTACAAAATATTCCCCCTGTACAAAACATTCCCCAAATACAAATTTTGCCTAGGATAACTCCCGAGTTTTCAAATCCAATAATCGAAGATGTCTCGACAACAAACCAATCAACAAACAACAATCCAATACATCTCCTCATGTAAGGCTTGTAGAAGAAAACGATTAAGTGCAAACATCTTCAAACAGCTTCATTCATGAAAAAGAGAAAAACATTGAAGACCCAATAAGCAGAGAAAACCCAATTATGCAAAACACTAAAGCTCAAACGGAAAAACCTTTTTAATCTGAAGGCAGCTCGGCAAAGCTTGAAGATATTGTTCCTTTATCGGGGTAATTAAACATGATGTCTATAAGTCAGATTTCCAAGTCTTTAAACATTAACATTCTTGGATTGGATGATTCGGTAAACATTCTTGATGATCAACCCAAACTTCTTTTATTTTTGAGGTTAATGGCAAGCCGAGAAAGTGGAGGAACTCCTCCATTTTATGTAAGCACCGAATGTTCACGACAAGATACTCCATAATGCAATGCTTGAGTTCTGGAGCATCTCACAACTTGATGCCAAAAGCGATGTGGAAAGATTGAATCTAGATATTGCAGACCGTACGGAATTTGTTTTCATTTGATTGGTCGGGTAAAATGTTTAGGTTTAATTAAAGATCACATTGTGTCACTTTGGTCATACTACCTTTAAGTACGTTTTAATGGACATAGTAGTTCTTTGATATTCCACCTAAATATGGTATGTTATTGTCTAGGTCTTGGGGTGCTAAACTTGGAGGATCTATTCAACTAGACATGTCTTATGCAACTATTTCGGTATTTGTAGTCGGCTAAAAGATTATATAGAGAAACTTTGATGGCTACTTAGTGAGTAGCCATGAAGCACGAAAACTGCAATTTATTACGTACACATTCGACATGGATTCTTTTATTTTATACAATGTTGATCAGATCTCCCTCACTGAGCAAAACTAAATGGAAATCATAAACAAAACCATCGGTAAAATTGAAGAAATATCTGAAAACAAGAAAGCACCCGAGATGACCAAGAAATACCGAAAAAAATAAACAACTAGCTCTGTCAAAAAATATGTTAAAATAATCGATGAAGATTATGAACATGAAATTCTATGGCATTTAGAGTTTGATGGCTCGGTAAACGGACTAGGGGCGGGAGGCAGGATTTATTACACAATGTGGAGAACAATCATGCGAGAGGGTCATGCTTATAGGTTAAATTTCAAATGCACTAACAACATGGCGAGTATGAAGCTCTTTTATTAGGGCTTAAACATGTCAAAGAGTTAGGAGGCATTAGGGTATCAATCTAGGTGACTCTGAACTAATCATCCAACGGATTAAAAGGAGAGTATTACCTTAACATGAGAATGAAACAATGCGAGACGATTGTAGATATTCTCAACACATTTCTAAACAACTTGCCAAGATTCCAGGAAAACAAAACATGCTCACGGTTGAAAGTAATGTTTGCTAGTACATGCAAGTTTCCTTTTGATCCTAATCATCGGTTCAGTGAGATTAGAGCCTGACTACAATACCGGACAATCTTTTGAATTGGCAAGTATTTGTGAATAACCAATCAAATCAATAATTTTTTTGACACTTGAGAATGAGTTTTCTAAACGTAATTTTAGATGAAGACCTAAATGTTGATGAATTTAATCAGAAAGAACAAAAAATAGAAATTTCAAGAGAAAATGCAATTCATATCTTTTGCATCCAACCCACACACTTCATACAGAAAAGAACATGGAAAATGGAAACAAATGGAATTTTATGAGATCATAGATGAAACGAAATCATCAATTTAAAGATAATCAATTACCCAAAGGATTAACACCTTTGGAAGATCTATTCGACTCAAATATTCTTCCATTTCATACCTAAAATGGAACTGTTAAAGGCGTGGAAGAGAGCGCAGCAGAACTTGAAAATCTGAAATGGTCAAGTTGTCCAAGTCTCACCAAAAGATGAAAGGATTAAATATGTTATTTGTTAAAAGAATTCAGGGATGTCTTTGCACGGAGTTATGAAGACCTCAAATCTTATGATACATCCATCATTGACACACTATACCTTTCGCTTGACCCGAAACCTTTTAAACAAAAGCTTAGGAGAGATAAATCATACTATTACCCTCAATTGAAAAGGAAATCAAAAGGATGTTTGAAGCGAGGATTATAGCTCCTATCAGATTTTGAGAATGGAGTTTCTAACACAGTACCAACAAGAAAAAATAACGAGGAGAAATTAGAGCGTAGTAATCGACTTAAGAAATTTGAATAAATTTTCTTTAAAGGTAAACTATCCTCACTTGAAAATGGACCACATTAAAGGGTAGTAGGATCTTCAAGAATATCATTACGGGTGATTTTCGGTATAACCCGGGTCTGGTTCATCACGTGTCGAGGATAAAACAACATTTACAACACCATGGGGTACGTTTAAATATGTCAAAATGCCATTTGGGCTCGAGAATGCCGGAGCTACATTTGAAAACGTGGATATTGCTTTTGCCCAAAGAGATACATGATTTTCTAGTTATTTACCTAGATGATTTAACGTTTTTCTAAAAGCGGATCAAGAACATTTAGATCACCTAAGGCAAGTATTTATAAAATGCGAGAAAATATGGAATTTCTTTAAAACCTAGAGATCATTATTTGGTTTGGAAGAAGGAAAGCTTTTAGGGCATATCATTTCTAAAGATGGCATTAGGATTGATCGAAGAATTCAAGCAATTTTGCAAATACCCCACCCCGAGGAAACATAAAAGAATTACAAGCATTTATAGGAAAAATCAACTAAGAGAAGATTTATTTCACTGGTTGTGAGAGTTACTTGGGTCTTGACTAACATGTTGAGGAAAGATTCAAGCATTGGTAGATGTGAGAAGCCAAACAATCATTCGAGGAAATTAAAATGGCTTTAACAAGGACACAGATTCAGCCAGTCCAATTGATAGAGACTTTATTATTTTTCATTTGCTTCGAACATCTTGTTAAAGACATTTTTGCTTCAAAAAGATGACCCGAAAGTTGGCGAAAACTGATAGCATTTTTTAGTAAAGCAGGGATGCATCTCTAAAATACAATATTATGGAAAAAACGAGGCTTTTGCATTAGTAAAAGCAATCAAAGATTCGAGTTTACATATTATATTCTCATGTATTAACATATAATGCCTAATGCGGTAGTTAAGAATATTTGATGACTGAAGATGGCATTGAAGGTAAACGAGGTAAGTGAATCATTACCATTTTGGAATATGATATTGAGATTAAGCCAACCAAAGTTGATAAAGGCCAAGGTTTAGCACAACTTATGACGAAACCAATTGCCAATATGAACATAATGAAGCTGAATGTGGGGAGATGGCGACTCCTCGGATACGATCGAGCTTTTTTCAGATTCACCACGATTTTCTTGATATAATTCATGTTTTTTATTAAACTGCAAGCTCCTCAGGGATTTATCAGAATAAACAAGATTTTTCAGAAAATATCTTCCAAATATTGTATTTTAGACGGTACTTTATTTTGGAAAAATCATGAAGGAATCTTGTTGAATTGTCTCTTAAAAGATGGCGATAAAGTGCTTAATGAATTTCATGCGGGGAGATTGTGGAGGACATCTCTTGGAAATCTCTTTATGACAGATCTTGAAATTTGGTTTTTCTTGGCCAACATTATTTTACGATGTAAAGAAATTTGTAACAAGTTGTCAAAATGTCGGATATTTTGAAGAGGTAAAAAAGTTGTTACCTCTTCCTTTAAAACCGGTTTCCCGCAGAAAGACCCTTTCAACAATGGGGATTAGATTTTATTGGAGAAATTCACCCCCTTCTTCGGGGCAACATAGATGGATTTCACTTCCCTTTCCTGGACTATTTCACCAAATGGACTAAACCATCCATGTAAAACCGATCCAATGATTCTGTAATCATAGGGTTTCTAGAAACCAACATACTTTCAAGATTTAGTACAATCGAGAAAAGATTATAACGGAACAATGTCTTTGCATTTAAATCAAGAAAATGATTAGTTTGCCATAAATATCATATTACTTTGGGGCCATTCAACGACCTAATTACCCCCGGGGTAATGGACTAGCGAAATCCTCCAATAAGAGTTTGATCAATATCATTAAGAAATTGTTGGAGGAAAATAAGACGGCATAGAAGCCCGACCAATGCATTATGGGCGGACGGACTTACAGCAAGAAATCCATTGGGACTAGTCCATATGAGTTATTTATGGATGCAGGCAGATTCCCATCATCTTTAGGAATCCTGTCATGAAATTACTTCGGGAGGCTCAAGTGAGGCCAAATAACATTCTAAAAAATTAATCAAACAATCCACACTAGAAACCAAACCGGAGAAGAGGTATACCAAAGATCACGAGGATTTTACGGAAAAGCTAAAGAAAATGTTTGATAAAAGGACTAAAGCGAGAGGATTTTCGGTTAGGGGACAAGGTCTAAGATGGGATTCTAGAAGAGAAGAAAAAGGGAAACATGGAAAGTTTGATTTCTTATGGAAAAGGCCTTATATCATTCATGCCTTGCGAAATAACACTTACTTTTGAAGGACTTGGACAATTCGAAGTTGAAGGACAGTCAATGGTCGAATGCTTAAGCATTATTTTGATCCAATTTACTAGAATGTTTTAATGTTTCTACTTGTACATAATATATTGTTTTCTTGTTTTATTTTTGTTAATGCAGTTTGGATTGGATGGTGACTTCTTGGAATTGAGCCGGAGTGAAGGCCTAAGTTCCAAAGTTCCTTATCATATGTAAAATAAAGCTACCGGGAAGGAGGAAGATTTCATACTTTCGGTTTGAAGACATTTTGAGGCATCGAGCTGTTGTTCTTGACTTTCCACAAGGAAAAGCCATCCCCAGTGATGGAGCCAGTGTTAGCCTCCTATATCAATGAGTTTTCATCTTTCATGATTGTCTTGATGGAAGTATGGAATATGTTCAAACCTTCTTACTTGAGCAAAGGTGTTCCATATTCTTAAAAACCAAAAAATCAAAAAATTTAAAATGCTAAAGAGGTATACCCTAAAAGAAAAATCAAAGGGTAAAAAGTAGAAATGGTCAAAGAAAGAAATGAACCTTTGAAGCAAAATAGACCAAAGGAAAGTGTGCAAATCCAAATACCACTACTTTTTACTGTTATAATAAACCAATTGTGTGCGGCTTGTGAAATTTTTGCCACAATTCATGAATAGAATCAAGCTACTTAAACTTGGCTTAGACATATTTGATTTCATGTTATAGATTAGAGAATAAATATCTAGCCAAACGGTTAATCTTGAGATAAGTAGATAGGTAGAGTAAATAAAAAGGTGCTCATGACTTAATCTGAGCCCTTGGATGTAATAGAGGGTAGAAATAGATAGATTTATCATGTAAAAAGGGAAAAAGATTGATCGGGGTTTGCAAGTCTAAATGCTAAACAGAAAATGTTGAGTATTTAGTAGATGGGGTAGGTAGATGGTCTTCATAGAAGTGTTATACGATGAATGAATATTGCTACATGTTAGTTAATCATTTACTTTCATCACAAGTACTAAACCCGGGAAATACCTTTGAAAAATCACGGCAAGTAAGTCAAATTCATTAACCTCCCTCATCATTTTTTCCCCTCAAGATTTTTACTAATTTCCCCAAAGTACTAAGGTAATTTGAGATCAAAGGGGCTCAAGGCTCTTCCTTGACTCCTGGAGGACGGACCCTCGGCCTAATGATCAAAAGACCTAAGCACTTGAAATAATTCATCATTATCTTCCATCTTTAACTTTTCCTAAGTAAAATCCTATTTTACTTGGAAATAATCTAAAATTCATAAAATTATAAATAATTTGTTATTAAATTGAAATTATTTGAAGATAAATCTTCTGTTACTAAGGATTATCACTTTCTTAGATGTACAAAGATGTTTTGATTTCCCTTGTCCTTTACCATATTAACCTTTAATTCTACTATATTAAATCCCTAGTGAAATCCCTTTTCCCTAAGTATATAACTCCCTTTTCTATAATATCCCCAATACATTTATTATAATGTTTACCCAAATATATATTTCTTACATTAAAAATAAACACCCCGCTTTATAAAGCCCCTTTGGTTAAAACTATAGCATTATACATAAATCCCGCCCCTATGATGAATAATTGTATTAATTCATTCATCATATAATATAAATATATAAAAAAGCGTTAGACATACCTTATGTGTGTTTAATACCCAAAACATATCAATGAACTTTGCAAAAAGTCTTGTGCCACGTGGTCGGGTCACGTGGCATTCCCACTAATAACTCCGCCGCAACCCATTTCATCATATGGGATTTAAATTAGTCATTTGGACTAATTAACAACCTTCTCACTTTATTAACATTTCCCGGGGTGATTAGATTTCGCATTAAAACCTTTTAAAAGCCGTAAGATACACGCAGGCGTGCGCATCATTTTGCCAATCACCTTCCGGCCGTTGGATCGCCTATTCTTTGATCAACGGTTATCGTTAATCCCGCTGCCCATCCCTTGCCGGCATGTTAACCAGCGGGGGATGGTTGGTTGCAAAAAAAAATCAGACTTCTCACGTGGCAACTTCTGCGTGATCGCTCCCCGCGATTAATACCGCCCTCAACCAAAAGTGGTGCGGGCATTTCCCGCTTACCACTTACCGCGACTTGACACACGTCATCCGTACCACCATGACGTCACACCTCGAAAAACAAAAATCCTTTTAACTGTAAATAAACCATTTTTCGTGTTTTTTAGTCATTTCACTATTCGAGAGAAGAACGTTGCTCATTTGCGATTTTTCGAAATTTCTGTTTGTAATTAACCATTTCGCCCCAAATTCTACTACGCCCGTGTTGAACGTCCCCGCCATTGCTCATTACATTAAAGAACAGTTTCAGTCTAAAATACGGGTATTTATCATTTCTTATTTGCAAGTCAAGCTTAGTTTCCTTTGTTTTTCTACGAAAAAATAGTTAAAATCGGCGAGCTCTCCCCAAAGATTTTAAACTTGTGAATTTGCTTCCCAAACACATAGGTGTTTCAATTTCCTCCATTTTGAAATCCCGTCCGATGCAGCAAGTAAAACGAAAAACTCCACTTTGAATCCACAAAGAACCAAAATGGAGGTCCCCACGGCTTCTGAATATCACTCCCTTGAATGCTCCTCATCGGGGAATTGGACTATCTACCTACGATAGATGAAGATTTCCAAATAAAAGACCTGGGTTTCGATGAAAGTCCCGATTAGACTGCAGCCATTGCGAGAGGCAATTCTCAAAAGGCAGACCTTATAGGGTTATGGGAATCCAATCTCCCAGTATCTTATTCCTTGATCCAGTACTACTGAAATCATTCATTACTTGTCATGCAAACTATGATCCACCTTGCAGAGAGCTGTCTTAACTCGATCAAAGTGTTCTGTTCCTATCACACCTGCGGGCTATCATCTTATTACACTTTGAGCGGAAGCAAGAATTAGCACGTATCCATGGAGGGATTGATTGAGAAAACCCGGACGATTAACCCCGGAGAAATTAAAATCCATGTGTCGGTATTTCATGCACGAGCATCGGCCAAAGAGGGCTCCCCTATGGTTTTTACTATTTTAATACATTGGGAAGGCTAGTTGTTAACATAATATCCTTTGTCTAGGATTCAATACCGGTAGTATGTAGGCAGAATGTAACTTTGCTTCTTTATCATCTTACCCCAAGACGGCCTCTGAGATTAAGTATGATTATACTTCCTTCATGCCAACAAATCCTGATCAATTCTTAAAACTAGATAATGAAAAGTTTTCAAAGTACTCCTCGGTTATCTATCATCTCATGATCTATTATCGGTCAGACGGAGTTCCCCTTCCACGGTAGAGAGCTTGATGCTAAGAGGCCATCCAGATACATCATTTTCGTCCCCATCATTCATTTTCACCAGTTCTCCTACTCCTATTCGGAATTCATTGATCGGTTGTACAGCACATACAACTCTGTTAACGAGATTTCTCCCCCGGACTCGATTACTAAAATTAGAAGACTAACGATTATCAGAGTTATAAAGTTGGGGATTGGTACTTGTACCAAAACCATACGATCATCAGGATTTATGGATGTATGAATTCGTCTCATTGAGATTCTAGGATATGTACCAATGAGAATTTTTGCTTTGGAATACTTTTAGATGAGATGAATAATTCAGATGTGATTCATTTACGCAATGTAAAGAAGAAAGCACGATTAAGGATCAAAGCCGAGTTAGATCCTTTCATTTTCAATTCTCAGGGAAGGCGAGGAAAGCAGAACTTTTAATGAGAGAAGTTCCGGACATCTTTCCGTTGGGTCCCTTATGACCCCTTTGGTTTCATTCGTGAAAAAGATTAAAGAATAAGTCATCTCCCTATATACACCACAAAATTCCTGGTTTAGAACAATATGCAAATCAGATGAATGGAGTTGAAGGAACTCTTGTTGAAGAAGAAAGTGGAGGCGACAAATTGAATAAACTTATGAAAGATGTTGAGAAAGAATTTTGACCTAGAAACATATGATCAAATCTGAGTTACCCAACATTGGCACATCTTAGCCAACCACTCTACGGCAAACGTTACGGGAAACTGATCCATCGATAGCGACGAACCCAAGGAGTAGGAAAGAACGTAGTTAGTTGTGAAACCTTAGTCATGGCGAGCTCCTGATTCCAAAACACCTAGCCATCTCGAGGCTTCTCCACCGGCAAAATAAAATCCAGTTCAGAGATGCAAACTCCTTTGAATGTGGAAATAGGAAAAAAAGGGCAGCTCCGGATACCACACTTTCAAAAGGAGCCCCACCAAGTTTATCAAGCTAAAAACACAAGTCGATCCACCTCGGATATAGAAATTATAGATGAAGTATTTGATAGTATTGGGGAAGATAGTCGACAAACGAGCAGCAGAAGAAACAAACATAAGCCGAGAAAAGGAATACAAAAGCAATTAAGCAACGTATCTTCCTTGAGCCCAGCCAAAGGAAACAGAATCTGGAGACATTAAGAAGACAACAATTAATATCAAACAAAAGAATGATCAATGAAAATGAAGGTATACGATCGATATATGAAGATGGCTCTCTGTCAACCAAAGTAGAATATGCATTGATCTTTCACAAGGTAAAATGCTAATGAGCCACTTAAAAGCAAAGGTGCCAAAGCCAACCGACGCGAGATTACATCAGATCAAATTTTGAAGTTTTAGCAAAGATATCCATCCCTGGATCAGATAGAGCTTCATAGACAAACGGGGAAATGGTTTATTCTACTCTCACCAACAAAGCCATGGCGGCTTTATGGCTTGCAAGATTCATGAATATGCCTCTTTGCACGGTGAAGATTGAGAGGGCCTCCTCAGGGCCAGGATAATAGAATAAAGTCTCTAGAAGAGATCATCATTGGTTTGGGTCACAATCCCAAAGACATTAAAGGTATTGAGGCATTGGTAAAAAAAGAAGAGGATGATATAGAGTTTTCGAAACTTGGTGAAACTACCGGCCTCGAGACACCTCGAACACGAGGAAGTTATAAAAGGAAATTCACGAGAAGAAATGATGGAGTTGCTCTTGAACCTGGCAGACGGCCAAATGAACAGAGAAAGGAGACGACATTGCGAGACGAGAAGTGGCAGACTTCAACAACGAGGTACTACAACTACGAGGACGACGGAACAACCATCTCGAGGTAAATACTTCGCTTGAGTTACGAGACTTAATAAAACGAGATGGAGAGTTTGCGACTAAGGTCCATGAGCTCCAACAAACAAAATTACAATTGGCAAAAGTGGAGGAAAAATATGACACTTCTAAAAGAAACCATTCAGTAACATCGGGGAGATAAAAATTGGAAAAATTGGTTGAGGCTTTGCAAAAATATCTTTCCCTTGGAAAAACCTCGAGAACGAAATAAATGATATTCTTTGGTGCAACATCATTGAATTAATGTAAAGGGTATTTGGCCTCAATTCAAAATAGCCCATGACTCAATGAGTTAGTCAAGATAGCACAGAGGAAATAAATAGAACCGGACATGAGTTAAGAGGCGGAGCTGGCAGGCCGGCGCTCATTCGGTGCAATTCTAGAACAAAGCATAACATTGTTGAGGTAATTGACGGACGGGGGTAGTTTTGGAAGCAAAGAGTTTTGCAAAGAGGACTTTCATGCAAAATTTGGAAAGAAAGTGTACGAGACATTTTGATTTGACATCTTAATTGAGAAAAATTCCAGCTCTGCTAGATAATGAATTTACCAAGTCCATGCTCTGAAGATCAAAATAGTAGACTTGGAAACCTATGAGAAAGAATAGCTCATGCTAAAAATACGGTTGTAGGTTCTACTAGCTCATCGGGAGACACAACGTGCAAGTTTAGGAAGAGTATTTATGATAAGGTGAGGGATTTATTTCATACGGAGCATGAAATAAAATATCTATTTCCAAACGAGCCCTTTTTATAAACTTCTTGAAGCGAGATGAAACTTTAGCTGGAAAACATGATACCGAATGATCAATGGTGGCATGAAATGTTGAAGTGTAAAGGTTATACTGAGATGAAATTTATCTTTGCTCAAGTAAATGGTAGAAACGAAAGACGGAGATGAAAAGTGAGATGAAAGGTTAAAGAGTATCCGTGAGAAGAAAGAGTATTCAACAAGTCAAAGAAATGCGCGGGGCAGAGCCTGAGAGTCTATTTTAGCACTTATCTCTAGCACGTCCATGAAGAAAGGGCAACACATCAGTAGTTACCCATGATTCTATTTTCAGGGACCATTTTGTCTCTTGTTTGTTTTGTAAATATGCTTTTAAGTCGGCCTAGATTATTGGCTAAGATAGTGTAAGCTTGTTAGGATTATTTTGTGTATAAATAAACCTCAAAGTGTTGAGGGTGGATTCTATTACTCTTCTTGTAACATTGAGGTTTCGGAATAAAAGCGTTTGGACAAATTTACTTGGCTTCTTGGATAGTTTTGAAGCCTTGGACTTGTTGCGGGATTCATGTGTTGGACTACGATTCAATAAATTTCAACCATATTGTTGGGTACATATTGCGTTTATACTATAATATATCCGTTTGAATAGTTTACATAAAGTTGAAACTGAGAATTTAACTAATTGTACTCTACATTTTCCAAATGTAATTATTCTTGATAACATCTTCTGAATTAGTTATAAGCATGAATTCTTAAATGCTCTTGCTTCGCTAATTTAATCATTGATTACTATAACAAAGAACCCTTCTTGCTCTTTGCTTGTAGTCATTTCTCTTCTTTCTCTTGAATATGGTGAAAGATTCTTGGTGCCTTTCATCCCTTCAAGATCATCCCATCCACTTTAAATTTTAAGGATTGTTCTACTGTCTAGCTATCTTGCCTGTCTTTACCATCTTGTGCGTAGGAATAGAAATCCAGTAAACCTCCTTTGACTCCACTTGTGATAATTTGAAAACCTCAGCCTTGCCCTTAGTTTGTGGATTCCACCATTTTCCCAAAACAAATTTTGAATCCTATAACTAGCCTAAAACCTTCAAGAACAAAGATAAATCATAAAGAAGGCCCTCTCTTGGGTGCGAATGGCTAGATTACGCATCTAAAGGTTAGTTTGTGATTTACACCAGGTATACTTTCCTCTTACAGCTTCTAGGAAAACACGAGTGATAACATCATCCTCATTAACTCTTTTGGATTTGTCAAGATAGTTATCTTGAGTATTGAAAACATGAATCTCCTCTAATGAACCTACTTGATGCCAATTTCCTAAATCATCAGTATATTTTACAAGGTGTTATGAGGGTCACTCAAATTGATCACAACAATTTTCAGCCAATGATAGGGATGGACAATGCCCTAACCTTTTCAGTTCTCGTGCCATTCAACTTTTAACCTCCATATGTGTGTATGAAATTTGATGAGGTGTAACAAGGGTTCATCAACCTTTTCATCTTGAAATATAGGTAGGTTTTTTATCCAATTTATTTTAGGCATTTTGTGAGGGAATCTAGGGATATGATCTCTACTCATTAGAGCTTATCTCTTTTGTATCCTTGGATCCATGTTGTAAGCCAAAAAGGGTTATTGAATATTTTCGACCAGTCTAGAGTTCTCTACCAGTGGAGTCTTTTGGTCTATTGAGGGTTGTGAAGTCGCCAGGTGGAAGATTTGAACTTTGCTATCCACCATCAGCATGGTTGGGATTGCTCAATGCATTCCTAGGGGGGTTTGTAAGAACTTAGTGGAGTAGTAGGCCTATTGGAGGCTAGTGGAGTCACCTGGTGGATATTTTTAGTTGTTTTGAAGATATGTTGTCTATGGTCCACCACCAATACTGACAAAAATCCAATCTAGAAATGTTTTGGGGTTTTCTGAGTTTTGTATATATAACCCTTAAGGTGTGTGAGATTGTCCTATAGATGAGTCATCAATTTTCTAAGATGGTGAAACAACTAGATTCTACTCTTAGGCTATCAGTTAAGTTGTCTATGATTTGATGAAGGTTTCTGAAGTCCTAAGGGGTACTTAGTTTGTCACCGACATCAAAGGTTGCATCATAATCACCATTGTGTTAGTGATAGTGACAAGGTAGCTATGAATCATAGGATATTGTTTGATGAAGGGATTCTAGATTCCTAAGGGGTATTTAGATTTTTATGAACTTAGAGAGTCCCACTGTGATCACCATCATGTTAGGGTCTCGTCATTTGGCAGATTGGATAAACCAAATGACAGGGTAACATCAAACCAGTCTTTGGAGTCCTAAGACCTAGCCCTCTTGGACTCAGAGAAGGCTCTCTCTATTGTGTGAAGGATGTGAACTTGTTCGCTTTGGATGATTGATTTTAGGCTAGTTGTTTAGTGTAATTTGTTTGTTTGTTTTGGGTTGGGGTAAGATGACTAAGTAGGATAAGTGGAATGAGAGATTATCAAACCAATAGGGCTATGGGGTCAGATGAAGTCGAGGGTGTCTAAATGATGAAGCAGAGTGTATTGCAAGGCCGATTTAGCAAGGTTAATGGATCCTTAGGTGATGTATGAGGTGTAATGAACATTAAGTTTGGGAAGAAACTAAGAGGTCTTAAACATATATAGTCTGAAAGAAATATCTCATGAGGTAGGGAAAACCATTAATCTCTATGAACAATACTCAAACTGATAAGCATGTAAGATGAACATTCCGGTGATACATAGAAGCATTAGAACTCCTAACTTCAGAAATTCACCTTCAGATTTTTGAGAAAACACATAAGATAAACAAATAACACAATATATGGAGAGGGAACTCCTAAACAACATATATCAAACTATCGGGAACTCTAAAACAAGTTGGTAAGCATGGGCAAAGGGAAAGATCGAAATAAGGCCTCTTTGTCTTAACCTAATCAATCAGTATTCCATAGAAAAGCTTCACAATAGGGTTTTGAAAACTTTAAATAAGCAAGGCATACCATGAATCATATTTATAGGCTAACATACTAACCATTCATGAAACAAAAACAAGTTTTAGTGGGCCTAAGGAGAAATCAAGAATTCCTTAAGATGACTAAAAGAAGAAAACATCAAGTCTATAGCAAACAGGATGTTTGAGGTGCTTCCATGAGCATATCTCAACCTATAATTTTCTGATCTATAGTAACCAAGTAGACTGAAACAAAATGAGGACAAGAAAACATTAACAAATTAGGAAAACATCACCATTCACCAAGCTATGGAATCCTGCAAGAAAGCTTCTCCAATATCAAGCCACAGAAGACATTCATTCAAGTCCCAACTGATTACAATGAATTCTCATGTCTTGTATAAAAAATGAGGAGAAGAGAGCCTACTAGAGCATCTAGAAGCCTATTGGCCAAAGAGAAATATCCTAACTTGTCCTTGAGGCTTTCCAAAGCCCAAGGCACAAAAATATCTAAATAAAATATCTTTTCCGACTATAAGAGGAAATAAATTGAATTTTAGGGCTGAAATGCCTAAGAAAACTCGCCAAACGCACATTTTGTCCACTCAGCCATAGGATCATAACACATGTGTCAAACAATGAAAAATTTCTAGGTGTGTAACACTGAAATAGTCCCTGTTGCAATAATCTTTTGGAGGTCTTCCCAAAAACGGATTTGGCAACGTGATGGCTCGTTGGAAAGCCTGATGAGAATAATTTCCAAAAATTTTTGATTTGTGCTGAATGGATGCCATTTACCTACTCAAAAATCAAATCTCCCAACACTTCTCTATGTGTAACACCTGGTCTGAAAAGGAGGCAGAACGGTCAATTTTTTGATGTTTTGTTGACCTTTTGAGGGGGTAAAACTACTCCAAAGGATCTGAAAATTGGTGAGTAGACTTTTGGTGATGTGAAAAATCCAAAAATGTGAACTTTGAGAGCTGAGTATGTACCAAATTTGTGCATAACACCTAGGGTGTTGCGCTCCTAGGGGTCAAAATTTGGAAAAAATAAAAAGTTGTCCAATTTGCCTCAAAATTGGTGGGTAGACCCCTCAAGAGGTTTTGGATACCTGCTGAGAAGCCTCAGCCAAGAATCCAAGGCTATCATGCACTTTGGCTCTTTTTAGGTCTTCTAGTTCAATGAGGGCCTTCTTTTGCTTGGCACTAGCAAGCATGCTTTTCCTTGCATAATGTTTGGCCATTTTCTTTTGTAGGGAAAGGCCCCTCTTAACTTCCTTGAAATGATTATGTTCTTCTTTTTAGTAGTAGATGACCCTTTGAGCCATCTCAAAATCCCTTTCCCACTCCTGAAGCTATGCATATTTTTCCAAGAGGAGAAACCTAGTTTTCATCTCTTTGTCCTTATTGTCACTATCTAGATCAATGAATTGAGATCCTTGAGAAGTCTTCTTGATCCTTTTGCTCCTTCTTACCTGTACCTTCTTCTCACCTTTTTCCACCTTTCCTTTCCCCTTCTCCTCATGCTTGATCACTGGAGGAGAGAGGCCCCTTTCCTTTTTGAGGCAGAAAACACATCTCTTCTGCCTCTGTGATAGGTGCATGTGAGAGTTTTTATGATGGTGTCTCTACCTTTGGAGGTGCCACAAGCCTTACCATATTCTTCATCATAAGACTCACTATTTTGGCCCTTTTTCTCATCATGAGGCTCATTGATTTTAACTCTGTTTTCTTGCTCACTGTATCCTTCTTGAGAGGCTGCCTCTTCTTGGTCCTCATCACTCTGTTGTTCCTCTCCTTCACACTCTGTTTCTGTCCCATAATCTTCATTATTTTCTCCACTTTGATCATCTTATCATCTTCATCAAGCTCTACATTTGCCTCAATGTCTTCAACCTTTGTCTTACTTGCATCTGTCTCCTGATTTTTGTTGTCATCAATTTCTTGTTTAATATGGCTATAATTACTTTCCTGCTCATTACTGTCCTCTTCCTTGTCTTCTTCATCTTCCTCATCTTCTACCTCACTGTCCCCTTCTTCATTTCCTTCATCTTCCTCAGCTTCTACCTCAATGTCCCCTTCTTCATTTCCTTCATCTTCCTCTGCTTCTACCTCATTGTTTTCTTCTTCATTTTGTTCATCTTTTTGCTCATCATTAGAGCCACTGTCAACTTATTCACTTGGCACATTAGTAGAAGGGATAGGGGGTAAATTTCTTTGTGGAGAAGGTGTATGGAGAGATGATGGAGGAGTGGAGGTAGGTGGTTGTGAAGTGGAGGGTAATTTATGCTCAATGAAGGCTTGGGGGTCTGTAAAAAACATCATGTGAGATGAAGACATCCCAAGGGATTCCTTGCTGCTGTAGTTGATGTAAGACAATCATTTTGATCAAGGAGTGGTGTTAAAGGCTCAACATTTGGTGGTCATAGCTTCTTTTATTGACAAGTGAGGCCATCTTTTCAATGCTCCGGAAAAGGTAGTATGGTAGATTCATCAATTTGACTTTGGTGAAGTGCATTAGTAACCTTATATGATATGAGTAAACCCTAGAGTACCTCCCCTCACAGGTGAAATACCTAATGATTTTCTTTATCAGCAAGGAAAACCTCTCTAGCACGTGGGAAAAAGGAAAAACAGCCTTGCAGCCTTGTTGATAGCTTGGTTTTAGGTAGGGTTCATAATAGCACAACTCCAACTTCTTTTATTTGAACCATATCTCGCCAACGTCTGGTATACCTATTGCTTTGGAAATGGATTCAGATGAGAGTTCAAACTCCACTCCTGCTAGGCTAACTCAGTGATTTTGCAAGCCAATGACAAACAATCTAGTCAAGTTGGAGTAGCTTTTGACTTGTTTGACCTTTTCACAAAACTGATAACACCCAACATCCTGCAAGCAGGAAATGATCATGGGAGAGGAAGTAATCTGAACTGTGTCCAAGGGTTCAAACCTATTTGCCCTTCCTCTCTTTTATTCTTGTTGAGGCTTGGTAGGTCTTTGAATTTCATCACTGCTGGTGTGAATCTCTACTTCAGACATGGTGGTTGGTTCTCTAGCACAGAAAGCTTTTTGAAAGTTGTTTGAGGTCCTTTGGGTTAAAGGGCTACAATGAGTGAAGTGAGGGAAAAGTTTTGCAAATGAAGGCAAGATAAAACTCTTCAAGAGTGCACTCAGTTTTTTTAGGTTTGTTTGATGTCACTCACCCTCCTCTGGCACATATAACCATTTTCCCCTTCAAACCCTAACCAAAGGTATTTAAAATTGATTTTTATGTAGCCTAGGGTTTGGTTCAATTAAGCCTTTAAATATGACTTTTCTTAGGAAAATGAAATCTTGGGAGGCGATGAAAACAAATCACCAACCTTGTGTCTTGACCTTTGCAGAAGCTCTGAAGGTGAAAAAACCGAAATTTGACTCTTTTAAGTAATTTTGGGCAAAATTTCCCTATGCGTAAAACCAGTGCGTAGCGTAGGTGCATAACACAGGTGCGTAAAACTAGTGCGTAACATTGGTGCGTAACAGGTGGGAGAAAATCCAGTCGGGCTCCAAGAGCGTAACGTAGGTGTGTAACAGGTAGGAGTCAGGCTGGTCAGGCTCTCAGGAGTGTAACACAGGTGCGTAATAGGTAGGAGTTGGGCCAGTCGGGCTCTCAGGAGCGTAACACAGGTGCGCAACAAGATGGTTTCGAGAACTTGCTATGTCTCTGTGTAACACTAGTCCAGGTGCATAGTGCTGGGCCCTGGGTGTGTAACACAGTGTTAAATAAAACTACAGCCACCCCTCCTGTGCATAACACTGAGAGCTAGGCGCGTAATACTGGCCCAGGAGGATAGTGCCTGTAAACTTCACCAATTTTCTTAGAAACTTTCAAAACCTTCTCTCAACGGCTTCCTTTGGTTTGGAGATGACAAATGGTGTGGGGGAAATACCCAAAAAGGTCTTTATAACCCCTTTGAAAACTATATTTGTAGCGAAAACCCACTTTTGTAATGTTCTTTGTCTATTTACTTTTTCTCACTGTGTTTTTTTACTGTTTTGGTGTTGCAGGTGGCATATTGATTTACAAATTTTCTTTTCTCCATTGTTGGGGCCTCTCAAGGTTCTCCTTAATTTTGAAAATTTTCCTGAAGACACCAAGCCCATGCCTTTCAAACCCTTTTTAGTAAAAGAACCTGTTTTTTGACTTTAACGCTTATAAACATCAAACTCATGCCTTTTTGCCATTTCTACTTTTGACTAATATTTTGTGTTGAAAAAATTCTTTTCCTTTGACCTTGAAACCATATTCTATGGAAAAATCACCTTTTCCAGCTTTGTGAAGTGTTGTTTGTGTCTTAGACATATTTTTGCAGAATAGTCCTTTGACAAAGAGTTCCTTGTTGGGAGTTTCATTGTTCTACTATAAACCAGGGGTATATCTGTTTGTTTTCTAGGTCACTTTGATCACTGTCTCTTTTGAGCTTGGACAAATTTCTTTGTCACATAATGGCCCCTTCTTATCATAGTTACTGTCTTTGGCCATTTGAAGATTACTTTAACTGTTTTTAGAGAAAAATACCTTTGAACTAGGAGTTAGTGCTTGTCTGCCAAACCCTAGGGTAATTGAGAAACCCTTGAAACCATCTACTATGATGAAGGAGGTTTCTTGGTCACTATTTTGACCCTCTTTTTCTACCTTCTCATGCTTCTGAGTTCATACTTACTCTATTGCTTGGTCAAAACAGTTAATGAATCTTGATTCTCCATAAACACATACCTTGCTACTCTCTTCTAGGCTGTGAATGGTCTTCTCATGATGATGCCTCTCATTACTTTACCTTACCTCATGGCTAATCTGATGTCTTTTGGTATTATTTGCAGGGATGCAAGCAAAGGGCAGTTGTCCCTCTACAAGTTTCATGCTTGAAACCAAACAACCTTTTAAATGATCTTTTTGATTTGAGGTACAGGGTTTCTTATGTGCCACTATCTTTTATGACCTGCATGGACCTTTTGATGGGCAACACTACATAACACTCCCTAATGAGATCATGTTTCTTCCTTGTAAAATTTAAGCCTATTTTTATCTTACCACTTGTTGTGGATGCCTTTATAAGACTTTTAGGTCTCCTTCTTTTCCTTTGTTCTATTGTTTGACCATTTACAAAACATTTCTGTAGAAATGCTTGGGCATGGCAAAATTTTCCTTTGCAGGCTTACTGCTTGATGAAGAGGATAAATTTAGAGATCTTTGATGTTATTTGACCAATGATATGGCCTCATCCTTGTGTTCACTTGATTTCACCTTTGAATACCTGTGGAAATACTGAATTTAGAAACATGATAGCGCATAACCTAGGTGACCCTATTTGACTTATTGTAATGCTTTTGGAATAGGTTTTTGACTAAAAACTTGAATTAGGGTTTGGAGGAGGAGACAAGGTTTTTGACACTCTATTATGCACTACCATCCTAGACAACTAGAATACCTTGTCTTTACTTCAAAGAGCTTTTAGATAGGGAGTTTTGACAACACCATTGCTTGAGGCACTTGGTGAGCAAGGAGAAAAGTTTGGTTTACTTGGCGAAACAAGGTGTGAAAGTAGAAGGCTTAGGAAAACAGAGACATAGTGTTATAGGCAGAGATGGAAAACATAGTGAGACTGAGGGACATTGGTATTTTCTAGGCGATAGATTGGCCATGCTTTGACAAGGAGGTGGGGTAGTGAAAAAATTTGTCTTTGAGGGGATTTCTAGAACTCACATGATTCTTGAATTCTATTTCTAGAAATCTTTGACAAAGCATTCAGTCATCTAAACAGGTGAAAATTACTGATGAATAATTGTGGCTCCAATTGGGGAGGGCAGCTCCTTTTTAGGAGGTGTCTAGAATTTCAGATCTCTTGGTTTATGAAGACTAGTGCCTCATCCATTGGGTGGATTCTCTCTTTTCTTTTGCTGTTGTTTTCCATGAAGTAGTAATTTTGAGAATATGAAAGCATGATTAGCTCAACTTCACTTTTACCTAACCAACCTACTCACCTAACATTTTTTCTTCCTTGGGTGCACTTGAACTAGCAAACCCATTGACATTTTTATTTTGAAAATGAAAACAAACTATCTCATTCTACACTTATCTCTTTTAGGAGTTCATATTAAGCTATTGAAATCCTTTGATTCTCTACCTATTCTACTCAATTGTCAAGGTTAAACTGTTTGACAAGATTGATTCACTAGGCTAAAAACATGAAATTGAAAACATGACTAAATCAGGATTAGACAATCTGATTTATCATGGGTTTGTGGCATAAAAACAAGCTGCACAAATGTTATTTTTGTACATAATTTTATATTCATACCTATTTTTCTCCTTGGTTCTATTTTGAGCATGTGGAACCAATATCTTTCTTTCCTAATCTATTTTCTTCGACAAGTCAAGCTTCAATGTTTTGACCAGCATTATTTTCACTAACTTATCAACAATAAATTTAAAACATGTTCAGCCATGATTAGGCTAGACAGATGAACAAGACATTATTTTTGCATTAGTAGTGGCATTTAGGCTTGCACACTTTCAGTATTACTATTTTTTGGGTATGGGGCTGTACCACTTCTCAAATATGCCATCTTTTTCTACCTTTCATTGTTTTTGTGTTTTTTCATTTTTCCAAACAATCTAGAACTAAAAAGATGCTCACAAGGCTGAGCTTATTTTTCATACCTATCTATCTATCCTCATATAACCTATACATAATATAGATTCATTTGGTGAACTCTCTTTTCCAGTATAGCCAATCAAGCAAGTGGCTAGATGATTGCTTTTTGTTCCACCTCTTAGGTATGCTAGCAGGCCATTCCCACTTTGTCTTCTTCTGAATAGTAGCACCCCAAATTTTCTTTAAGGTCTACCACAAACTACCCCTGGCATGTTTTATTCCCTCTTTAAAGGTCTCTAAGGAAACAAAAAAGGGGTCTTCGAATAATAACTAGCCTAGAGGATTTGAGAAATAGACTTTGTTTAGGATTACTCCCTCCTTTACTAGACTAACCTTGGGATCCTTTTGAGAAAGAGTTTCTTCTCCCTCTTTATGATTATCTGATTTGGAAACTTCAGAATGCAATGTTATGTTGTCTTCAAGAAATCCTAGTATGACCTGATTTAGTGAGCTTATTTCTGTTTGTGAGTCATTCTCTTGATGAGTATGAGAATTTTTTGGCACCAGGTCTTCTTGAGAAGGTAGTATATTATCAGCATCAATCTGTTCTATAGTTTCTGTATGAGAAAATGCATTAGTATATAGGTTAGCAGTAGAGCACATAGACATATCTTCTTTACATAAAAATTTGGATGTTGGTTGGCTTCTTAGGATCTGATTTCTTTCTTCTTTAGTTAAAAGGGTAGGTGTCTTTCTCTTTCTCTGGATAGACCTATGATGTTTCTCTTCCTTGTTTGACTACTCATAAGGATGAATGTCTTCTTGAGGAGGTATTACAACCTCAACAGCAATATGTTCCTCTGGTTTTTTATGAACAATTTCTTTAGTAGGTAAGGCAATAGTGGAACAAACAAGAATATTTTCTTTATATAAAGGTTCAGAGGCTAGTTGTAGTCGTAACATCTGATCTATCTCTTCTTTGGTTAAAGGAGGAGGAATTTTTTGTTTCCTCTGAATTGGGAAATAATTGTTTTCTTTGTTTTGTGTAGGTTGATCTTGTGGCTGAATGTCCTCTTGTACATTACATAAAAGGGTAGATGGATTTCCATTTGTTTTAGCTTCTTCAGAGAGATCTTGTAGATCTTCTCTTACTTTTAATGGATTTCATCCTCAATCAACTCTTCTTGGCTGTCAAGATAGTTATCTTGAGTATGAAAAGCATGAATCTCCTCTAATATATCCTCATGATGCTAATTTCCTAAATCTTCATCAATGTTTACAAGGTGTTGTCTGAGGTCTTCAGATTGATCACAACAATTTTCAGCCAATGATAGAGATGGACAATACCCTGTATAGTGTTTATAAAATACCTTGTGGAAATCCTTCAAAGAAAACAAGATATCAGGTTCTAGCCATTCATACCAATTTCTCGCCTTACCTTATAATGTTTCCATAAACATTTTCATGAGGCAGTCCTCATGCCATTCAACTTTTAACCTCCATATGTGTATATGAAATTTGATGAGGTGTGACAAGGGGTTATCAACCTTTTCATATTGAAAAATAGGTAGGTTTTTTATCCAATTTATTTCAGGAATTTTGTGAGGGAATCCAGGGATATGATCTCTACTCATTAGAGCATATCTCTTTTGTATCCTTGGATCCATGTTGTAAATCAGAAAGGGTTATTAAATATTTTCAACCAGTCTAGAGTTCTTTACCAGTGGAGTCTTTTGGTATATTGAGGGTTGTCGAGTCGCCAGGTGGAAGATTTGAACTTTGCTGTCCACCATCAGCATGATTGGGATTGCTCAATGCATTCCCAGGGGGGTTTGTGAGAACTTAGTGGAGTAGTAGGCTTACTGGAGGCTAGTGGAGTCGCCAGGTGGATATTTTTAGTTGTTTTGAAGATATGTTGTCTATGGTCCACCACCAATACTGAAAAAAAGGCAATCTAGAAATGTTTTGGGGTTTTCTGAGTTTTCTATATGCAGCCCTTAAGGTATGTGAGAGTTTCTTATAGCTAAGTCATCAATTTGCTAAGATGGTGAAACAACTAGATTCTACTCTTAGGCTATCAGTTAAGTTCTCTATGATTTGATGAAGGTTTCTGAAGTCCTAAAGGATACTTAGTTTGTCACCGACATCAGAGGTTGCATCATAATCGCCATTGTGTTAGTAATAGTGATGAGGTAGCTATAAATCATAGGATACTGTTTGATGAAGGGATTCTGGATTCCTAAGGGGTATTTAGATTTTTATGAACTTAGAGGGTCCCACTGTGATTTCCATTATGTTAGGGTACCGTGATTTGGCAGATTGGCTAAACCAAATGACAGGGTAACATTAGACCAGTCTTTGGAGTCCTAGGACCTAGCCTTCCCACACTCAGAGAGGGCTCTCTCTATTGTGCGAAGGATGTGAACTTGTTCGCTTTGGATGATTGATTTTAGGCTAGTTGTTAAGTGTAATTTGTTTTTTTGTTTTGGGTTGGGGTAAGATGACTAAGTAGGATAAGTGGAATGAGATATTATCAAATCAATAGGGCTATGGGGTCAGATGAAGTCGAGGGTGTCTAAATGATGAAGCATAATATATTGTAGGGCTGATTTAGAAAGGTTAATGGATCCTTAGGTGATGTATGAGGTGTAATGAACATTAAGTTTGGGAAGAAACTAAGAGGTCTTAAGCATATATAGTTTGAAAGCAATAAATCATGAGATAGGGAAAACCATTTATCTCTATGAATAATACTCAAACTGATAAACATGTAAGATGAACATTCTGGTGATACATAGAAGCATTAGAACTCCTAACTTTAGAAATTCACCTTCAGATTTTTGAGAAAACACATAATATAAACAAATAACTCAATATATGGAGAGGGAACTCCTAAAAAACATATACCAAACTATCGGGAACTCTGAAACAAGTTGGTAAGAATGGGCAAAGGGCAAGATTGAAACAAGGCCTCTTTGTCTTAACCTAATCAATCAGTATTCCATAGAAAAGATTCACAATAAGGTTTTTAAAACTTTAAATAAGTAGGGCATACCATGAATCATATTTATAAGCTAACATACTAACCATTCATGAAACAAAAACAAGTTTTAGTGGGCCTAAGGAGAAATCAAGAATTCCTTAAGATGACTAAAAGAAGAAAACATCAAGACTATAGCAAACAGAAGGTTTGAGGTGCTTCCATGAGCATATCTCAACCTATACTTTTCTGATCTATAGTAACAAAGTAGACTGAAACAAAATGAGTAAAAGAAAGCATTAACGAGTTAGGAAAACATCACCATTCACCAAGCTATGGAATCTTGCAAGCAATCTTCTCCAACATCAAGCCACACAAGCCATTCATTCACTTCATAAAACCAATATCTTGTCCAATCTCATAAAACCATGTATTTCTCTTAAACACATCAAGTCCCAACCGATTACAATGAATCCTCATGTCTTATATAACAAATGAGGGGAAGAGAGCCTACTAGAGAATCTAGAAGCCTATTGGCCAAAGAGAAATATCCTAACTTGTCCTTGAGGCTTTACAAAGCCCAAGGCACAAAAATATCTAAATAAAATATCTTTTTTGACTATAAGAGGAAGTAAAATTGACTTTTAGGCCTAGCATGCCTAAGAAAACTTTCCAAACGCACATTTTGTCCACTTAGCCTTGTTGACAACTTGGTTTTTGGTAGGGTTCATAATAGCACAACTCCAACTTCTTTTCTTTAAACCATATCTCGTTAATGTCTGGTATACCTATTGATTTGGAAATGGATTCAGATGAGAGTTCAAACTCCACTCCTGCTTGGCTAACTCGGTGATTTTGCAAGCCAATGACGAACAATCTAGTCAAGTCAGAGTGTATTTTGACTTGTTTGAACTTTTCACAAAACTGATAACACCCAACATCCTGAAAGCATGAAAGGATGATGGGAGAGCAAGTAATCTGAACTGTGTCCAAGGGTTCAAACCTATTTGCCCTTCCTCCCTTGTATTCTTGCTGAGGCTCGGTAGGACTTCGAATTTCATCACTCCTGGAGTGAATCTCTACTTCAGACATGGTGGTTGGTTCTCTAGCACATAAAGCTTTTTGAAAGTTGTTTGAGGGCCTTTGGGTCGAAGGGATGTAATGAGTGAAGTGAGGGAAAATTTGTACAAATGAAGGCAAGATAAAACTCTTCAAGGGTGCACTCAATTTTTTAGAGGTTTTTTTGATGTCACTCACCCTCCTGTGGCACATATAACAATTTTCCCCTTCAAACCCTAACCAAAGGTATTTAAAATTGATTTTTATGAAGCCTAGGTTTTGTTTAAATTAAGCCTTTAAATATGAATTTGCTTAGGAAAATGAAAGCCTGGGAGGTAATTAAAACAAATCACCAACCTTGTGTCTTGACCTTTGTAGAAGCTCTGAAGGTGAAAAAACCAAAATTTAACTTCTTTTAGCAATTTTGGGAAAACGTTGCCTGTGCGTAACACCGATGCATAGTGTAGGTGCGTAACACAGGTGTGTAGCACTGGTGCGTAACAGGTAGGAGACGGGCTAGTCGGGCTCCAAGAGCGTAACGTAGGTGCATAACAGGCAGGAGTCGAGCCAGTTAGGCTATCAGGAGCATAACACAGGTGCATAACAAGCAGGAGTTGGGCCAATCAGGCTTTCAGGAGCATAACACAAGTGCGTAATAGGCAGGATTCGGGCTAGTTGAGCTCTCAAGAGCATAACACAGGTGCACAACAAGCCAGTTTTAGGCACTTGTTGTGTCTGGGTGTAACACTGGCCCAGGTGCGTAGCGCTGGGCCCTGGGTGTGTAACGCAATGTTAAATAACACTATAGCCAACCCTCCTGTGTGTAACACTAAGAGCCAGGTGCGTAACACTGGCCCAGGAGCGTAGCACCTGTAAACTTCACCGATTTACTCATAAAATTTCAAAACCTTCTCTCAACGGCTTCCTTTGTTTTGGAGATGACAAATGGTGTGGGGGAAATACCCAAAAAGATCTATATAACCCCTTTGAAAGATATATTTCTAGCCAAAACCCATTTTTTTTTTTACTGTTTTGGTGTTGTAGGTGGCACATTGATTTACAAAGTTTCCTTTCTCCATTGCTGGGGCCTCTCAAGGTTCTCCTTAATTTTGACAATTTTCCTGAAGACACCAAGCCCATGCCTTTCAACCCTTTTTGGAAAAAGAACCTGTTTTTTGACTTTAACATTTATAAACAAAAAACTCATCCCTTTTTGCCATTTCTCCTTTTGACTGATACTTTGTGTTGAAAACATTCTTTTCCTTTGACCTTGAAACCATATGCTGTGGAAAAAACACCTTTGCCAGCTCTGTGAAGTGTTGTTTGTGTCTTAGACATATTTTTGCATAATAATCCTTTGAAAAGAGGTCCTTGTTGGGAGTTTCATAGTTTTTCTATAAGCCAGGGGTATATCTCTTTTTTTTTTAGGTCACTTTGATCACTGTCTCTTTTGAACTTGGACAATTTTCTTTGTCACATAATGGCCCCTGCTTATCATAGTTACTGTGTTTGGCCATTTGAAGATGTCTTTAACTACTTTTAGAAAAAAATTCCTTTGAACTGGGAATTAGTGCTTGTCTGCCAAACCCTAGGGTAATTGAGAAACCCTTGAAACCATCTGCTATGATGAAGGAGGTTTCTTGGTCACTATTTTGACCCTCTTTGTCTACCTTCTCATGCTTTTGAGTTCATACTTTCTCTATTGCTTGGTCAAAATAGTTAATTAATCTTGATTCTCAATCAACACATACCTTGTTGCTTTCTTCTAGGTTGTGAATGGTCTTCGCATGATGATGCCTCTCATTACTTTACCTTACCTCATGGCTAATTTGATGTCTTTTGGTCTTCTTTGTAGCGATGCAAGAAAAGGGCAGTTGTCCCTCTACAAGTTTCATGCTTGAAACCAAACAACCTTTTAAATGATATTTTTGATTTGAGGTACAGGGTTACTTATGTGCCACTGTCTTTTATGACCTGCATGGACCTTTTGATGGGCAACACTTCATAACACTCCCTGATGAGATCATGTTTCTTCCTTGTAAACTTTAAGCCTGTTTGTATCTTACCACCTGCTGTGGATGCCTTTATAAGCCTTTTAGGTCTCCTTCTTTTCCTTTGTTATGATGTTTGACCATTTACAAAACATTTTTGCATAAATGCTTGGGCATGGAAAATTGTTCATTTGCAGGCTTACTGCTTGATGAAGAGGATACCTTTAGAGGTCTTTGCTGTTCTTTGATCAATGATATGGCCTCATCCTTGTGTTCACTTGATTTCACCTTTGAATACCTGTGGAAATATTTAATTTAGAAACATGATAGTGCATAACCTAGGTGACCCTATTTGACTTATTGTAATGCTTTTGGAATAGGTTTTTGACAGAAAACTTGAATCAGGGTTTGGATGAGGAGACAGGGTTTTTGACACTCTATTATGCACTACCATCCTAGAAAACTAGAAGACCTTTTCTTTACTTCAAAGAGCTTTTAGACAGGGAGTTTTGACAACACCATTGCTTGAGGCACTTGGTGAGCAAGGAGTAAATTTTGGTTTACTTGGCAAAACAAGGTGTGAAAGTAGAGGGCTTGGGCAAGCAGAGACAGAGTGTTATAGCTAGTGATGGAAAACATAGTGGGAGTGAGGGACATTGGTCTTTTCTGGGCGATATATTGGCCATGCTTCGACAAGGAGGTGGGGTAGTGAAAAAATTTATCTTTGAGGGGATTTCTAGAACTCACATGATTCTTGAATTTTGTTTCTAGAAATCTTGGACAAAGCATTTAGTCATCTAAATAGGTGAAAATTATTGATGACTAACAGAGGGTGGAGGGGAAAAATTTCAACTTTTATTCATTTGAGGCATATTCATAGTTCCTATAGATAAGAATAAACTCAAATATGAAAGTGTTGAGGTCCTCAGAAGTTAAGCCATGGAAGTGTGGATGGGTTGAAGAGATTTTGTTTTTCATCCTAGTCTCTCCATTGGTTTCTTTGATGGGAAAGACTCCTTGGGTTCTGTTCTCAGCCATAAATTGAAAAGGTTAAGCTAGTTCATCTTGTGAAGCAATTCCGTCTTCTTCCCCAATAGGTTCCTCAAATTTTTTAGGTTGCTCACCTATAGGCTATTCTAACTCACAGTAACTAAAGAAGAGTGAATGTTGACAATGTGGGGATGTGGGGGTTTTTGGTAAAAGATTTCCTTGGTTGACCCTTGTTACATAGGTAAATCCTCTTTTTGGATAGAGACGATCCCTCTAGCCCTGGGGTGGGTCTAGAAACAAAAGGACATGCTAAAGTGTTGCTTCCTAGTTAATGAATGAATGAAAGACACGGTAGATCGACCTACCTAGAATCCAATGCTGTCGTCATTGCAAAAAGAGTAGTAGCCTCTCGCTGTTAAATCCCTATATTAATAGTGTAGTCCCTTATTATGTTAGTGTAGCCCCCCCTTATTGTTATTGTTGTACCCTTGTAACCCCCATATTGTTATTATTGTGCCCTTACATTATTATTGTTAGGTCGGCTAGGATTACATTGTGGCCCCACTAGGATTATATTGTGGCTCCATGTACTCCTATATATAGAAGGAGGTTTTGTTCATTTGTATCATCCAAGAATTGTTCATTTATGTAATGTATTGGAGGTTTCCCCCTCGAAGTGGCTCATTTCTAAGGCGTTTATATCTCTTTTCTTCTCTTTTTGAGTTGGTTACACAACATTTGGTATCAAAGCTTTTGGATTCTAGGGTTTCGCTGCTCCAAACAGGTCATCGTGGAATTTTCGCTATAACTTTGTTTCTACGAAGCTTCAGAAGCTGAAATTTTTAGGGTGCGAAGCTGAAATCTTGAGGAAGGTTGTCTAAAAATTTCAGATCTTGGTTCGCAATATTTGAAGAGATATCATCTGTGGAAGTTAGGTATTGTTTCAGGCTCATAAACAGGTCATCGTGGCATTTGCGCTATAAATTTTTTTGTACGAAGGGTCAGAGTCTGAAATTCATATGGTACGAAGCTGAAATCCTGAGGAAATTCATCAAAAAATTTCAGAACTTGGTTCGCAATATTTTTGGAGATATGATCTGTGGAAGGTAGTACTTTTTCAGGCTCCTGAATTTCATCTCAAAGAGGTGATCGTGGGAAAAGTTCAATAACTCTCTCTCTGAAGATTGGATTGGAGTGCCGTCAAAAGTGGTCACAAGTACACAGCTTGTAGTTTCTTCGCTATCAATTTCAGAGACAAAGGACAAAACAGTGACACGTGGCAAGTCGTACAAGTTCGCTCTACTGAACCAGTCCAGAATTAGGTCATTGTGGGAGATTGGACACAACTTTGTCTTGGAGCATCAAAATCAAGTCAGACCTGTGGCATTTAAAATAAGCTTCAGAGAGCTACTACAGGGATAAATTTCAGATATCGAAGATTTTCAAGCACAGAGATAATACAATTTCAATATCGAGCTCCTCAAAGCTAGTAAAAGGTGTGTAATTTTTTTCCGAATTGCATAAGTCTTGTTTGAAGAATCAAGTTGAATTGATTCCAAGGGCATATTGAAGAATTTTTTTCAGTAATGGGTTCTATAATGCCTCCAAAAAATAATTCCATACCCATTAATCCCTCAAAAAGCTATACTATGACGCATGAAGAGGAAGAGTTGCAGTATGAGATATCAAAATTACGGTACCAAGTGCAACAAATTTCGATCTTACGAAGAGCAACCGAAGATGAAATAGATGGTTTAAAAGCAGAAATGGAGGCTAAGCTGGATGGTTTGAAGGATAAAATAATAGCTAATATGGATGATAAATTAGTGGAAGATGACAACGAGCATCAACAACAAGTTCTCCAACTCTCAAAGGATAACCCAACTTTGGTGCAGAATCTAATGAAACAACAGGAAGATCAACATCACATCGAAAGAAGTTATGAAGCAGTCATAGAAACAAGAACTCGACAAGTGCGATCAATTTCAGAGTATCTCAGCAAGTGGAAGAACTTTCCTGTAGAATATTTCACATGGGAGGATGAGAATTTTATACAGAAGCATCAAGAAATAATCAAGCGTTGAGGACAACACTTGTTTGAAGGAGAGGGGCATGTTAAATCCCTATATTAATAGTGTAGCCCCTTATTATGTTAGTGTAGCCCCCCTTATTGTTATTATTGTACCCCTGTAACCCCCATATTGTTATTATTGTGCCCATACATTATTATTGTTAGGTCGGCTAGGATTACATTGTGGCCCCACTAGGATTATATTGTGGCCCCATGGACTCCTATATATAGAAGGAGGTTTTGTTCATTTGTATCATCCAAGAATTATTCATTTATGTAATACTTATTGGAAGTTTCCCCTCAGTGGCTCATTTCTAGGCGTTTATATCTCTTTTCTTCTCTTTTTGAGTTGGTTACACGCTAACTCTGTCTTGGAAAAATCCCTAAATGTTCTTTGTACTGAGATACACACACACATAACAAAAACAAGAACAACATATGACATCATAGTTTCACTCATAACTATTAACCCGTCAAAGAGGGCTAAAGCTATCGCATTACATAAACATCATAACAAAATAGTGGAACCAAACATTAGTCATGTATATATAAGTAGAAGGAAGAGGTACAACTGATGCTTTGATGTCACAGTCTCCTCCAGCGGGGTTCGGTCAAAGCGCGTCTCAGTACCTGTTGGGGGATTCAGAAGGAATGAGGACATGTATTCAAGCTCTCCTCAATGTGATTCCTTCTCTCTATCTTCTTTAGTCATTCAACTATCAGCTCTCTAAGTTTAGCTATTCAGCCATTCAGCTAGTTTGTACTAAGAGAGATAGCTCCTTTTATAGAGGAAAAGGAGGAGGTTGGGATCCCTACAAAGGTGGTAGGGAGTCTTATCCTTTAGGAGAGTTCCAAGGGAGGTGGAAACTACTAACTAAACGAGGGAGTTCGTGGTTGTTTTAGTTCAACCACTCCCAATGACTCATCGTCGAGGTTGTTGGAATAGAACCTCCTCCTCTAGTTTTAAAAAACATTCCATAAACATCTTGGTGGGCACTTAGCTGGGCGAGTGCCAATTGGCATGGGCTCAGTGTTAATTTTCCAGCTTGGTGCGGGAATGTAACTGGCCAAGGAAAAAACAAAGGTTTTTATAGTTCTGCTTAGGGAATTGTCAACAAGAGGAATGTTACTCTCACACAAAGGAATGCAGTAATGGTTTTTCCTAGGCATGACACTGCTTATTGGTCACAAAAATAACCCTCCAATGGGTGAGATGGGGATTATAGGGATAGTGACAAAATGTTGTGTAACAGATGCCCCCTAAAGCATGAGTTCCAAGGGAGAGGGAGGGGCGAAATTCTTTATAAGAACGAGTTCGAACCAAACACCTCTGTCGGAAAACCTACAATTACAAATACAACTGATATCTCTGATACATTAACATGTGGCATGGACACAACCATCCATATAGAGTATATATAAAAACTGAGATTCGAGGTATGGTTGCAGCCATCTAGCAGTAAGGATCAAAAAATAGACTCAGGTATGGTTGCAGCCATCCAATCAAAAGAGTCATGCAATAAGTTATAATAGTCCACCAAAATCTGCAGCCTAGACTTTATTAGAAAAAATCCAGGGTCTTGCACTCCATCTTGACCCAAACCAGTACAATTTTAGGCATGCGAATATATGAGCTGAAGTCGAACATGCCAGAAAATCACCTGATTACCAACCAATGATGAAAATTGTTAACAGACACGAGAGAAACCACCATTAATGAGAATGGTTCTCAAGGTAAAACCGGTACAATATACGGGATGTGAACAGTGATTTGGCATCGAACATTCAGAGAATGACTCGATCGAAGGCCAATGATGTGGACCTTGCATCAAATGCAAAAAACCTGCCGTTAAGGCATGCAACTCAGAATGCAAAGAATAGGAATTCTTAATCCAAATTCTGATAATGAGTTGAAGTCGGCAGAGTGATTTGATTGAAGGAATTAGACCATAATACACATCATCGTCAAGACAGAAGAACACATTAATGAATGAATCATGATCGACAAATAATCAGAGAGTGGTTGAAAACTACGGACGAAATTCTCTTGAACATATCAGCAGCATGACACTGGATTTGGTAGTATTTGACATCAAAGGATTTGAAGTCATGACGACGTGGCAAAGAGCAAATGAGAGGTCAAAAGAGATTACCCAAACCCATGGAGGACATAATGACGAAATGAGATGTCCCCAAGCTGAAAAGAATGCAGAAAAGTGTCATGTTCAAGAGCGACATACTTCCAACATAACTAAAACTTGGTTCCATTCCCCCCCCCCACCATTTCTGGTGAGTACCCCAATTATTTTTTTTTAAAAAGCTTGAAGGGGATAGCATATTCTTGTGCTATAATTTTTTCCTTTGGAAAAATCCATCCTAGTACATTTTATGAGCCCTAGGAAGGAGGAACTCGAGTAACTTCATGGCGACGAAATCTGATGTCATCAGTGTTTAACGAGTCTGAAAAAGGGAGAAATCGACATATTTTCATGTTTAGAGAGTTTGAAAATAAGGCAGAAAATAAAACTCCAGCATGGTCCTTTTCGTAAATAGTCTCTCAGATCTGACAAGGTAGAAAACAATATCTGAAAGAACCTCTTAGTCGCGAGAGGCTAAGGTATTCCTTTTTCGTAAATAATCCATCCTAGCCTGAAAAAGGGGTAAATGTATACTGGGTAGATATCATTTCACAGCCATTTAACAAGTTCAAAACGACAAGAATCTCAATAATATTTTCAGTTTTAGAGAGTGAGAAAAGAGTTGAAAGATGACTCCAGTAGTGACTTTTTCGTGCTTTTACCGATTCCGAAAAAGTATAAAATATAACTCGTTACTTCATCAATGTCACATCAAAACCTGTTGCTACACAAGAGACACATGTAAAATCCATTTTTCGAAAACAATATAATAAAATAATCGAAAAATATGTCTTAAAACCTAATTAGGGTTGTGAAAAAGTTATAAAATGCCAAAAAAGGTAAAAAATAATTACTTTTCACTTTTTACCTCTTGTGGAGCAATAGTTACCCATTTAGCACTATGATTTTGCGGCAACAATAGTGGACAATCCGATAGTCCAATCTTGATTTTGTCAGTTCCAGGTAAGAGCCAACATCTTTCCCTTCATTTTGAGTCATTTATTTCTAGTTGCAATTTCTAGTTTTGAAGTTTGGGGGATAAAATATGAAAATTAGAGCACGACAGTTCGCGTGGGTTTTAGGCACGGAGTCATGCCAACTACCCTATTTTATACACTAGGGCGCGCCCATTGGCGTGACTGTTTGAGAAACAGTCACGCCAATGGCCCAAGCCATTTTATGTCAAAAATCCCAAGTGATAGACCAAATTTTCACAAATTCTGATGTTCTTACTAGGCTAACAATGTCCATGTAACAATATTTGCAGGTATAAAGCAGCAGAAATGGTCATAGAATGGAATGAACGAGAACATAGTGAAGAATATGAGCTTGCCACGGAAAATGAGGGAGTCATGGAAGCTCTCAGAAAATGTGGACTAAAAAAGTTCTTTCTAATGCCATGTCTCCAAGCCCAACCAGATTTATTGCAATATCTGATCAGCATATGGGGCGAAAATCAAGAGAAGTTCATCCTTCGGGATCAAGAAATTGAGATGGAATTCTCTAATGTCTATTTCATAATAGGATTATCGTAGAGGGGAGTAGAACCAATCCTAACTGGCACTCGACCCTACATGGAAAACATAACCATGGTACTAGACAGGGTATGTCGGGGAGCACGGAAAGGATCGGGCAGCGGTAAAGTTTATATCCAGACTATCATAGACTTGACACTCAGAGTAGTGCTACATACCATCACATGAGCTACGGGATCACAAGCACTGCATGAAGAAACAAAGACATAGTTGCTTCTTGCTGTAGACTTCTTGGCACCGACCATCTACAACTGGGCATAGGCCATGACAATAAACATGAAACGCCAGCTAACAAAATGCAAGAAGACCAAATTGAAGAAATTTGGTTATGGATCCATTCTAGTATCATTATTCTTGGAACGAATACCAATATTTCAGTGGCAGGAGGTTATAGTCCCAGCACCACCAGCGAGAGAACCACAGATGGCCCGATGGGCAGCTCTGATGCCAAGGCCAGGGGGCGGTCAATAGATTTCCTAGAGACCATAATTATTCGATTGGCTCCACCGACAACTAATTGTCGTGGGCCCAGCCTACTCTGATCTGATTTCCTTGATGATCTAGACCTCCACTCAGAGAAGGTCTGAGATAAGAATCATTTTAATTTTCATAGGTATTACTCGATAATTATATTTATGCATGTTCGACAAACTGGAAATCCATGTGTGTAGATGTTGGCCAAGAAGAGGACCTACAAGAGTGCTCATCTCTACGATAGCAGAGCGAATCCCCTCGCGATTTCGACCCTGTGAGAACGCAGAAGATAGGGCATTTAAAATCAGGGAATCACGAGGTTTGAGGGACTATGCACGTTTGATTATGTTCCACTTCACGAGGCATATGAGTGCCTGGCAATTCACCGCTTGCTGAGGTGGCTCGTACAGGCAGTGACATGTTATCATGAGCACCATGTTGATTAGTACCTAGGTTTTATTTTCATCTGCATATTTTGAAGACGTGATGTCTCAGGATGTAACAAAAACACACATATATTTTTTGAATTTATGAGACACACAGCTGCAAACATGTGATATATATATATATATATATATATATATACATCTATTTTCCTACATGGTTCTTTTACATGTGATGATGATTTTACAAAATACACAAATGTTTATCTAATACAATGTTAGCCACTATATTAGTTAATGTATCCATTCGTCTAGGAATATGCTGATATGTAATAAAATTAAAATGTCTTTCTAGCAAATGAATACGTAAATACAATCTCAGAATGTGAGGATTTCTAACTGAATAATGACTATTGAGTTGCAGAACGACAAGCTGCGAGTCTATATTTACAAGCAATACGCGTATGCCGAGATTGATTTCTTCTGTTAGTAGCTCAATAACAGCGCTATATTCAACGAAATTGTTTGTAGCTCGTCCTAGACAAATACCTTGCAAATCTATCAATTCAATAGCAGGATCATAAATTACCGAGGCTGTCAAAGAAAAATTCCTGGTACTGTGGGAAGCACCATCCGCGAAACCGACATAAGGGGTAATAGACATCTGCACCATAAGCAAGACCCAATAAGCAAGAAAACACTCACAAAGCACATCAAATATGTACAAAAAATGAAAATGACACCTATGTACACCTATTACACATGGATGACTCATGCATAATAGTTTTCGAGATACAACCCATTTCTGAGCTGTTCCAAAGGATGACCTTTGTAATCAATAAGCTCATAGGCCCCATTCTACAATACACGTTTAATGATGTAGGGCCCATGCCACATAGGTTGAAATTTACCTGCCCCCAGCTTATCATGAGCTTGGTCATACAGGAGGATGAGATCTCCTTCAATGAAAGAACGAGGGGAAATTGATTGGTCAAAATGGGCCTTGACCCTTTTTTTTTGTGCTTCGATAACCAAAGCAGCAAAGCGGCGAGTTTCATCCAACCTTTCTAAATAAAGGAGACGCTCTTCTTCTGGCGTAGTATTAGGCAGTAATTCAATAGCCAACTTGAGTGAAGGTATTTTACATTCAATCAGGAGGGTAGCTTCCAGGCCATAAACCAACTGGAAAGGAGTGAATCCGGTTGTGTTTTTAACTGAGGTTCAGTACGCCCAAAGAGCCGAAAACAACATGAGATTCCAATTGGATTTGTGGATCCCAATCGTACGTTGAAGCATGGTGACAAGAAATTTGTTCACAGCTTCAACCTGGCCATTGGCTTGAGGGTAGTATGGCGTTGAGTTGTCATGACACAGACCCAACTTAGAAGTCAACTCCGCCACCATATAATGCCGAAAATGGGAACCATGATCGGTAATGATGGCTTGCGGGACACCAAACTGAGCAATAATGTGATTGAATATGAACTGAGCAGCTATCTTACCATCGGCGGCAAGTGTAGGCATTGCTTTGGCCCATTTGGTGAAGTAGTCCACGGCTACGATAATATAAGCATGCCCCTCAGCCGAGTAGGGTTACACGTCATAAAATTGATGCCCCACTTCGCAAAGGGACCAATGGTAATGACAGGATGAAGAGGAGCGGGTGGCGCATGCATCTTGCACTGGTAAATCTGGAAATAATGGCATTTACGAACTGCGAGAATGTAGTCTTTGAAAATAGAGGGCCAAAAATAACCAGCCCAAAGGATTTTTTGAGCAGTAGCATAACCAGACATGTGACCACCACAGGTGCCACTGTGACATTCATTGAGGATTTTATTAGCTTCCTCGAGGATCAAACACTGACGGATAATGGAATCTACTCCGACACGATAGAGGGTATCCCTGACTATACGATAAGGTTGTGACTGATGGCAGATGCATCAATGAGCATCCTTCGTCAACTGAGATCTAAAGATGAAGTATGGAGAAAAGATGATATCACCGTACCATGGATCGAGGGTGCTAATCAAGAAAATTGAATCTTCTGGAATGGATTCCTTAGAATGAAAAGGAGCAGAGTCGGAAGGGAGAGAACAAAGAAAATCAGCGAAAACTAATGATTTCTTAGACTTGGCAACAGTAAATTCCAAATCAAACTCTTGGAGGATAAGAATCCACTTTGAGTTTTTCCCCCCCATCAATTTTCGAGACAATATGTAGGCCATGGGGTTACAATCAGAAATCACCGTCACTGTGCGTAAAAGGATATGATGACAAAAGCGTTTAACGGCCTGAACAACAGCCAATGCTAATTTCTCAACATGAGCATAACGCGTTTCTGGGTCGAGAAGGTTACGAGATAAGTAATAGATAACATGCTCATGACCATCGTCATCGTCTTGTACCAAAACCATTGCAATTGTGCTGAAAGCGGCAGCCAAATAAAGGGAAAAATCACGATGATAATTTGGAGGGCGGAGAAGAGGAGCATTGACAAGCAATGTCTTCAACGTATCAAAATATTTATGAGCGATTTCATCCCAATGAAAAGGAACGCCCCGCTTCAAAAATCGTGTATATCCTTTAGCTACTTCAGTGTAGTTAGGAATAAAATGACGTAAAAAATTAGCTTTCCCTTGTAAACTCTGCAATTGGTGCAATGAGGAAGGAGATGGAAGATTAATAATAGCCTCAACTTTGAGAGGATCGAGGTGAATTCCATCTTGAGATACGATCTCTACCAGAATCAACGCAGAAGACACACTTATGCGGATTAAGCCAAATTTTAAAATGTCTATAATGAAGAAATATCTGACGAAGATGGTCAGGGTGATCCTTACGCTTTTCCAAATGAGCCAGAATTTCATCCAGATAAGGTTGCACGATGTGACAAATATCATGAAAGGCGTAAGACATGGCACGCTGAAATGTGGCCCCAACATTCTTTAAACCACAAGGAAGCTTCTTATATGCGAAGGTACCCTAAGGACAAATGAAGTCAGCCTTGTGTTGATCAGTCGAGAGAATGTTGCTCTGATTATAACCAGAAAAACCATCCATAAGGGAAAAAATCTCACTCCTGGCATAGTCGTCAATGATCTGATCGATTAAGGGAGTAGGATAATTATCCTTACGACAAGCTCGATTGAGATCATGATAGTCAACACAAACATGAATAGTGCCTTGTTTCTTATCTACAGGAACAATATTAGAGACCCACTCTATCAAGGGAATCAGATAAATGAAACTAGCTTCGAGAATCTTTTCCACTTCAACTTTAATGGTTGCAGCTTTCCGAGGATGAACTGGATGAAGACGCTGGCGAACAGGTTTCGAACTAGGGTAAGTAGGAATGGCATGCACCAATATGCTAGGATCAATGCCAGGCATTTCCTCATAGAACCATGCAAATACATCACAGATTTCGCGAAAAATGCTAGTATAGACTTGTACTTCATCGGAAGAACAAGTGACCCCGATATGGATGTTCTCGACAATTCCTGGTTTAACGGAAATGTCAATAGGAATCGTCTGTGTAATGTTACTCAAGTTACCTTTCGAAAAAACTTCATGAGTATATACAGGTGTTTGAAGCAGAGGAGAGGGAACCTGAGAAGAAAAACACTCAAGACAAGTAGGCATGGCCACAAGACTTGGGAGAAACGAGGAATGATGATGATTATTGTCCCATGGGGGATCTTCAAGAGACATGGTTTCCACGATGGCTTCATCGGAGGGAAACACTTCCTTCAAAGGATCGGGTGAATCAAAATTACTAAGCCAAGGGGATTTATAATAAATGTCAAGAGACATGCTCGAAGGAGTAGAATCAGTATCCGACGCGTCGATGAGTTCACAATAATCAATTTCAATTAGACTGAATGGCATCGAATCTCCAAAAGAATTGATTTGTTCAGGGTAAGGGATAACCCATGGGTCATCGGTGCGAGAAATCATGTTGACCTGAACAATATTTGGTGGTGGAAGAGGAAAAATACCCATGAGGGCAGGATCCTTGAAAAGGCCTGGCCCTACGCTCTCATAGGGAGTAGGAATCTTATCCACATACGGAACGTTGTTCTCAAAAGAAGTGAAAAAATACAATTGATCACCAATAACAATATTTCCTTCGTGTGGAAATTTTAAAACATGAAAGAGAGTGGACAAAACAAATAGCATTGTGTGAGTCCAACTGTGATCGAGGAGAAGATTATAATTGAGCTTCGCATCAATGACTTCAACTTAGACATTGATTGTCTTCCCTTCTAATGTGATCGGTAAACTAGTGAGAACACCTAGAGGTTTAGACTCTCTTCCATCAAATGCTTCAAGAGAATTGGGTGACGAGGTAAGGGCTGGAGAACCAATGGCTTTCCAACAAGTAGATGATATAACACAGGTAGATGCACCCTCATCCATGACTGCTTGGTGAATGTTCAAACCATTTATACCAACTTGAATGATGAGTGCAATTTGGTGTGGGAGTCGTGGAACAAAATTCTCTAAATCGAAAGCAAGAAAGTTAGTATCGGCAGGATCATCCCCACCTATCGCTGATAACAATGATTTCTATTGTGACGGAAAACTCTAAAGTACTTCTAATGCAGACATTGCGGATGGCGCCTGAGCCAAATCCTCAACAATACTGTAATGCTGAGTGGCACGAGCGTTAGGATTGTACGAAGACTTGTGGAGCACACCTTTGGAAGGTGGTCGCACAACAGATTCAGAATTAGGCAGTTCAATCTCAAGAGGGCTAGAAACAGGTGGAGGAGGAGGACCATCATCGATCTCCTTCCCGGTTGCCTGACGTGAACCAGAATAATCTTTCAATCAAGTAGTAATAGAAACGGGTGAAGAACCATTCATCATAAGAACTTGAGAACCAAATGGGGTAGAGGACTAAGGTTTCTCTACCATCTGAGTTTTCTGAGTAGAAAAAGGTTCTTTAAGAATAGCCAGAGCACCTTGAGTGCCTTTGAGAAATCGGCTCACTTCGGACCGTCGAGGACAGTCTTTGGTGAAATTCTCTTCGTCACAAATCAAACAAGGATATTTCAGTTTTTTTTTAGAACTATCAGCAGAATGAGGTTTCGATGAATCCTATTTCAGGGTATCGGCTTTGGCCTTACCTTCACCTTTCTTCTTGCCTTTAGAAGCATTATCCGTAGGATTTTCCTGAACGACATTCACTTCTATGGGTTTGCTAGAATTCGGATTTGGTCAAGAAACAACATTATCAGAAGAAGTAGACTTCTGCTTCTGAGAATTAGATGGAGACTTCTGAGGAGTCTGAGATACAGAACCAGTAATACCCTCAACGGATGGAGTCGCTAGAGGTTTAGAAGTTCCAAGTCAAGGAGCATCAGGCAAGATATCATATAAAGCACCGGATTGAGAGTACACAAGATCGAGGTACTGGGCGTAAGCAAGGGCTTGTTCCTCAGTGGCACATGCCCCCATAGCTATGCCTTTGGTGATCTGATTGACAAAGGAGGTAGTGAACCAATGAATTAGAAGCTGATCAAGAATTTCAAATTTTATCATGCAACGACATCGCCTCCACTCATGAACATGATCTGAGATATGAGTAGCTCGGTCCTGTTTCAATGAAGTAAGGAGGTGTGTCCCAGTCTCATAGCGGATCGACAGCTGGAAATGTGTAAGGAATGCCATAGCTAAGGAATTGAAATATTGAAAAAATCCACGAGACAACTCAATGTACCACTTTTCAATGGCACCAGTAAGAGTATGCTGGAAAAGACAAAGCCGAATACAATCGTCAACCCAAGAGTTAGAGGGAAACCACAAGTGGTAAGTCATAACATGCGTTTGGGGGTCTTCACTAGGTTTACCCTCAAATTTAGGACAATCACCAGGAATCTTGGTTGGAACTAGAGGCCAATACAAATTATGAAGAATGGGATTATTTGTCAATTTGGACACATCAGGTAATTCAAATGGAGCAAGAAATGGTAATTGAGTATTAAAAGTCATCAGAGGTCTTTGGTAAGGACCTGTGTGTACATTCCACCCAGTCCGAACGAGATTTTGTCCCCATGCATTCTGTCCCAAAAGATTCGGATCATAGGGATTAGAAACAAGATAATTCGGTTGATACTGGGATTGAGGACTAGAATATGGAGTAGAAGTAGACCACAGAGGTTCGTGCTGAGTAGTATAAAGATTTCGTTTTGGAATGTAAGCATGGATTTGAGGTTGATGATACAAAGGTGGATTTTTAGGGTAAGGAAACTGAGGTCTGCTATATACCAGTTGATATGAACCTTGAGGGTAGTAAGCGCCTTGTGGTTGAGCAGGTTGAGCAGCTATTGAGCAGCTTAAATAGGTAGAACCGGCTACAGAACTGAAGGAATCTTCTGGTGGGAAGGTTGAAATGGCTACTGATCTGGTTGAAACGGTTTTTGAAACTATTGTTTGGGACAACCAGGTTGTCCTTGTGGGAAAGGTTGACCTAATGGTTACGATAGACTAGGTTGACCCGAAGAAGGACTAAAGGGTTGTCCTGGTTGCACAATATTTTGGCCATATTGAATGTGTGGCTGTGATTGAGGTGCAGTAGGGTGTCCCTGTGATGGATAGTTTCCCCCCCCTAGGACCAAAAGATGATCCTGGTTGATTCAAATGTTGACCCGAAAGACAATAGGGTTGTCCATGTTCAGCCAAAGGTTGACCTTGTGGATCGTAAGGTTTTCCCTGTGGACCAGAAGTAGGGCCCTGCTGAGCTAAAGGTTGTCCCAATGAGGGTTGTCCTTGGAAGCCATAGGGTGGTGTAGGAAGAGTAGGAAGAGTAGGATCATAAACAACCTGATAAGGAATACTAGGAGGAAAATAGACAGGATTAGCATACACATCATAATGGTGCAGATAGATATATACGGGATTACCAACAACATCATAGTGATGGAATCAAGAATTAGTAGGAGCTTGAGACTACTGAGAACCCTGAGAACTCTATTGCTGAACAACCAATAGATATTCTTCAAAAGTAAGACCACCAGGAATCACAGGAGGAGTGGAAACTGAACTAGAAGCCACACAAACTGTTGGTTGAACTGGAACAGATGTGACAGTAAGAGAAAAAATAGGAGCCGAAGGTGATAGCCCCAACAAAGGTAGGACTAAACTCGAAGGAGGAGTTACTGTACTAGATTGCACAATGGAGCTAACGTCAGATATGATCTGACTCAAGGATCTATATCCAAGCGGAAGTGAGATCGACGGTGGTGAAGATTGGGTGGAGGCATGAGAAATATATTCAAGAAAGAGTTGATATTCTCCTGTGGAAACATGCATTCCTTCACTACCAAGAAGAATGGAGGAATCCACATCTGAGTCCAATGTAAGACCTTTGAAAATAATATGAGGACTAGGAGGTACCGCAACAACAACAAAGGGCGATCCTGACGTAAGAGGAGGAAATTATCCGTCTTCCCCAAAACCAGACAAGGCACTTGAAGGAGGCCAATTGAATTCAACTAGCTCATCAAGTGGAGATCGAGTAGCAAGGGGTTGGACAAACGGAAGAATAGGTTGCGAGAACTCAACAAACCTAGTGGATTGAGGGGTTTTGAAAGAAACTTTTGGAAAATAACCACCACTAGGAGGCAGTGAGAATGACGAAACTGGATGTTCCACCACTTTGACTATATATCAGAACAGGAAGGAAAAGAGATAACCAATTGAAGGTGCCAAAACAATAACCAAAGAAATCAATCAGGCCTAGCACGAAACTTTTAATGGGCATGTGATCGTAGGTGATTAATTTTATAACATTGAAACCAAAATTCACTGTTTCATGTTTTAAGAGTTGAGAAACAAGAAAAAAATGACTCTAGTCACTTTCAATTTGAAACGAGCATGAAAGGACAAGTGCTCGATGATATCTTCTCTTGTTTAAAGAGTCACGAAAAGATCGAAATGACTTCTTAGGAGTTCTAAGAAAGAGGGTGTACCAGGTTTCCATGAACTGCCATATACACCTTGGTGATCAAATGAAACAGAAATTACCAAGGACTTGACATACGTGGAGGTAGTCTCCCCGAATGTTGTGTTCGGTGTATCACGGTTACAAGGTGGCAGACTCAGCTTCCTTGGATAAAAGGATTGCAACCTAGATGGGTATCCCTTTATATACGTGACGGTACGGGGAGCACAAGTCCGTACTAATGCTGTCTGAAGCCAATAGGCGAGCGACAGCTACTAGGTTTTAAGACGCCGGAACACGTCTCTAGCCTAGAACACTAGAAATATTGCATTAGGTTTCAATGTTTCCCTAGGTTCATTGAGTAAATTTTAAAGTTAATCTTGAATTAGCTATTCAGCCATTCAGCTAGTTTTTACTAAGAGAGATAGCTCCTTTTATAGAGGAAAAGGAGGAGGTTGGGATCCCTACAAAGGTGGGAGGGAGTTCTATCCTTTAGGAGAGTTCCAAGGGAGGTGGAAACTACTAACTAAAGGAGGGATTCCATGGTTGTTTCAATTCAACCACTCCCAATGACTCATCCTCAAGGTGGTTGGAATAGAACCTCCAGCTCTATTTTAAAAAAAAATTCCATAAACAGCTTGGTGTAGGTGCTTAACTAGGACAGAGCACCAACTGGCGTGGGCTTAGTGTTCATTTTCCAAATCAGTGCGAGAGTGTAACTGGCTACTCACGCCAAGGCAAAAACAAGGGTTTTTACAGTTTTGCTCAGGGAATTGTCAACATGAGGAATGTTACTCTCATGCAAAGGAATGCAATGATGGTTTTTTCTAGGCATGACACTGCTTATTGGTCACAAAAAATACCCTCCAATGGGCGAAATGGGGATTGCAGGGACAGTGACAAAATGCTGTGTAACATCCCTACTCCTAGGAGGCATGGAAGACAATTTTTATTTTTTTATTTTTCACTTTTTCAAACTGTATGCAAAAAAAAATAGAAAACAATTATTAAGCAGAAAAAAGCATTTACTTAGACACCTCCCTAACAAAGACGCCAAAAAGAGGTGCGTCCTGGTATTGCACCAAGAGTGTTGCAACTCCCAAGGGCTACTTCGCTTTACTTATCAACCTGAGGTTCATACAAATTTAGAGGTGACAGTTATATATGTCAAGTAGATGGATTCTACTCATGCCACCCTCAAGTAGGTCTTCTAGTCATTAGTACTTCTAGGCCATTAATTCTTATTGATTAAAGTGCATCTAGCTAATGTAATAAAGGGAATTTCTTCTAGTTTAAGACAATATAATGGATAACAAACTCCTACTTTTAATTGACAATGGAAGCAAAGCATAAAAGTTAACCTAATTGTAGAAAGGGGAAACTATGTTATGGGAAATCATTCAGCTAACTATCTATTTGGTGTCGAACATGGTAGAAACCACCTGATTACTAGTCAATGATGAGAACTGTTAACAAGCATAAGAGAGACCACCATTAATGATGAGGACCTCAAGGTACAACAACGCAATCTACAAGTGTGAATAAATGTGTGGAAGTTGAACACTTGTAGAATCATTCGATTGAAGGCCAATGATAAACATGTCGTCGAACATTAAGAACTTTCCATTGAGGCACGAAAGCTCCAAGGTAGTGAACATAAGTTTCTAAATCACCTTCCCAGATAATGAGCTAAAGTCGCCATGAAGTGATTCGTCAAAGGAGGGCCATGATGATTCCCAGATCATCGACATGAAACAACATATATCTTAAGATGATAGGAGTGATTTAGGATTGTAACAAAGGAGGTCAGATACGCAGAGGATGTTTGAAAAAAAAAATACTTCTCGAACATATTGGCGACATGACTCCAGAGTTTGGCAACATTTGACTCAAATAGGATCAGAGGTCATGTTGAAAAAATTGGTAATAAGATGAGAGGCAAATGGATTTCCCAAACCCATGGAGGCAAAGTGGAAAATGTAGGATATCCCCAACCCAATGGGGACTACATATGAGTGTCATGTTCAAGAGTGAAAATCTACCCAAAATACACATAAGATGTTCACTTCCAATTTTCCATCGTTATTTCTAACAAGTACCTATTTATTTTTTATAACTAGCGTGAAGTGGATAGCATATGATGAGCATGTAAGTTCATTCTTCGAATGAATCCATCCTAGTAAGTTTAATGAGCCCTAGGAAGGAAAACTTGGTCTTTTCATGGTGATAAGTCTTTCATCATTTAATATTTAACGACTCCAATGAAAGGGAAACTCGGTAACTTTCCATGTTTAAGGATTTTGAAAAGAAACAAAAATAAAACTCCATCTTGTCCCTTTTCGTAAGTGGTCCCTCGAATCCAAAAAGGTAGAAAACTATGTCTGAGAGAACCTCTTGACGATGTTCGATCAAGGTATTCCTTTTTCTTAAATAGTAAATCTGAGCCCGAAAAATGGGTAAACGTATACTAAGAGCACGTCAGCTCATTCACTTTTACAAGTCTGAAACTACAAGTACTCGACAATCTTTTCATTTTTCGAGAGTCAGAAAAGAGTTGAAAGTTAACTCCTGGGGGGTTCCTTTTTCATAAACATTTAGCGAGGCCAAAAAAGAGATAAAATGAAACTCGTTTGCATCGGAAACAATCATCAGTAGTGTGAAAGTCCTATTCTGCACATAAACAACAAACATCACGTATATCAAGGAAAAATAATAAAATATTGGCAATTTTTAAAAAAAATCCATAAATAGACCAAAAAAACAAAATCATTTTCACCTTTCTATTTTGAGAAGAGCATTTTGTCCATTTTCCCTCCGAATTTTGAATTAGTGGTGTGGCCAATATGGGACACCATTCGTCAATCCATCTGCGTCAGGTAAGAGCTCTAAACCTCCTTTTCAATTTAATTCTATTCATTTGGCATTCGGTTTTAGAATTAGGGAGTTTAGGGGGAGGAATTTCAAACTTTAAAATCTCTTGCGACCAGCATAATTTCGAGCTATCGGAGTTGCGTTAGTCTTGTTTAGCCCATTAGGGCAGCATGCCACCAGCGCCAAATTATTTCGGACAGACGCACTGGCCGCGGGAAGTATTTTAAAATGATAAAATCACCCAATTCCACTGTTAGTTTCTAAAAACACTTCAATGAAAACTCCTAAAAAGCCAATTGGACATGTTTTGTAGGTGCTTTCATCGAAGATGTCAAACGAATGGAAAGAACGAGGCCATAAGGTGGAAGACCACCAAGATTTTTAGGATCAAAATTGCGTCAATGCTTTGCACAATTGTAGATTGTTAAAATACTCCCAAACGTCCATTCTAAGAGCTCAAATGGAGCTTCTCCAATACTTAATAAATATTTGGGACATGGACCGACTTTTATTTCTCATCGAGGACCAAGAGTTAGAGCTATATGTGATGGACATCTATTTCATCACTAGATTTTCCAGGAGAGGGGAGAGGATCCAACTCTCTAGAGATCGCGCAGGGGGTGAGAGCACCAACATGCTCATCTAGAGATACTATCACGGGACATGGAAAATAGAGTGGGGAGGTAGATATTTATTCTATTAGAGTTCTTCTCCTGCGTATGATACTACACTACATCACGAGAGTGGCAGGAGCCCAGGTGTTGCATGAGGCAACGAAATCTCAATTCCAATACACGGTGGACTTCTTGGCCCCAACAATGTTCAACTGGTGTGAGGGGTTGATAGCTAACATGAAGAGCCAACTAACCAAGTGTAAGACAGGGAGACTAAAATAGTTCAGGTACGTGTCAATCCTGGTGACCTTCTTTCTAGAGAGAGTACCCATGTTCCAGTATGAGTGGCTAGAGATCCATGATCTAGCCACAAGGGATCCAGTGTGTTAGCCACCTATAAAATTTTGCCATGTCAACTGGTGGCTAAATGATTTTGGACAACCTTCAAGAAACAATTTTATTGCCAAAATTTTTGGTGCTTAAAGTCTTTCGAAGATATTCTATCCTTTATTTAATCGCCATTGTTGTTTCCCTTTCAAATCTGAAAATCTGCTATTTTCATAAGGAAAAGGACTGCTACAAAATCCCATTTTCCCCCTCCTTCATTCAAAACTAACCTTCATTTTTTACCCCTTTATTCCCCATAGAATTCCTCTATTTTTATAATTTACCTTCTTCCCTTCGTGAAAATCTCTTTTACAAAGTCTAAAACTCATTTTTAGACTTTACCGAAACCCCCAAATCCATCAAAAACCTTGGAAAAATTCATAAAAAATAAGTTTGTTTAAACTATGGACTTAAGCCCCTTGGGCCAAGTCCTAACCACTTCCCCACATGTGCCCGGGCATTAGAACCAAGCACTAAGCCCTTTCGGTGCTTATCGCATTGGAAAATTCAGAGCACACAAGTCTTTGTGCCATGTTAAAGCCTCCGATGCAATTAAGCCCTGTGTTTATACCCCCGATCCCATTATTGCCTCATATAATCCTTGTGCCCACAATCGGGCGCTAAAACATTGTAATAATCCATTCCAGATTAATATTTTCCTTTGTAAAGTTCATAAACTTACTTTTTCTAAGTTTGGTCTAAAACCCGTTGGAGCAGTGTTTCTAATGTAAATGGGTAGATTGAAAAGCCCAAATCAAAAGTTCTGATGTGATTAAAAGCCCCATTGTATAAACTCCGCCCCCGCTTTACTCCATATAACTTGCGCCCGGGACCAAGAGTTAAAGGTCCCAAAGCGCTAATCGTATAGGAGAAAATCAAATGGTTAAATTGAAAGACCAAGCTCAACAGTTCCGATTGCAATTGGCCCTCATAAACATGAGCCCTGGGCCTATTATCTTTCATATAAACCATGGGCCCCGCAGTCGGGCGCCAGACCATATCATATATACATCCTGCCCGGATACATAAAAACTTTGTTTTTATTAAATATTTGGTTTTCATAAAGTATTAAGGGTTTCCACCGATTCCATTTTTAAGACAATCTCTGCCGTTGATCATTGGGTCGATCCAACGGCTCGTGCATGATTGCATTGGCACTTTTTCATCAGGCGCATTTTATTTCCTCCCCTGATTGACATTCCCCAATCCATTCTCCGCTGTCGATCTGATCTGCAGATCGACGACTCACAGTCAATCGTATCGTCACACTCCATGTTCTTTGCCCTGCCGATCGCTGAGCCCCGATTGCATCTGGGTCATCCACGTGTCCAGATCGGATGGTCCAAAATGCATCCCCCGACTTTGGTTATATTTTATGCAACCCCGCTCATAATGTTTTTTCGGCAACTTGCAGTCGTTGATCTCTGCAGATCAACGGCCAGTATTAACCCCTCTCTCCGCCATTATATTATTTCGTTTATTCCCGAGATGCAATCTCTGTTGTTGATCCTCACATCCAACGGCCACGCTACTCCCCATGACCTATGAAGTAGTTAAACCTTAAAAACGTAGGTTTTATTAATGTTTTTTGTATTTTGCAGGATTAAAAAGGGTTTTCAAATGTTTCAAAAAAGAAAATGAAAGCCGAGGGTGACGATCCTCCAGACTTTCGTCCATCAAAAAGGAAAGCCATATATAGGTTCAATTTCATGTTTCATCAATGACTCATGTGCATTGATGCCATATGGACCTCGTACATACCTGCACATCAACAAGACACAAAGAATTAAATAAAATTAAAGAGTATCAGTGTCGAAGACCCAAACACAGTAGAAAAGAAGGATTAAACATGGATTATACAATTTAATGGATTACGACTAAAGTTGATTATCAAAGGCCTAATCCATTGAATTAAACATAGTTAAAGACAAATCGAGGATATTTATCAGACAGAGGATGCCTCCACTGCCTTGTCAGAGGCAAATTGATTCCTCTCAACTACTAGATTGCCACCTGTGCCTTCACAGTAGTTAAACAAAGGCTGAGTAATGACCAGAACAGAGCATATCTGCCCCTTGCAGCTGAATAGTTGTTTCGAACCAAAGAAGCTAATATGAACTATCAGCAGAGTTATTGCAAAAGATGACACAGAGCCTTAAAGTCAACATAAGCTTCCAGCAAGCCGAAATAGTTAATGTAAACCAATTAATACAGGAAATATCTGTAAACTTCTCCCTTGAGCCCCTCAAAGGCCGAGAAGCATTAACTGTATTAATTGAACTCAAGATCTTTTCCCTCCTTCGACCTCCTCATTCCTCTATAAAAACTTGTTGAGAAATCCATTGTAAATGTTGGTTGGTTGTTTTTATTACTAGTGTAATACTTAAACTCTTTGAAATAATACATAGTATGTTGAAGTTGAAGAAGAAATAGAAGTCTTGGAAGCCCTGATGATGTTGTTGCATGCTTGTCCTTGAGAAGGATCTATCATTGGATCCATGAGCTTGGCTGTTGGTGAAGTATTCTGAACTGTTTAATGTTTTCCCCTATTTTCATTTTGTTCCATAAATTCTTACTACAGTAGGATGGAATTTTTAGGCTAAGAAGTGACTCTTGGAAGCACCTTAGACCTGTTTATCCTTCACTGTTTTATGTTTTCTTCTGCTGAGGTACTTTAGAGTCTTTAATCTCTCTGTTTAGTCCTCATGCTTGTTTATTTCCTTAATAGTTTGAATAGTTGGTTTCAGCATGATTTATGGTTCTCCCTGCTTGTCTGCTGCCACTTAAAGGCTATTATTGAAGTCTCCCTTTGAAGTTTCTTTGTTTACAGTAAGTCAAGGAGGTTTTTTTTTATCTTGCCCCTTGTCCTTGCTTGAAAATTTGGCTTAAAGGTCTTTATAGTTGTGATCATAGATGTATTTAGGTGTTCCCTCTTCTATGGTCGTAATTATCAGTGAATATTTTATGTTTTCTAAGTCATTTGAAATAAAATCTTTGAGGAAATAGGGTGTTCCCCAAATCTTAGATTTCATTTTAAAAGTTGTTTTGAAGTCATTATTTGCTTGAAGTGTGATTTGTAGAATTTTTGGTTAGCCCTATCTATCAAATAACTCTTTATTTTTCAAATTGTGCTTTCAAATTCCCTTTGTTGAGAATTAAACTTCTCTTTCCAAATCATTGATGTCCATCTCATCCCAAAACCGAAGGATCCTGCGGCCAAGTTAGATTTTCCCTTTGATATCCCATATCCATTGATAAGTTTGTCATAACCTCTTTTTGGCTCCATTGCCCAATGAAACTAACATTTCCCCTTTCTATCTATCTTTCCTAGACCTTTTGGGTTCTGTTGTGTCAATTCAACCAAACAAACACTCAAACACTTGCACTTAATAACTAGTTTAAAACCAATAATCAAAGCACACAAGATAAAACTTTGCAAAAAAACAAATAATTTGAGAGATCCCTCTCTGAGAGTAGGAGGACTAGATCCTGTAACTCTAAAGATTGGTTATGATGTTGCCTTGTCTTTTGATTTTCCAAACTATCAAAACACAGGACACCAACATAATGGCGATTATGGTGGGATGCTTCTGAGTTAGTGACAATCTAAGTACCCCTTAGGACTCCTAAAATCCCTTACTTATCTTGAAGGAACCAGTTACCAAGCCATAAGAGTGAACGTTGTATGCTTAAAACACCTTAGCTAAGTGTTAAATCAGATTTAGGACACTCTCACAACCTATAGGACTGAAATAACTCAGAAAAACCCAAAAAAAATTCAATTTGGCTTCATAATAAACATGGTGGTGGAACCATCCAATATTTTACCTTCATAAAAGCTAAATAGTTTCCACCTAGCGACTCCATTAGCTCTAGTAGGCCTATTACTCATCTAGGTTCCTAGTTCTCTTTAGGGTTGTGTTAACTAGCTTTAATGGAGTTTAGAAGCTTAGTCCCATACTAGATAAGACATCGTGAGAGGTAAAACTCCCAAAAACAATCCTTAAAACTTTAACCTTTCTCATTTTTTAAAAACAGTCTGGCTTCACATAGGATCAACACTAGATCCCATCCAGACCCAAATCCTCCTTTAATCGTTGACAATCTAGAGAGAATTATGTGGCAGAATTCTCACTCTGGAAAATTAGCTGCTAATAGGAGCCTCTTAAGAACAAATTCTGTCCTTGAAAACCTTGTTGTCTTAGAGGATTCACACTTTGATTTACATCATACAAAGAACATCTTTAGAACTATATCTCAAGGTGATTTAAATCAAACTGATCTTGACATTGCAGATTTGAAACAAAGCTTCAGTAGAGAAGCCTCACCTTCCACTCCTGTTGATTCCCAGCTTCTTCATCACTTTAGCCTTTTCCATAACAAGTCTGCTCAAAATCAGTTTGTTGGCCCAAGTGTTTCTTCCACTCCAATCCATACTACCATTGTGAAAAACACTCTTGTTCAACCCACTTTTGTACCTGTAAATCCACCCTTATTTCCAGCCATGGCAACATGGTATGCCCCATTAGTGTTACCACAACCTCTTATTCCCTTACCAAATGATTACCAATCCAAAATACCTCACTTCACTGGAAAAGAGTCTACAATAGCTCAACATCATGTAGATAGGATGGAGGATGCATTCGATTACATGGAGATAGAAGTAGAAACTGTGAAGATGAGGATCTTTGCCCAAATTTTAGGAGGAGATGTAAAGAAATGGTTTAAAAACTTACCTCCTAACAGCATAAATGATCTCCCTGCCCTGCATCAAACATTCATCAACAAATGGGAACTCAAAAAGAACCCTCTCCAAATACTAGCAGAATATAGCAGCCTCAAGAGAATCAAGGAGACAATGTTCATGACTACTCCACTAGGTTCAATAGTGTTTACAATTCTCTTTCGCCTCCCATGAAACCTCCTCAAGGCATGGCCTTAGTAAGGTATCCCAAAGGTTTTGATGCTAAAATGGCTTATCAATTAAGGGAGAGAGATTACTTAACCTTAGAAGACATGCAGAAAGGAGTTGTGAGTGTAGAAGCAAACATAATTGAGAAAAGAAATAGGTTGATATTAGAGAAGAGGGCAACTTATAAAGATGGCATCACACCCCCAACCTCAACCTCTGATACAAAAATTGATAACCTAGTGAAGGTGATGGAGAGGATGCTTGAGCAGATAAACTTAAATGATAGAGTGCCACCAAGAGAACCTCCAAATAACCAGAATAGAAATAGAAATCAGAATTATAGAAGAGAAAACAGTCAAGATAAGCAAAAAGAAAGTGACCAACAAATTAGACCTCCCTTCCAACAAAACTATGTGGATCAATATGAGGAAGATAGGGAGATGGAAAGGTTGGGAGAAGCTCATGTAAACTTGATTGGATCAGACAGTGGGGATGATGTTTTCCTCACTGAGGAAGAACAAGGATTTTTCTCTGATCAAAGTAAAAACACCTATGAAGATTCTGATGATTATAAACTGGGGTTTGAAAATGAAATCATGGAGGTACACAAACAATATGATCTTAGGAGCAAAGGGAACGTAGAAAATTCAAAAGATAAAAACACTAGTACTGCTATCAAGAAAAACGCAGAAATTCAGCCTAAGAAGACCACAGACAAACCCATCATTTTGGCTAAAAAACCAGATTTAAACAAAGAGAAAAATAGCCAGCCAAATGTGGAACAAAGTACCCCTAGCACTTCAACTAGTGGTCCTAACAAAACAATCCCAATTACCAGTCCAAACAAAGTTCAGCAAATTAAAACTGCTAAAAATAATTCAATTGAAAAGACAAATGTAAATATAAACAAATCAATTGTTCCTTTCAGCCTTGAGGGAGATATTGTCAAGATAAAAATTACCATCCCCCTAGCTGAACTAGTAACCTAAGAAGTGTACAAAAACCAAGTTTTAAAAGCTTTAAACTTAGGGAGTGATACTGACACCTTAAATTTGATAGATGACAAACTTGAGTTGTTGTTTGGTCCAGAAGTTGAAGGGAAATATCAAGAAGGGGTTGTCCCTCCCTTCTACGTTAGTTTGAAAATACATGAGAAAATTTTACACAATGACGTGCTAGATTCTGGAGCTTCACACAATTTAATGCCCAAGGTAGTGATGGAAAGCTTAGGCTTAGAAATTACTAAACCATACAAATATTTGTATTCCTTTGACTCAAGAAGAGTCAAATGTTTGGGTTTAATCAAATATTTATGTGTTAACTTAGCTCAAATCCCTACTAAGAGTCTAGTAATGGACATAGTTGTAGCTGACATTCCCCCTAAGTATGGCATGCTCTTATCAAGATCATGGGGAAAAAAACTTCAGGGAAGCCTTCAAATGGACATCTCTTATACCACCATCCCTGTTTTTAACCAAAACAGAAGACTATATAGGGAATCTCACATGAAGTACATGGTGAGCAACATAGACAAACCAAACAACTCTCCAATCTATTCTATTCAATCAAGTTTAGATTCCTTTATCTTGTGCAACGAAAATAAAATAACTCAACAAGATAAGGAAAACATAGACCCAATCAGTTCACCAAAACAATCAAATCTTCCCTCGAATCAAATTCAAAACATTGAAAATCAACAGCAACAAGAAAATGAAAATGAGGCAAACATACTTTGGACAATAAACTTTGATGGATCCCGTAATAAAAAAAGTGCAGGGGTAGGTGTTTGGATTCAAAATACGAATCAAAGTTTTTGATATAAATTAGATTTCCCATGCACTAATAATATCACTAAGTATGAAGCACTTCTCCTCGGCTTACAATTTCTTAAACAATTAGAAGCCCAAAAGATATCAATCTTAGGAGATTTCGAACTTATCATAAGACAAATCAAAGGAGAATACTCAGCTAGAAATCCAAGGCTTAGGGAATATCAGAATGCTGCCCTTGATTTATTGAAAACCTTTGAAAAATATGAACTTATTTTCATTCCTAGAGCACTAAATAATCTAGCAAATGAACTTGCCTTTAATGATAGCAAATGCCAGATACCTGAGATAAATGAACAGCTTAGCGTAAAGGTAAAACACGGGCCTGCTATGCCTGATAACGAAGATCACTGGAAAGTGTTTGATTCTGACAAACACGTAGATTATTTCTTAAAATCAGAAAATGATTTCGACATACAACCAGCCATAAAGAAAACTGTTTGTATATTGAACAAATCCCAGAAGTTGAAATGACATATTCTGCTGATATAAATCATTATGAGAATCTTTTTGAAGCAGAGATAATTGACAATGCAGATCAAGAAGACTTGGAAGTTTTACAATGCAAGAATGATAAAATTCCAAGAGGTCTTACACCTTTAGAACACCTTTTTGATTTTAATGATCTAGCCAAAGAACCGAGAATGGAGCCTATGGAAACGAATGTAGAAGAGCATAACATAGGCAGTCTAGCAGAACCCAAGATGATTAAATTGTCCATCACTCTCCCAACTCACATAACATTTCAATATATAGAGCTGTTCAAAGAGTTTAAAGATGTTTTTGCTTGGGGATACAAAGACTTGAAATCATATGATACCAGCATCATTCAACACAAAATCCCTCTTAAAGAAAATCAAAATCCTTTCAAACAAAAGCTAAGGAGAATAAACCCTCTCTTACTACCTTTAGTTAAGGCAGAAATTGAAAAGATGCATGATGTCGGGATCATAGTACCCATTAGATATTTAGAATGGGTATCAAACTTAGTTTCTGTTAGAAAGAAAATAGGGGAAATCAGGCTCTGTATTGACTTCAAAAATTTAAATAGAGCCTCTTTAAAAGACAACTACCCCTTACCCAAGATGGACCATATACTTCAAAGGGTAGTTGGGTCAAAAAGGATATCCCTCTTAGATGGGTTCTCGGGTTACAACCAGGTGTTAGTGCTCCCAAGTGATCAAATCAAAACTGCTTTTACCACACCTTGGGGCACCTTTATGTATGTCAAAATGCCTTTTGGATTAATGAATACAGGGGCCACCTTCCAAAGGGCCATGGAAATAGCCTTTTCTAAAGATATTGGCTATTTCATAATCATTTACCTTGATGACATAATTGTTTTCTCAAAAACTGATGAAGAACATTTGATTCACTTGAGAAAAGTTTTTGAGAAGTGTAGGAAATTTGACTTGTCATTGAATCCCAAGAAGACACTCTTTGGTCTCCAAGAAGGTAAAATTCTTGGCCATATAATTGCAGAAGAGGGAATCAAAATAGACCCCAAAAGGATAGATGGCATATTGCAGATTAGCCATCCAAGAAGCCTCAAAGAATTACAATCTTTCATTGGAAAGATAATTTTTTTGAGGAGGTTCATCCCCAATCTTGCTGAGCTATTAAAAAACATTACAAACATGCTTAAGAAAGATGTAGGTGTAAATACTAGCTAAACAATCATTCGAACTGGTCAAACAAGCTCTTACTCAAACACCAGTCCTGATTAGTCTAGATTTTACCAAAGACTTTTATATCTTTTCTTTTGCATCTAAGCATACAATAGCTGTAGTATTACTTCAAAATAATGACCTGGGGCAAGAACAACCAATATCCTTCTTTAGTAGGGCCTTAAGAGATGCTCCTCTCAAATATAACATCATGTAGAAGCAAGCCTTAGCATTGGTGAAAGCTTTAAAAGACTTTAGGGTCTACATTTTACACTCTCACATAATTTCCTTTGTTCCACATACTATTGTCAAGGACATTCTAAGTCAAGACCCTGATGGAAAAGGGGAAATTGGATTGCAACTATTCTTGAATATGACTTAGAAATTAGGCCCACCAAATTAGTTAAAGGGCAAGGATTAGTGAAACTTATGGCTGAGTCTAAGTTCAAAGCACTCGACATGAATATGGTGGATGTGTTGGAAGAAATAGAAGAATCCACTGCTCCTTTCATTGAGGATACATTTCTGAATTCTCCTTGGTATGCTGACATTATTTATGTGCTTTTATATTTGAATGCCCCTCCTTCTTTGTCTAAAACTAAAGCTAGATTTTTGAAACAAAAAGCTTTGAGTTATTGCATCTTAGATGGGGTATTATCTTAGAAAAATGTTGTTGGAATTTTACTTAAATGTTTACTTGAAGATGATGCAGGGAAAATTATGCATGAGTTGCATGATGGAGAGTGTGGAGGACACCTCTACTGGAAGGCCACAACGAACAAAATTCTTAGATCTGGTTACTATTGGCCTACCCTTTTCCTAGACACTCAGAAGTTGGTCATGTCTTGCCATAAGTGTCAAATTTTTGATGGCAAAAGAAAACGTCTTCCCTTACCCTTACATCCTATCAGAGTTGAGACACCTTTTCAACAATGGGGTTTAGACTTCATTGGGGAAGTTCACCCATCCTCCTCAGCCCAACATAAGTGGATCCTCACAGCCACTGACTTCTTTACCAAGTGGATAGAAGCTATACCCTCCAAAAATGCTAATGACTCTGTCATTATCAAGTTTCTTGAAACAAATATCCTATCCATATTTGGTTGTCCTAGAAAATTCATAACAGACAATGCTGTTTCTTTTAAATCTAAGAAGATGGTTGATTTATGTTACAAATACCACATAACCTTGGGCCATTCCACTACTTACTATCCCCAAGGAAATGGATTAGTTGAATCTTGGAACAGAATCAGAAATCATGGCGCAGTAAGCTGGTTCATGCCTTATGGGCTGATAGGTTAACTACCAAGAAGTCCATAAATATGTCCCCCTATCAGTTGGTCTATGGCATGGATGCAGTTTTTCCCACCTCATTATGAGTTCCAGTCATGAAACTCCTTCAAGAAGTGCAGGGCGAAGAGAATGATATGCAGAGAAGAATCAATCAAACCATCCATTTACAGTAGACCAGAGAAGAAGTCTATGAAAGGACACAGTTAGTCCAAGAAAATGTGAAGAAAATATTTGATAAGAGGACTAACGCAAACAATTTCTAGGTTGGAAATGTTATTCTTAAATGGGATTCAAGGAGAGAAGAGAAGGGAAAACATGGCAAGTTTGAGAACTTGTGGAAAGGTCCCTATATTGTTCATGCCAAGAGGGGTCACAATGCATTTTTCTTGAAAGAATTGAATGGAGAAGATCTGTATGGAGGTCCTGTCAATGGCAAGATGCTAAAACAATACTTCTGCCAGGAGTCATGAGTTTCAAATAATTTTTATTTTTTTGTAAATATCATAGTCTGAACGTTGCATTCAAAGTTATAAAAATAAAAATACAAAAATAGTAAAAGAAAGAAAAGAGAGCAGATTGTAAAAACAATAAAGATACAGCCCCATACCAAAAAAGAGAATCAAAATCTGAAAGTGTGCAAGCTCAAAAAGCCACTACTGAAACACACTTATAGTTAGCCATATAGCCTAATCATGGCTAATTAGTTTCAAATTGACTGCTTACAGGTTAGTGAATTTGATTTTCCAAACAACTTAATCTTGGCTTATCAGTAGGTAGATTAGGTTAAAAATTAAAGGTTCAAACATGCTCAAAATCCGAACCTTATTTCTCAAAGAGAAGAATGACTCCAATCTATTTCAAATTATGAGTCAAAACAGAAGTAAAACTGGTTCTAATCAGCTCAAAATCTGAACCAGAAAACAAACAAAGAACAGCTCAGACAAAAGTAAAAACAGAGCTGAAAAAAGATGAAGGAAGTGCTTGAACTTTCAGATCTTAAGCCTTCCATTTTGATTTAATTTTCTGCAAAATAATGTCTATGTGTAGCTTGTTATTTTATGCCATAAATCAACAACAAGTTAGACTGTCCAATCCTGACTTGTATGCTTTTAAATTTCTATTTTAGAAACTAGTGAATAAAAATCTGTTAGATTGTTTAATCCTAACAGATTAGTAGATTAGGTAGAGAAACATATGAACTCAACTGTTTAATCTGAGTTCATGGAGATATAAGAAGTAGAAATAGATTAGTTTTATGCTTTCAAAAGAATAAAATGTTGTAAAAGAGTTTGCCAATCCAAGTGCACTCTAAAGAAGAAAAAATGTTAGATCAATAGGATTGGGTAGGTAGAAAGCTTGTGTTGATGAAGATCCATTATGTTTCATGGCTGCTAATATTTTTTCAGAGCAAAATAAGACCATCCAAATGAAGAAAAGGCAGCCCAATGGATTAGGCACTGATCAGCCTCCAGAGAATGCAAGTCTGAAATTCTTGATGCCTTCAAAAGGCACCACCCCCAAGTGGATCCACCGTTAGCCACCTATAAAAAATTTCCATGTCAACTGGTGGCTAAATGATTTTGGACAGCCTTCAAGAAACAATTTTATTGCCAAAATTGTTGGTGCTTAAAGTCTTCTGAAGAAATTATATCCTTTGTTTAATCGCCACTGTTGTTTCCCTTTCAAATCTAAAAATCTATTATTTTCATAAGGAAAAGGACTGCTGCAAAATCCCATTTTTCTCCTCTTTCATTCAAAACCAACCTTCATTTTTTACCCCTTTATTCCCCATAGAATTCCTCTATTTTTATAATTTACCTTCTTCCCTTCGTGAAAATCCCTTTTACAAAGTCTAAAACTCACTTTTAGACTTTACCGAAACCCCAAAATCCATCAAAAACCTTGGAAAAATTCATAAAAAATAAGTTTGTTTAAACTATGGACTTAAGCCCCTTGGGCCAAGTCCTAACCACTTCCCCACATGTGCCCAGGCATTGGAACCAAGCGCTAAGCCCTTTCGGCGCTTATCGCATCGAAAAATTCAAAGTGCACAAGTCTTTGTGCCATGTTAAAACCTTGATACGATTAAGCCTTGTGTTTATACCCCCGATCCCATTATCACCTCATATAACCCTTGTGCCCACAATCGGGCACTAAAACATTGTAATAATCCATTCCAGATTAATATTTTCCTTTGTAAAGTTCATAAACTTACTTTTTCTAAGTTTGGTCTAAAATCCGCTGGAGCAATGTTTTTATTGTAAATGGGTAGATTGAAAAGCCTGCATCAAAAGTTCTAATGCGATTAAAAGCCCCATTGTATAAACTCCGACTCCGCTTTACTCCATATAACTTGCACCCGGGACCAAGAGTTAAAGGTCCCAAAGTGCTAATCGCATCAGATAGAATTAAATGGTTAGATTGAAAGACCAAGCTTGATATTTCCGATTGCGATTGGCTCTCATACACATGAGCCCCGGGCCTATTATCTTTCATATAAACCACGGGCCCCGCAGTCAGGCACCAAATGATATCATATATACATCCCGCCCTGATACATAAAAAATTTGTTTTTATTAAATCTTTGGGTTTTCATAAAGTATTAAGGGTTTCTGTTGGTTCCATTTTTAAGACAATCTTCGCCGTTGATCATTGGGCCGATCCAACGGCCCGCGCATGATCGCATCGACACTTTTTCATCAGGCGCATTTATTTCCTCCCCTGATTGACATTCCCCGAATCCATTCTCCACCATTGATCTAATCTGTAGATCAACGACTCATAGTCAATCGCATCGTCGCACTCCATGTTCTTTGCCCCGCCGATCGCCGAGCCTTGATTGCATCTAGGCTGTCCACGTGTCCAGATCGGACAGTCCAGAATGCGTCCCCCAAATTTGGTTATATTTTATGCAGCCCCGCTCATAATGTTTTTTTGGCAACTTGCAGCCGTTGATCTCTGCAGATCAACGGCCAGTATTAACCCGTCTCTCTGCCATTGTATTATTTCGTTTATTCCCCAGATGCAATCTCCGCCATTAATCCTCACATCCAATGGCCACGCTCCTCCCCACGACTTCTGAAGTAGTTAAACCTTAAAAACGCAGGGTTTATTAATGTTTTTTTTATTTTACAGGATTAAAATGGGTTTTCAAATGTTTCAAATAAGAAAATGAAGGCCGAGGGTGATGATCCTCCAGACTTTTGTCCATCAAAAAAGAAAGCCATATACAGGTTCAATTTCACGTTTCATCAATGACTCATGGGCATTGATGCCATATGGACCTTGTACATACCTGCACATCAACTAGACACAAAGAATTAAATAAAATTAAAGAGTATCAGTGTCGAAGACCCAAACACAGCAGAAAAGAAGGATTAAACATGGATTATATAGTTTAATGGATTACGACTAAAGTCGATTATCAAATGCCTAATGTGACTGAATTAAACATAGTTAAAGACAAATTGAGGATATTTATCAGACAGAGGATGCCTCCACTACCTCGTCAGAGACAAATTAATTCCTCTTAGCTACCAGATTGCCAACTGTGCCTTCACAGCAGTTAAACAAAGGCCGAGTAATGACCAGAACAAAGCATATCTTCCCCTTGCAGCTGAATAGTTGTTTCGAACCAAAGAAGCTAATATGAACTATCAGCAGAGTTATCATCGAAAGATGACACAGAGCCTTAAAGTCAACATAAGCTTCCATCAAGCCAAAATAGTTAATGTAAACCAATTAATACTGGAAATATCTGTAAACTTCTCCCTTAAGCCCCTCAAAGGCCGAGAAGCATTAACTGAACTCAAGATCTTTTCCCTCCTCCGACCTCCTCATTCCTCTATATAAACCTATTGAGAAATCCATTGTAAACGTTGGTTGGTTGTTTTGATTACTAGTGTAATACTTAAACTCTCTGAAATAATACATATTCTGTTGAAGTTGAAGAATAAATTGAACTCTTTGAAGCCCTGATGATGTTGTTGCATGCTTGTTCTTGAGAAGGCTCTATCATTGGATCCATGTGCTTGGCTGTTGGTGAATTATTCTAAACTGTTTAATGTTTTCCCCTGTTTTCATTTTGTTCCATAAATTCTTACTACAATAGGATCAAAGTTTTAGGCTAAGAAATGACTCTTGGAAGCACCTTAGACCTATTTATACTTCACTTTTTAATGTTTTCTTCTGCTGAGGTATTTTAGAGTCTTTAATCTCTCTCTTTAGTCCTCATGCTTGTTTATTTCCTTAATAGTTTGAATAGTTGGTTTTAGCATGATTTATGGTTCTCCCTGCTTGTCTGCTGCCACTTAAAGGCTATTATTGAAGTCTCCCTTTGAAGTTTCTTTGTTTACAGTAAGTCAAGGAGGTCTGTTCTGATCTTGCCGCTTGTCCTTGCTTGAAAAGTTGGCTTAAAGGTCTTTATAGTTGTGATCATAGATGTATTTAGGTGTTCCCTCTTCTATGGTCGTAATTATCAGTGAATATTTTATGTTTTCTAAGTCATTTGAAATAAAATATTTGAGGAAATAGGGTGTTCCCCAAATCTTAGATTTCATTTTAAAAGTTGTTTTGAAGTCATTATTTGCTTGAAGTGTGATTTGTAGAATTCATGGTTAGCCCTGTCTATCAAATAACTCTTTATTTTTCAAATTGTGCTTTCAAATTCCCTTTGTTGAGAATTAAACTTCTCTTTCCAAATCATTGATGTCCATCTCATCCCAAAACCAAAGGATCCTGCGGCCAAGTTAGATTTTCCCTTTGATATCCCATATCCATTGATAAGTTTGTCATAACCTCTTTTTAACTCCATTGTCCAATGAAACTAACATTTCCCCTTTTTATCTATCTTTCCTAGACCTTTTGGGTTCTGTTGTGTCAATTCAACCAAACAAACAATCAAACACTTGCACTTAATAACTAGTCTAAAACCAATACTCAAAGCACACAAGATAAACCTTTGCAAAAAAACAAATAATTTGAGAGATCCCTCTCTGAGAGTAGGAGGACTAGATCCTGTAACTCTAAAGATTGGTTCTAATGTTGCCTTGTCTTTTGATTTGCTGAACTATCAAAACATGGGACACCAACATAATGGTGATCACGGTGGGACGCTTCTGAGTTAGTGACAATCTAAGTACCCCTTAGGACTCCTAAAATCCCTTACTTATCTTGAAGGAACCAGTTACAAGCCATAAGAGTGAACTATGTATGCTTAAAACACCTTAGCTAAGTGTTAAATCAGATTTAGGACACTCTCACAACCTATAAGACCAAAATAACTCAGAAAAACCCAAAACAAATTCAATTTGGCTTCATAATAAACATGGTGGTGGAACCATCCAATATTTTACCTTCATAAAAGCTAAATAGTTTCCACCTAGCGACTCCATTAGCTCCAGTAGGCCTATTACTCATCTAGGTTCCTAGTTCTATTTAGGGCTGTGTTAACTAGCTTTAAAGGACTTTAGAAGCTTAGTCCCATACTAGATAAGACATCGTGATAGGTAAAACTCCCAAAAACAGTCCTTAAAACTTTAACCTTTCTCATTTTTTAAAAACAGTCTGGCTTCACATAGGATCAACACTAGATCCCATCCAGACCCAAATCCTCCTTTAATCATTGACAATCCAGAGAGAATTTTGTGGCAGACTTCTCACTCTGGAAAATCAGCTACTAATAGGAGCCTCTTAAGAACAAATTCTGTCCCTAAAAACCTTGTTGTCTTAGAGGATTCACACTTTGATTTACATCATACAAAGAACATCTTTAGAACTAGATCTCAAGGTGATTTAAATCAAATTGATATTAACATTGCAGATTTGAAACAAAGCTTCAGTAGAGAAGCCTCACCTTCCACACCTCCTGATTCCCAGCTTCTTTATCACTTTAGCCTTTTCCATAACAAGTCTGCTCAAAATCAGTTTGCTGGCGCAAGTGTTTCTTCCACTCCAATCCATACTAGCATTGTGCAAAGATCTGTCTACAGTTTGGTGAGAGAAGCAGCTGCACAGATTCCTCTAGCCACACCACTTTCAAACCAATATAGGGGTAAGAATTCGCCTCCGCAGCCACCACCAAAATACGACATGGCTGCGCACATGAAGTTGCCTACCTTTAAGGGTGTGGAAGAAGAAGATATGGATCAGTTCTGGTTTGTCACAGAATCAGTATGGACTGCGTAGAATGTAGCTAGTGATGCAATGAGGAAGGCACAGTTTTCCCTTACATTCGAAAGAAGAGCTTTGGACTGGTACATGGGGTACATCGGCTAGCATGCAAACTCAACCATTGAAGAGATTAGGAACGCCTTGAAACAAAAGTTCAAGAAGCCTAAATCCTATTCTAAAATAGTGGTCGATCTAAAGGATTTCAAGCAAGGGCCCTCTGAGTTTGTGTGGGAGGCTGATCAGCGACTGAAGAAGGTGGTCAGCGAAGGAGGCTTTCAGTACGATCACAGGAAGCACACAGAATGGTTCATTGCTATGTTGCTACTGCACCTGCGCGTACCTATGGGTCACCAGACCTTCGAATCATCGGAAAAAGCCCTGGAGGTCGCTATGAAATTAGAATCTGCACCCAGAGATGATACTTAGCTGGGTGTCCAGTAGATACAAGGACAACTGGAGGTGATGCACATGGAAATCCAGAGTCTACGAAGGGAGCACGGAGTAGAGGCTAGCCCTGAAAGATGGTGGATACGATGCAGGACGAATGGTCATATGAAGGATAACTGCCCTCTATTAGGAGACTATATGCAGGCCGGGGGACCTAGTCCGCTGCTCCCTAGGGAAGTTGCAGGATCAAGTGGGATGGCCCTATGGTGGGATGACTGTCGCATTGCAGGGTTGCACGACATAAACCATTGTCCTCACCTTGCTGCATACGTCCCAGAAGTAAAGCAGCAATGGTGCAGGTTCTGTAGGTCAATAGGACATAATGAAGTGAATTTCCAGATGTATGTTTTGATGAGCGATCGAGGGAACCTTTATAGGGTACATTCGGATCCGCCCTCACCATGATCCCTCTCGAGCACAGGGGGCTCCCCAGCCAGGAGCAGGGGGAGCAGAAGAGGTGGAAGCGCAGGTCAGGGATGAGGCCAACTAATTTGTTATAACTATGGAGAAGCAGGACACTTTGCCAGGGACTGACCAAACCCTACAGGGCAGTCCTACGAGTATTGCAGAAAGCTGGACCATGCGATTAAAGACTATCCCATCTTGATAGAAAATACGCAGGAGAAGCAGCTGACACCTACGCAGAATGTGCAAAGGGTTAAGGCTGAGCTGTGAGACAAGGATCCAAACATGAATTTCATAACACGCAGTGGAATGGTTAGCGGAGAACCTGGGGAGAAGGCTGCAACTGAACCTTTGATCCAACAAGAAATTATCAAACAAGAAGTTTTAGACCTAGAAAAGGAAAAATAAACATTTATCACAGCTCACAAAGACTTTGCTGAGGCAGCGGCCTCTACTTCTCAGGCACTTGCGAACCTCAAGGCAGATGAGGAGGTCAAACCCTTCTTACTGGCATGTATGAAGCTACTGCGCAACCCAAAGGCTATGGAGAACCTTCAGGCATTACTAGATAGTTGCGCAGCATGACCTAGCCTACCTTCGAAAATCAGGGATGTGCACAAACTATACAGATATAAGAACCGCACCGGTAGGGAGATGCTGTTGACTGCGCAAATCAGTGACTATGAGATGGATCAGGCTATTTTGAATCTTGGATTAGATGTGAATGTATTACCTAAGTAGACTTGGAAGCGAATGGGAGAACCTAAGTTGGAATGGTCCACTATTTAGCTGTGTATGGCCAATCAACAGAAGATCATACCCTTGGAGAGACTATCGAAGATCGTGGTGGATATCGCAGGGGTCAAGGTCCGAGCTGATTTTGAAGTAATTCAGATTGTAGAAGATGCAGACCCCTACCCTACGCTCCTAGGTTTGGATTGGGCCATAGATATGGGAGGCATCATTAAATTGAAGAAGAGAAGCATGGTGTTTGAAAATAAAGGTACACGTGTGATAGTACTACTAGATGCTACTGAAGGTGAACGATATACAGATCCGGTGTGCGACGAAGAGGAGGTAGATTACATTTATAAGCTGATTTCCTGGGATGAGGATTGGATCAACCCCATGACGGATGGTGTACTCTGCTGGGAAAAGGACAGTGAATGCTTCTCCGATTCCAACGGGGAGATAGAGAATGGGAAAAACTGGTTACATGATGTCTCTGCGCTGCAATGTCTTCGAGTTACAAGGAAATTATGTTGAATTTCCTCAAAGGTAGGAGACCTACCTTATTTTGATAGTTCTAGTAATATTAAGGAATTTTTACAAGCATTCAAAGTAGAGGTTCCAAGAGAATGAAGGTTATGGGCCCTTAGCCTACTTGCAACTCTTGCGCGGTGGTGGGATACGCATAAGGGAGCACTCCAAGAGTGGGAGGATTGTTGGGACATAATGCTGCTATGATTTAAGCCCCTAGTGGAAGTACAGGTCAAGATGTTCCTTGGCCTAGGGGATCCGCATGAACACTTGGTTGCATGGTACTTGGATGTGGAGCTACATCAACGCACCCGCCATTAGGAAGCTCTGAAGAATGACTTCATAGGAACCTTCGGACTGATAGGAGGTTCTGAGGTGCTTGACGAAGCTCTGCAGGACATAGATACATTTGTGTTGGGTAGGTCTGGCACCCCAAAGATTTCAGAAGAGCCGACGTGGGAAATGCAGATGCAGGATGTTGTCAACTGCCACAGCTTGGTAAGGGAGGAGGGTGAAAACGATCCGCGGTCTGTCTCTATCCCGGAGTCGGAAGGGGAGCATGTCGTTGAAGGACCTCCCTTTAAAGAAGTAGATGTCACTAAGCCTCTCAAGCTGCGCGAAGTGAAAATTGGGACGAAAGAGCACCCGAAGTTGGCTAATATTGGGGACTACTGGGATGAGGGTACAGTAGGCGAAGTGGCCGAATTACTTACATAATACTAGGAATTGTTCCCAACAAAGTTTTCAGAGATGAAGGGGATCACGAGGGACTTAGGGGTCATGCATATCACTCTCAAACCTGGTGCACAGCCCATAAAGCAATGACCTTATAGGTTGAACCCCAAGTATAAGCAGAAGGTCAGGGATGAACTCAACAAAATGATTGATGCAGGTATCATCGAACCTGTTGAACCGTCAGACTGGGTTAGTCAAATGGTGGTTCAGGAGGAAAGAAATAAGGGGGATATTTAGATCTGTGTGGACATACGCAAGTTAAACGATGCGTGTGTTCATGATCCATTCCCAACGCCATTTTCTGATGAGATCTTAGACAGTGTCAGAGGACATGAAGCATACTCCTTCACGGATGGGTTCTTAGGATACCATCAGATAAGAATCTCACTTAAGGACCGTAGAAAAACCACGTTCACCACTGAGTGGGGATCATTTCAGTATACTGTCATGCGATTGGGGCTCAAGAATTCCCCTGCCATCTTCTCGCGGGTTGTTGTCCCAGTGTTCAAACAATTTATCCACAAGTTCCTCGATGTGTATTTAGATGATTGGACTATCTTCAGCTTGGTAAAGACACACATATCAAACCTACGCATGATGTTGGATGCCTATCGGAAACACCAGATTTCCTTAAATATCAAGAAGTGTATCTTATGCGTACCATTCAGAATCTTGCTCGGCCATATAGTTTGTCGGCAAGGGTTGATGGTGGATCCTGCCAAAATTGCAGTTGTCATAAATTTTTCAGTACCAACAACAGAGAAACAGCTGCGCTTGATCCTGGGCCACATGGGCTACTACCAGAAATTCATTCAAGGCTATGCATTGATTACTGCCCCTATGGAAAAATTTCTCAAGAAGGATGTTTCGTTCTTTTGGAATGATGAGTGTCAAAAGAGCTTTGAGTTACTTAAAGAAAAGATGGTCTCAGTGCCTATTCTCATCTTTCCAGATTGGGAGAGGGTATTTCATGTTCACATTGATGCGTCGGGCATTGCTCTCGGAGCTGTCCTTACGCAGCCAGGAGTAGGAGATATTGACCATACGGTTGCCTTTGCAAGTAGGAAGCTCTATGGTGCGGAACACAACTACTCCACCACTAAGCAAGAGGGATTGGCCATGGTCTATGCATTACATAAATATCGGCATTACTTGTTAGGAGGACACTTCAAAATGTTCACAGACCATTTAGCTTTAAAGTACCTGGTCAATAAGACTGTGTTGGGGGGGGGGGAATATGCTGATGGCTACTGCTATTTCAAGAGTATGAATTTGAAATCATCGTCAAGCTGGGAAATTTGAATGTTGGGCCAGACCACTTGTCCCGAATAGAGAGTCGCAAGGAGCTGATCAACTTGGAAGCCGGATTGCCTGATGCACAGCTATTTTCTATCAAGGCAGTAGATGCACACTTCGTTGATATCATTCAGTTCTTGACTACTGGGATGACACCTCCAGAGTATTCTATATATTAGAAGAAAGAGTTAGTCACCCGGGCAGCAAACTTTACCATCATCGCAGGTCAATTATATAAACTAGGGGTAGATGAAGTATTGTGGCGATGTGTTTTGGAGCACGAAAGGCATTCTATCTTGGAAGAGGCTCATGACGGAGTAGTAGGAGGTCACTACACAGGGAAAGAAATGGTGCAAAAGATCTCGCGGGCAGGGTTATGGTTGCTAACCCTGCATCATGATGCCCATGACTATTGCAAAGCTTGCGACACATGCCAACGAACAGGGAGGCCATCCTGCAGAGATGAAATGACCCTTCAACCACAAATGGCTATACAAGCATTTGATAAGTGGGATATCAATTTCATCGGGCCTATCAACCCATCAGGGAAGAAGACAGGTGTGTGCTACATTGTTATGGCCACCGGTTATGTAACTAGGTGGGTAGAAGTGCAAGAAGTAAAGGATTGTACTACAGATACCGCTACATATTTCATCTTTGAACAAATCCTGACCAGATTTGGATGTCCGAAGGTTCTCATGAGTGACAGAGGTACACACTTTGTTAATGAAACAATCCGAGCTTTGATTGAGAAGTTCCGGATCCATCACATGAGGAGTACATCATATCACTCCCAGGCCAACGACATGGTTGAAGCTTTTAATAAAATCTTGGAGCAAGAACTGACCAAGTTATGTAATGCTAATCACAGCGATTGGGATGTGCGCATCCCATCGGTCCTCTAGGCCTATCGAATAACCTGCAAGAAATTAACAGGAAAAACCCCATTCAGGATGGTTTATGGTAAAGAGGCCATTATGCCCATGGAGTATATTGTTCGTAGTCTACGTATCGCAACATTTACAAACATGGCCAAACTCGACATCATGGAGGAGCGAATAGCGCAACTTATGGCTTTAAAGGAAGATCAGTTTATTGCGAATTTCCATCAGTAAGTCCAGAAGGCCCACGATAAAGCCTGGCATGATCAACATAATCTCTAGAAGACATTCGCGGAAGGCGAATTGGTCCTCTTATACGATAGCTAGTTTGCAAAGCATCCTGGGAAGTTTCGACAGCATTGGCTTGGCCCTTACACAGTTCGAGAGGTCACGGATGGCAGAGCAGTTAGACTTGCTACCCTACGCGGTGATATGCTCCTAGGCTACATCAATGGTAGCCGACTCAAACCGTGTCGGATCAAATAATTGTATGGCTGGGGTAGCCATATAAGCATAGACGGAAAACCCACCATCACAATGACTTGAGACAAGTCACAAGATTGTGTTGGGGGACTGTTGGAATAAGGTCTCCTACAAAGTTGCGAATATGGTCCATTTTGTATATTTTTTATTATATTTAGTCTAGCGTAGGGGTTTTGGGGTGGGTCAAAGCCCATAATGCATTGTAAGTGGGTCAAGGGTAGACCATTATTAAAAAAACCATAGTTTGCGGACCATTGGATGCGTAGGCTAAAGTAGTATAAGTAGTTGAACCCTTTTGGAGTTGATGGGGATGAACTAAGATTGGTACGACTTACAAATTAGTAGATCTGTCTGGGTTATTGGGGAAAGGACTCCTGCTAGCTGTGTGTGCAGAGATCCTTTGTCCTGTTGTGTGTGGACCCTGCTGCTGTGTGCGCAGAGATCCTCTGTCCTATTGTGTATAGACCTTGCTACTGTGTGTGCAGGTTGGTTTTTGGGTATTGTAAGTAGATCTTAAGGATTAATGAATGCAGAAGGCTATTGGAATATCTGAATCTATTGGACTTACTATTAATGTGAACCTGTGATATTTGATTGAGTATATATGCATCTATGCTATTGATTTAAGCTGTGAAAGTACTGGTGTTAATTGTCTATGCTGCGATCTTAATCTGTTCTGTTATATTTTATGCAATAATATGTGAAATAGCTACATTATTGTTCTATAAGTATGTGATCTATTGATTACTGGGAGTATAATTAATATTGCGCACGTGGATGTGAAGGAAACCTATAGATCTAGGGTCTGTGGTATAAGATCTGGTAACTATAAGGTTGAACACACCTCTGCTTGAATTACCTACCCTCTCCCAGGGTGAGGAAGCCTGGTTCCAGCACCCACCCATACTACATCAGGCAAGACTTTGGCCTGCGCAAGCAGGGCACCACTGAAAGGGCCAGTAGTATAAGGGTTTGTTGGCAAACCTTAACCTTCGAACCTGGGTTAGGACCCCTCAAGCCAACAGAAGGGAACGGTTCTTTCAAAATGGGCATGGTCTCGAGTGTGCTCTTCGGAAGATGGGAAACTTCAGCATGCTAAGAACAATCCTTGGTGTAATTATCATCATCACATATCAGACAAGGATATTTGGGCTTACGTGCTGAAGAATCACCAGCAAATGACTTCTTTGAATCATGTTTAGGGTTTTCAAATTTATACTTTCCTTTACCGTTCTTCTTACCCTTAGAGGACTTATCTATTGTGGTAGAATGAACAACATTTACCTCTAAGGTTTTACCAGGATTCTTCTAGTTATGGGAAAGAGTAGGGGGCATAATGGCAGTAGTGGATTTAGACTTTGAAGAAGTCTTAGGCGCACTACTATAAGTATGAGCCACTGTCCCAATAACACCATCCACCGGAGGCGTATCATGAGACTGAGACGATGCGTGTAAAACAAGACTAATTGGAGTTGTTAGTTCTGTTGTCAAGATAAATCCCCTCTGTGGATAGAGGCGATCTCTCTAGCCCTAGAGTGGGTCTAGAAACACGAGATTCTTTCTAACATAAGATTTCTTAACTAATGTTTACAATGAAATGAGGAAAGATACATAAATACCTTTTTCCAAAAGCTATCCTTGTAGGCATATTTTTCGATGATGGATTGCACAGGATCTGTCATGGGGCATTTCAGGATCAGGGACGGGAAAATGAGCATGGTGAAAAATCACTATGTGACATATGCCCCCTAAAGCATGAAGGCAGAATAGGGAGTGATGGCTGAAATTCTTTATGAACCAAGGCAAGGAATGTAGAACACCTTTGAAAAACCTGCCAAATCAAACATTTTACATGAACCCACGAACCCATGGTATGGTCGCGGCCTTAAAATTTTATGTATTGAACATAGGCTTTTTCGAAAAGGACTATTTTCATACATCTTATCAGGTCATCAAAAGAAAACATAAGACTATTGGAGAGTTTAGTATTTTGGAATATTACAATGGTGGGTTGATGCATGAGGTCATATGAACCCATTTTGGAATATTACAGTGGTATCAAAGCATAATCTTGGCTTAGCCTGTGAGTTTTCAGCCATTATGCTATAGGAAGAAGAAGAGAAGGAGAAGATATCTAAAATGGTGGAAGGAATGAGTTTGGTCTCATCACTTTTCAGATCTATGAAGAACCTCTCCAAGGAGGTTAAGCAGATGAAAGAGAAGAGATGCAATGAAACTTCTAGAGGGTTTCAAGAAGAGGAAGGACCATGTACTTCCTATTCTCAAAAGAAAGAACTAGTGTTACAACGAGCTCCAATGCATTACACCTTGCCCTTTCCTTTTGAGGAAGAAGACAAGAGGCATGGAGATGGAGGGCACTTGGAACATGAGATCCTAAGTGGATACCTTGCATAATACAAGTCTCAACCTACAACTTTCAAGGAGACTCTAACTCTTCCTCAGTTTATTTAGCTTGAAGAAGAAAGAAGGCCTTGCAGCAATAGGAGAATGAGGGGAAATATATTTCTATTGTCTAATTTTGATGGATCATCCACATGTACAAAAAAGGCTTGGGTGATGAAGCTAGATGCATTATTCCTACTACATCCAGTGGTAGAAAGAGAGGTTGTTGAGATTTTAGCGCTGCACCTTGAGGGTAAAACAAGCACTTAGTGGTTCATCCATTTGAGACATGCAAGAGTGACTACTTTTGCAGATTTCACTCAAAGGATGATCAAAATATTTGAATAGAAGAAATCAGAGGGGGAGGAGCCTTCCCCACCACTTTAGGAGACTTGTACCAGTGCTGACACAACTATGGAGGAGCAACCATCATCCTTATCAGTTGGGGGAGCCAACACATTGGAAGGAGGAACCCTTGTAGCCATACAAGATGTTCCCAAGCTTCACCAAGGTATGCATGAATTTCCACTTTCTGTTATTTCAACAAATCTTATGGAGGGTTGTGGAAACCTGCCTTTGCATGACCAAGGGTAACACATATTGCTGATTTGGAGCAGTAGGCTTGCACTGCGTTGTGCAGCCTTGAGCTGTTCAAGGGAGGGATAAGAAATCATCCTCATGTGTCATTATTGAGCTGTACACAACACTTGGGGTTGGGGTGTGGACTTGTGGAGGATAGGATGAACTTTTCCATAAACATTCCAATGCAGAACTCTATGTTCAACATTGAGCTTGAGCATGAGACAAAAAATACACCATTGAAAAGATTAAAAACATTGTCATTAAGCAGCAGTGAGGAGTTGGGGGCCTAGCTATTATTAGAGCATTCTGATGACCATTACACTTGTATGACATTGGATGAATAGATGATCAATGAGAGACACTTTGTCTTTCATCATGGTGATGGATCTAATGGGATGAGAATTGTACAGGCCTATGAGGAGGTTTTTCCTTCAGCATACTTGGATGCTTATGGATTCAATATGGTCTTTGGTGTGGGGTATTCTCTAAGAGATCTCCAAGAGGTTGCATTTCAATATCCCATGAAATGAAAAGGTAGATATATGATTTGGGAGGATGGTAGTCTTCATTGGAGGAGCACCAAGATGGAGCATGGTGGGAGACACCCACATGTGGATGAATGGGCGTGAATAGTGAGCAAGAGGTTGGTGAGCCACTTACATATTTATGATATCGGGCAGCAGGAGGCATGGCTGCGTTGGCTACTCTTGAAAGAGTTTGGCCATCATGTGACATATCCTTCTCCAAAGGGTATGTTGGTGGAGGAAACTTGGCAGGACACTTGCATCATATGGCAGCAAGGAGTTTAAGTGCATTATGTTGATATGACATTTTTCATGTCAGTCATCATATCTTCACATCATGATTTGTATGATGGAAGTGTGAGGGATAAGAAAGAGTTATTGTTGCTTTGGCTACTCTTGGGAGAGTATGGGCAAAATTTTTCCCATACTTGGCATGATATTTCCGGAGAAAGGGATGGCACAATCAAAATGCAAAGAGGCTACCCTTCATCATTGGAGGACAAGGAGGTGCTTCCACATAGGAAGGAGATCTCCCCACATAGCAGCATGATGGTGGATGAATTTGGCATGTGGCATGTCAAAGAAAGGAGTCATGGAGTGACGAGAGCCTTATCACTAAGGCCAACAACGCTGTCACTTGGGAGTATGTTTCTATTGATGGAGTGTTCCAAGGGAAGCATGCATCCCTTCACCTTGCAGACTATTATGAGAAGATTCTCATGGGAGGATTCATCCATGGACCTCACTTTCAACCTACTCACTATGCATGGTAAGAAATGTATTTCTGTACTTATTGATTATTTCATTGAGAAATTGCATCTTCTCAACATCTATGTACAGTGCATTGCTCCATAAGAGGGTAAGATTATTTCTGGTTTTCATGGTCATTCTAGGACCAACATTTGTGATGGAGATAATCCTTCTTTGCATGAATTTGGGCAAGTGTGTTTTTATTCTTATTATTCTCAGTTGATATATAATGCTACTTGCTACCACATAGTAGATGAGAAAACATGCACAACTAGTAACTTGTTGGAGGACAACTTGCCATATGATGTTCTAACACAAAAATTGGGAAGACTACGCTGTATCCACTGGAAACACCATTGGGACCATCCAAACTTGCATATAACCTTCAGCATTTTTCTGATTTGGATACCATATGGTGATGATGTACCATTCACTTTGTATGGGATGGATTGGCCCTGCATGATTCATGATGATATGGAGAGGATCCTTGAAGATCTAGTATTCTTCTTGCCACTTGAGGGCAACATTATTGCAGCCCAAGATCAGAAGCTACTCTAAACTTATCATAAGTGGAGAGAGAGAGAGTGTGGGGTAGGCTATTTTGTCTACCATGCTTAGTTATTCAGCCCACCTACATTGCAGGAGCCAAAGGTGGAGGAGATTTTTCATGAGTTACCATTTTTTAGGGTGGCTCATTTTGTATGGATGATAGCTTGGGGATGGGAGATTCACATGGGGATGATAGACCCCAATATATATCATATCGCATGCCTCAGGAAGACCTCTAGATAGCACATTGTTGCCTCCATGGGAATTTTACTTCTACATGATGATAGCTATTTGGGATGCTCACCAAAAGCTAGCTTGCATACTTGGGAGGGGCAACTTGGAGATGTATTGATGAGACAACATCTTGTTCCTTGGAGGAATTTATCATATGAGGATGCTACAAGAGGAGGAGAGGAGGCTCTTCAGTTCTATCCTTGCAGTTGCTTGAGGACAAGCAACATTTGGTAGGGGAGGACTGTAATATTCCTAATTAGTATGCAGCTAATAGGAATATCAATTTTGTTTTTAGCACCTAGCTAGATGAATAAATGGGTAAGGAGGCCCATACCTATCTTCAATATGCATAAAATCCCTCTTGATGTGAAAAGGGATCATGAAAATAACTGGATCTAGCACCGTCATGTGTGAACAAGGGCTAAAACATGTGGACTGGGTCAACTTTGACCAAATCAACAACATTGTCATGGAGGAGTGGACATTAATGCAGGGACAACGCAGTTTTAGATGGAGACACATTGCATGGAAGTAGTGTCATTAATGGATGGGGCTTAGGGTTTATAAGCTCATATCTTATAAAAGGAAGAGGATGGCAGCCATATTATTCATCTTGGTATATTTATATTTTGATATATGGTCTGTTTAGACATATAGATTTCTTTAGTTGTTTAGCTAAGATTGCATGTGTTGTTTAGCACAGGGTGTTCCTAATTGGGAATCCCACCTCTTCCATTAAGGATCTCTTGGAGGAGTTTGTACTATACTTCCACAATCCGGCATTTTTCCAAGCTTCACTCTCATCTACAACGCAGTTCTGTTTAGAGTTGGGTTGTGTTGAAGGGGTGTAGCAGTGGAGGAGAGAAATCTCCAAATTCAGAGCTTATTTTCCAGTGAGGGGACCATCCCTTCACCTATTGAGTTGATTGGGTGTTGTTGCAGCTGATATATCATTCTTTCAGCCCCATATCAGCAGTCATTCCCAGGGAGTGCGTAAGTCAGGTAGCAGAAATGCAATGGACAATTCAAAAAAGGCCGAAAATCCAAAATTAACATTTGGCCAAACCATTTTTGGGTTTTGCTGGGTTTTGGAGTAGAATCCATGGTTAAAAGCACATATCATTATGAGCACTCTAATAGCCTTCCGCACATGGTTCTTCTTCATAGTAGCAATAGTTTCCAGTAGCAGCACACATTTCCAGTGCTTGGTTTCTTTGGTGTATTTCAGCCATTTTGTGGCTTGAGTACATTCCTTTTGGAGCACTATGTACTTTCATTTGATGCTGATATATAATGATATGGCTCAAATATTTTCTTCCCATATTTATGATGTTTTGATGTATTCTGACATTTTTCCAATTTTACATGTTTAATTCTTATTTGGAATTGTGCATATGTTCTATATTCCTATCTTTTCCATTTTGGAATATTACAGTCTCTTCTCTTCTTGTTTAACCTCCTTGGAGAGGTTATTCCTAGATCTGAAAAGTGATGAGAGCAAGCTCATCCTTTCCATCATTCTGGCCTTACTCTTTCTTTTATAACACTTTGGCTTGAAATCTTATGAATTATCAGCAGCATATCACTGTTATTTCATATCCACTATTTGTTTCTCATGCGGGAATTCCATCCTCTTCTTTGGATCAGCTTGTTTAAGGGATATAAAGGGAATATTCTGAGCTTTAATTCCATCATATAACTTAGGGTCAATCAGTCATCAACATCTACATCGCAGTCTCTTTCAGAAACTACGTCTTTTATGCAGGTCAGAAAGGGATTATTTTAAGATTCTTTGTTGTAGATTTAACATGCTCCAAGAAATGCATGATCCTTTGTTGTAGATTTATAGATGAATACATAAAATTACATGGATCTGGAGTTTTATGGAACAATATGCCAAGAAACTGAAGATTTGAGCTCCTTATTGTATTATAAAGCCAACTCGACAAGGGTTTCATGAAAGTACAAGTACAAAAAGAGCAGATCTAAATATTCAGCTCAGAAAATGCAATCTTACTACAACATTATAAAAATATAGGTGAATAATACAAAAGAGGGATGAGAATCCCTTCCTCTAGCTTTCCGAGTGAAGGGTTGGCCCTTTCCCTAGGAAACTAGCTCAGAAACAAAGGTATTAACCCTGCTATAGAAACTCTATGAAAAATGATGCAGTTCTTGCAAGGGACTGCGCTGTAGGAGGTGGGGGATATTTGGCCTGCTGCCAAGATGTGAAATATGCTCAGAAATATTCCTAGCTGATCTCTTAAGAGAAGGAAGACACCTTCTACTAAGAAACAGACCCAGAAGTGGTGTTAACAAAACCTCCATTGCAACACCCTGCAACTCAGCAATATTCTACTACAGAAATAACGCTGGGACTAAAGAATGGTGCTTGGCCTCAAGCCTGGATGTGGAGAAATACAGGACAAGCTCTCCCAAGAGGGATATTTTAATGGGGCTGAAGCAGCAGTATATTATAGCTCAGATGTAGAGCAAATCTGTATATAAAAATATGGATCTAATTCAGATCTGTATACAAGAAAAGCTCATCTATACATTCCCCTTAGGGTTTTGTGCAAAACATGAGAGTACATGAGTAGATCTAAGATCTAGAGTTGCAGATCTGCAGTAATATTCGGAAAGTCCTAAATCATATAATAAAACAGCAGATCATATCTGAAACAAACATGGATTTGATGCCCAATCCATGGATCACCATAGTGAGAGGAAGAATCCTATCACCAAAGATCTCTCCTCCAAAATGCAGACAAAACACCCTGCAACTACAACCTTGCAAATAATGCAGTTCAGGGATAGAAACTGCGCTGCAAGCTCTGAGAATGATTTTTCTTGATGCCAAGGTCTGGATCTGTAGCTTCAATGATCTAGGACACTCTTACCAATGGGATAGAGGACTTTCCCAGTGAAAAGAGAGGCTAGATGTGCATAGATCTGAAGAGATATATCTCCCACTTCTTGCAACTCACAAGGACAACCCAACCCTCAATAGGATCAGTGCTATAGGTGTAAGGTGAAGCTTGGCCCAAGCCTGATAGTGGTCAAGACAAGCATAACTCCTCCAAGAGCTGCTCAAGGAAGGAGGTGGGATTCCCGCTCAGGAACACCCAATGCTAAACAACATTATTCTCAGCTAAACAGCTAGAGAATGAGAAATGTCTAAGAAGAAAAATTCTTCTGAGATAATATCTTCAATAACCCTCTTCATGTTGCCCTCCTCTTCCTTTTATAAGTTAGGAGTCTTGTCAAACCCTAAACCACTTCATCAATTTAGCTCCTTTCACATGTAAAGCCTCCATCTAGAACTACGATGTGCCTCAAGGAGGTTCAATGCATCTATACTGCGCTGTAGATATGGTCATGGTTGACTTGGTCAGTGATCAACCTCTTTCAAACTCAAGTGTGTTTTATAAAATGGCCTAGATTTAGCCTTGTTTACATTGGGCATCAATTTATTTTAATGTTTTTAGGAGTTTTACATGTCCTCCTTTACATTTTATTCATCAACATGAAAATCAAAACAAGACAAAGCAAAATTGAATATTCCCATTAGCTTGGGCTAAGTGTGAATATTACAGTCCTCCCCTCCAAAATGTTGCTTGTCCTCAAGAAACTGATAAGGTGAGTGCTACAAGATCTCCCCTCCTTCTCTTGTGGCCTCCTCATCCAATAGTTCCCACCATTGCTTTAGAATTTCTGAAAAAATTTCATCTCCCAATGGTTCCTCCCAAGTGTGCAAGTTGGCCTTTGGTGAATAAACCCAATGGCCTTCCTCATGAAAGAATGGAAGGTCTATGTGGAGACCTTCTTGCTGACCCATGGCCTCCTCAAGATAGAAGTGATGACTATCATGGGGATTTTCATCATCCATGAGAGACTCCCATCTCCATGTTATCATCCATATGAAATGAATCGCCTCCCAGCTTGGCAATTCATAGAAAAAATCCCCCCCAATACATGTGAGAGGCATGCCCCAAACAAACATATGGCTCACCTTACAAAGAAACAAGTGGTATACCATAGTGGCCATATAATATCCCATGCTCCCCTTGAAGCATGTAGTGCAAATAGTGTGGGAAGCTCCTTTCCCAAAGGACACATCTAACCAATGTGTCTTCCCTCCATCCATGTTCCAAACAAAAACAAAAACAATTTCAGCATATGGAATCATAATGAGAGTCATGCTAGCTGCCATATGCAATAATGGAGAAGGGAAATGGTCCCTCAAGTGCAACCAGCGCAGTTTTATTCCTAATTTCCTTAGAATATGATATGACAAGTGTTTTCCCCAACACTTGTTTGCTGCCCCATCCTTCTTGCATGCTTGGAGAAAGTGAAAAATAGTTGGTGTAAAGGAATCACACCATGAAGAGTCTATCATCTCTCCAAGACCCTCAAGGAATGGCCAAAATCATCATTGTTATGGCCCCAAGTGGCCTATGAAACCCATCAGAAATAATGCTCCCTCTTGGAGCAAAGCCCTGCACATGAGTGTTAGAAAAATACAAGCATATAGGAGATACATCAAGATATTCAGAGATACAAATTCCTCCATATACTTGTCTTACATTATTGAGGTAACTCATGCATGAGTCCCCTCTCACACTCAATGAATAAGGAGGTGTTGAGGATGTCTTCTCCCAAGAGCTATGTTCCTCCTCAACCAACAAATGATCCATGCACTTCCTCATATGAGAATGCATCTCCTTATTGAAATCTTCCCACATGAATCCATCTAGGATAGTATGATATGTTCTAATGAAACTAGTGGGGTTTGAAAGTAGGACCTCATAGGTTGTATTAAGTAGTTTATTCTTGAGTTTGGAATCTTTGGTTAAGTAGATCTGATCATGAACATAAATGATTCCATTAACTACCTTATACTTCCCATCCATTTCTTGCCCATCAAGAACCTTACTTGTGAAAAGGTCCTTGGAATATTCCATCAAGAGTTAGGACTCCCAATAAGGATCTAGGCTCCCCAACATTGACAGCGCTGTAGCAGTCTGAAATGAAGCATCTGTCATATGATGGCTCTCCTCCTTGACATGCTTGATGTCAGAGTCACATGTTGGAGTATTCCCAACTTTCTTTTGCTGCCTCTCTTGTAGCTGATCTTGCTCAAGACAAGATTGAAGTTTAGGAGAGTCATCCTTCTTTTGAAAGGTCCTCCTCCTCCAAATATTCCATATTTTTTCTCCTACATACAAGAATGGAAATACCTTCTTGTCATATTCATAAATTTTCATTATATATCGGAGTATCTTTTGCTGCTCCAAGGCTATGGAGTGGCCTTTTGATACCATGCTCAGATCAATACAGATTTCTGAATCTCTTCTTTCCAGCGCAAATAGATGAATGGAGGATAGCAAAGTTAATTTCATAAAATTTCTTAGCTCCCCATCAATGATTCTCAGCGCTATAGTAGCTCCTCTCAAGGTTCCCTCCTTAGACAGATATGTTGTTGTTGCATATAGTTGAGAGAACACTTTAGCTTTCTTCCAATCAGGGGGTCTCCCTGGTGGAATGCCTCCATGCAAAGAGGCATCAAGGCATAGAGTAGGATACATAGATGTATGGTCTAACTTGTCCTTGCCTTCATTGCATAGATCCTCATGCCTTATTTGTGCATCAAGCTTCTGAATCATAGAGGGATATGTGCTCCTCATCATGTGATGCTTTCCCTCCTCTTTTCCTTCTTCTATATTCAAGATCTCACCCTTTGAGGATGATGGCACATGTTGCACATGGACTGTGGCACAATCTCCATATGTGAGACTCCTTGGAACTTCTTACAAGAGTGCAAGAGTTTCTTCCTTTGGAGATAATTCCCCACCTCCTTCTTCATGAGGTCTTAGATGTGCTCTTGTCATGACTACGTTATCATCTTCAGCCTTTTCTTTCTTGATATTGCAAGATCCTTGGAAGCTCAAGTGATTCTATCTCTTTGACACATCTCCTTCCTTCCTCTTCATGAAGAAGTTGCTGATAAAACGTTGTAGATTTGATGATATGGTTGAGTTCCACAGGTTAAGCCAAGACTATGATCCGATACCACTGTAATATCCCAAAATGGTAATGCGCAACAAAGCCTGCTGGAATAACGATCTCTTCAAAAATTGGTGTATTGAAATGAGTTTGCAGCTCCTGGATCCCTTAGATCTGTGGATCTAATGTCTAAATCCAAAAGGAGAGAAAAAAAATCAAACTAGGTGAGGTAAACAGACCTCCCACCACTTAGTATGGCTAAAAAACACCCAAAGAATGGCGCTGTAGTCATGCACATCACCTCTGCTTCAGAAATAACATAGTCTCACTAAATTAAAGCATAATAAAAATATGGAGGCTAAATAATTACATGTACATCAGCAAATCACATCTATATTACAACCCATACAGTGTACAAGAGAAAGTATAAGACTTAAACATAAATAACCATAAGAAATGAGGTGCTACAACCATAAGAAAAGTTTGCATAAACTTGACAGCGTTATTTTAATGGGGCTGAAGTAGTAGTATATTATAGCTCAGATCTAGAGCAGATTTGTATATAAAAAGGTGGTTCTAATTCAAATCTGTATACAATAAAAGCTCATCTATACATTCCACTTGGGGTTTTGTGCAAAACATCAGAGTACATGAGTAGATCTGAGATTCAGAGTTGTAGATCTGCAGCAATATTCAGAAATTCCTGAATCATATAATAGAAAAGTAGATCAGATTTGAAACAAACATGGATTGGATGGCCAATCCATGGATCACCACAGTGAGACGAAGAATCCTATCACCAGATATCTCTCCTCCAAAATGTAGACAAAACACCCTGCGACTACAACCTTGCAAATAATGCAGTTCAGGGATAGAAACTATGCTCTAAGCTCTGAGAATGATTTGGCCTGATGCCAAGATCTGGATCTTGTTAGTCATCAGTATTTTTTGCATGTTTTGATGACTAAATTCCTTGGCTGAGTTTTCTAGAAGCTAATCTAAATCTATCAATTTGTCATCTAGAAAACACCTCAAACAAATTTTTGTCTTCCTACCCCTCCCTTTCCACCTGTGATGAGAATGGTCTTCAGTTTTCAAGTCCTATCACAATTCAACAAAACCTTCCCTGTCTATAGCTGTCATAAGCTTTGTTTTTATGCTATCAAAGTCCCCTGTTTTCACACAGCTCACTGTCAAGCATAAATCAGGTTATCTAATCCTCTCTCACTGTTTATTTTTCCATCTGATGACCTAACTATATCTCAGAAATCCATTACAAATTATGACAAAGTCCCTAGTTCTAAGTGGTGGGTTTTAGGGCAAATACCTTAAGAAAAGCTTTCTCTTGTCAAAAACCCCGTCTTCAATATCAGTCAGCCATCATCTCTTATTATTTGTCAAAACAAAACCCTTGTCTATCCCTAGGTCATACATCATCAAAATGGTTACTTTGTTTTGTTTCAGCAGAGCTTAGAAAGGTTCAATTCAAGAAGAAACATAGAAAGAAGTTTCCATGTCTGAAGAAAAGTGATCATTTCAAGCATCATCTTCATGAATACATCAAGAAGACTCTCCAAAGATCAAAGACATCTATCATGCATCTTTGCTGGGGTGTATAGATTGATGACAGTAAGCAGAGTGTGAGCAAAAGAACACTTCAAGAAAAGATTTCATGTTGTGGTAGCTTATTATTGGAAATCAGAGAAAGTGCAGATTGTAAAGAGAAAATACCTACAAGATTCAAACGCAAAATGCCAAAAAGTCAAAAGTCCTCCATCATGGAAAATCAACACAAAGGTTGGGTAATGTCTACCTCCAGTTCTTCATGTTAACTCAAATGGAATTTTTGCATCAGTTCTCAAACATGTGATCAAACCCTACAAATCAGTCTTATACAATCAAAAGTGACAGTCTTTTGGCAAAAAAGACCCTCTAGCAAATAGGCATCCAAATGAAGGTATAAGAGGAATAGTTGCCTTTATATCTTACTTTAAACCTAGGCTATAAAAACATTTAAGGACAATCTACTGTGCCAAATAAAGCTACAGTTAATGCAAAAAAGGAGTTGTTTCAATGATGGACATAATGAGCATTTATCATTTACAAATTGCAGTACTTACCCCTAGGTTTCATAGTGAAGTTCTGCAAGAAGTCATGTCTCAAAAGTAGAACAGACAGAGGGCGCAGAGTTTAGTTTTCAGGAAGGGCCTCCTTCATGACAAGCAGAGGGCCATTTCATTTTGTCAAAAGGACTTCTTCAATAATGAACAGAGAAAGAAAAGGACTAAGGTTCAAGTGTCTCCTTCAATCATAAGTAGACGGCCTACACAGTGGTTTTAAATGGCCTCCTTCTAAAGAGAAAAAGGGCACCCCTCACAGTCCTAAAGAAGCCTCCTTCGAATGACAAGCACATGGTTTCTTTTGAATGATAAACGCAGTTTGTCGAAAGAGCCCAAAAATAATTTTTTCATAGACATTCTTCATTTGGTTAACAGAGGTCAAATAAGCATCCATGCAGTTTGTCAAAATTGCATCCTTCATGACAAGCAGAGGGCCCACAGAAAACTGGTTCAAAAGGAAAATCCTCAAATGATGTAGCAGGGGGCATAAGTTTTGTTTTAAAAGCTCAAAGGCAAAAAAAATCCAGGTCGCGACGTACCTGTAGAGTCCCTCCGAAGGTTTTTACACATGGCGCGACACACCTGTGGGATAGCACAATGCGCCTGTTTTCTCCAACAGACCTGCCCCGCCCGACGTTCAGAAGGCGCTCGGCCCGACACACAATAATGTGCAGGTGCTACGCGCCTATGCACAGGAGCATAACACCCCTCAAGAGGCCTCCAAATCGCCATAACTTAGATTTTGGGCACAGAAACTGGTTTTTTAGCTACAGGGGATATTTTTTAAAAAGGTATCCATCATTTCTTTCATCTCAGTATTTTGGTCATAATAATATCTTGAAAACTAAACTTAAAGGAGGAAACAGTGTTTTATAAAGCAAGAAGGCTTTTTTTTCATTTGGCAGAGGACCTGTTTTACCAAGTGATAAGGAAAGGACAGTGTTATAAGAAGGTGTTAGCCACCTATAAAATTTGTCATATCAAATGGTGGCTAAATCATTTTTGAAGCCTTCAAGAAACAAGTTTTATTGCAAAATTGATTAGTTCTTGAAGTCTTGTGAAGACATCTTATTCTTTGACTAATCTTCACTGCTGTTTCCCTCTTAGACTCTGAAATTCTGCTGTTTTCTTGAAGAAAAGACTGCTGCAAAAAACCCCATTTTCCCCTCATTTTACCCCTGCTTTCACTCAAGATTAACCTCCATTTTATCCCCTTTTTCCCATGAATTTCCTCTATTTTTCCTCATTTGCCTTCTTCATTTTATAAAAACCCCCTTGATAAGGTTTAAACTCCTTTTTTGCCTTACCAGAAGTTTTCAAATCCCTTGAAAATATTTGAAAAAACATAAAACACCCACTTTTTTCATTATAGGCCTTATCCCCTTTGGCTAAGCCCCCAAACCACTTCCCCACCATATACCCATGCCCAAGACCAAAAGTTAAAGTCCCGAGTGCTTATCGCTATCAGAGCTTTTGATGGGCGTGTTTCTTTGTTTAAATGGAAAGTCTCGATCCAATGGGCTCCTTTGTTATAAACCACCGATCCCTTCATATTTTCATATACCCAAAGGCCCCGCAATCGGGTGCTAAAACCTCATATAAAACCCCTCCTCGATGCGCACTTTCCTTTGTATTTTATTTTAAAACCCCATTTTTATATTATAACGTGACTCGGCGGTTCATTGGTTGAAGCCATTCCCAACCGTTGATCTTAAGCCAATCAACGATTGGCAAGATCTTGCATCGGAGATTTCATTGGGCGCATTCAAATATTTTATTTCCCCCTCCCAATTGGCGATATCCCGATGGATTTCCAACCGTTGATCTCTCCCACCAGGCTCAGATCCGACAGTCCCTATTCTTCTTTTCAATAAGCCCTTCCCTCCGCCTTTGGACCTCTAATTTAATCCCCACTATTGATCTAGCCCTTAGATCAATGATCCACATCTAATCGCATCGGCGCCCTTTCCTCTTTCCTCCTTCGATCGCAAATCTTCCAATTGCATCTGGACCGTCCATACCAAAAGATCCGACAATCCAGATCAATCCTTGCAACCTTGGCTAAATTCATGAACCCCGCTTTATAAGTTTTTTTTGGGAAATCTCCACCATTGATCTCTGGAAATCAATGGCCCTCATTAACTCATTTTCTGCCCGACCCTTGCCTCGTATGTTATTACATTAACCCTGAGATTTAATCTGGGTCGTTCATCCCTATGATCGAATGGTCAAGATTGAAACTGCCTTCCCCTGCCCCACCTCTTTCCATCCTTGCATCTTGTCTTATCGCACTCTCTTATCGACCGTTCGATCTAACACCCCAGATCTAACGGTCAATGCGCAGTTTCACATACATTTAAGCCCGAAAGATAATGTTCCAAAATCACATGATGAAGGTGGCTTTGAAAAGCCACGTGGCAGGCTCTAACGCATATCGCGTTCAGAAAGGCAATACCACCTTTCTCCCCTTTTGCTACGTGAAAACAACTATTTCTTCAGTCGAGACTGCTTTACCCCATTTCTATTGCATTTCATCGCGTTTATTCTCCACCATTGATCTCTACAGATGAACGGCCCGTATTCAATCTCGCCTTTTTAATCGCCCTCCACCCATACGCCAAGGGATTTCATAGATCAACCTCCACCGTTAATCTCTGTGGGCTAATCTAATCCAACGGCCCAGGATCGTTCAGAAACCCCAAATTTCCTTTCAATACATTTTTCCTCTGCCAAAGGTTTTTCACCTATTTTCTTCACATTTTCTTCCATTTCGCATAATATGACCCCTTCGAATTATATTATCCCAATTAATCCTGACCGTTGATCTCTGCAGATCAACGACATTCACTTAATCTCCCCACCATTTGTTCCAACCGCCTTTTCATCCAACGGCTGTGATCTAATCCCAGCCTCCAAAGCAGTTAAACCCAAATACGCAAGATTTTATTAAATTTTCTTGGTTTGTGTAGGTTCTAATAATTTTCCAATTATTTTAAAGGAAGATTAAAGGCCGGGGATGATGATCCCCCAGGCCTTTATTCATCAAAGAATATCATTCCACAGGGTTTCCCATCCAAGTTTGTCGGTGCCTCATGAATGTTGGCAACATTATAAGAGCCCACTGTAACACCTGCACATCAACAAGACACAGCCAAATTTAATCAAGAAAAGAGTATCAGTGTTGAAGGATCCAGTCACAACAGACATGAAGAATTGAATACTTTTTATGCAGTTTTGAAGGATTAAGGCCCACTTTCAGCAAATCAAAAGCCTAATCCACTCAAGTAAACACAGTTTGAAGAACAGAGACAGAAATTAGGCCTAATTATGCCTAACACAAAGAGTTAAAGAAAATTAACAGTGTTTAAAGAAAAAAATAATATCTATCGGTCCTAGAAAGCCTCCACTGCCACATCAGAGGCTAATTGAATCCTCTTAGCTGCCAAAAGACACCTGTAGCCTTAAAGAATTCAAAAGAGGCCAAGTTATGATCAGAACAAAAGATATTTGCCCCAATACAGCTGAACAGTTATTCCAAATTGAAGAAACTAATTTAAATTGTCCGAGAAGTTATTGCAAAGATAACTAAGAGGTTAAAGTCAACAATTCTTCCCAGTGAGCTTAATACTTAATGTAAACAAATTAATACAAAGGAAAAATATGTAATCTTCTCCGTTGAGCCCCTCAAAGGCCGAGAAGCATTAAATTGTATTAATTGAACCTATAGATCTTTTCCCTCATCCACCTCCTCATTTTCCTATAAAATCTTCTTGAGGAGCACATTGTAAAGGGTTGGTTGTAGAACTTCGATGTAATACTTGTGTTCGAAACTTTCTACATGTAAATAGTGTTTAGAGGCTCTTGAAGCTCTGTTTGTAATCAAATAAGTTAGTCTGAGAAGAGAAGATGATTTTTGAACTGAAACATTGGACCTGAAGAATGTAACTAGATTGACATCAATATACAAGTTGATTCTTGGGATCCTGGTCTATATCACTGGTGAAGTGCTTCTTTCTATGTTATTGTTTTCCTTTCATGTATGCCATTGTGTCCACTTATTCTTTAATAAAGAACAACAAGCATAGAGTTAGGATTTACTGTTTACAATACCCTTCTCTAATTGATAAGCTTTATCTTAATGTTTTCCTCCAAATTGTGTGTTTAAGAATGACTTGAGTGTAAACGTTATCAAGGAATGTTGGTTTGCCCCTATCTTGATGTGCAAAGCTTGAAAGGAAGTTCTTGAATGATATTTTCATTATCTTCTTAGTAGGGTTAGACTAGAAAAGTTTATGGTTTGCCCTATCTTCTAGTTTCTTTCTCCAAAGGTAGTTCTGAAAGTTTCCCTAAGAGTATGCTAAAAGCAGTTTAGATTTAAAAGTATCTTATTTGATCTTAGGCTGCACTTTGTTTTTCTTATCTATTTTCATCCCTTCTGAAAGTAATTATGTGGATTACTAGATTGTTTGTCTAATGAGTTAGCTTTAATACAAACTTGTCCAAAGAATTCTATGGTTAGCTCTGTCCTTTGGTCAGTTTTAAACATTTACTTAAAAGGCTTTTCTTGTTTGGAAAGACTGATAAATCCTAGTTGAAATTGTTTTATTTTTCCACCCCTTCAACACTTTTATTGTTCCATTCCATCATTTTATTCAAAATATCTTGTGATATAGATGACATGCCCGTTGGATCACTCTTGAAATTGTTGCACAATTAAAACCCTTTTATGACTCCGTAGCCCAATGGACCTAAAATCAGCGTCATATCTATCCTATCAGCCAAAGCTTGTTCTGATTGCTTGTAACTTCACACCTTTGAAACTCTTTCATTTTAGGACTTTCCATTCAACTAAAAATCATGCTCAACCATCCAAAAACAAACAAAAACCTTTTTTCTTAATAACTAGCCTAATATCACACATAAAAGCCTTAAAGATAAATCAATATTTTCACTTATAGAGAGATCCCTCTCTGGATTCAAGGGTGCTAGATCCTAGAACCCCAAAGTGGTTCAAGTGTCCTCTCCGTATTTTTGGTCTCACCAATCTACTGGAATTACGGGGAGATAACATTTATGGCGACTCCACTGGGGAATTTGAGTGTTTTTCATCCTAGATAGACCTTTAAAAGATCTCAGATTACCCTTGATTCAAGAACATTGTTCAGTGAGTACAAGTAGCCTCTTCAAGCACTACCAAGAAAATGGTAATCAAGTTAAAACTTATTTGAATCAGCGACAAACTAAGGAAATCTTAGCATTCTCATAAGACCTTATCAAACCTTGAAGGATCAGCTAGCTTAGCCATAAGAGTATACTTTCTCTGTCTCATCATTGTAGCTAGGTGTTGAAACATATTTAGGACACTCTTAGAACCAATAGGACTAAAATAACTCAAAAAACCCAAAAATATTTCAGATTAGTATTCAAATAAACATGGTGGTGGACCATAAAACCTTTTACCTCCAAAAGAGCTAAAAATTTCCACTAGGTGACTCCACAATCCTAAACAGACCTTAAGACTCCACTGGGAAGACCCATTATCATCATAAACATCATATAAACTCAATAAGAGGACTTTAGGATTAAATTTTTCTTGTTTAAAAGATTAGTTAGCCTCTTAAAGATTGTCATATTTGGTTAAAATTTTCTTGTTTAGTTGGGTTTAAAAAACATAGCATAGTGGCTCCTAGAAAGATTCATACTAGAGCCTACCCTGACCCTAACCCTCCTGAGATAGTTGATAACCCTGAAAGAATCCTTAGGAAGTCTCCTGAGGTTAAATCTTCAACTGTTTTCATATCACCCTTTAGAGCTAATTCTGTTCCTAAAAACCTCGCAGCTCTACAACAATCACAAGTTGACTTAAGAAATCCATTTAGAACTAGGTTGCTTGATGATTTAGATCAGCTAGATTCAGATTCTTCACTTTCATCCCCAGAAAAAAGTGAACATCCTGGTAGTAGAGAAACTACACCACCTGATTTACATTTCCTTCACAATTTAGGTGTCTCTCATCCAAGGTTAGCTCAGAAATATATTGTTGGTCCATCCACTTCTGCTACCCATACACCCTCTGTTCAAACCACTCCATTCCAACCCACTTTCCCTCTTATTAATCCACCACTTGTAAACCCCCCACTGTTCCCACAACCCCTTATCATGGCAACATGGATCCTCCCTTAGTCCTTCCTTTTCCCTTAGTCAATATTCCACAAGACTATCAGTCCAAAATACCATTGTATGATGCCAGTAATGCTACTACTACTTCACAACATGTGGATAAGATGAATGACTACTTTGACAAAAACGAGATAGATGATGAAACTGTCAAATTTAGATTATTTGCTCAAAGTTTAGGGGGAGAAGTAAGAAAATGGTTCAAAGGCTTAACCCCTCACAGTATCAATGATCTCCAAGCCTTCCATCAGATATTCTTAAACAAATGGGAAGTGAGAAAAAACCCTCTCCAAATACTTTCAGACTACAAGAATCTCCAAAGAAACGCTGGGGAAAGTGTACAAGCTTATTGCACTAGGTTTAACAGTGTTTATAGTGCCCTTCCCCCAGATTTAAAACCTCCACAAGGCTCAGCTTTAAAAAAATTTCCTGAAGGATTTGATCTTGAAATGGCCTATCAGCTGAGAGAGAGAGATCCTTTAACTCTTGAAGATATGCAAAAGGGAGCTCTTGCTATGGAAGTTAACTCGATGGAGAAAAGAGCAAGAATGAAGAATGAGAAGAGAGTGTCCTTTAGAGAGGAATCTACACCTTCCACATCCATCTCAAAGATGGAAAGAATGATGGAGGAGATGATGAAAAAGATGAGCATACTTGATAGAGCACAAGCAAGTCAAAACCAAACAGCTCCTCAAAACAGAAATCAAAACAGAAATCAGAATTTTAGGAGAAACTAGCCTCAAAACAGACCAAGGGAGGATGATCAACAGATCACCCCTCCTTTTCATCAAAACTATGTAGGTGAGGTTGAAGAAACATTAGAAAAAACAGAGGAGGATGATATAAACATGTTGGGAGTAGATAATGATGACTTTGAAGTTCATTACAATAGGAAACAAGGTCTATATACACCCTATGATGACAAGAGACCAGAAGAAGAATATTACTATCAAGAAATTGAAAATGTCATCATAGAAACCACAAAGGAATATGACCTTACAAGTAAAAAGAATCTGGAAACTCCCAACAACAAACCTCTAACAATTCTTCACAAAAAAACATTGTAAATAAACCCAAGGTTACAAAGCGGAAAGACAAAATAGTGGCTGTAAATTCTGATAAAAATAAAGAGAAAGGCACCCAAAACAATAAAAAACAGAGTGTAGATCTTAGCAGTACTAGTACCTCAGCTAGTACTCTTGTTAAAACAATTTTGACAAATGTAAATAGAGGAAATCAGCAAACTGATTTTGCTGATAGAATGGCAGTTAATAAGGCTGAAATAAGCACTTCAAAGAATCAAATGCCTTTTAGTTTGGAGCAAGAAATTGCCAGAATCAAGATCTCTGTTCCTCTCACTGAATTAGCTGCCCAAAATGTATATAGATCCCAAATTTTGAAGGCTTTAAACATAGAAGAGAATAATGACACTGTCAATCTTAACGATGACCAGCCAGAGCTCATATTTGGTCCTAAGATTGAAGGTAGATATCAAGAGGGACCAGTTCCTCCTTTTTATGTTAGTTTAAATGTTCATGACAAAATTTTGCACAACGCTATGCATGATTCTGGGGCCTCTCATAATTTAATGCCCAAAGCTGTAATGGAGAGCCTAGGCCTTGAAATCACCAGACCTTACAAAGATCTTTACTCCTTTGACTCAAGTAGAGTGAAATGTTTAGGTTTAGTCAAAGACCTCTGTGTTAACTTAGCACAAATCCTAGCCAAATGTTTAGTAATGGATATTTTTGTGGCTGATGTACCCCCAAAGTATGGTATGCTGTTATCAAGATCTTGGGGAGCTAAGTTATAGGGAACTATGCAGATGGACATGACCTATGTGACCATCCATGTTTGTAATCAAACAAGAAGACTTTATAGGGAGTCCCATATGCAATACATGGATACTAGCCAAGAGAGACCACAAAAATCTCCCCTTTATTCTGTAAACACAGGCCTTGACTCATTTCTCCTTTTCAACGATGAAACATTCAATGAACAAGTGACCTTAACTGCATTAATGGCAGATAGAGAGGAGGAGGAAGACGAGACAAAAATGTCGAAACAGTTTGCTAAACCCGAAAGCTTCAGCAAACCAAACACAGGTCTAGAGCTACAAATCATCCATCCTTTGCTTTTTAGCCTTGAGAGTCAAGAAAGAAGTCCTCAACGCAATGAAAAACCTGAGGAATTAAAATGAATTCAACAAAGTGCTGATATTCAAGAAGAAGCTGAAAGCACGTTAGTTGAAGAGGATAGTAACCAAACTGCTGAACCCGAGAATAGTCCTCTTTAGAGTATGAACTTTGACAAATCTTGCACTAGGAGCAATGCTGGTGCAGGAGTCTGGATACGTAACACTGAGAACAAAAACACGGAAGTCCATTCCTACAAATTAAATTTTTAGTGTTCGAATAACATAGCGGAGTATGAATCCCTTCTTTTAGGCTTACATTTGTTGAAGAAATTAGGAGCAAAAATAATAAAAGTTCATGGAGATTTAGATTTAATCATTAGGCAAGTGAACAGGGAATACAACGCCAAACACCCCAGACTTAGAGCCTATCGAAACGATGTCATGGATTTATTGAAATCTTTTGAGGAAACCCAACTGATTTTTGTCCCAAGACAAAAGAATATCATGGCCCATAGTTTGGCTTTGGTTGCTAAAACATGTTTAACACCATTTGAAACCAAACAATGTACAACTCAAATTAAATTCAGACCAGTTGTTCCTGATAATGAGAAATACTGGCAAGTGTTTGATGGAGACAAACAAATAGAAGACTTCCTACAGTCCAGAAAAGAATTTGAACTACCAAGTTCAGATTCAAACTATGAAACAGAATGTCCTAGTGAAGAAAATCTACTTGATGAAGAAGAAGAGTCTCCGTAGATCGCTGATGTAAATCTGCTATCTAACAAACTTGAAAACACAACAGAAATGACTGCAGAGTTATAAATAGAAGATTAAAAACTCTGCATTCTAAAAATCAAAGTTTGCCAAAAGGTCTGGCCCCTTTAGAAGAGTTGTTTGATTTCAATGACATGGCCAAGAAGCCAAAGCTGGAGCCTATGGAAACTGAAGTTGAAGAGTGTAATATAGGCAATGAATTAAAACTGAATATGATCAAACTGTCTAAAAATTTGCCAGCTCACATCAAAATCAAATACATAGAGCGTTTTAAATAATTTTATGATGTTTTTGTGTGGAGTTATGTGGTTCTAAAATCCTATGACACTGAAGTAATTCAGCACAAGATACCTCTCAAGGAAAACAAAAAGCCATTCAAACAAAAACTACACAAAATAAACCCTGTTCAGTTACCCTTGGTTGAGAAGGAAATCAAGAAAATGTATGAAGCTGGTATTATTGTCTCTATTAGATATTCTGAGTGGGTGTCTAATTTGGTGTTAGTTAGGAAGAAAACAGGAGAGATTAGGCTTTGCATTGACTTTAGAGACTTAAACAAAACCTCATTGAAGGACAGCTACCCTTTACCCAAGATGGATCATATTTTACAAAGGGTAGTTGGTTCTAAAAGAATTTCTTTGCTAGATGGCTACTCAGGATACAATCAGATTTTAGTACATCCTGATGATCAATTAAAGATAGCCTTTACTACACCTTGGGGCACTTTCATGTATGTGAAAATGCCCTTTGGTCTAATGAATGTTGGTGCTACTTTTCAGAGAGCCATGGACATTGCATTCTCGGAGGAATTGGGCTACTTCATCATTATTTACCTTGATGATGTCACTATTTTTTCGAATACAGATGAAGAGCACTTAGAACACTTGAGAAAAGTATTCGAGAAATGCAGAAAGTTTGGGATATATTTAAATCCTAAGAAAAAACTATTTGGTCTCCAAGAAGGTAAACTTCTTGGGCACATCATTTCAGAAGAGGGGATAAAGATAGACCCAAAAAGGATTGAGGCTATATTGCAAATCACTCAGCCTAGAAACATCAAGGAACTTCAATCTTTCATTGGAAAGATTAATTTCTTGAGAAGGTTCATACCCAACTTAGCCAAACTCCTTAGAAACATTACAAACATGCTGAAAAAGGAACAAGGAGTTAAATGGACCTTGGAAGCAAAGAAGTCTTTTGAACTGGTAAAACAAGTATTAACCAAAACACCAATTCTAATAAGTCCTGATTTTTCAAAAGATTTTTATATTTTTTCATTTGCATCAGAACATACAATAGTTGTTGTCCTATTGCAGAAAAATCCACAAAGACAAGAGCAGCCCATTGCATTCTTTAGCAAGGCATTGAGAGATGCTCCTCTGAAGTACAACATTATGGAAAAACAAGCCTTTGCCTTAGTCAAAGCTTTAAAAGACTTCAGAGTTTATATTTTGCACTCGCACATCATTACCTTTGTCCCAAATTCAGTTGTGAAAGACATTCTAACACAGGACCCAGATGGCAAGAGAGGTAAGTGGATAGCTATGATACTTGAAGATGATTTAGAAATCAAGCCCACTAAACTCATTAAAGGCCAAGGTCTAGCTAGATTAATGGCTGAATCAAATTTTGAAGTTCTTGATATAAATATGATAAATGTTTTAGATGAACAAGAGGAACTATCAACTCCCATTGTTGAAGACCATTTTATGAATTCCTCTTGGTATGCTGATATTATATATGTTTTTCTTAATTTGAATACACCTCCTGGCTTATCAAAAACAAAGGCAAGGTTTTTAACGTTAAAAGTTGTAAACTACTGCATTATAGATAAATGTCTTTATTGGAAAAATGCAAGTGGAATATTACTTAAATGTTTGCCTGAGAATAATGGAGAGAAGGTTAAGCACGAGTTCCATGAAGGAGAATGTGGAGGCCACCTCTACTGGAAGACAACAACCAACAAAATCCTTAGAGCTGGTTACTATTGGCCCACCCTCTTTCTAGATATACACAAGATGATAATTGCTTGTCATAAATGCCAACTTTTTGAAGGCAAAAGAAAATTGCTTCCCTTACCTTTGCATGCAATCACTATTGAAGCTCCTTTTCAACAGTGGGGACTTGACTTCATAGGAGAAATCCATCCACCCTCATCTTCCCCACATAAATGGATTCCCATTGCAACAGACTACTTTACCAAATGGATAGAAGCCATCCCTTCTAGGCAAGCCAATGACTCTGTCATCATAAAATTCATTGAGACTCATATCCTCTCTAGATTTGGCTATCCTTGGAAGATCATCACTGATAATGCTGCAGCATTTGGATCCAAGAAGATGGTTGAATTCTGTCACAAATATCAAATAACATCGGGTCATTCTACTGCTTATTACCCTCAAGGTAATGGGTTAGCAGAATCCTCAAACAAGAGTTTGGTGAACATAATCAAGAAGTTGTTGGGGGACAACAAGAAGTCTTGGCACACAAAGCTAGTACATGCACTATGGTCTGACAGATTAACACTTAAAAAATCCATTGGAATGTCAACTTACCAGCTTGTGTATGGAATAGATGCAATTTTCCCAACCAGCCTTGGTGTACCAGTTATGAAGTAGATTCAAGAAGTGCAATCTGAAGACAATGACATGATCAGAAGGATTAATCAAACTACATATCTTCAACAAACCAAAGAGGAGGTCTACAACAGAGCATTACAAAAGCAAGAGAGCATCAAGAAGCTTTTTGATAGAAGGACAAAGGCCAGTAATTTTAATGTTGGTGACAAAGTGTTAAAGTGGGACTCAAGGAGAGAAGAAAAGGGAAAGCATGGGAAATTTGATAACTTATGGCTTGGCCCTTATCTCATTCATTCTACTGCTGGTAACAATGCTTATTTCTTGCAGGAGTTGAATGGAGCTGAACTATTTGGGGGTCCTGTCAATGGCAGGATGCTAAAACATTATTTCTCTTGACCATATCAGTTTGGAAGCCTTTTTATCTTTTTTCTCATTATAAATATTTCATCCATAATTGCATTCAAAGTTAGAAAAATCAAAAATACAAAAACAATAGAAAGAGAAAAGAGGGCAAATTGTAAAAACAAGAAAGGTATAGCCCCATACCAAAAAAGAGAAACAAAATCTGAAAGTGTGCAAGCTCAAATACTACTCATAAGAAACACACTTCTAATTAGTCATACAGCCTAATCATGACTAATTAGTTTTAAATTTACTGTTGATAGGTTATTGAATCAGATTTTCCAAACAGCTTAATCTTGGCTTATCAGTTAGGTAGATTAGGATAGAAAAATAAAGGTTCAACCAAGCTCAAAATCCGAACCTGAGATTCCTAAAGAAAAATGACTCCAATCTGTTTTTATTTTTGAGTCAAAAGAAAAAAGTAAACTGGTTCTAATAAGCCCAAAGCTTGAACCAGAAAGGAATGTAGAACAGCTCAAACAAACTCAAAAATAGAGCAGAAGAAAAGAGAAGGATGTTCCTAAAAACTTTCAGATCTTAAGCATTCAACATTTTGATTTAATTTTCTGCAAATTATTATCTATGTGCAGCTTGTTTTTTATGCCATAAATCAGCAACAAGTTAGACTGTTCAATCCTGACTTGTATGCTTTTAAATTTCTATGTTAGAAATTAGTGAATAAAAATTTGTTGGATAGTCTAATCCCAACAGATAGTAGTTAGGTAGAGAAGCTTATGAACTCAATTGTTCAATCTGAGTTCATGGAGAAATAAGAAGTAGACTTAGATTAGTTTTTTTCTTTCAAAAGAATAAAATGTTTTTAAAAGAGTTTGCCAATCCAAGTGCACTCTGAAAGAAGAAAATATTTTAGATCAGTAGGATTGGGTAGGTAGAAAGCTTGGTTTGATAGAGTTCCGTTTTTTTTTCATGGCTGCTAACATTATCAGAACAGAAAAGATCATCGAAGTGAATAAAGCTATAACCCAATGGATCAGGCATTGATCAGCCCCCAGAGAAGGCAAGTTTGAAGTTCTTAATGCCTTTAAGAAGGCAGCATCCCCATGTGGAGCCACTGTTAGCCACCTATAAAATTTTTCATATCAAATGGTGGCTAAATCATTTTTGAAGCCTTCAAGAAACAATTTTTATTGCAAAATTGATTAGTTCTTGAAGTCCTGTGAAGACATCTTATTTTTTGATTAATCTTCACTGATGTTTCCCTCTTAAACTCTGAAATTCTGTTATTTTCCTGAAGAAAAGACTGCTGCAAAAAACCCCATTTCCCCTCATTTTACCCCTGCTTTCACTCAATATTAACCTCCATTTTATCCCCTTTTCCCCATGAATTTCCTCTATTTTTCCTCATTTCCCTTCTTCCTTTCATAAAAACCCCTTTTATAAGGTTTAAACTCCTTTTTTGCCTTATCGGAAGTTTTCAAATCCTTTGAAAATATTTGAAAAAACATAAAAAACCCACTTTTTTCACTATAGGCCTTAGCCCCGTCAGCTAAGCCCCCAAACCACTTCCCCAACATATACCCACACCCAAGACCAAAAGTTAAAGTCCTGAGCGCTTATCGCTATCGGAACTTTCGATGGACGCATTTCTTTGTTTAAACAGAAAGTCCCGATCTGATGGGCTCCTTTGTTATAAACCCCCGATCCCTTCATCTTTTCATATACCCAAAGGCCCCGCAATCGGGCACTAAAACCTCATATAAAACCCCTCCCCGATGCGCACTTTCCTTTTTATTTTATTTTAAAACCCCATTTTTATATTATAACGTGACCCGCCGGTTCATTGGTTGAAGCCATTCCCAACCGTTGATCTTAAGCCAATCAACGATAGGCAAAATCTCGCATCGGAGATTTCATTGGGCGCGTTCAAATATTTTATTGCCCCCTCCTGATTGGCGATCCCTCGATGGATTTCCAACCGTTGATCTCTCCCGCCAGGATCAGATCTAACGATCCCTATTTTTCTTTTCCATAAGCCCTTCCCTCCGCCTTTGGACCTCCAATTCACTCCCCGCCATTGATCTGGCCCTCATATCAACGGTCCACATCTAATCGCATCGGCACCCTTTCCTCTCTCCTCCTCCGATCGCAAATCTTTCAATTGCATCTGGACCATATATACCAAAAGATCCAATGGTCCAGATCAATCCTCACAACCTTGGCTAAATTCATGAGCCCCGCTTTATAAGGTTTTTTGGGGAAATCTCCGTTGTTGATCTCTGTAGATCAATGACCTTCATTAACTCAGTTTCCACCCGACCCTCACCTCGTATGTTATTACATTAACCCCGAGATTTAATCTGGGCCGTTCATCCCTATGATTGGACGGTCAAGATTGAAATCGCCTTCCCCTGCCCCACCTCTTTCCGTCCTTGCATCTTGTCTTATCGCGCTCTCCTATCGACCGTTCAATCTGATGCCCTAGATCTAACGGTCAATGCGTAGTTTCATGTAGATTTAAGCCCGAAAGATAATGTTCCAAAATCACACGATGAGGGTGGTTTTGAAAAGCCATCTGGCAGGCTCTAACGCATATCACGTTCAAAAAGGCAATACCGCCTTTCTCCCCTTTTGCTGCGTGAAAACAACTGTTTCTTCAGCCAAAACTGCTTTACCCCATTTCTATTGCATTTCATCGCATTTATTCTCTACCATTGATATCTGCAGATCAACAGCCTATATTCAATCTCGCATTTTTAATTGCCCTCCGCCCATCCTCCAAGGGATTTCATAGATCAACCTCTGCCATTGATCTCTATGGGCTAATGTAATCCAACAGCCCAGGATCGTTCGGAAACCCCAAATTTCCTTTCAATACATTTTTCCTTTGCCAAAGGTTTTTCACCTATTTTCTTCGCATTTTCTTCCATTTCACATAATATGACCCCTTCACATTAGATCATCCCGATTAATCCCGATCGTTGATCTCTGCAGATCAACGACCTTCACTTAATCTCCCCACTATTTGTTCCAACTACCTTCCTTTTTAACCTCCGAGTGCAATCCTCGCCGTTGGATGTTTTCATCCAATGGCTGCGATCTAATCCCAACCTCCAAAGTAGTTAAACCCAAATACGCAAGCTTTTATTAACTTTTCTTGGTTTGTGCAGGTTCTAATAGTTTTCCAATTATTTTAAAGGAAGATTAAAGGTCGGGGATGACAATCCCCCAGGCCTTTATTCATCAAAGAATATCATGCCACAGGGTTTCCCATCCAAGTTTGCCGGTGCCTCATGAACACTGGCAACATTATAAGAGCCCACTGTAACATCTGCACATCAACAAGACACATCCAAATTTAATCAAGAAAAGAGTATTGGTGTTGAAGGATCCAGTCACAGCAGACATGAGGAATTGAAGATTTTTTATGCAGTTTCGAAGGATTAAGGCCCACTTTTAGCAAATCAAAAACCTAATCCACTCAATTAAACATAGTTTGAAGAACAGAGACAAAAATTAGGCCAAATTATGCCTAACACACATAGTTAAAGCAAATTAATAGTGTTTAAAGAAAAACAATAATATTCATCGGTCCTAGAAAGCCTCCACTGCCACATCAGAGGCTAATTGAATCCTCTCAGCTGCAAAAAGACACTTGTAGCCTCAAATCATTCAAAAGAGGCCAAATTATGATTAGAACAAAATATATTTTCCCCAATACAACTGAACAGTTATTCCAAATAGAAGAAAATAATTTAAACTGTCAGAGAAGTTATTGCAAAGATAACTAAGAGCCTTAAAGTCAACAATTCTTCTGAGCGAGCTTAATACTTAATGTAAACCAATTAATACAGAGGAAAAATCTGTAATCTTCTCCATTGAGCCCCTCAAAGGCCAAGAAGCATTAAACTGTATTAATTGAACCTATAGATCTTTTCCCTCATCCACCTCCTCATTTTCCTATAAAATCTTCTTCAGGAGCACATTGTAAAGGGTTGGTTGCAGAACTTTGATGTAATACTTGTGCTCAAAAATTTCTACATGTAAATAGTGTTTAGAGGCTCTTGAAGCTCTGTTTGTAATCAAATAAGTTAGGCTGAGAAGATAAGATGATTTCTGAACTTAAACATTGGACTTGAAGAATGTAACTGGATTGACATCAATATACAAGCTGATTCTTGGGATCCTGGTCTATATCACTGGTGAAGTGCTTCTTTCTGTGTTATTGTTTTCCTTTCATGTATGCCATTTTTTCCACTTATTCTCTGATAAAGAACAGTAACCATAGAGTTAGGATTTACTGTTTACAATACCCTTCTCTGACTCATAAGCTTTATCTCAATGTTGTCCTCCAAATTGTGTGTTTAAGAATGACTTAAGTTAAGTGTAAAAATTATCAAAGAATGTTGGTTTGCCCCTGTCTTGATGTGCAAAGCTTGAAAGGAAGTTCTTGAATGATATTTTCATTATCTTCTTAGTAGAGTTAGACTAGAAAAGTTTATGGTTTGCCCTGTCTTCTAGTTTCTTTCTCCAAAGGTAGTTCTGAAAGTTTCCCTAAGAGTATGCTGAAAGAAGTTTAGATTTAAAAGTATATTATCTAACCTTAGGCTGCACTTTATTTTTCTTATCTATTTTCATCCCTTCTGAAAGTAATTATGTGGATTACTGGACTGTTTGTCTAATGAGTTAGCTTTAATATGAACTTGTCCAAAGAATTCTATGGTTAGCCCTGTCCTTTGGTCGGTTTTAAATAGTTACTTAAAAGGCTTTTCTTGTTTGGAAAGACTGATAAATCCTAGTTGAAATTATTGTCTTTTTCCACCCCTTCAACACTTTTATTGTTCTATTCCATCATTTTATCCAAAATATCTTGTGATATAGATGACTTGCCCCTTGGATCATCTTGAAATTGTTGCACCATTAAAACCCTTTTATGACTCCATATCCCAATGGACTAAAAACCAGCGTCATATATATCCTATCAGCCAAATCTTGTTCTGATTGCTTGCAACTTCACACCCTTGAAACTCTTTCATTTTAGGACTTTCCACTCAACTAAAAATCATGCTCAACCATCCAAAAACAAACAAAAACCTTTGTTATTAATAACTACCCTAATATCACACATAAAAGCCTTAAAGATAAATCAATCTTTGCACTTATAGAGAGATCCCTCTCTGGATCCAGGAGGGCTATATCCTAGAATCCCAAAGTGGTTCAAGTGTCCTCTCCACAGTTCTAGTCTCACGAATCTATTGGAATTACGGGGAGCTAACAGAAGGGAAACCTACTTTTAGTTTCAAAAACCTGTTTTGATAAGTAGGTAAATGAAACATTTAACCAAGATGCCTCCAAAGAAAGGAAAGGATAAGAAGACAGTCTAGCACAATAGGTTTGAACTCACTACTATTAAGGAGATCACTGCATCCCCTTCAGCCTTGTCCTATTTTCAAAAAGTGGGTTTCTTTTACTTTTGCAACAAAATTCAAGAGGTCACTAACCACCCTCTCCTAACTGAGCTATTTGCCTTAAGATTAGATGGAGAGAAGGTTCACATTGCAGGCATAGACTTTGTGCCTACTCCTAAAGTAGTGAGGAAAGTAATGAAGATGGCAGAAAAATGAAGATAGTGGCGGTCAAGCACAAAACAGTGAGCCAAACTCAAAACTGCGCAAAGGAGGCGCTTGGTGGAAAAAAGAGGAAAAGACACATCTTGGCTTGGAATATTGGCTCAAGATTCCATGCATGCTTCTAGAAACGCTTAAGGGGTTTTCTCACCAAAATTGAGCAATTTTTGACATGATCTTGTTTTTTGTGATTTTTAGGCCTGATTGCACATTTTTCTAGGCGCTGCCATGTTTGCTAGGAGCATCCTCAGTTCATGAAAGTTATTTTTGGATTCATTAAATTTCTGGGCATCTACTCACAAATTTTCAGATCAAAATAAGGTGTTTTGGTCCCCCAAAGAAGCAAAAAACAGTCAAATTTTACCTTTTTGCCTCAAATATCAGTAGGTGAGACCCTCCTGGATTTTTTCACTTAGTACACTTTTTGACAGACTTCCAGGGATCAGTTTGGGAACAATCATGTAGTTCCAAAAAGTAGACATCTAGGGCTTTCCAACGAGTCATCATGGGCCTCATTGTGACATCAGGAAGTCCTTCACAAGTTCTCTACAAAATAGGCTTTCTTATGGCGCTACGCTCCTGTAGGATTTTGCTGAAAAGGCAGTTTTCTGAAGGTGGCCATCCAAATGTGTGTTAAGCTATTTTTGACTCTATGTTAGAGATTAAAAGTCAATTTTATTACTATTTTTAGCTTGGATAGATATTTTTGAAGATATTTTGTGCCTTGGGCCTTGTGAGGCTTCAAGGACAAAATTAGATATTTGTATTAGGCCAATGAGCTTCTAGATGCTCTTGTGAGCTTATCTACTCATTTCCTATATAACTTATGAAGACTCATTGTAAATTGTTGGAGGTTTTAGAAGTAGAACTTGACATTTTGAAGAGCAATACATGGATATGAGCTTTGAAGAAGAAACTTGTTTATGAAGTGGATGATTTGCTTACTTGTCAAGATGATGGAGAGGCTTTGTGTGCAGGATTCCATGGCTTGGTAAATGGTATTGTGTTTCTTATTTGTTATGTTTTCTTAGTTTCTCATACATGTTTTTATGCTTCTTTCTTGCTGTAGTTCAGTAAATAATATGTTTGAGACATGCCCATGGAGGCACCTCAAATTTCTTGATTCATTACAGCTTAAATGTTTTCATCTTTCTTAGTTATGTCAAAGAATTCTTAATTTCTCTCTGGTACCCTAAGAACTTGTTATCAGTTTCATTAATGGTTATTATGTATGCTATCTATTATGATTCACGGTATGCCCTGCTTACTCATAGCTAATAAAAACTCCATTTCTGAAATCTCTCTTTGAATTATTAGTTGTTTTAGTTAAGTCAAAGAGGTCTTGTTTCGATCTTGCACTTTGTCCATGCTTTGCAGTATTATTTCAAAGTTCCCGATGGCTCAAGATATGATGTTTAGGAGTTCCCTCTTCATAGATTGAGTTGTTTGTTTATCTTAATTGTTTTCCCAAAAGTATGAAGGTGATTTTCCCAAAGTTAGAGGGTCTTATACTTCTATGTATCACTGGATTTTTTATTTTCTACATCTATCAGTTTGAGTTCCGTTAATAGAGATTAATGATCAGCCCTAACTCATGAATGCTTGCTGTTTAACTATTTATGCTTGAAATATCTTTGTCTTTCACAAAATTAATGTTCATTTCATTTCACTTACATCCAAAGAATCCATTTACCTCGACTAAATTGGCCCTGCCACACACCTTGTCTGTTGTCTAGGCATCCTTGGCTTTCATTTGACCCCATAGCCCTATTGATTTGATAACTTATCTTTCATTGATGCCTACTTAATCGATTCTCACCTCTGAACACAAAAAAAAAAAAAACATACTTAACAACTAGCCTAAAATCAAATATACTAAGCGAACAAGCTCACATCCTTCGCTTCATAGAGAGAGCCCTCTCTGAGTCCAGGAAGGCTAGGTCCTAGGGCTCCAAAGCTTGGTCTGATGTTACCCTATAATTTGGTTTACCAATCTGCCAAATCACGGAACTCTAACATAATGGTGATCACGGCAGGACTCTGAGTTAGTGACAATCTGATTATACCTTAGGACTTCAGAATCCCTCAATTAAAGAATATCTAGTGATATTGTCCATCCCACCACTCCCTAACATAATGGCAATCATGGTGGGACTTTTCTGAGTTCATGAAAATCTGAATATCTTTCAAGACTCACAGAAAATCCCTGTCAAACTAAGCATGCTATCCTATTGATCCATCCCACCGCTCTCTAACATAAAGGCTATCATGGTGGGACTTTTCTGAGTTAATATTAATCTGAATATCTTTCAAAGACTCACAGAAAACCCCTGTCGAACTGAGAATGCTATCCTATTGATCCATCCCACTGCACTATAACATAATGGCGATCATGGTAGGACACACTGAGTACATAACAACCTAGCAAGCTCTTGTAGACTCATTAGTCCTTCAAAATTAAAATCAAGTAGCCTATAAAGCCATTTAGAGTAAACTCTCTTTGTTTCACCACCTTAGCTAAGTGATGAACAAGGTATAGGATACTCATACAAACTAGGCTACATATAAGAAACTTATAAAAAACCCAAAAACATCCTTAGATTGGTTTTTTTTTCAGTATTGGCGGTGGACCATATGCGTATACCCTCAAAACAACTAAAAACATCCACCTGGCAAGTTGCAACTCCACTATCCTCCAGTAGGCCTATTACTCCACTAGTCCTTATCAAATCTCCTAGGATTGCATTGAGCAATCCCAATCATGTTGATGATGGACAACAAAGTTCAAATCTTCCACCTAGTGACTCCACAACCCTCAATAGACCAAAATACTCCACTGGTAGAGAACTCTAGACTGGTTGAAAGGACACAATAACCCTTTTGATTAACAAAGATGGATCCAAGGATACAAAGGAGATATGCACCAATGAACAAAGATCATATCCCTAGATTCCCACACAAAATGCCTCAAATAGATTGGATGAAAAACCTGCCTATTTTCCAAGATGAAAACTTTGATGACCCCTTGTTACATCTCATCAAGTTTCATATACATATATGGAGGTTAAAAGATGAATGCATGAGGACTGTCTTATGAAAATGTTCATGGCAACATTAGAAGGTAAGGCAAGAAATTGGTATGAATGGTTAGAACCTGGCATCTTGTTTTTTTTAAAGGATTTCCATAAGGTATTTTACAAAAACTATATAAGGTATTGTCCATCTCTATCCTTAGCTGAAAATTATTGTGATCAATCTGAAGATCTCATACAATACCTTATAGATATGGATGATTTAGATAATTTGTATCCTGAAGATCTCTTAGCAGAAATTCATGAATTTCATTCTCAAGATAACTATCATGACAGCCTAGATGAGTTAGTTGAGGAAGGAATCAATCAAGGTATAGAAGAAAACCCACAAGATCTATCTAAAGGTAAAAGTGATGTTTCATCACCCCTACTAGATGAGGCTCAAGAAGATATCTAACCTCAGAGTTAGTCTTCTCTAGAGAAGGAAAACAATTGTTTCCCAATCCAAAGAAAACAGAAAATGCCTCCTCCCTTAACTGAAGAAGAGATATATCAGATGTTGAGAGTACAACCACCCTTTAAGCCTTCATGTAAACAAAACATTCTTGTTCTTTCTCCTACTAAATCCATCTACCATAAATCAGAAGGTGAACTTGTAGATCAATTCAAAGAATAAAAAACTGATAATCGAATATGTTTGATTGGTGACACTACTTATTTTGATGAGTTTCCAAAGTTTTATCAATCTGATGATGATATCCTTCAAACAGAAACTAACTTTGTAGAGCAATCAGTAATTGGTTTGTGGGAGGAAGATCATTTTCATCAACTTCAAAAAAGTATTAAACAAATTCATGCCACCTATGCCACTAATGAGGGAAGCCTTGAAAGTTCAGAAGTAAGTGAAGGATCACTAAACCTTTGTTCCACTTCATATCAGCCCATCAGCAATAAGCTTCATGTGATTGGGAATCAACAGTTTTTCAGTTTTTATGTTGAAATTGGAGAAGAAAAATAACTTCTTGAGCAAGTTGTAAGTGAAAAACCTTTTCCTAAAATGGTTGATGAAATCATTTGTGACACGGAATCTTCTTCAACATCGGATTTTCAGCCACCAAGTCCCATTGAAATTCAAATTGTAGATGAAGGCATAGAAGTTGATAATCACATGATAGTTGTTGCACCACCTTATCAAGAGGATTTAATGCCAAAAAGTATCCCTGCTCATCAACATGATGACCTTCACACAGATTCCATCCCACTCAATAGGAGCACATCAGCTTGGTAGGAGGACTACACTACAATATATGATGAGTCTGACAGTTCAACTGATCATGAGCAAGGGGAAGAGTTTATTTCCCAACAGAGTCCCAAACATAGCCAAGTGGAAGAAAGAGTAGTCCTGAATGAAGCTTATATATCAAATCTTCTAGATCAGGTATTTTTCCAAGATCCATGTGTTGTTTTCCTTGAGAAATCTGAAGGAGTAGTGTGTTCCACCCAGAATAGTCTGTTGCAAAGTGTGAGAAAAATTTTAGGCACTACTATTCGTAAAAAAGGTGGAAGTGGCATTTTCATTTCTTCAGCACTCTCAAAAAGCTAAAACAAAATCCCTCATGGAATCATCTACTTGATTGGCTTTGTTGGAAGAGAGATTTCACTAAATGAATGTATATTGTATATAGGTTAGATTAGGATAGATAGATAATTATGAAAAATAAGCTCAGCCTTGTGAGCATCTTTTTAGTCCTATATTTTTTGAAGAAAAAGTAGAGACATAAAATACAAAAACAACAAGAAAAGTAGAAAAAGAGGGCAGTTTCTAAAGCAATGGTACAGCCCCATACCCAAAAAATAGTCATGCTGAAAGTGCGCAAGTCTAAATGCCACTACTAGTGCTCAAAATATATCTTGTTCAGTTATCTAGCCTAATCATAATGGGACATGTTTTAAATTGACTGCTGATAAGTTAGTGGAAGAAGTGATAGTCACATTGTGTAAGCTTGACTTATCAATAAAAGTAGATTAGGAAAAGATGCCGGTTCCACACGCTCAAAACATAACCAAGGAGGAAAGCAGAGATGAAAAACAAACTATGTATCCTAGCCCTGATTTTTCTAAATCTCATTTTGTATGAAAATAACATTTGTGTGCAGCTTGTCTTTATGCCACAAACACATGACAAATCAAACTGCATATTCCCGATTTGATCATTTTTCAATTTCATGTTTTAGTCTAGCAAATGAAATCCTGTCAAACAGCTTAATCTTGATAGTTGATCTAGTATAGGTAGAGAAACAAAGGAGTTCATCAGTTTAATCTGAACTCCTGGAAGATATAAGTGTAGAATTAGATAGTTTTTTTTCTTTTCAAAAATATCATGTTAAGGGTTTGCCAATCCAAGTGCACCCAAAGAAGAAAAAATGCTAGGAAATATAGCTATGTAGGTAGAGATGAGGTTGATGCTAATCATGCTGTAAATTTGTCAAAGAACATCATTTTTAGGAATAACATCAAGGAAAATAGAAATTTGCACCAATGGATAAGGCACTGGTCTTCACAAGCCAGAGATCTGCAATTTTGGACACCTCCCGAAAAGGAGCTGCCCTCCCCAAATGGAGCCACTGTTAGTCATCAGTGTTTTTTGCATGTTTTGATGACTAAATTCCTTGGCTGAGTTTTCTAGAAGCTAATCTCAATCTGTCAATTTGTCATCTAGAAAACACCTCAAACAAATTTTTGTCTTCCTACCCCTCCCTTTCAACCTGTGATGGGAATGGTCTTTAGTTTTCAAGTCCTATCACAATTCAGTAAAACCTTCCCTGTCTATAGCTGTCATAAGCTTTGTTTTTATGCTATCAAAGTCCCATGTTTTCACACAGCTCACTGTCAAGCATAAATCAAGTTGTCTACTCCTCTCTCACCATTTATTTTTCCATCTGATGACCTGACTGTATCTCAGAAATCCCTTACAAATTATGACAAAGTATCTAGGTCCAAGTGGTGGTGTTTAGGGCAAATACCTTGAGAAAATCTTTCTCTAGTCAAAAACCTTGTCATCAATATCAGTTAGCCATCATGTCATATTATTTGTCAAAGCAAAACCCTTGTCTATACCTAGGTCATACAAATCAAAATGGTTACTTTGTTTTGTTTCAGCAGAGCTCAGAAAGGTTCAATTCAAGAAGAAACAGAGAAATAATTTTCCATATCTGAAGAAAAGTGATCATTTCAAGCATCATCTTCATGAATACATCAAGAAGACTCTCCAAAGATAAAAGACATCTATCATTCATCTCTACAGGGGTGTATAGATTGATGAAAGTAAGCAGAGTGTGAGCAAAAGAACACTTCATGAAAATATTTCATGTTGTGGTAGCTTACTATTGGAAATCAGAGAAAGTGCAGATTGTAAAGAGAAAAGACCTACAGGATTCAAACTCAAAATGCCAAAAAATCAAAAGTCCTCCATCATGGCAAATCAACACAAAGGTTGGGTAATGTCTACCTCCAGTGCTTCATGTTAACTCAAATGGCAATTTTGCATCAGTTCTCAAACATGTGAGCAAGCCATAAAAATCAGTCTTATACAATCAAAAGTGGCAGACTTTTGGCAAAAAAGAACCTCTAGCAAATAGGCATCCAAATGAAGGTATAAGAGGAACAATTGCCTTTATATCTTAATTTAAACCTAGGCTCTAAAAACATTCAAGGAAAATCTGTTGCGCCAAATAAAGCTATAGTTAATGCAAAAAAAGAGTTGTTTCAATGATGGACACAGTAAGCATTTATCATTTACAAATTGCATTACTTACCCCTAGGTTTCACAGTGAAGTTCTGCAAGAAGTCATGTCTCAAAAGCAGAACAGATAGAGGGCGCAGAGTTTAGTTTTCAGGAAGGGCCTCCTTCATGACAAGCAGAGGGCCATTTCATTTTGTCAAAAGGACTTCTTCAATAATGAACAGAGAAAGAAAAAGACTGAGGTTCAAGGGTCTCCTTCAATCATAAGCAGAGGGCCTACATAGTGGTTTTAAATTGCCTCCTTCTAAAGAGAAAAAGGGCACCCCTCACAATCCTAAAGAAGCCTCCTTCGAATGAAAAGCACAAGGTTTCTTTTGAATGATATATGCAACTTGTCGAAAGAGCCCAAAAACAGTTTGTTCATAGACATTCTTCAGTTGGTTAACAGAGGTCAAATAAGCACCCATGCAGTTTGTCAAAATTGCCTCCTTCATGACAAGTAAAGGGCCCACAGACAACTGGTTCAAAAGGAAAATCTTCAAACGATGTAGCCTGGGGCGTAAGTTTTGTTTTAAAAGCTCAAAGGCAAAAAAATTCCAGGTCGTGACGTGCCTGTAGCGTCCCTCCGAAGGTTTTTACACATGGCGCGACATGCCTATGGGATAGCGCAACGTTCTTGTTTTCTCTGATAGACCTGCCCCGCCCGGCATTCAGAAGGTGCCCAGCCTCACACATATTAACATGCAGGTGCTACACACCTGTGCATAGGAGCGTAGTACCCCTCAAGAGGCCTCCAAATTGCCATAACTCATATTTTGGGCACAGAAACTGGTTTTTTAGCTGTAGGGGATATTTTTTAAAAAGGTATCCATCATTTCTTTCATCTCAGTCTTTTGGTCATAAGAATATCTTGAAAACTAAACTTAAAGGAGGAAACAATGTTTTATAATGTAGCCAGGATTTTTTTTCATTTGGCAAAGGACCCGTTTTACCAAGTGATAAGGAATGGACAGTGTTAGAAGAAGGGAAACCTATTTTCAGTTTGAAAAACCTGTTTTGATAAGTAGGTAAAGGAAACATATAACCAAGATGCCTCCAAAGAAGGGAAATGCTAAGAAGGCAGGCCAACACAATAGGTTTGAACCCACTACTATTAAGGAGATCACTACATCCCCTTCAGCCTTGTCCTATTTTCAAAAAGTGGGCTACTTTTACTTTTGCAACAAAATTCAAGAGGTCACTAACCACCCTCTCCTAACTGAGCTATTTTCCTTAAGATTAGATGGAGAGCAGTTTCACATTGCAGGCATATACTTTTTGCTTACTCCTAAAGTAGTAAGGAAAGTAATGAAGATGGCAGAAAAATGAAGACAGTGGCAGTGAAGCACAAAACAGTGAGCCAAACTCAAAACTGCCCAAAGGAGGCGCCCAGTGGAAAAAAGAGGAAATGACATATCTTAGCTTGGAATCTTGGCTCAAGCTTCCATGCATGCTTCTAGAAACCCTTAAGGGTTTTGCTCACCAAATTGAGCAATTTCTGACATGATCTTGTTTTTTGTGATTTTTATGCCTGATTGCACATTTTTCTAGGCGCTTCCATGTTTGTTAGGAGCATCCTCAATTCATGAAATTTATTTTTTTGGATGTATTAAATTTCGGGGCATCTACTCACAAATTTTCAAATCAAAATAAGGTGTTTTGGTCCCCCAAAGAGGCAAAAAACAGTCAAATTTTACCTTTCTGCCTCAAATATCAACAGGTGAGACCCTCCTGGGTTTTTTCACTTAGTACACTTTTTGATAGAATTTTGGGGATAATTTTGATAAAAATCAAGTAGGTCCAGAAATTAGACATCTAGGGCTTTCCAACGAGCCATCACGAGCCTCATTTCGACATCTAGAAGTCCTTCAAAAGTTCTTTTCAAAACATGCTTTCTTCTGGCGCTACGCTACTATAGGATTTTGCTGAAAAGGAAGTTTTCTAAAGGTGGCCATCCAAATGTGCGTTAAGCTATTTTTGACTCTATGTCAGAGATTAAAAGTCAATTTTCTTACTATTTTTAGCTTGGATAGATGTTTTTTGAAGATATTTAGTGCCTTGGGCCTTGTGAGGCCTTAAGGACAAAATCAGATATTTGTATTAGGCCAATGAGCTTCTAGATGCTCTTGTGAGCTTATCTACTCATTTCCTATATAACTTATGAAGACTCATTGTAAATTGTTGGAGGTTTTAGAAGCAAAACTTGAAATTTTGAAGAGCAATACATGGATATGAGCTTTGAAGAAGAAACTTGTTTATGAAGTGGATGATTTGCTTACCTATCTAGATGATGGAGAGGCTTTGTGTGCAGGATTCCATGGCTTGGTAAATGGTATTGTGTTTCTTATTTGTTATGTTTTCTTAGTTTCTCATACTAGTTTTCATGTTTCTTGCTTTTTGTAGTTCAGTAAAGAATAAGTTTGAGACATGCCCATGGAGGCACCTCAAATTTCCTGATTCATTACGGCTTAAATGTTTTCATCTTTCTTGGTTATGTCAAGGAATTCTTAATTGCTCTTTGGTACCCTAAGAACTTGTTATAAGTTTCATTAATGGTTATTATGTATGATGTCTAGTATGATTCACGGTATGCCCTGCTTACTCATAGCTAATCAAAACTCCATTTCTAAAATATCTCTCTGAATTATTGGGTGTTTTAGTTAAGTCAAAGAGGTTTTGTTTCGATCTTGCCCTTTGTCAGTGCTTTGCAGTTTTATTTCAAAGTTCTCGATAGCTCAAGATATGATGTTTAGGAGTTCCCTCTTCATGGATTGAGTTGTTTGTTTATATTAATTGTTTTCCCAAAAATCTGAAGGTGACTTTCCCAAAGTTAGAGGGTCTTATACTTCTATGTATCACTGGATTGCTTATTTTCTACATCTATCAGTTTGAGTTTCATTCACAGAGATTAATGGTCAGCCCTAACTCATGAATGCTTGTTGTTTAACTATTTATGCTTGAAATCTCTTTATCTTTCACAAACTTAATGTTCATCTCATTTCACTTACATCCAAAGAATCCATTTACCTCGACTAATACGACCCTACCACACACCTTATCTGTTGTCTAGGCATCCTTGGCTTTCATTTGACCCCATAGCCCTGTTGATTTGATAACTTATCTTTCATTGATGCCTACTTAATTGGTTCTCACCTCCAAACACAAAAACAAAAAAAATGTACTTAACAACTAGCCTAAAATCAAATATACTAAGCGGACAAGCTCACATCCTTCGCTTCATAGAGAGAGCCCTCTCTGAGTCCAGGAAGGCTAGGTCCTAGGGCTCCAAAGCTTGGTCTGATGTTACCCTATCATTTGGTTTACCAATCTTCCAAATCACGGGACTCTAACATATCTATAGCTCCAATGATCTAGGACACTCTTGCCAATGGGATAGAATACTTTCCTAGTGAAAGGAGAGGCTAGATGAATACATATCATGTTGTAGAATCTGCCTAAAATAATCCCTTTCTAACCTGATAAGATGTACAGAAAGGGAAGGTGTATTTCGACACAAGAGGGATTTAGATAATAAGTTCCTAAATTACAAGGATACTAGGGTGTTTGGAAACTCTTTGGAGGAGAGATCTCTGGTGTAAAGGAGTCTTCCTTGCACTGTGGTGATCCATGGATTAGCCATCTAATCCATGTATGTTTCAGATCTGATCTATTGATTGATCCATCTGCTTTAGAAATTTTGAATCATTCTGTAGATCTGTTGCAATAGATCTCAAATCTACTCTCTATCCTTCATGTTTTGCTGAAAACCCCAATGGGGATGTAAAATAGAGATAGTCTAGTGTATAGATCTGATATAGGTCTAATATTTTGTACAAAGATCTATCCTAGATCTGAGTTGTAAACTACAACTAATGTTTACTCATAAAAATAATGATGTCAAGGCTTTGCAGTGAAATACATTGTTGCAGCACCTCTTTTAGAGGGTTTTTCTCCATAAAAGTCTCTTTCTTTCTCCTGTACATTGATTGGACTATACTGTAAATCTGATTTATCATTGTATAAGCTATTTTTAAGCTATCATATTATCCTACTTCTACTACTATCTAAAACTGCATTATTTTCTGAGCTGTGTTCTTTTGTATTGCTGCAGTCCCTTCTTTGGGCATTTTTCAAGCCTTCCTAGGTGTGGGAGATCTGTTTAAACCACCTAGAAAAATTTCTTTCTGATATCCTCTTGGATTTAGGACTTATATACTCAGATATAAGGGATCCAAGGGCTAATTTCAAGAGTTGTAGCAGTCATTCCTGAAAAATGTGTTTTTCAGGCATGCCTTGCTAGCCGTCCTGGTTTTGGGATATTACAGTAGTATCAAAGCCTCTTTCTTGGCATAGCTTGTGCTTTTCCTTTTGAAGAGCCAATATTTCTTTTCATGGGAGGAAAATACTAATGAAGAAATGTGGTTACATCGAAGACATAGGAGTAAAGGGTCCAAACCCTTTATCTGAGAGATTGCAGAGAGAAGAGTTCTCAAAAACTCTTTCTCAAGCTATGCATGAACTAAAGGAAGAAATTCGGGGGATGAAGAGGGAAATATCTGCAGATCCCTTAGGAGGATTCTTACATCAAGAAAGCCCCAGTACTTCCTATCATGTGTGTGAGCATTCAACCACACAACCTGATCTGCAACGTTGGAACATGCCTACTTTCTTATCAAAGAAAGGAGGAAAGGGAAGAACACCAAAGGAGGAATCTCTTGGTGATTATCTCCAAGAATATGAATCTCAATTAGAGAGAAGGAAAGGGTGCATGTAGCACACTTTGGGTAGATTCTCTCTACCTACATTTGATGGATCACCTAGAGACTCAGCCAAGTCTTGGGTAAAGAAGCTTGACACATACTTGCAACTGCTTCAAGTATCAGAAGAAGAAGCCTTGAGAGTAGCAGCACTGCACCTTCAAGGGAAGGCTTATGCTTGGTGGTTGATTGAGTCCTCTTCCTTGAAAAGGAGAAACATCTCTTCTTATGCAAGATTCACTAGGAGACTAGTGACAAGATTTGATGAGAGACATTCTGAGATTTATTGGGGGGAGCAGATAAAGCCCAAGAAATCTGAATCTCTGCATAAGTTGGAAGATTCCAAGGATCCAACTCCAGTCCTAAACATTGTTGAGAGGGTTGAAGATTTGTTGCACCTTTTTCCACAGGCAAGGGCCCCATTTCAGCAAGATCTCTTTTCTCAAAGAGAAGACATGAGGATTCCTTCTCCATTAAGAGATCAAGAAAAAGGATCTCTTGATGATGAAGCATTCTCCACTAATGAGAAGAAGGGAGAGAGAGAGCAAGGAAGATCATCAAGTGTTGTGTAAGCAGGAGGGCATCTATTTTCATTTGGAGATGGAGATGAAGCGGTGGCTTCCATTAGAGGGATTCTTGCACCTTTGCAAGGAATTCCAAAGGCTCTTCCATATGGAGGACATGAGAAGCATGTGTCTTTGCTAAAAGACAATGAGACAGAACAAAGGAGGGGTCACATAGCTGATCCACTATCAGAAGATGGGGCAAGGGCTACAATTAGAGGCACTCTTACACCATTAAGAGGGGTCTCCAAGTTTCATGGTACTTCCACACAGGAATCAGAGATGGATTTGCACAGTGGAAGTAATAATGATATGTTCCCATCTGTTGTTCACATGGGAATGAGCCATGAGACATCATTATCCTGTGGTATGCCATCTCGGATACCACCTGATTGAGATTTGATGAAAGATGTTTCATACGTTGATACTCCTTTCATAGATCCAAGGGAGGAGGGAGCACTAGAAGACCATGCTACAGCGCTGAGAGTATGGGGAAGGTACAAAGAGAGGGAAAGAATTTTTTATTTGACATCATTATCTATTCTCACCTCTCAAATTGCATTGAGAATATATGCTACAAGGAGAAATAATGACACCATCATGAAGCATGGGAGGCAAGAATTGAATCAGAAGACAAAATTTCTTGAACACTCTTCCATACATGAAGAGAGATGGTGGTCTCACATGCATGCTTTGGCCAAAACAAAGAGGCCTTGGATAGGTGACAGCCTCCCATGGGAGACTAACTTCCAAGAGCTTCCATATTCTTTTAAGCATGTGCATGAACAAGGAGAGCAACAATGAAGGACTGGCAACCTTCCACCTTGTACCTTTGGTATGGAAGATGTCAAGGAGGAGGGAAACAACATGGCAGACACTTCAGATGACACCCTATCAGTGCTGTCATTGTTGGGCACATTAGATCCCTATTGGAAATCCCAACTGTTGGTGGAATATTCCAAGGATCTCCATACTTGCATGATTCTTGATGACTGGTTGCATGAAGGAAACTATTCAATCCTTGATGGAGTCATCTATAATCATGGTAGAATCTTCTTGTATAGAGATTCCAAGCTCAAGGAGAAGTTACTACAGAGGGCTTATGAAGAGCTCAAATTCAGCCACACCTATTCTATGAAGCTCAACAATATCATTTTGAGAAGCTATTATTGGGAAGGCTTTGAAAGAGAACTACATCAGCATTGTCAAAGATGCATCGACCTTGTGGAGTTGGAGCAGTAACATGACTCTAAGGAAGAGTTAAATCAGCCCTCTCTTCCTTCTCTTGAAGAACAGAGTAGATCTACGCACCACACCATTGATATGAGGAGGATTGTTGGTGGAGAGCATTCTTAGTACATATGTTTTATATTCTGATTTCATGCATTCTTACACCATGTTATTGTAGGCCATGACTCCAAGGAGGAGTAATATGTTTTGTAAATATCATGGAAATTGTTGGGCCACCAAAAATTATGAATTTTTCCACTCCCTTGATGTGCAAAGGGAGAGTTTTTTTCATGATGGGTGCTTCCCAAAGGCACCAAATATATCTCACATTTTCTGCAATAGTGAGATGACTTGGGCAACAAGTAAGTGGTGGGAAAACCACTTACCACATCTTGGTTTGATGTAGGCAAGGGATGCTCTGCACTAGTTCCACATGTGGGACTATGATCCACCTCCATGTGCACACGTTTCTATTTGTTTGTACATTGTTTTGATCCCCTATATTGATGATGTGCTTGTACTTTTCATGGGGATGAATGGAGGAAGGAGGGGAGGCATGCATGTGCCCTATGGGATGACTACACTCCCTGTACTTTCTGTCTTGTATTTCAGGGAAGGCATTGGGAAAACCATGGTTGCTTCATGTGATTCATTGTTTCCTTATGAGAGGAGTTGTTTGCATTTTATGGGGACATTGTTGGGACAAGTCATAGATGGATGGTTTGGTGATCACTTAGCTTATGAGAGAGGCTTATCTTTTGTTTGTGACACCAATGGAGGAGGAGATGAGTTGCAACACTCACCTTATCAGTTGCTTGAGGACAAGAAACATTTTGGAGGGGAGGACTGTAATGTTCCTAATTAGCCCAAGCTAAAAGTAATATTCAATTTTTTTTTCATTTTCTTGTTCAAGAATAAAATTGTAAAGGAGGACAAATTAAACTCCTTAAACAGCAAAATAAATCAATGCCCATGTGAACAAGGCTAAATCTGGGCTGCCTTAATAAAATTCCCTCATGTGTGAAAAGGGATCATGACAATTGACTGGGTCAACAGGGCCAAATCTACAGCGTTGTCCAAATGCAATGAACCTAGAGGAACAATGCAGATCTAGTTAGAGGTTTCAAATGTGAAAGGAGCTAAACCTTTGAGATGGTTTAGGGTTTTGCAAGGCTTTCATCCTATAAATGAAAGAGGAGAGAAGCATGAGAATGGTTGTTGAACATATTGTATTGAAAGGATTTGTCTATTTAGACACTTCTCATTCTCTGGTTGTTTAGCTGAGAATAGTGTTGTTTAGCACTTGGGCATTCCTAGTCGGGAATCCCACCTCTTTCCTTGAGAGGCATCTTGGAAGAGTCTTGCTTTTCTTGGTCCACTATCAGGCATTTGGCCAAGCTTATTCCTCCAACTATAATTCAGATCTTTTTAAGGGTTTGCTTGTCCTTGTGAGCAACAACAACTGGGAGATAGATCTTTTCATATCTATGCACATCTAGCCCCTCTTTTCACTGGGAAAGTCTTCTATCCTATTGGCAAGAGTGCCCTACATCATTGGAGCTCCAGATCCATACCTTGGCATCAGGCCAAATTCTACATCAAACCTATAGCATAGTTTCTACCCCAGATCTATGTTATTTTGCAAGTGGAGAGTTGCAGGGTGTTTGGCAACTGTTTGGAGGAGAGATCTCTGGTGTAAAGGAGTCTTCCTTACACTGTGGTGATCCATGGATTAGCCATCTAATCCATGTATGTTTCAGATCTGATCTATTCATTGATCCATCTACTTCAGAAATTTTGAATCATTCTACAGATCTGCTGCAGTAGATCTCATATCTACTCTTTGTGCTTCATGTTTTGTTGAAAACCCCAAGGGGGGTGTAAAATAGAGACAATCTAGTGTACAGATCTGATATAGATCTAATATTTTGTACACGGATCTGTCCTAGATCTAAGTTGTAACCTACAGTTGTTGTTTACTCATAAAAATAACGTTGTCAAGGCTTTGCAGTGAAATACATTGTTGCAGCACCTCTTTTAGAGGGTTTTTGTCCATAAAAGTCTCTTTCTTTCTCCTGTACATTGACTGGACTATACTGTAAATATGATTTATCATTGTATAAGCTATTTTTAAGCTGTCATATTGGCCCACTTCTACTGCTATCTAAAACTGCGTTATTTTCTGAGAAGTGTTCTTTTGTATTGCTGCAGTACCTTCTTTGGGCAGTTTTCAAGCCTTCCTAGGTGTGGGAGATCTGTTTAACCCACCTAGGAAAATTTAATTGATTTCTATGTGTTTTTAACACATAGAGTTGTAGTATTAACCCACTTCTACTGCTATACTAAAATTGCGTTATTTTCAAAAACACAGTTATACTAAAATTGTGTTTTTAACACATCATATGAACTATCTCCAACTTTGAAACATCTTAAGATGTTCTTATTGTTGTAGAAATTCCCTATTTTGGGATATTACAGTGGTATCGGAGCTACTTTCTTGGCTCGGCCTGTGAGCTTTAAGAATTATGGAGTCTTCTCATGAGAAGGAGGAGATTTGAAAGGAGAATTAGAGCAAACCCTTCTTGTCTGGAGAGAAGAGGTTCACAAAACTTCTATCTCAAGTTCTGCGGGGTATCAACAAGGACATCAAAGAAATGAGGGAAAAGCATGAAGATCCCTCAACCAGATCTACAAGATCTATACATGAGGAAGGTTCTAAGTCCTCATCTCATGGATATGAGCACTTAGCCATATCATCAAATCTACAACATTCTGTCAGCAACTTCTTCATGAAGAGGAAGGAAGGAGATGTATCAAAGAGAGAGAGTCACTTGAGCTTCCAAGGATCTTGCAATATCAAGGAAGAAAGGGTTGAAGATGATAATGCAATCATGACAAAAGCACATCTAATACCTCATGAAGAGGGAAATGGAGCATTTTCTCCAAGGGGAGAAACTATTGCACTCTTGCAAGGAGTTCCAAGGAGTAGCATGTGCCATCATCCTCAAAGGGTGAGATCTTGAAGATAGAAGAAGGAAAAGAGGAGGGCAAGCATCACATGTTGAGGAGCACATGTCCCTCTCTGTTTCAGAAGCTTGATGCACAAAGAAGGCATGAGGATCTATGCAATGAAGGCAAGGACAAGTCAGCCCATACATCTATGTATCCTCCTCTATGCTTTGATGTCTATTTGCATGGAGGCATTCCACCAAGGAGACCCCCTGATTGGAAGAAAGCTAAAGTGTTCTCTCAACTATATGCAGCAGCAACATATCTATGTAAAGAGGGAACCTTGAGAGGAGCTACTACAGCACTGAGAATCATTGATGGGGAGCTAAGCTATTTTCTTAAATTGACTTTGTTATCTTCCATTCATCTATTTGTGATGAAAAGAAGAGATTTAGAAATCTGTGTTGACATGAGCATGGCATCAGAAGGCCACTCCATAGCCTTGGAGCAGCAAAAGATACTCTAATATATAATGAAAATTTCTGAATATGACAAGAAGGTATTTCCATTCTTGTATGCATGAGAAAAAATGTGGAAGTTTTGGAGGAGGAGAACCTTTGACTCTCCTAAACTTAAATCTTGTCTTGAGCAAGATTAGCTGCAAGAAAGGCAACAAAAGAAAGTTGGAAATACTCCAACATGTGACTTTGACATCAAGCATGTCAAGGAGGAGAGCCATCATATGACAGATGCCTCATTTCAGACTGCTATAGCGCTGTGAAGGTTAGGGAGCTTAGATCCTTATTGGGAGTCCCAACTCTTGATGGAATATTTCAAGGACCTTTTCACATGTAAGGTTCTTGAAGGGAAATCAATGGATGGGATGAATTGGGCCAGCATGATTCATGACATGGGCGATAGGATCTTTGGAGATCTATTCTTCTTCTTGCCACTTGAGGGAAACCTATTTGCAGCCCAAGATCAGTATGTACTCTACACTTGCCATGAGTGGAGAGGAAGATAGTGTGGGGTATGCCATCTTGCCTATCATGTTCAGCTATTCAGCCCACCTTCTTTGTAGGAGACTAAGGTGGAGGAGATCTTTCATGAGTTGCCATGTTGGAGTGTGACTCATCTAGTATGGATGATAGCTTGGGGGTGGAGGTTTTACATGGGAATGATAGTTCCCAAACACATTTCAAACTCCATACCTTGGGAGGTGTTGGGGTCCCATGTTTTGATAGATTGGCTTACCAAAAGACAAGGCAACATCAAAACCAATCTTTAGATTTCCAGGATCTAGTCCTCTTGTTCTCAGAGAGGGATCTCTCAAATTATTTGCAAAGATATGTCGTGTTTGCTTTAAAGCGTTGATTTTAGACTAGTTATTAAGTGCAAATGTTTGTTTGGTTTGTTTTTTTGGTTGAATTGGCATAGAAGAACATGAAATGCCTAGGAAAGATGGATAGAAAGGAGAAGTGTCAGATTCATTGGGCAATGGAGTCAAGAAGAGGTTTATGAAAAACTCATCAATGGATATGGGATATCAAAGGGAAAATCTAACTTGGTCACAGGATCCTTTAGTTTTGTGAATGAGATGGAAATTAATGATTTGGAAGGAGAAATTGAATTCTCAACAAAGGGAATTTGAAAACATAACTTGAAAAATAAAGAGGTATTTGATAGACAGGGCTAACCATGAATTCTACAAACCACACTTTAAGCAAATAATGACTTCAAGACAACTTTTAAAATGAAATCTAAGATTTTGGAGCACATCCTATTTCCTCAAATATTTTATTTCAAAGGACTTAAAAAACATAAAAGATTCACTAATAATTGCAGTCATAGAAGAGGGAACACCTAACACATCTATGATCACAACTAAAAATACCTTTAAAACAATTGTTCAAGCAGGGACAAAGGATATGATCAGAACATACCTCCTTGGCTAACTGTAAACAATGGTACTTCAAAGGGAGACTTCAAAAACAACTTTCAAGTGGCAGCAGACAAGCAAGGAAAACCATAAATTATGCTGAAACCAACTATTTGAACTATTTGAGAAATAAACAAGCATGAGGACTAAAGAGAAATATTAAAGACTCTAAAATACCTCAGCAGAAGAAAACATAAAATAGTGAAGGATAAACAGGTCTAAGGTGCTTCCAAGAGTCATTTCTTAGCCTAAACTTTTCATCCTACTGTAGTAAGAATTTATGAAACATAATGAAAATAGGAAAAAAAACAGACAGTTTAGAATACATCACCAACAGCTAGGCTCAAGGATCCAATGATAGAGCCTTCTCAAGAACAAGCATGTCACAACATCATCAAGCTTCCAAGACTTCAATTTCTTCTTCAACTTCAGACAGACTATGTATTATTTCAGAGAGTTTCAGTGTTACAACTAGTGACCAACCAACAACTTCTCATCTTCTTCAGAAGTATGTATAGAAGAAATGAGGAGGTGGAAGGGTTTTTAGGATTGAAGTGTAATTAATTCTACACTAAATGCAACTCCTAGCCTTGAAAACCATGCAAGGCATAAGGCAGGAAATCATTGAATTAAAACTCTGTTTCATTTACTCTGTTTCTGCTTTTTTAGGCTCAATGGGTAAAAAGATTGACTTTGAGGCCTATTTATCTTTTACATTAACTTTACTGACAGTTTGAAATATCTTCCTTTGTTTGAAATAACTGTTCAGTTGTCTTTAGGAAAAATATCACTGACTAGGCAATAACTATGCCTTCTTTTGATTTATTGAGGCTGCAGGTGGCACTTTGGTAGCTGAAGAGGATAATTGGCCTCTGATGTGGTAGTGGAGGCCTCCTTTACTGATATTCTTCCTTTTTTTTCCTTAAAACACCTTTAATCTGCTTTTGCTCTGTGTTTAGGCTTGATTAGCCTTGATCTTCATCTTCAGGTCTTTATCCTTTAACACTGTCTTTATCTCTGTGGATTAGGCCTTTGATTCTTGAATTTATGCCTTAATCCCTTTAAAATCTGCTTTAAAATATTTATTCTTCACTTTATGCTCTGATTTTCACCTTTGGCACTGATACTCCTTGTTTATTTGATGTTTTACTATGTTTTTGTTGTTTTGTACGCGCACAGAAGGTTTACACAGGTGGAGGTATTTGTTTTAATGAAGAAATCCTTGGATCCCTTCCTGTACCGAAGGTTAGGAATCATCATTCCTGGCCTTCATATCATTTTTAAATCTATGGGAAAAAACCCCATATAACCTGCAAAAAACAAAGAAAAGTTATGTAATCCTGCGGAAAATGGGTTTAAACACTGCTTTGGGCGGTTTGGGAGCGAGGGTGAATCGGAATCGTTGGATTAGAATAACCAACGATCGAGATTAATCGGTGGGGTCATTCGAGAGGTTAGATGGTGGGAAAACGCAATGGAGGTGAAATTAAATCGGGACCGTCCGATCTCAGAGATCGATGGTTAAGATAAAAGCCAAAAATAACATTGTGGAGGACAGTGGTTTGGTAGAAAACCATTAATGGTTTTCGCGCAGGCTCTGGGGGGGGTAGGTAGTATTCACAAAAATAACGTGATTCCATACACCTACTGACACCTGTCCCTCCCAATACCACCCACTTCACATTTTTTTTCGGTGTTAACTCGCGGGCGCAAAAAGACATGAAATGCATTGTCTGTCGTCGGATCGGAGGCTCCAAATCCGACGGTGCGGATAGCACATGACGGGGTAAGTGGGGCAAGCAGGGCCCACGGTGACGTATGGTCTTTTTTCATGGAGCGGGTGATTTTCGGGTGAGTTTGGACGGTTGGGAAAAGATCTTGGCTATTGGATATTAAGAACGAATGGTTGAGATTTAACAGATGGGGCAGGTTATTGATGGAGGAAAAGATAAGGCAAGATGAATGGGCGGAAGAATGAAGCCTGATGGCCGTTGATCTGCAAAGATCAACGGTCCAAATTCGTTTTAAAATTTATATGTCAGGAATGAAAAACAAAGGAAAAAGGGGGTTTGGAAGAGGGTTTATGACCTTTTAGCGCCTGATTGCAAGGCCTTAGGTCGTATGAAAAAGAAGGCCAACGGAGATAAGCCCTCGAGGACTTAAGACTATTATAGTGCCTTAGACTGTTTTTTAGGCCAAAAAATAGGGTTTTTGAGTTAAAATAGGGGTTCTGATAGGTTAAAGGGGGTATTTTTAAACCAAATAAAAGGGAAATATAGGGTTTAAAGGGGGGTTTTGATGACTTAGGGGTTAAATGAAAGGTTTTTAGAAGGGTTTTATGGAGGAAATAAGGATGAAATGGGATTTATTTTTTAGTAAAGGAGGAGTGAAAATGATGAAAAATGGGGTTTTAAGCAGTCTTTCTCTTGGCAACAGGAGGTTCTTTATGACTAATAGGGAAACAGCAGTGAAGATTAACTCAAAGGGTAAAGATCTTCATAAGACTTTAAGAAATAACAATTTGGACATTAATTGTGTCTTAAAGGCTAAAAAGAGATTTAGCCACCATTTGATATGGAAAATTTTATTGGTGGCTAATAGTGGCTCCACTTGGGGAGGACAACTGGTCTTTTAAGAGTCCAGAACCTCAGCTATAAAACTCTGGCTTTCATTAAACCAGTGCCTTAATCCATTGGGCGGAAACCTTTCTTTTCTTTTGGCTGACCTTTCTCTGGTTTGATGATCTTTGCAGCAATCTGAAACAGTGGAATTCTATCAAAAAAAAATCTCTACTTACCCATTCCTAATGATCCTAACATTTTTTCTTCTTTCAGAGTGCATTTGGACTAGAAAACTCTCTTCATCAACATTTTATTCTTTTGAAAAAGAAGAAACTAATCTAAGTCTAATCTTATTCCTCCATGAATTTAGATTAAGAAGTTGAACTCATAAGTTTCTCTACCTAACTACCATTTGTCAGGATTAGACTGTCTGACAGAACTTTATTCTCTAAATTCTAGAACAGGAAATTCAAAAACAACCAAGCCAAGATTAAGCAGTTTGACTTGTTGCAGATCTATGGCATAAAAGCAAGCCACACATAGACTAAAATTTACAAAAAAATAAAACAAAATTGTGAAGGCTTAAGATCTGAAAATTAAAACATCCTTCATTATTTCTTCAGCTCTATTTTTAGGCCTTTTTGAGCTGTTTTTCTTTCTCATCTAATTCAATTGTTTGAGCATATTGGAACTAGTTTGTTTTCTATTTTTGGCTCAAGATTTGATCTAATTAGAGCCATTATTCTTTTTTAGATTCATAGGTTCAGATTTGAGTTTGTTTGAACCTTTGTTCCTCTATCATAATCTACCTTACTGATAAGCCAAGATTGGACTGTTTGGCTGATCTAATTCACTAACCTATCAGTAGTAAATTGAAAGGCTAATTAGTCATGATTAGGCTGTATGAATAACTCGAAGTGTGTGTTTAGGAGTGGCATTTGAGCTTGCACACTTTTAGATTTTGTTTCTCTTTTTTGGTATGGGGTTGTACCTTTCTTGTTTTCATCCTGCCCTCTTTTTCACTTTTTACTGTTTTTGTAGTTTTATTTTTCTCCTTCAAAGAAAAAATCAACAACTAACTAAATGCTCAAAGACTGAGCTTTATTGACATACCTATCTAACCTAATCTAACTTGAAATATTTACATAACTAGCTGAAAATTTCTCTTTTCCAATACATCCAGTCAATCAGATGGTTCCATGACTGGTTTTTGCTCATCTCTTTGAGCATGCAAGACAAATAGGGCCAATCCCATTTGCTTTGTTTCTCAGTAGCAATTCTAAAAGATTTTGTTGTACTTGGTGATATGCTGTTGTTTGCAACCTTTATCCCTTCTTTAGATATCTTCAGGAAATCAACATAGGGATCTTGAAATAATGCCTGGTTAAGAATATTTGTAAGACATAGTTCCACCAAGCTCATCTCTTCTTTCTCCACTGGATCGAGGTAAATATTCTCTTGAGAAAGAAAAACTTCCTCATTTTCATTATTATCTGAAGTGGAGGACTCATCATATATTCCAGTGTTGTCCACTTGTAGTCCTGGTATGCTTTGATTCAATGGAATGAACTCTGTGAATAGGTTATTATATTCTTGAGCAGAGGTATGTTCAATTGCCTCCTCTTTTTCATGAGAAGGCTCCTTGGTTTCAACCTGCTAAAAAATCTCTTCATTGTTTTCCTCCTCAACCTTTGAGCTGAAAGGTTGCTGATTCCCAATCACATGGAAATTATTACTGATGGTCTGAGATGAAGTAGAGAAAATATCCAACAAATATTTACTTACTTCCGAGCTCTCATAAATTTCTTCATCAGTATCATAAATGGTCTGCCCTGGCTCATTACTTCTTTGAAGGAACTGATCTTCCTCCCATAAATCTGCTAATGATGGTCCTGCAAGATTAACTTCTGTTTGGGGAGCATCATCACTAGATAGATCAAAGTTAGGAAAATCATAAATATAAGTAATACTACCAATCAAACATACTGGGTTATCAGCAGGTCCTTCTTTATCCTGATCTACAAAAGAACTTTCTAAATCTATACAACAAAGTTCTCTATGTGAATGGGCAAGAGTATTTGTTTTGCAAAAAGTTTTAGAGTCTGGCTATTTATTAATAGTCTGATCTATCTCTTTTTTTGTCAAAGGGGAAGATGTTTCTATGTTCCTTTGAATAGGAGTACAACAGTTCTCTGCCTCTTGTGAAGACTGATTTTGAGGCTGGATGTCTTCTTAAGCCTCAGTTATAAGGGATGATGAATAATTTTTTGGGTTTTCAGGGATATCTTGAGGAATTTTCTTTATTTCTTGTTTGATTTCTTCCTCAACTGATTCATCTATATTCTTATAATTTTTTAATAGGATATTAAACTCATTAATGGTTGTTAAAAGATCTTCAGGATGTATTACTTCCAAGTCCTCATCATTGTCTATAATGTGTTGGGTGATGTTTTGTGATGGATCATAATGTATTCCAACCCATGATAATGATGTGGTGTTTCCTTTATAGTTCTCATAAAACACATATTCAAGGTCCTTTAAAGAAAACAAACTACTAGATTTCAACCATTCATACCAATCCCTAGCTTTTTCTTGTAATGTTAACATGAACATTTCCATAAGGTAGTCTTCATGCCATTCCACTTTCAACCTCCATACATGTATATGAAATTTGATGAGATGTAATAAAGGGTCATCAAACTTTTCACCTTGAAAAACAGGCAGGTTGTCATCCCAATTCACCTGAGGCATCTTATGTGGAAACCCAGGGATATGATCTCTACTCATTGGGGCATATCTTCGTTGTATTCTTGGAATTATTTTGGAAATTGGATAAGAGGTCACTGTATCTGTTCAATTAGTTCAGGTTCTTCTACCAGTGGAGTCATTTGGTCTTTTGAGAGTTTTTAAAGTGTGAAGTCGCCAAGTGGAAAATTTTTATCTTTTATAGAGGTAAAATGTTTTATGGTTCCACCACCATGTTTATTATGAACCAATCTGAAATATTTTTGGATTTTCTGAGTTTTTTTAGTCCTATGGGTCATGAGAATGTCCTTGAAATATTTACTTGAAAGATTCAACTATAATATTAAAAGAGAAAAAATGGAAAATCTAGATCAAGACACTCTAAAAGCTTTGTTGAAAACAATTAGAGATGAATAGATAGATATCCTTAACATGATGGGGAAGGGGGAAATATCTCAACTTCCATTAGCTGATTTTGGGGAACTATGTATTAATATCTCAAGAGGAAAATAAAATTTTTTGAAAGGACCAAGAGATCCTGCTCTTGCTAGGGTAAACAAATCTACAACTGGAACAGTGAGTAGGGCAGAAATAGGGAACATGCTTGATGAATTCAAACAGAAATTTTAGGGAGTCTTAGTGAACAAATAGACACCCTTAAGTTACAAAACAAGAAAAAATCTGAGACTGATTCTTTGGCTATTTTCTCTCCAAAATGCAGAAAGAAGCATGCTTTGAGAGAATGTCCTCTTGAAGAAAAAGTTATGGAAACTTGTATGATCTGTTCAAAAATTCATGAGACTAAGAATTGTCCTTCAATTCTCGGTCTTAAGGTTGTTTTTCAAGAAGAAACAACATCAAATGCTACATAATCTCTTTGTTTTGTCTCTAGAAGACCATGGCAGGGGCCACAAACTCAAGGGTTTAACAACTAAATGAATACTCAAGCCCCACCAAATTGGAATTCTTGGCAGCAACCTTGGCCCCAATCTCAATTTCAATCTCAACCTTGGGCTCAAGGAATGCAGAATCCATATGGAGGATTTTCTCAGTACTATCAATATCCTCCATCATATCCAAATTTCCCTCCCCAAAAAATTCCTCAACAAAATCAACAACCTCCAATCCAAAACCAAAATCCACAACTCTCACTACCATTCCCTCAAAGACCAAATTAGTTACCTAGCCAACCATTACCAAACCCCAACAATAAAAATCCTCAAATTACCCATATGATAGAAGGTCAGCAATTTCCAACCTATATGATTAATCCTCTAGATCTTAATGATTTCCAACTTCTGGTAGAATATTAGAAAAGAAGAAGCCTTCTGTAATCATTCAAGAACAAGACAATTATGAGGAATATTCTCTACAAACTAATAAAATTTTTTAGGAAGAAGTAGTTCTCCAAAACCAAAATTCTGAAGATAAAAGAAAAAACAACCAATAAATTCAACTCCTGTCATAGAGCAACCATCAGTATCTACTTCTACACCTCCTTTTCCTGAAAGATTACAAATTGATAGAGTAGAAAAGCATATTATGTTGCCTAATTATGATTTCCTAGATGAATTGAGAAATATTTGCATCAAAATCCATTTGTTACAAGCCATCAAGGAAATTCCAATTTTAGCTAAAACAATAAAGGAGTTGAGTATGAAGAAACCAGGAAGAAAAATAAAAGAAATAAAAAAAATCCAGCTTGTAGGAAAAATAGTAAACATAATGATTGGAAAATTTTCAATTCAAAAATATTTAGATCCCGAAAGTCTAGTTGTCAAAAGACATATCAATGGAGTTGAAATTTCAAATACACTGATTGATTTAGGAGCAGCAATAAACATCATGGGAAAACAGACCATCGAACAACTTAAGCTTTCTAATCTTCTTTATACACTTACATTACTACAATTAGCAGATAGATCTATAATTAAACCAGATGGTGTGTTAGAAGATATATCAGTGTCTCTAGATTCTTGGGAGTATCCTATTGATTTTATGATATTAACCCATAAGAAAAATCTAGGAGGACACCCACTTATACTAGGAAGAACTTGGTTGGCTACAGCTTATGCTTTCATTAGTTGTAGATCTGGTGACATGTATATTTCTGATGGTAATTCAACTAAGAAATTCACTCTGTATCCTCCAGCAAGAACAATCACAAAAATAGATGACAAAGAATGGATTGATGATGAAGAAGATATACAACCTCTCTTCACTATCTCAAACATTAGTGAAGACAACCAAATCTTAAATACAATAGAAAATTATGAATCATCTCCAGAATATGAACATGATCAATTTCAAGAGAAATCCAATATTGAATATTCGCCATCTAGGAAGATGTCTATTTACTCTATGGAAGAATTTGGTAGCTCTACAGTTGAAATATTTCCAAGGAAAACCTTGAACATAAACAAAAACTTGGAAAATTACAACAAGAGAAGCTAATCGAAACATTGCAACAAAATTCATCTGCATATACATGGGAATACACTGACATGAAAGGAATTAGTCCTAAGACTTGTAAACATCAAATCTACATTGAGGAAAATTGCAAACCTATTAGACAACCTCAAAGAAGGATGAATCTAAATCTCAGGGAAATTGTGAAAGAAGAGTTGCAAAAGTTGTTAAATGTAAACTTCATCTATCTAGTTTCAAACAGTCAGTGGGTTTCTCCTTTAGTGATTGTACCCAAGAAGAATGGTAAATGGAGGGCATGCATTGATTATCAAGAATTGAATAAAGCTACCCTTAAATATCATTTTCCTTTGCCTTTTATAGATCAAGTGTTAGATACATTAGCAGGTAAGAAGTATTTCTCATTCTTGGATGGTTTCAGTGGTTATAATCAAATTCAAGTTGCACTTGAAGATCAGGATAAAACCACATTCACCTGTCCATGGGGAAATTATGCCTACCAAGTACTTCCTTTTGGATTGTGCAATGCACCTGCAACATTCCAAAGGGCAGTACTAGGAATTTTTTTTGATCTAATACATGATTGTGTAGAAGTGTATATGGATGAATTTACAGTTTATGGTAATACATTTGAGGAGGCTTTAGAAAACTTGGAAAAGGTTCTTAAAGATGTAAGGAAACAAACCTCTCACTAAGTCATGACAAATGTTTCATGATTTTTACTGAAGGGATTGTTTTGGGACATCACATTTTAGGAGATGGAATTAAAGTTGATAAATCTAAAGTTAAGGTTATCTCCAGCTTATCAGTTCCAAGTTCCAAAAGGATGTTAGAATTTTTCTAGGATTCACAGGATATTATAGAATATTTATAGAAAATTTCACCAAAATAGCATCCCCACTATTCAAGCTACTCACCAAAGATTGTGAATTTAGTTGGAATCTTGACTGCCAGTTAGCATTTGAAACCTTAAAAGAAAAAATTTCTGAAGCACCCATCTTAAGAGGGCCTAACTGGAAACTACCTTTTCATATTTGAACAGATGCTTCAGACATAGCTCTAGGAGTTGTGTTAGGACAAAAATATTTGATCCCCTATGCAAGTAAGAATCTGACTCCCCCATAGTTGAATTACACTGTAACTGAAAAAGGAATTCTTAGCCGTTGTTCATGCCATCAATAAATTCAGACATTACATAACATGCTATGAAACCTTTGTCCATACAGATCACTCTACAATTAGGTATTTATTGAATAAATCTATTACTAATGCCAGAGTTACAAGATGGTTATTTCTCCTACAAGAATTTAACATTACTATTCTAGACAAGCTTGGAAAACAAAACACGGTTGTTGATTTCCTGTATAGAAATCAAAATATCAAAGATAACACTCCATTTGAAGATAAATTTCCTAATGAATATCTTTTTGCAATAACTACTCAGACCCCTTGGTTTGCAGATATTACCAATTACTTAGTTACAGGAAAATTACCTTCACATTTTCATTCTAGAGAGAAAATAAGAATCATTCAATTAAGTGCAAGATACTCATGGATTAGTAATGAATTGTTTAAGACAGGTCCAAATCTCATTATCAGAAGATGTGTTCAAGAAGATGAAATGCCTGAAATTCTTAAGGCATGTCATGGTGAACCTTTTGGTGGAAATTTTTATGATAAGAAGACAACCTATAAAATCCTTCATCTATGATATTATTGGCCATCCATCTTCAAAGATGCCAAAGAATATGTCAAAAGGTGTGGCAATTTCCAAAGGGTAGGGAAACCTGCTCCTTCAAATGAAATTCCATTGCAACCTCAGGTACTCATTGAACCTTTTGAAAAATGGGCCTTGGATTTTTTTGGACCTATCAATCCTCCATCTAAACAAAAGAAGTATATTTTGGTATGCAGTGACTATGTCACTAAATCGGTAGAGGCTAAAGCATTACCTTTTGCTAATGAAGGGTCTGTAGTTAATTTTATTTTTGAGAATATCTTCACTCGTTTTGGTGTTCCAAGAGAAATTGCAACAGATCAAGGCGCTTAATTTACATTAAAGGTGGTGAAAAGGATGGTAGAAGATTACAATATCAAACACAGAAATCTACTCCTTACCATCCATAAGAAAATGGTCAAGTTGAATCTACCAATAAGGTGATTGAAGGAATTCTCACTAAGACTGTTCATCTACACAAAATATATTGGGCAGATAGGCTTCTTGAAGTCTTATGGGCCACATAACTACATGGAGAAATACAACAGGACATACTCCCTATGAACTTGTTTATGGGAAGCAAGTCCTGTTCCATATAGAGTTTCAGATCAAAACCTTCAAGATGGCAGTCTAATTGGGACTTGATTTATCAGAACCACAGAAGCATAAACTGGAGCAACTCAATGAACTAGATGAAATCAAACAAGATGTAGTCCAAAGAACCAGTATAGTCCAGTAGCAAGACTAAATGGAATGACAAGTATATCAAAGAGAAAAAGTTTCAAGAAGGGGATTGGGCAGTCTTGTTTGACTCAAAATTCAAGGATTTCAAAAGGTATCTCTTCTTGTGAATGGTCATCGGTTGAAAGTATATCATAAACCACTTTCAAAAGAAGAGTTTGTCAAGAAATTTCAAGATAATATTGATATGGAGTTAGAGAAGAAGAATTCTTCTTCTTCACAAACTTAGCTTTTACTTTTCCTACATTTGATAAAAATAAATAAAAAATAAAGTGTATAAGTATGAAAACCAACTAATGATTGGCATACTTATGTAGAAAATATAGGGTGAAAATCAGAGCTCTCTGACACCCTATATTTTCCATTTTCCTTTCTGTAATAAAGTAGTAAAAACTACATTCATATTTGCAGTTCATAATATGAAAAGTTTCATTCCATCACACTCCATTTTCATTTCATTTCATTCCACTTTCATTTCATTTTCACATTCATACCATTTCATTCCACTTTCATTCCATATTTTTCACTCATTCCATTCATGTTCATACTTTAAAAAAAATAAAATATATATTTACATTTTGTAGCTCATCACATTCTACAGTTGAGCACATTGTGAAACTGATTCTATTCTGCAGCTAATTTGATTTTGCAGCCACTTCAATAATTCTGACATGATGATTGCAAAAGGGACTAAAGGATTATGTTTTGAAGGTCACCATGCTACAAAAGGAGTACCTAAGGAACAACATCAAGCAACAACAAACAATAAGGTTAAGTTCTAAGGTAAAGTGTAAAAATTTATTTTAATAGAAAATTTAAAAACATAAAATATGTATAATATGTAAATTCATATGTTCCTTGACAACCTATCATTCGAATTGATTACAAATCCTCATCATGATATATCTTGACCATATCCTTCATATAAGATTGCATAACGGTTCGTCATTAATATCCTTGATTGATGACTAACGGTCATGATCATGGTGTGACCTAATTGTCTATGTCTCTCCAAGACCGTATCACTTACTTATTTCCTACAGCTCACCATAAACCCTCCATCTGTAGCTCATTTATTTCCATCGTTTCCATAGCCAATTCATCTCCATCAACTCTGCAGTAAATTCATTTCCACAAAACAGAGGGGTAATTATGAAGGTTGAAGGCACTCTACATAGAATAAGGATGGGATTTATTGTTAGAATAGAACTCGTGGGGCGAAATACATGGAAGGATACCCACAGGTTAGAGAAATTCTACAACAAACTGGATGGATGAGATTCATAGAAAAGTTCAATGGTTTTCATAAGGAAATTACAAAGTCATTTGCCCGGTCTTTTGATGGAACCAAGGTGGATATTGGGGACATTAAATTTATAGTGACAGAGTCATTCCTAGCTGAAGCTACAAAACTTCTGAGGCATGGAGAGAGATGGTTTAAGAAAAGGAATCCCAAGTACTGCTCTGAAAAACAAATGGAGAAATATGCTTTTGATTTTGCAGAAATTCATAACTTGTGAAGGAAGATTTGGAACCATGTATGTTTATCATATCCGTTTATTAATGAATTTTCTAGAAAATGGTGAAACCAACCTTCCCTTATTTCTTCTCAATAGTCTAAGAAGAATGGCCTCGAATGTACAAAAGAGAATACAATCCATAGAGACCACTATGCATCACCATGGCTTGGTTAAAATATTGATTGAATTTCACTTAAGGAGCATAGGAGACAATTGGGAGGATTTCCTTGTTAGGAATCATTTTCAAGAACAACCAGAATCACCACCCAAGGAAGAAAATGTCAGGAGATCAAGTAAAAGAAAGAAAATTGATATAATTGTTGAAGACAGACCTAAAAATTCACCACAGAGGGATAATTAAATACTAATTTCTGAGGAAATGACAGAAATTAGAAAACAAATTAATCCTGGAGGAAATAAAGAGAGTGAGGTTATAAATGAAGGGTATGAAAGTCCTCCAAAACTAAGAAGGAGCTCTAGACTCTGAGGCATTATGAAGAAGACATTGTCTAAAGAAGCAAAGCTCATAAATATAGAAGAGGAAACCCCAGTTCCATCACTTGTTGATAATTCTCCTAAGTACAATCCTCAAAACTCTCCTATTTATCATTTTGAAGAAGGCCCCAGTAGAAGATCTCCTAGTATAGATCCAGTTCAGCAACAGATATATGATTATGTAGAGTTGTTGGAAAGAAGAAGTATCCTCTAATTGACTCTCTTAAGAAATATATTTATGGATTAGAGATATTGAACAAGCACATCAAGTTGGAAAATGAGACTTTGAAGGAACAAAACAAGTTGGACAAATCAATGCATGATAATACTACTCTGCAACTAGGGCTATTGCACAAGGAAAATAGGAAATTGAAGAAGAAGAAAAAGAGACTGAAAAGAGCAATCACAAACCTCAAGTTCAAACTTCTTATGAAAAATCCAAGAATGACATTAACTTCAAAAAGTAACAAAATAATAATATTGGATATCCTTGCTGAAGTATCTAAGCACATGCAGTAAGGGAGAATAATTCATAATTTTGGAAAATTGCATGAGGAAATGCAATGATTTTGCAGTGGGGGTATGTTGAACCTCAGGATTACCCTCTCCTTTATAGTTTTCTCATCTCATTCCACCACTTTTCCATAAGTTCATAAATCCTAATCAGTGAATAATTCTAAGGTTTTGTCTCAAGGATACATTTAAATTATTTTCATATTATATTTTCATGATTTTTCTATTTTGATAAGTTTTTTCAAATTAACTACAGAATGCAGCCTGTTCTGCAGCTAACTATGCGTTCCGTAGCCACTCTTATGGTTTACCAGGTTCCATGTGTCAGTTGAGGAATCAAGCCACATGAGTGTTTCTAGAATCTTGCCTATATGGATTCTATCCTACTCACATGGTCCAGATTGACATAAAAAGGAGCCTAAACTTATGGTCAAATTTACAAGTCAAATAACATTACCTACAGCAATAAGACTCTTGATTTTCTCTTCAAAGGAAATGATGAGTCCAATAGTCCTATTTTGATTGTAATTCAAGTTAGACACCTGTAGATAACTTAACTCACAATTATTTATGTAGTTTCTCTTTAAATAGTGGTTCCACAGAACTGAGAGATAGTTCAGTGCAGTTCAGATTTCTAAAGTGAATACTCTGTTTTCCAGACTTTGTTTTAATAAAGAGGTTCAGTTACCAAATGCTTGCTTGATTTCACTTTTGACAAGCTAGGAGTCAACCAACTTAGTAGCAGAGGGCCCCTGCTCCTGAAGGAGGTTTTTATTATGTTTTCTAGTTAGATTTCCTTTACTCTGCTTAACAATTTTTGCTTATGCTTCATTTCCAGTTTTCAATTAGTTTAATGTTAAAATACAAATTGTGTATACTTACACTTCCAAAACGTTTTATGAAAATAGAAACTTTGTTTTCACTATTGAATTAAGGATTGAAGTGTTAAGGAATCACAGTTGTTTAGATTTATTGTTCTTGTCTTTCATTTCCATTAGAACAGAGTTGTCAATTGTTGTGTTAGTAGATGTTTATGAAAGCCATTTTAAATATGCTAAATTCTACATTAAATGGTTAAATATCTCACATATGCAGTAGTTGAATTTATCTTTCTTCTTTCATTTTCTTTCCAAGGACTAAAAGCATAATTTATTTCTTCAAAGGCATCTCAAGAGGTTAAACACTTCACATTTTAGTGTGGATGACAAGTCAATTATACATTTAGTTGATTTTAGTTAGATATTACATGCTTTTAATTTCAAGACTCTCACTTAATTGCAAACAAAAATCTTCCCAAAAACCACTCTAAAAGGAATTGATCTAAACATATTAAGAGGGGATGGTTGAATGATTAAATGTAATGCAATTTTTGAGTTATTCATTTACAGAGTTTTTCTCTAGTTCAAATAGGTGCAATTAGCTTACTCAAACATTACTTCAAAAAGGTCACTCTTTACAAATTGAATAATTGGAGTAGCTAAACACATCTTAGATATTTTAATTTGCATTCCTTGTTTTCTGGTCTAGGACCTTAGCAAACTAAATTACAAACACTTGCTAAACTCCATCTGAATAGGGTCATGCCTAACAATTGAATGTTGAGATAACTGAAGGTACAATAGTTGATTCATTTTCTGCTTTCATAGGTATTGTAACTCTCAATATTAGTCTTTTTAGAAATAGATCCATGGATTAGGATTAACAAACAAAATAGATAGATTCTTTGATTATTAAAATAGGTCTTAACTAGCCCTTATCTTTTGGTTTGCTTTTATGAAAAATAGAATAGTTTTGGTACACTTCCTTTTATTCCTTCTCAAATTAATTTAGATTCACTTAATTCATTTCATAATTCTAGATTAACCATCCTTGGATTTCAAAGAACAAAAACCCCCCTAAAAACAAAATAAAACACAACACAATGAAGTAAGAAATAGGTTGCTTAAGCACATATGGTGCACTAAACTTCATCAACTTACTAGCCTTGGTTGATAATTAATGACAGCAATTTAGGACACTAAATTGACTAAACAGGAGGTAGGAATTACTTTTGGCATATCCTCATAGAGATGGTCTATGAACTGCTCTAATTCAACCTGCTGCGCAAGGCCGACGATGTGTGTGGCCTGGGCTTGGGTGGTTTCGGTAGCTTTGGTCACAATAGTTTGCTCGACCTCACTAAGTTGTTGTTGTGCCTGCAGCTCTCTGTGTTGAAGCTCACTGGTGATGGAGAAAAACACGAAGTGCAACTGTGCACCCGTCTATCATGCAACATCGAGGTCGACCGAAGAGCACACACGGACTTGGTCGCCTAATACTGAGGGTACCATAGAAATAGTTGTGCCTGGGAGGGGGCAGGTCCGACTATCCATTACGGTGGTCAAGGCTGTAACTGTAGTTGGCTGGCTTGCTTGATTCTTCTACGCCTAATCCACGCTCTCCGGAAGTGTGTCTGATTTTAGCTGAAGGGCCTGCAGTTTGGATTGAAAACCTTCTATTGTGGCCTTGTACTGTCCTTACAAAGCAACCTATCGGTCTTCTAATGCAATGGTGACAGCGTCCGCAATCTTCTCTAAGTCATATTTTGTCAATGTGACCTTCATTTCTATGCTAGGATTAATAGCCTTGCGCTTCTTCCTTGGTCCTTTGGGAGGCTCACTGGTGCATTTAGTACCATGTGGGGAAGTCACATCTTCGCCACCAAGCCCTTCGAGTCCTTGTTCCTGCTGAGACTCTTGCTCTATCCTTGTGGTAGCATCCTTAGGGATTTATTGGGTCATGCTTTTCTTCGTAGCATGTACCTCAGATTATTTTTTTCTTTCCAATGGGACAGTATTCTTTGGAGTCGTGCTTTGGCCAGATGTGCCTGCTGTAATCGGGGCAGATGACTTGAAGCCAAGATTCCATGTCGATGGCCACGTTGAAACCACTTAATCAATTTCTGCTTTTGTAGCCATATAAGGGAGAGTATACCAGGCTGGATCTCAGTGGGCACAAATTTGCACATTGTGTATAGTAACCTCAAAACACCACAATATCCTTATACTTTTCGTAGATCGTGGGTAACAAGTGCGGCTGGGAATGAATTGTTGCTACCAGAGCATGATCAAATAATACCCAGAATAACTTATTCACCTCGATCCTCTTGGGATCCTTCGAATCCCAAATTTTTTCAAACTGCACACCCTCACACATACCTGGCTCAAGTTCGGGGAGAACTGCCTCGTCAGGTGCCTCCCATGCAACCAAGGCAATTAACATCATCATCCAGGAATTGCAGAATGCCTTTCCATGTTCCTGCGCCTTGTGCACATTGTCTAAAAATTCATCAACAAGGTTCTGCGACCAGTTGTAGCAAACCCCTTTTTCACATCTACCAGCGAGCTGAATTAGATAAGCGGGGACGACCGATACTTGGCACTTGCGCATCATTTTGCATGCCAGTATTAGGGTAACCATGTATACGCCCGAAAACTATTTTTTCTATCAAGAACCCTCTTTAGTTGCAAGTAACATGATATTTCTGTCGGACGTTGTCAGCAATCCGTTGCTCGAACTTCTTGCCGACACCCTCCTTAGGATCGAGCCCGTGCATGGGGAGGTTGGTGATTCAGTGAATTACGGCAGCGTCAATTGAGATGCGACCCTGGATCCACAAAGACCCATCATGGACCAGCGCCAGCAACCAGCGAACAACCAGGCTGGTGATGTTGTATCGGCAAAAGTGGGGGATGCGCAATAAATTTAATATCCCTGAACATGCCAATCCTCGTGCCCATGCCACTAGCTATACCTTCGGAATGTTACCATACAACACTCTTTCAAGATATAATTCTGAAGACAATGCAGGGAAGGCATCTATATTGCCTAGATCACGATCATCTAACTTAAGGAGGGGGAGGCCTCCCAACATATCACCATTCAAGGGCACCTGCGCCAGGACCAAAGCCATCTATAGGTAGGTGCGGACAACGTTGACATTCTTGGGGATGCGCATGGTAGGATTTCTTGTCTTAACATATGGCAGCAGCCAGGAAAGTGGGGTCACATGCATATCTTCCTCTGGAGCCGTCATAGAGCGCTTCGACGAATCAGGTGAATGACCCTTAGGCACCTTTTGAGGGGAATGAACAATCCCAAGGGACGTGCATGGCTTCACCCTAGCCCACTTCGTATCTTTCTATTTTCCTTTCTCTGCTCCCTTCACCTTCCCTTTGCCCTTTCTCTTGGTCGACGTAGACACAACCTCCTCCATATCAGGGGTTACTTCTGATACATCTTCATACTCAAATTCCCCAGAAGTCGCGACAGAAAATGATTTAGCAGGGTTAGTAGTGGTCATTCTTGCTTGGAAGACGAATTCATGGTTGCTGCTGTTAGAAGGGGTAGCTTTCCTAGACATATGGATGGCAATGGCACAGAATAGACTGAGTTCACAGAGGAGCACAAGGCACAAGAGTCTCGGAAAGCAAACAAACTTGTCCTGACTAACACCCCTCTGTTTATAGCCCCAGATGGGTAAAAATGGTCAGATTAGCCTTAATTACAACTTATCATTACATAAACGGTAAAAAATCCTCCTAGATCGCCACATTAATTTCCAATTTCCCATTCTTTTCAATGCTACAATCGTTTTTCCACCTAGTTGCCCCATTCCAACGGCTAGTTTTTCCAGCTGTGTACCACCCCTGTGCCTGCGTCGCACTTTTTTGCACCTCCTACCCTACACAGCTATCAATCCCGCCTTCGATTTTTTAGTCTGGTGCATGTAGCATCCTTTACACAACTACTCTGGCCATATAGTCATTTGGTCAGCACTGGATTGTCCCTATAGGGTTTTAGGCTACTTCCATTAATGTACCTTGGCAAGTAGTCTTCACGCAGCGTTGCCAACCTGGCCGCACCACCATTGGTAATATCCTTCACTATGTATGGGCCCAACCAGTGCTTACAGAACTTTCCTGGATGGCATACAAACTGGCTATCATAAAGCGATACCAATTCGTCTTCCCTAAAGACCTTCTGCTAGATATGTCAATCATGCCATGCTTTTTCGTGAGCCTTCTGAACTTGCTGGTGGAATTGATCTATGAACCGATCTTCTTCCAAGGCCACCAACTGCACCAAGCATTCCTCCATGATGTCTGGTTCCACCATGTTTGTAAAATCTGAAATGCGCAGGCTGGGAACAATGTATTCCATAGGCATGATGGCCTCCTTCCCATAGACCATTCTAAAGGGTGTTTTTCCTGTGAGTTTTTTACATGTGGTCCTATACACCTAGAGTACTAAGGGAATGTGTACGTCCCAATAGGTTCAGTCAGTGTTACAGACGCTAGTGATAGCGTGTTCCAAAATTTTATTGAAGGCCTTTACTGCCCCATTCGCTTGTGGGTGATATGGGGTACTCTTCGTGTGGTGGATCTAGAATTCCTTAGTCAAAGCCACAATAGTTTCATTAACAAAATGCATACCTCTATCGCTAATTATGATCTTCGGGCAACCAAACCTGGTGAAAATATGTTCTAAAATGAAGTGCGTAATGGTATCTGCAGTATAGTCCTTGAAAACTTCTGATTCTACCCACCTAGTTACATAATCAGTGGCGGTGATGATGTACTGGTCGCCCGTCTTCTTTCCTAGGGGATTGATGGGTCTTGTTGTGGTCCTGTGATTTGGCAAATTGACATACCAAGTGACAAGGCAACATCAAAACCAATCTTTAGATCTCCAGGACCTAGCCTTCCTAGTCTCATAGAGGGATCTCTCAATTTTTTGCAAATATATGACTTGTTTGCTTGTAAAAGGTTGATTTTAGGCTAGTTATTAAACACGAGTTTGTTTTATTTTTGGTTGGACATGATGATCTAGGCTGGATAGGAAGAAAGAGGAAATCTCCAAGTCATTTGGAAATGGAGTCGAATGGAAGTCTTGATAATTCCATCAACGGATCAGAGGTATCAAAGGGAAAATCTAACTTGGCCAGTGGATCTTCAAGGTCTTTTAGGTGAAATGAAATGGACATCAATGGTTTTAGAATGAAAAGTAGAACTAAGGGCAATTAAGAATCCTTAATTATATGTACTTCTCAACAAAGGGACTTAAAAGATTATTTGAACATAAAGAGGCATTCAATAGATAGGGCTAACCATAAATTCTACAAACCACACTTCATAAAATAATAATTTCAAGACAAACTTCTCCAATCAAATATAGAAGGCGAGAAACTCATTTAACTTCCAGTGATTTCACCTTCAAGGATAAGAAAACATTCAAGATTCACACATAACTGTATTCATAGAAGAGGGAACTCCTAGACATCTTTGACTACAGCTATAAAGACCTTCAAAACAATTAGTTAATCAAGTACAAAGGGTATGCTCGGAACAAAACCTCTTTGGCATACTTTGAACAATGGTACTTTGAAGGGAGACTTTAGAAACAGTTTTTAAGTGGCAACAAGTAAGTAGGGAAAACCATAAATCATTCTTGAGACCAACTGTATTGAACTTATTTCAAAAATGACAAGCATAAGGGTTCTAGAGAGAAATTAAGAATTCTCTAAAATATCGTAGCAAAGGAAAACATTAAGGCAGTGAAGAGTAAATAGAACTAAGGTGCTTTCAAAAGACATTTCTTAGCCTAAAACTTTTACTCTACTGCAACAGAGAATGATGAAACATAATGAAACAAGAAATAGCAATAACAGATTTAGAGTTACTTCACCAATAGCCAAGCTCAGGGATCCAATGATAGAGCCTTCCCCATAAATAAACAGGTCAAGACATCCATAAGTTCCAAAACACCAATTTCTTATTAACTTCAACAGGACTATGTATTACTTCAAAGAGTCATCAAATGCCAACAATACAATGAGTTCCAATGCAGTATTTATACTGCAAATGAGGAGGTGGAACTGATCTAGGGTTTGAGAGTCATTAACTACAGAGTAAATGCATTCCTAGCCTTGATAACCATGCAAGGCATAAGGTAGGAAATGTTCAACTACTTCTCTGCTTCAATAACTCTGTCTTAACTTCTGAGAGAAAGATAGGAGAAAATATTGACTTTTATGGTTTATCCTTATCCTTACAATAACTGTCTGACAGTTTTAAATATATTTTTTAGTGTAATAACTGTTTAATCAGTCTTTGCAGGTAGAAAGTAGGCCAAAGGTTTCAGTTGATTTTCTAAGTGAATAACTACTCTTGGTTGATGTATTTGAGGCTACTTTAGCCTAAGTTTCCTTAATTTCATCATTAAACTGTGTTTAAAGTCAGATTCTACCTTTGGCCTTCATAATTCATCATGTTGTCTTTATTGTTTTATTGATTTCTTTAAACCTTTATTCACTGTCTTTAACTATGTTTTTTATCCTTAATCCACTTCGATTAGTCTTTAATCTTCTGTTCTGATATTTTGTTTTTGTTTTGCTGTGTGAGGGGGTTTCCTTTTGGTGTGTTGGAGGGTTCTATGATTCAACCAGTGGTCATGAAACACTGATTAAACCTTTGAATCAAACCCTTAAACCCATTCTTCATCTATTTGGCCTCATGGATCGTCATCCATAAGCCTTAGTAAAACAATTTGACTGTGGGATGGCCCTTTGACTTGGGGCTGCCATTAAACCTGCAATAACAAAAAAACATTAATAAATCCTGTGTGCTTGGCTACAAACTGCTTCAGGGGTTCATGGCATTAGGGAAATGTTCTGAGGAAGGGGATATGCATGGGAGGAGGGGTTCTAGGAGGAACCGAGGTGAATTTTGAATAATGGCACAGAAACATAGAATAGTGGTTTTGGGCAATACCAAGGTAGTATTTGCGCAGGGGTTAGGTGGTAAAAGGTTTTGGTCCCATCAGACGTGATACCATCCAGCGGATGACACGCATCTTGGGGAAAACCACTTTTATCGCGCAAAAATGGGATTTTAAACCATTTCAGAGAAATGAGCGCGATAACGATCAGGGGCCGTCGGATCTGGGGGATCCAGATCTACGGTGGAGGGTGAACGCAACGGGAGAAGGTGTTTGGCAGTGGAGAATGGGTGAGGACAGGTGGCTGATGATGAATGGACTAGCGGGATGCTAGTGAAAGGTGGGCCAGGGTGATGATGTCAGCTCTTTTTTTGGGGAGTGAAATGTTATCGGGCGGGGTTTTTAAAGGCGAGGTGGGATAACAGCCGTCAGATGAGGATAATGGATGGTGGGGATCCGTTCAGGGAGAAGCGAGTGAAGAAGGGCCGGGATGAATGGGGAACGGGAGAGGAAGCGATGGACGTTGCATTGGTGAAATCAACGGTTGAGATTTTTTAGACGAAAGCAGCGGTGAAGTGAGAAAATAAGGGGTGAAGGGAGTTGAAAGTAAGGTGCGGAGAAGGTGGTTTCATGGGGGAGTAAGGGGACCAAGGCTAAGAAAAAGGGGTTTAGACTTAGCCCATGGTTGCAGGCCTCGATCACATAGGGAAGGAGTGGATTTAGGCTAAAAATAAGGATTTTTAGACTTTTTTAAAGGTTCTGATAGGGTTGGAAAGGGTGATTTAAACCAAAAAAAGGGTTTTTCTCATGGTTTAAAGGTTTTTTAGTGGAATGGAGAGTATAAGAAGGGGAAAATGAGCCTTTTAGAGGAAAAAGGGATTGATAAAAATAGGGGTAAGGATGGTAAAATGGGGAAATGGAATGGAGGTGAAAATGATGAAAATAGCTTGAAAAAAGCTTCCTTTTGAAACAACAGGGTGATCTTTTAGAAGGCATAGATGAATATTTTGGTGAATTGATAGACTTAGGATGATGAAGGTAGAGAGATTTCTAGAACTCACAATGATTCTTGAAATATTATTTCTAGAAATCTAGGATTGGCAATTTAGTAATCTTTGGATATCATCAAAATTACTTATGACTAATAGTGGCTCCACTTGGGGAGGGCAGCTATCTTTTCAAGGTGTCCAGAACCTCAGTTTATGAAATCTCTTAGTTTCAACAAATCAGTGCCTTATCCATTGGGTAGATTTCTTCTTTTTATTGCTGATATTTCTCTTAAAAAGACAACTTTTAATAATATGCAATGTATATTCCTTTCACACAGTCTTTATACCTACCCAATCCTACTTGTCCTAGCATTTTCTCTTCTTTTGAGTGCATTTGAACTAGCAAACTCTTTAACATTTTATTTTTGAAAACTAAAAATAAACTAGCTATTCCTATCCTTATTTCTTCCAAGAGTCCTGATTAAACTGTTGAACTCTTTATTTCTCTACCTATTCTAACCATCTATCAAGATTAAACTGTTTGACAAATTTCCACTCTCTAGTCTAAAACAGGAAGTTGAAAACATAGTCAAATCAGGATTAACCAGTCTGATTTGCTATGAGGCTATGGCATTTTGTACAAGCTGCACATAGACTTTATTTACAGAAATTTAAAACAAAACTGTGAAGGCTTAAGATCTAAAATTGATAGACATCCTTCTTTCTTTCATTAGTTCAAATTTTGATCTTTTTAGAACCATTTCACTTTTCTCTAATCTATTCTACTGATAAACCAAGTTTACACAGTTTGGAAAATATTTTTCACTAATCCTATCAGCAAAAATTTAAAGCATGGTTTTAATCAGGATTAGACTTTCTGATTAACCTTGGTCGTGGCATCTGAACAAATGTAATATTCCAAATCTAGAACAGCTCAACAAGCCTGCTGAAATAACACACTTCTGAGAATTCTGTGCATAGAAATGATTTTGCAGCTCCTAGATCCCTTAGATTAGCTCATCTAAGATCTAAATCCAAAATGAGAGCAAAAAAAAATCAGACTAGGTGAGTTAAACAGGTCTCCCACAAACTAGTCTAGCTTAAAATCACCCAAAGAGAGGGGCTGCGGCTATATGCAAAGGACTGCTTCAGAAATAACACAGATCCACTGAAGCACAGTAGGAGGCTGATATGGAGGTATAGAAATCAGATTTATAACAACAAATCAGATGTGCATTACATCCCATACATTGTACAAGAGAAAGAATGAGACAATACAGGAAAAATCCTCAGTAATGAGGTGTTACAACCATAACAAAAGACTGTATAACCATGACAACCTTATTTTAGGGGCTAAAGCAATAGTTTATTAATCTTCATATCTAGCACATATCTGTACATAAAATATTAGATCTAATACAGATCTGTGTACAAGAAATGTTGATCTATACATTCCCCTTGGGGTTTTGTGCAAAACATGAAGCACAAAGAGTAGATCCGAGATCTAAGGTTACATATTTGCATAATGATTCAAAAATTTCTGAATAATGCAATGGGACAGCATATCAAATCTGAAACAAAAATGTATTGGATGCCCAATCCATGGATCACCACAGTGAGAGGAAGAATTCTAACACTGGAGATCTCTCCTCCAAAATGCAAACAAAACACCCTACAGCTTCTCCTTTGCAAATAACACAGTCCAGGTGTTAGTCATCAGTATTTTTACCTGTTATTGATGACTAGTTTCCTTAACTAAGTTTTCTAGAAGCTGATCTCCAAACTATAAAAACTGTCATCTAGAAAACACCCCGAAACAATTTTTTTTTCCTCCTACCCCTTCCCGTCAGTCTATGATGAGAAAAAAATTCAGCTGTCAAGTCCTATCTGATTTTAGCAAAATATCCTTGTTTATAGCTGTCATAGCTGTAAATTATTTGCCATCATTTACCCTTGTTTCACAAGCCATTCACTATCCAATAACTAACAAAATGTCTGCAACCCTATCCCTAGTCATCTTGTCATTTGAAAACCTGATCATACCTGAGAAAACATTTAGTATCTGTCAAGACTATTCCTAAGTTAGATATTTGTGTTTAGGGATTTTTTCCATGGCTAAGACATCCTAAGCCAAAAACCTCTGTCTAGTACCAACCTGCCATAGATTGTCTTACTGTTTTGCAAAACAAGTCTTGTTCCATCCATAGGTCACACACCACTACGAGGTCATTTTGTCTCAGTTCAGAAGAATTTCAACAAAGATCCAAATCAGAAGAAGATAAGCATGTTCACTGTCTAAAAATAATGTGTTTAGATCAAGAATAAATCTCCATAAGACACCAAAAGAGCTCTCCAAGGTTAAAAGTCATATGTTTTTACATCTCTGCAGGGGTGTAATTGTAATGATGATCAAAGTGCAAAAGAGAAAAGGGACCAAATCAAATAGGTCCTCCATGCTGAATTAGTTTTCCATAAGTAAAAAAAATGAAATAAAGTAAGTGAAGGGCAACTAATAGGTATGGTATACAACCCAAAAACTGCCTGAAAAATAGAGAGCTGCCTCCAAGTCACATGAATGCAAAAGACTAATGTTATACTGATCAGCAGTGTTTCATCATCTCCTCCAAAAAGCAGTATTGCATAAACTTTTCAAAAGGCATCATCATATAGAAAATAGAAGACAGCTGCTTCTTATGCGACCTCAAGCCTAGGATGTGAACATTAGTCAAAGGACAATTTTAAGATACTCCTAAAAACACAGTCAAAGGAAGAGACACATGATTGCAGAAAGATGACATAGTTTTGAAATAGATGAAATGTCATATCTACAGTGAGAACCTCCTTCAAAAGAGCAGATGGTTAGAAGCTTAGTGCTAACCTCCTTCATCAAAAGTAGATGGTTAAAAGCATAGTGAGAACCTCCTCCAATTAAGAGCAGATGGTTAGGAACATCATAATAGAACCTTCTTCATTTAAAAGCATAGGGTTAAGGTGTTTTAAGTGACTTCAAAAATTATAGGCCACCTCCTTCCCAGGGATGAAACAAAAGATGCATCAGCAGTGTTTCCAATGGTGTTTGAGTGGGTTCTCTGTTTGAAAGACAAGGGTGAAAATCAGTGGAGCAAATGAAAGTTTATAGTTTGAAGGCCTGAGTTTCATTATCAACAAAGCAGTGACATTATGGTATTAAAAGGGCCATCTATTTTTCTATTTTTAAAGGTCACCTCCTTGATGAACAACAGTGGGTCCAGTCTTGGTTTAAAATACTTCCTTACTTCAACAACAGTGGATACATAGGGTTTCAAAGGCTACAATGACTGGTATTTTTATAAACCTTTTCAAAAAGATATAAGGTCACTGTTTCGAAATAAATGGGGTTGTAATGTGATGAAGCCCTATTTTCACTCACAGTCAAAAGGCTTATCCATTAAATAATGAAAGACAGAGTTTTGAAGACCCAGGTAGTTTGTCAAACATAGGCCTCCTTCACAAATAAGTAGAGGGCCCACCATTGTTTGAGGGTATTCAAAAGATGACATGTGGAACAGATCAAATCATAACTATTGTTGTTATATGGTTTTAAAGAAGGTAGGCATAACAATTTTAAAAAGGCTTCATTATTGTTTGTTAGCATTGCCTCCTTTGTAAATAAACAAAGGCACAAAGTCACTTTTCAAAGTTTCTTGGAAAAGCAAAAAGAGCTTTTTCATTTCAAACGAGGAGGAAAAGGCATTTAAAAGAACCCTCACCAAGTTTTAAAAACTCAAAGCAACATTCATTAGCATCATGCCTGAAGAAAGAAATAGTTCTTGAGAAAAATTTGGAGAATTTTTCAAGTTTAAGGTAGCTCGGCACGCCTGTTACAATGCGCGGCGCACCTGTGCTCGGCACCTAGGGCCGATCTGACAGGCCATATGCGCGGCGCATTTTGCTTTCAACGCTCACCCATCAAACTGTTCTTAACGTTGCTTCTTGCCCACTGAACCAGTACTTAAAAAGCATTAAAGACTCATCTTTTATGAAGGTATTTGCCATCTCTTATCCAAGTCTTGAGTTCGGAGGAGGGTTTAATGATGAATTTCAAAAGAGAAACAATGATAAAATAATAGGTTTGTTATTTTGAATAGAAGAAAGAAAAATAGTTGGTTTTCAAGAGTAAACTCTCTTATTCATCAAAATCACAAAAACAGAGTTTGAATAGATGGATTTCTAGTCAAAAGAAAGGAGGTCTTCTTATGCTATGAAATAGTGAAGGATTTGTGTAGTCTCCAATAGAAAGTAGAGTTTGTGAAGGTTTTTCAAATCAGTTTAAAGAGATATTTTAATAGTAATTTCAAAGAACACTATGATCATCTAAATCAAAGAAGAACAGTGGTTAGAGGATAGGGTTTTTGTCTTCTTAAAAGAGGTTTTTCTTGCTATGGATAGCAAAGAATCAAAAACAGAGATTGAAGGTGAAGAAACTGTGTGTCAAAATCAAAAGACATTTGTCTCCAAAATCCACAAACAGACCTTGTCAAAGACCTCATTGCTCAAACAAAAATACTGAAGAGGTGAAATTGTTTTCATTCAACTAATACTTGTTCGCTAAACTCAAAGAAAAACAGTGTTCATTTAGGGGAGATGGAATTTTTTTGAAAGACCTATTACTCAGTGACAAGGATACTGTCTTTTGTTTTAGATAAACAATAATCATCACAGAAGAACAGTTTATTCAAAGAGAGAACACAGTGTTTTTCTAAGGGTACAATCTTTGTTCTGAATCATTCCCTTAAAACAGTGATATCAAAAGCCACAGTGATTTCAAAGGAACCTCTTTCTTGCTTCAAATAACCACAGAAAAAAGTGAATTGAGGGAGAATATTTCATATTTTCAAAATCAAAGAAAGCTTTTTTCATTAAAACAAACTTGTTGGCTCACTAAGGACAGACTTAGTTTTTCAAAGAGTAAAGGGTGTGTTGGTTGAAGACTTATCTCAGTGATCACTTAGACAGTTTATCTTGGTAAGTCAGTAAAGAATATCAGAAGCAGAAATGCCTCCAAAGAAGGATAGAAAGAGCAGGTATCACAATAGGTATGAGCCTAACTCAACTCAAGAAGTGAATGAATCCCCTTCAGTGCTCTTTAATTTTCATGAAGTAGGGTGCTTGGAATTTTTCCAAAAGGTTCAATAATTGAAAAGTCATCTTCCTTTGACACATTTGTTTGCTTTAAAGCTGCAAGGGAATCATGTTCATCTAGCAGGTTTAGATTTCAAGCTCTCTCCTAGGGCTATCTCCAAAGCTACCAAAATTCAATATATCAGATAAAAATGGTTCAAACAAACATACTTAGATTTAAATCACTACAAACCCTTCCTAAAATATAACATCGGGTTGCTTGCCCAGCTATTTTCCCCTTCTCCTACTTGTTGACCAGCTATGCCCCTCTCATGAAAATCATAATGAGATATTTCACATGTGAAGGGAGGTTTTCCCGAATTTATGCTTACCATATCAGGCTTCTTATGCACTTCACAAGAACTCAATTGCAAAACTTCCCTTTTTTCCTCTATAGAAGCATAGACAAGATGGCCTCTACTGTCCAAAAGAAGCCCTCCTCTCAACAACAAGCTTGTTTATTTCATCATTCCCTTATCAAGATCATCATCCTCCATCAACTTGAGAAAAAGGGAGTTTCTTGGGACTCTTTCATCTCCCATCCCAATTTTTCCATTGCATATTCATCTCATACACCTTCCTCACCATCCACTCATCATGTTTCTCCTTCTTCTAGTAAATCCACTCCTAAAGGACAAAAATCTCCTATGATTGAAAGTGAAGAAGAGAAGAGGCAAACTAATAGTGAAGAAAGGCAAAGTGAGAGGAGGCAAACAAGTGATGAGGAAGGAAAAAATGAAGAATCTAAGCTTGACAATGAGCATAAAGAAGGAAGTGATGAAGAGCTGGAAAAAATTGATGCAGAGCACAGTGGTCATGAAGAGGAACATGTTGGCAGCTCAGACAGTAGTGAGCATGATGGTAATGAGGCGCAAAACAGTGAGGGTACAGAGCACTACAGTCATGAAGAAAGAAGAGACAGAAAAGAACAAGGCAGCCCTCAAGGAGACATACAAGGTGGTAGCCAAGACACTTATGATGAAAAACAATAAAGCCCTCAAGCAGGAAATGATGGTGGCAATCAAGCACCAAACAGTGAGCATTCCAAAGAGGGCAGCATAGAGCAAAAGGGCCAAATCAGTGACTATGAGCATAGCAGTGATAAATACAAACAAGGCAATCTTCAAAACGAGGAAAACAATGACAAAGATGATGATGGAAGTAACAAGGTTAAAGACCAAGTTGAGCAAGTGCAAATAGGTAAAATTCCTCCTTCTTCTCCTCCACACCACCAAAAGCATGTGCTAGCTGCCTCTCCTAGGCAAGGGGTCATGTTTTCCTCTCCAAAGGTAACAAAGTCCCAAACTTCAAGAAAGAAAGTGGCTCAAGTTGTAACTCCCAATGTTACTAGAGCACTCTGAAGCAAAGGCAAGTTGCCCAAGCAACCTATCATTGAAGTGCCAAAGAAGAGGAAGACCAAGAAATCTATCCAAGGCAAGGGGAAAGAGAAAGAGGAAAGTAGTCATGAAAAGGAAAGGGAGTTTGATATAATTCAGATAAACAATGATGATAGTGACAATAAATATAGAATCCTTGAGGCTCTCTTGCGAAACAGAGAATATCAAATTCATGATCTACAAGCTGATCTAGAAAGCTCAAAAGACTTCATCCATGTCCTATAGATGCAAAACAAGCAAATGAGTGGTCAAATGGCTGTATTTGAGGCCCGAGCTTTCAAATATCAAAGGGAGGCCTCCAAAGCACAAACTATGCTTGAAGAGCTTATGGGTAAATTCAATGATACTGAAGAGGAAGAGTAGCCAAGGAGAAAGAGGCCTAGGACTATGGGTCTCAAGAGAGCTTTGGAGAAAAAGAAAGAGGAAGAGGCAGCCCTTCTCCGATCTTATCCTCTTACTCATTTGCTCGCCCAAGAAATAAAAGATAATAGAGAAGCATGGCTTGAAAGGGAAAATAAACATTTAGAGGACAAGTCAGAAAGAGCTAATAGAGACTTGAGCCTGCAAAAGAAAATGACCGGGCACTATAAAAAGCTAAATCATTTTGCCCGAAGGAAATTGAAGGTTACACAAGAAAAGCTCAAGGCGGCCCGAAAGAGGTGCTTGGTAGAAAAAGTGGGGAAAAGCATATCAAATCTTGAGATCTTTCCTTCTGCTTCTCTACAGGTTTCTAAAAACCCATGAAGGTCTTGCTCACCAAAATTGGGAAAATTTCGACAAGTTTTTGTTTTTTGACGTTTTTGGGCCTAATTGCAGACTTTTGTGGGCATCACCATTTTTGTTTGGAGCATCCTCAGAGGTTGAAAGTGGTAAAATTGGATGAATTATATTCAAGGTCATCTACTCAGAAAATTTCAGATCCAAAGGATGAGTTTTGATCCCCTAAAAAGGTGAAAAACAATGATTTTTTGACTTTCTGCCTCTCATATCAGCAAAGGGCTAATTTCTGGTTTTTTCCACTCAGGTCAGTTTTTCACATACTTCCAGCAATCAGTTTGGGGAAAAAAAATAGTTTCAGAATCCATACATCTAGGGCTTTCCAGCAAGCCATCACAGGCCAAGTTTTGACATCGGGAGGTCCCTCAAAAGCTGTCTGCAAAATAGGGAATTTTCTGCTGCTATGTTCCTGTAGCATTTTTTCAAAAAAGAAGTTTTCTGAAGTGGCTTATCCAAATGTGCGCTGGTCATTTTTAGCCATTGTCAGTTGTGAAAAGTCAATTTAATTTCCTTTTTTAGCATTTTAATATATTTTTATAGATATTTTGTGCCTTGGGCTTTGGAAAGCCTCAAGTACAAAATCAGATATTTGTATTAGGCCAATGGGCTTGCTAGTTGCTCTAGGAGGTTTTCCTTCTCTTTGGCCTATATATTCCAAGAGATTTTATTGTAAACAAAGGCTGAACTTGATAATATAGAGCAATACATGATATTACAAGCTTTGAAGAAACACTTTGTCTCATGATGTGGATGATTTCTTGTTTGTCTTGGATGGTGGAAGAGGACTATTTGTTGGATTCCTTGGCCTGGTAAATGGTATAGTGTTCCTATCTGTATGTTTTCCTTAGTTTATCATACATGTTTCCATGATTCTTGCTTGTTGTAAGTCAGTAAAGAATAGATTTGAGACATGCCCATGGAGGCACCTCAAGTTTCCTGATTTTATTACAACTTCTATGTTTTTCTTCCTTCTCAGCCATATCAAAGAATTCTTAACGCCTCTTTGATCACTGAAGAAACTTGTTGCTTGTTTCATTTATGGTTGTTATGCATGCTAAGTATGATTCATGGTATGCCCTACTTACTCATGGCTAGTCAAAGCTCCATCTTTGAAAACTCTCTTTGAATTATTGATTGTCTTAGTTTGAACCAAGGAGGTCTTGTTTCGATCTTGCCCTTTGCCTAAAAACTTTGCATTCTATTTTCAAAGTTCCCAATAGCTCAAAATATGATGTGTACGAGTTCCCTCTTCGTAAATTGAGTTGTTTGTCCATATTATTTGTTTTCCCAAAATTCTGAAGGTGATTTCCCAAAGTTGGAGGGTCTTATACTTCCATGCATCACTGGAATGTTTATTTTATGCATTTATTAGTTTAAGTTTCATTCATAGAGACCAATGGTTACCCCTAACTTATCAATGCTTGCTGATTAACTATTCATGTTTAAAATATCTTTGTATTTCACAAACTTAGTGTCCATCTCATTTCATTCCACCTAAAAGAATCCATTTTACCTCGACCAAATCAGCCCTGCAATATACCTTCTCCACCCTTTGAGGCAGTCTCAACCTTATTGACCCCATAGCCCAGTTGATCTTATATCTTGTTATATGTTTAGCCTTTGATCAGTTCTTCCCTCAAAAACCTAAAACAAACCAAAACACACTTAAAAACTAGCCTAAAATCAAAAACATAGAAAGCAAACAAGTTCATATCCTTTGCACAAATATAGAGAGCCCTCTGTGAGTCCAAGAATGCTAGGTCCTTAGGCTCCAAAGTTGGTTTGATGTTACCCTGTCATTTGGCTTGCCAATCTGCCAAATCACGGGACCCTAACATAATGGCGATCACGGTGGGACTTTTCTGAGTTCATATTAAGCTTAATAACTTTCAAGACTCTCGAAAAACCCTTGTTGAACTGAGCATGCTATCATGTTTATCCATCCCACCACTCACTAACATAATGGCGATCGCGGTGGGACTCTGAGTGAATAAACAAACTTAGACTTCCCTAAACATTTTCAGTATCCCTTAAAAGGACTATCTTGTCGACTTACCCCACCACTCACGCTTAATGGCAATCATGATGGGACCTTTCCAAGTTAGTGACAAACTAAGTATACTTAGGACTCTAGAAATCCTTTGTCTTCAAGAATATCCAGTGATTATCAGCCACTTCATCGCCACACTAACATAATGGCGATTATGGTGAGACTCTCTATGTTCATGACTGTCTAGCAAACTATTGTTGGCTCATTAGTCCTTCGGATTAAATCATAAAATTAATTGATAAAACCATTAGAGTAAACTCTCTTTGTTTCATCACCTTAGCCAAGTGCTGAAAACAAATTTAGGACACTCTTACAAATCAGACTGCATATAAAAACTCAGAAAAACCCCAAAAAAAAGCATCCCTAGATTGGATTTTTATCTATTTTTGGTGGTGGACCATAAGTACATATCTCTAAAACAACAAAAACATCCATCTGGCGACTCCACTAGCCTCCAGTAGGCCTAATACTCCATAAAAAACCAAAAATTCCATAAAACATACTTTTTTGTTGATTCAGCTTTCCCAAAAAACTCAAAATTCATGATGCAGCCTCTGAAATTAGTGAAAAACTAAGGACAAATTAGGGATTCAGAAATATTCATCTAAACATAGGAAATCAACAGAATAAACTTGCAAATAAAACCATAGCTTTCTTAACAATCTAGAAAACTGTTGAAACTAAGTTTGACGGCATTTTTTGCAAGTTTCCACATAAAATTTTCTAGAAAACATTTTTTCCAAAAAACATCTTTGTTAGTATTGGTGGTGGACCACAAATCTCAAGAAAATCCACCTGGCAACTCTACTAGCCTTCATTTTGTTTTCACCTCACGCACATTAGCAAAACCCCTAGAGAGGTCTTCCATCCAAAAACAATCACAACTATCACCTTCTCTAAAATTTGACTTTGAAATCTGGCTTCACGAAGAATTAATACCAAATCTCACTCGGACCCAAATCCCCCTATCACAGTTGATAACCTAGAAAAGATTTTGTAGAAAACTTCTGAAACTGGTAACTTAGCTACCGATAGGACCATCCAAAAAGCAAGCTCTGTACCTGAACACCTTACATCCTTGCAAGATTCCTAGTTTGACTTGAGTTCAGCAAAAACCCTTCTTAGAAGCAAGTTGCAAATTCAAATCAATCTTGATGATCTTGAGCCCTTAGATTTGCAATAGAGTCCTAGCAGAGAAGCCTCACCCACTACACCTCCTGATTTTCAGCTTCTCTCCCAGTTTGGCTCTTATCATCCCAAATCTGCTCAAAATCAGTCCATAAGTCCAAGCACTTTCGCCACACCTTTTCAAACCACGACAGTGCAAATCACCTCATCCCATACCACAACACCTCATACTGTAAATCTACCATTCGCTTTCATCATGGCAGCTTGGTATGCGCCCTTAGTATTACCACAGCCTTTGGTACCTTTGCCAAATGATTACCAATCCAAAATCCCACATTTCACCAGGGCTGAGGCTACTACCGCCCAACAACATATTGATAGAATTAGTGATGCTTTTGAATACATGGAATTAGAAGATGAGACCATAAGAATGAGGATGTTTGCCCAAAGCCTAGGCGGAGAACCCAATAAATGGTTTAAAATATTAGCTCCTAATAGTATACATGATCTCCCAACACTTTACCAAACTTTCATAAATAGGTGGGAAATCAGGAAAAACCGCATCCAAATCCGTTTTGAATATAACAATATTAAAAGGAATATAGGGGAAAGTGTTCAGAACTATTGCACTAGATTCAACAGTGTCTATAACGCCCTTCCACCTCACATGAAACCTCCACTTGGCTCGGTACTAGTAAAATTTCTCGAAGGTTTCGATCCAGACATGACATACCAACTAAGAGAAAGAGACCCCGCAACCTTAGAAGAAATGAAAAAAGTAGCTATTAGTGCTGAAGCCAACCTAGCTGAGAAAAGAGTTCGGATAAGATCAGAAAAGAAAGTCACATTCCATGATGAGGTCATGCCTTTAGTTTCCTCCTTAGACCCCAGAATAAACAACCTGGTTAGATCCATGGAAAAAATGTGGCAAAGAATAAGTCTGAATGAAAAAGTACCTCTCAAGGACAACCAGCCAAATCCTCAAAACAGAAACCGGAACCAAAATTTTAGAAGAGAAATGCCTCAGAACAAACCAAGGGAAAATGACCAACAAATCAGGCCACCTTTCAATGAAAACTAAGTTGATGAGGTATAAAGAGATATCAAACCACTTGATGAAAATCACTTAAACTTAATAGGTTCTGATAACGAGGGTGAGGTTTTCCTCACAGAAGAAGAACAAGTTTTCTTCTCCTCAAATCAAAATGAAGCAAATTATGAAGACCCCGAGGATCCCGAGGTAGGACTACAAAACGCTATAATGGAAGTCCACAGGCAATATGATCTTAGGAGTAAGAAAAACCAGGACAACTCTAAGAAAGGTAGCTCAGAAACTGCTGTTACTAAAACCCCCGATACCATACTTAAAAGAGCATCAGATAGTAACAAAATCATGGCTAAGAAAACTGACCAAAACAAAGACAAAGCTAGTCAGGAAAGCCTTGATCCAAACTATCCTAGTACCTCTACTAAGATTCCTAAAATAGCTGTATTAAACAAAACCCTAAATCAGAGTCAGCAAATTAAGCACATAGAGAAATTCATCGCTAAAAAAATTGAAGCAAATCTATCTAAACTGTAAGTGCCCTTCAGTTTTGAAGGAGAAATTTCCAAAATCAAGATCACCATTCCTCTCACTGAACTTATTGCCCAAAGCTCATATAAATCTCAAGTGCTAAAAGTCCTAAACATAGGAAATGATGCTAATACTCTACACCTAGCTGATGACACTCCTGAGGTATTGTTTGGACCAAAAATGGAAGGAAAATATCAAGAGGGAACCACTCTTCCTTTTAACATTAGCCTGAATATACATGACCAAATCCTACATAATGCCATGCTAGATTCTGGGGCCTCTCACAATCTCATGTCGAAAGTAGTAATGGAAAGATTAGGCCTAGAAATAACAAAATCTTATAAAGACTTATATTTATTTGATTCAAGCAGAGTCGAGTTTCTAGGCCTAATAAAAGATCTTTGTGTCAGTTTGGCTCAAGTACCTGCGAAACACCTAGTCATGGACATAGTGGTAGCAGACATCCCTCCCAAGTACAGAATGCTTTTATCCAGATCTTGGGGGGCCAAGCTTCAAGGAAATATTCAACTAGATATGTCTTATGCCACCATTCCTGTGTTTAATCAAACAAGAATACTGTATCGGGAATCACACATGAAATATATGGTCAGCAGCCAAGAAAGGCCTGATAACATCCCTATGTATTCCATAAATTCAAACATGGATTCCTTCATCTTACATCTAGAAGGTGACACTGATGAAAACACAAGTGAAACTGAAACTAGTTCAAGCACAGTATCGTAGCCAGACCAACCTCTATATGATGAATTTGATACTCAAAACTATCATGACCCTGAACAATTATGTCTTGATGAGAGGGAATTTGATTTTCCACTAATAGAGATAGATCAGAAAACAAAAAACATTATACGCCCTCAAGCAAATTGCTCAAACCAAGGACAAACATCAACAATACAATCAGGAACCTTTTTCAAAACAGAGGCACTAGAGGACTTGCATATTACAAACCTCTTTCGAAATTAGGGGCATGGGAGCCTAATGTTCTTGCCATACTTAAATGCTTCACCATCTCATGACTTTACCTCCTTGAATGAAACCTTGACTATTGCCACAACTGTTAAAAATCCGAGGAGAATGCCTGATAAACTTGATATAAAGGGATGTGATAGCTATAGTCCAAAAACACCCAAGTTGATTGAGCTAGCTAAAATTCTAACCTTGCACCAAACATTAAGGACTGCTAGAATATGCAAAATTTCTCAAGATACTATTACATGTCGGGAAAACTGTTTGAAACACTGTGACACTGCCTTCAATTCAAGAAACAACTTTGAAAAAAGGAAATACAAAAATCTTGTTCAAGCATTAACAATCAAAGACAAGACAACTAGACATAGGATCTGTGTTTATTTCAGAAACACAAATACATGCCCCTGGAACAGAAATTGTATTCTTCCTAACCAAGACCATATTATACAAATATTAGGTGTTTCTAATCATATGTCTTTACAAAGTGATGCTTCATGGTATCATCAATTAATTCCTTTTCAAAGCAAACAGCTCAAAGAATTTTTCAAATATGCTGGAAGTAGTTCCATCTTCAAACCTAGAATTGCAAAACTGCCCAACACCAAAGGCATGTTCCTAAAGGCCATGTTTCCAGTCTTGAATTTCTTCATTTTGATATACCTTGATGATGTCATCATATTCTTTAAAAATGTCAACGAATATCTGCATTATTTGAAAAAGATGTACAACAAAAGGAGAAGTGGAAATCAAAGGTATAAAGAAGCGTAGCAAGAAGACACAGGGTTGTTTAGAGATTCATGCATGAATCCTTATTTTATGCTTACAAGAGAAAATTTTCCAAACTTTTCTTTTCAAGAGCTGAGTGGACCAAGGGCATCAGGAGATCCTTATGAAGATAAGATGCTCAAGTTTCACCATTTTCAAGAGTTCTAGTTTCAGATTTTTCAACCATTGTACATACCATTGCTTGAAGAAATGAATCAAAAACAGAAAATGCAAAAACAATAGAAAAGTTGAAAATAGGGCAGTTTTAGAAAACATCATGGAAAGCGCCATGTTCAAAAAATAGTCATTCTGAAAGCGTGCAAGTCTAAATGCCGCCACTAGTGCTCAAAAGATGTCTTGTTCAGTTATCTAGCCTAATCATAACTGAACATGTTTTAAATTGATTGTTGATAAGTTAGTGAGATAAGTGATAGTCAAATTGTGTAAGCTTGACTTGTCAAAGAAAGTAGATTAGGAAAAGAATTCTGGTTCCACACACTCAAAACAGAACCAAAGAGAAAAACAGGGATGAAAAACAATTTGTATATCTTGGCTCTGATTGTTCTAAGTTTCATTTTGTACATAAATAATGTTTGTGTGCAGCTTGATTTTATGCCACGAATGTGTGACAAATCAGACCATCTAATCCTGATTTGATCGTTTTTCAATTTCCTGTTTTAGACTAGAGAATGAAATCCTGTCAAACAGCTTAATCTTGACAGTCGATCGTAGTATATATAGAGAATCAAAAGAGTTCATCAGTTTAATCTAAACTCCTGGAAGATATAAGTGTAGCAGTAGATAGTTTTTTTTTCTTTTGTCAAAAAAAATTATCTCTTGTCAAGGGTAACTAGCTCAAATGCACCTAAAAGAAGAAAAAAAGTTCCAGGAAATGTAGCTAGGTAGGTAGAAATGACTTTGATGTTAATTATGCTGTCAATTTTCAGAAATAGCACCAAGAAAGGGAGAATTTTGTGCCAATGGATAAAGCACTGATCTTCACAAGCTAGAGATCTGCAATTCTGGACACCTCCTAAAAAGGAGCTGCCCTCCCCAAATGGAGCCACTGTTAGTCATCAGTATTTTTACCTGCTATTGATGAATAGTTTCCTTAACTGAGTTTTCTAGAAGTCGATCTCCAAACTATCAAATCGTCATCTAGAAAACACCCCAAAACAATTTTTTTTCCTCCTACCCCTTCTTGTCAGTCTATGATGAGAAAAAACTTCAACTGTCAAGTCCTATCTGATTTCAGCAAAATATCCCTGTTTTGCCATCATTTACCCTTGTTTCTCAAGCCATTCACTATTCAACAACTGAGAAAATGTCTGCAACCCTACCCTTGGTCATCTTGTCGTTTGAAAACCTAATCATACCTAGGAAAACATTCATAATCTGTCAAGACTATTCCTAAGTTAGATAGTGGTGTTTAGGGAGTTTTTCCTTGGCTAAGACATCCTAAGCCAAAAGCCCTTGTCTAGTACCAACCTGCCATAGATTGTCTTCCTGTTCTGCAAAACAAGTATTTTTCCATCCATAGGTCGCACACCACTAAAAGGTCACTTTGTCTCATGTCGGAAGAAGTTCACAAAGATCCAGATCAAGAAAATATCATGTTACTCATTATCTGATAAAATATGCTTCGCTCAGGCGCAATCTCCTTGAAATACCAAATGAGCTCTCCAAGGTTCAAAGTCATATGTTTTTACATCTCTGCAGGGGTGTAATTGAATGTTGATCAGTATACAGATGAGAGCAAAGGGACAAGTTCAAATAGGTCCTTCATTCTGAATTAGTTTGCCATCAGTAAAACAAATGGAATACAGTGAGTGAAGGGAAACTAATAGGTATGGTTTGAAACCCAAAAACTTCCTGAAGAACAGAGAGCATCCTCCAAGTCACATGAATAAAAAAGACTGATGTTATGTTAATCAACAATGTTTTAGTATCTCCTCCAAAAGCAGTATTGCATAAGCTTTTCAAAGGGAATCGTCATGTAGGGCATAAGAAGACAGTTGTTTCTTATGCTACCTCAAGCATGGGATGTGAACATTAATCAAAGGACAATTTCAAGATACTCCTGAAAACACAGTCAAAGGAAAAACTCCACTTTGTTCACTATTGGTATTCTTCAAGAAAAGACACATATTGCAGAGAAATAACACAAGTTTGAAATGGATGAAATTTCATGTGTATGGTGGAACCTCCTTCAAAAAGCAGATGGTTTGAAACAGTGGTGATAACCTCCTTCATGAAAAGCAGAGGGTTAAGAAGAAATGATGTGGCCTCCTTCACAGAAAAGCAGAGGGCCAACATGTTCTTAAGTGACTTCAGAAACTAGTATGAGCTACCTCCTCCAAAGATAAACAGTAGGTGCATTAGTAGAGTTTCAAATTGTGTTTGAGTAAGTTTTCTATTTGAAAAAACAGGGTTCAAAATTAGTGGTGAGTCAATGAGAGTTCATAGGTTGAAAAACCTATTTCATATCACAAGAAAAAAGATAGCATGATGGTGTTAGAGGGCTCTGTTCCTGTATTATGACAAAACTCCTTCAAAAGATAAATCGCAGGTTGCAATTTTGACTAAACAAGCCTCTTATGAATGGTGAAATTGACAGACCTAAAGCTCGGGTTCTAGTCTTATCTGCAAAATGGTATAAAAGACAGTGCACTCTTGATGACTTATGAGAAAAGGGCATTCTTGCTTTTGGACAAAGTTCATTATGTCTTATCAAAGATATACTCCCTCCAGGTTATGAATGAAAGGCAAGCATCAAAAGCCATCTTTTCAAATTAGTCAAAGGATAGAGGGCACATTGTAAAAGGGTGAAAACTTTCACTGTTTATAGGCCATCCTTCACAAAATGGTAGGGGATCACCACTCCAAATATTTGCACCATGACACAACTCATCCAAAGGGTTAAAATATGTGATGAGGCCCTATTTTCACTCACAGTCAAAAGGCTCATCCATTAAATGATGGAAGACAGAGTTTGGGAGACCCAGGTAGTTTATCAAACATAGGCCTCCTTTACAAATAAGTATAGGGCCCACCATTGTTTGAAGATATTTCAAATGACAAGCAGAAGATAAATCATGACCCTCATCAGCACGCAAATAAGATGGCCTCATGATAGGTCTGAAGGGGCAGTAAAACGGAGGTTCCAAAGTAGTTTTTTTTTTTTGAATAACTTACAGGGTTATTTTTAAGTTAAAAAGGGCCTCCACAGGAATATTATGGAAAGGCACAATTTTAAAAAGGCAAAAAGTTAGAAAAACCTTGACATAAAATCAAGTCTCCTTTTCAAAAACACAAAGTGCTGATGTTAAAAAGTTTTCGAATTTTGAAAGAGGGAAGAGGATTTTTTTTTTCTTTTAACAAAGCCTTATGAATATAAAAGGCATGAACCAAACGTTCACTAGCATCATGCCCAAAGAAAGAAGTGGCTTTTGAGCGATTTTGAAGAAATTTTTGGGTTCAAGGTTAGCGCAGCGCGCCTGTTACAACACGCGGTGCGCCTGTAAGAAGGTTCGGTGTATTTTTATAAAGAGTGCAGCGTGCCTATGCCCAGCGCCCAGGGAAGACCCGACAGGCCTATGTGCAGTGCATTCTTCGTTCAACGCCTGCCCATCAATATGATTTGAACGTGCTTCCTTGCCCACTAAACCAATACGCAAAAATCATCAAAGACTCCTCTTAGTCAAGTTTTGAGTTCGAAAGAGGGTTAATGTGCAAATTTGAAAGAGTTTATGTGCTGTGAAATAGCTAAAAATGCACACAATCCTAAGAGAAAGGCAGAGTTTGTATAAGATAGGGCTTTGTCAAATTAAAAGAGTTTTTCTTGCTGTGGGTTGCAAAGGATAAAAATAGTGATTGAAGGGGAAGAAACTTTGTGTCAAAATCAAAAGAGATTTGTCTCCAAAATCCACAAAGAGACCTTGTCAAAGACCTCTTTTCTCAAACACAAATATTGAAGAGGTGAAATTGTTTTCATTCAACTAATATTTGTTTGCTAAACTCAAAGAAAAACAATGATCATTAAGAGGAGACAGAGTTGTTTTGAAGGCTTATTACTCAGTGACAAGGAGACTTCCCTATGTTTTAGAGAAACAACAATCATCAAATAAGGACAGTTTATTCCAAGGGAGAGCACAGTGTTTTTATAAGATTGCATTCTTTGTCTCAAGTCAGTCTCTTAAAACATTGATATCAAAAGAAACAGTGATTTCAAAGAAACCTCTTTATTGCTTCAAATAACCATAGAAAACATTGAATTGAGGGAGAAAAGTTCATATTGTCAAAAGTCAAAGAGCGTTGGTTTCATTTAAACAAAATTGTTGGCTAACTAAGGACAGACTTAGTTTTTCAAAGAGTAAAAAGTGTTTTGATTAAGGGCATTTTTCAGAAATCATCTAAACAAGTTTGCCTTGGTAAGTCAGTGATGAATATCAGAAGCAGAAATGCCTCCAAAGAAAGATAGCAGGAATGGTTATCACAATAGGTATGAGCCTTTTTCAACTCAGGAAGTGAATGAATATCCTTCAGTGCTCTTTAATTTTCATGAAGTAGGATGCTTGGAATTTTTCCAAAAGGTTCAAGAAGTAAAAAGTCATCTTCCTTTGACACATTTGTTTGCTTTAAGGCTGCAAGGGAAGCATGTTCATATAGCAGGTTTAGATTTCAAACTCTCTCCTAGAGCTATCTCCAAAGCTACCAAAATTCCATATGTCAGAGAAAAATGGTTCAAGCAAACATACCTAGACCTGAATCACTACAAACCCTTCTTAAAACCAGAACATCGGGATGCTTTCCTAGCTATTTTCCCTTTTTCCCACTTATTGACCATCTATGCTCCTCTCATGAAAATCATCATGAAGTATTTCACATGTGAAGGGAGTTTTTCCCAGGTTTATGCTTATCATATTAGGCTTCTCAGGCACTTCACAAGAACTCAATTGCTTAACCTACCGTTTTTCCTCTATAGAAGCATTGACAAGATGGCTTCTACTGTCCAAAAGAAGCCCTCCACTCAACAACAAGCTTTTCTATTTCATCATTCCCTTATCAAGATCATCATCCTCCATCAACTTGAGAAAAAGGGAGTTTCTTGGGACTCTTTCATCTCCCATCCCGATTTTGCCATTACATCTTCATCTCATGCACCTTCCTCACCATCCACTCATCATTTTTCTCCTCCTTCTAGTAATTCCACTCCTAAAGGACAAAAATCTCCTATGATTGAAAGTGAAGAAGAGAAAAGGAAAACTAGTAGTGAAGAAAGGTAAAGTGAGAGGAGGAAAACCAGTGATGAGGAAGGACAAAATGAAGAATCTAAGCATGACAGTGAGCATAAAAAAGGCAATGATGAAGAGCTGGAACAAATTGATGCAAAGCACAGTAGTCATGAAGAGGAACATGTTGGCAGCCCACACAGCAGTGAGCATGATGGTAATGAGGCGCAAAACAGTGAGGGTATAGAGCACTACAGTCATGAAGAAAGCAAAGACAGAAAAGAACAAGGCAGACCTCAAGGATACATACAAGGTGGTAGCCAAGACACTTATGATAAAAAACAAGAAAGCCTTCAAGCAGGAAATGATGGTGAAAATCAAACACCAAAAAGTGAGCATTCCAAAGAGGGCAGCATAGAGAAAAAGGGCCAAATCAGTGACCATGAGAATAGCAGTGATAAATACAAACAAGGCAATCTTCAAAAGGAGGAAAAAAGTGACAAAAATGGTGATGGAAGCAGCAAGGTTAAAGACCAAGTTGAGCAAGTGAAAATAGATAAAATTCCTCCTTCTTCTCCTTCACACAGTCAAGAGCATGTGCTAGCTACCTCTCTTAGGCAAGGGGCCATGACTCTTCCTCTAAAAGTGACGAAGCCTAGAAACACTAGGTCAGAAAAGAAAAATACCACTCTAGCAGTGGCTAGCAATGTCATAAGAGCACTAAGAAGCCGAGGCAAACTGCCTAAAAAGAGCATAGTTGAATTACCAAAGAAGAGGAAGACCAAGAAGTCTATCCAAAGCAAGGGGAAAGAGAAAGAGGAAAGTAGTCATGAGAAGGAAAGGGAGTTTGATATAATACATATAAACAGTGATGATAGTGACAATGAAGCTAGAATCCTTGAGGCTCTCTTACGAAATAGAGAAGACCAAATTCATGATCTACAAGCTGATCTAGAAAGCTCAAAAGACTTCATCCATGTCCTACATATGCAAAATAAACAAATGAGTGGTCAAATGGTAGTATTTCAGGCCCGCGATTTCAAATATCAAAGGGAAGCATCCAAGGCACAAACCAAGATTGAAGAGCTTATGGGTGAATTCAATGATACTGAAGAGGAAGAGCAGCCAAGGAGAAAGAGGCCTAGGACTATGGGTCTCAAGAGAGCTTTCGAGAAAAAGAAAGAAGAAGAGGCAGCCCTTGTCCGATATTTTCCTCTTACTTATTTACTCGCCCAATAAATAGAAAATAATAGAGAAGCATGGCTTGAAAGGGAAAATAAATATTTGGAGGATAAGTTAGAAAGAGCTAACAGAGACTTGAGCCTGCAAAAGTGTTGGCGAAGAAACAGGTCTCGCAGGCAAGACCCAGGTTCAAAGGTTGGGGCCAACAAGGGTATCCGCTATAGTCTAGAACCACGCCGGCATTGTCACCCTACTCCGGAGAGCATAGAGTCTCACCCGAGGCATGTTGCGACCGCATGCAAGAGGGGAAGAGATCAATGGTGATGGAGGGATCCACAACTCATGGTTAACATAGAATTGATTATATCAACATCAATATATATGCAAGGACATTCAGAAGATCGAAAAGATACTAAGCAAACAAAATTTTAAAGCATCAAAGACATAATGCATGCATGTAACTCATAAAACAAGATAGCAACCTGCAGGTATATTAATAATCTTCAACCACATCCATAGTTACATCGCTTCCACAGAAAGCGCTTTACAAATATATCACAGACCTCTATAGGACAGAAAGATAGATAAGATAAACCTAGGAACTACAGAGATATCATGCTTGGAATGGATTCTCTCCGCAGCGTCTGCTCAATCCTCTTCAGTTGCTATGCATCCGTCTCTTCTGTCGCATTCGTCCCTTCTTTCGACCAGGTGACTTCTATTTATTCACCCGCCATCGCAACTGCTAGTTCCTCTTGTGTTCTTCTTCAACGGCTTCCAGCTTCTCTCTTGTTATCTATGAGTTCTACTTTCTGTCTTCCGTTGTATCTTTTCTCCGTCTGCGCTTATGCTTCTGCTTTCCTCAGCTATCTCTTGCTTCCTCGCCACCTTGGTAGCTCCGCTACTCACTGTAGTTGTGACTTGGTTGCGACTACCATGTGTCATTCCGCAACCCAAAATCTGTCCTTTATTCAAAATTCAAAATATTCAAAACAAGGGCCCCAACAGGCCCCAACCACAGTTTCTTGACTCGTCCTCGAGTCAATCACAAATCACTGTTTCCATCTCCATCACCCCACTGGACCCCGTGCCCTGTTCTTGTTGTGTGCCTTCAGCCTGTTGTCCAAACAAGGGCCCCAACTCCGGGACTTTGTTGAACATTGTAGCCTTGAGCTCATTGAATTTCGACACAGCTTGCTGCCACCCTTGTAACAATGAATCAGTCTCTACGGCAATCTTGGTGACAGCTGCCTCCTCTACATGCGTCGGTACAGTTCCGAACACCATGCCGATTTGAGTTTCGGCCTCGGCGGCTAGCTGTTGCATTGTCCTAGCGCTACATTGGAGGGGCAAGCGGAGCTCACAAATTCCCTGTTTGGCCATTGTTGAGCTGGCCTTTGTTTGCTGAATCTACACTTCTAGAGCATCCGCCTGGGCGTATAGATGGTCCAATCGCGCGGGGTCCGTGGCCTCTTGGATTTCCCTCAAAATTTGCTGCAGCAGTGCATAAATTGGCTGTATTTTGACTGCTAGAGCCATTGAGCACTCCTGAAGACCCTTCAGGAGGTCATAGGCGTCACGCGCTGTAAAGTTGAGAGTTTCCTGCATTTGGTTGACCTGGCCCTGCTTTTCGGCAATTTGTATTGTATAAACTGCCTCTAGATCGGGCAGTGCTGGCCATGCTGCTAATGCTGCGTGAAGCTCCACATTTTCCTTGTGGAGGCCATTGAGTGCGATCCAGAGGTGGAGGGCCTATTCTACGATACTTTTCTCTGGCACATTTGCAAGCAGCTGAGTATAATGAGCCTCGACGGCTGGCCATAACTCTGAAAACACTATGGTGACTTGTTCTATCTGCCCTTGTAGCTACCCCTGTGCGGTTGTGAGCTGGTCGCGTTGTTCAGTAAGCATGGCAATATACTGCTGTTGTTTGTCGCACCTTTGATGTAGTTCAGAATGAAGCCTTTCGGCTTGCTGGGCCTCCCTCTGGATAAAGAAGTACAGCTAAGCTGTACCCCATGTTTCTAAATTGGCGACCCCCGAAGTGCTTTGGTCCGACCTCCTTTCCCGCAACGGTTGCCCACTGGCAACTGATCGATTAGAATGCTCTGGAGGGGATGGCGGCGGGGTCTATTGGTGCGCTGAGTCGGCCATATTCAAGTCCAGCTGCTCCTGCCGATCTGTATTAACAACCTGTGGAGGTATAGTGGGCTCAGGCTGAGCCCTAGCTGAGTTGGTAACAATTTGTGCCATTTGGGTAATTATATCAAACAAATAAACTTGGGGTTCTCCAACGAGGTCGACCGGTGGTACTACTGCTGTAGTACTGGAGTCAACCTCGGCCCCATGGTCCCCATTAAAGAGTTCTCGGATGATTGGGTTGGACACGATGGCGGATGAATTGGATGGAGTGGATGAAGTGGTAGGTGGAGGTGGAACGGTGCGTGGTGGTGGAAGTCGAATATTCATAAAATCTGAGGGGTCAATGAGTGGTTCTTCCTGTATCAGCACCCCGGTACTCGGTGGCAGTGGTGGATCCTCCTCAGTAAGGTCCACCACCGGACTCGCCTCGATGGTGCGGGCCCGCTTAGCCTGAGGAGCTTCTAATCGATCTGTAGACTTGCTCTTCTCCCCCATCGGGGTTATGATCGGGCTTGAAGAAGTAAATAAAATAGTAGGGATGGGGGAGGTGAGAGGAGTTGTGTGGGGGTGCGATGTAGAGCGAGAAAGCTAGAACTCAGAAAGTAAAGGAAAAGGAGCGGCACTGCTTGAAATGACCTTAGTTGCCACATTAAAACTGTGTACGTGAGTGTTTAAGTGGCGGACGAGGGGGACGAGCGGCATAGTGATTTCCTGTTGTGTCGCCTCCGCATCTGTTTCGGCAGGCTGTTGATGCGGTAACATCCGATCAAAATTGTAAATGGGTACCCCGTTGCGGATTTCCATCGCGACCCCCGGCCATGAACAGAGTTCATTGTGGAAGGCGGTATCTTCAAGCTGGAATTTCAGCGACTTCATGTGAAAGGTGTCCTCTGGCACACAATTAGGTCAGAGGTAAGTATGCCTATGACTGACCCCGAACCATACTTCCTCGTTGTACTCATCTAACAGGTTCCTCGGTACCCTTTGCTGGCTGGTTACCACGTCCGTCATTAAACCATACCAGGACCGAAATGCCTCTGCATTAACTTCTTTGGTGTTGGGATCACCCGACACCTTCCACGGAATGAACTTCATGGCTAGAGGCTGGCCCTCTGTTATTTCCACTGGGAACCTGACAAGGGGAGTGTGCCACTTCCACATGGAAAATGCAACTATCAAAAATCCATAAATGAAACTGGTAGCCCGCTTGTAGTTTTCTTCACACGCGTCAAACAGCTCCTTCAACAGGAAGGAGCACCAGTTCAGCTTGGCGCCCTGAACGCAATTCTCTGCAATGGACATGGTGTCCAAGGTGCATTCTCCCTTTTTGTAGTGCCTCATTGTCTTATTGGCAATGAAGTAGCAGGTGAATTTGATTTCGGGCTTATTGATGAGCTCGATCTTTTCTCCCTTCCCTCCCCGTCGCGTGCCGTATTTGACATAATAGTCAGTGTCTCCCAACTTCCTTGCGCGCTTGGAGATAGTCTGACATGCAGTCGAGACATCTGCACCATTCTGCGAAAGCCCTGTAAGCTGATGGATATCCTCAGCATGAATGAGAATTTCCTTATTCAGCCACAAGGACCCATTCTGGATGCGGCTGAGTAGGAACTTAGTGCACTGCATAGCCGGTCCTGTGGTCCCGAAGACCGGAAGATTTCTTAAGTTCAGAAGAGAATATTGTTGGAGGCTCTGAAACTCTAGTAAAATTCTGTCGGGGGAGTGCCCGGCTGCTGTGAATTAATGTTCCATATATACCTGCCATTTGAGTGCCGAGAACTCAGAAGAGTCTGAGAGGTTGGCATCTATCAGGGTCGCATTGTTGTATTTCCCGACAAGGGACTCTGTCTTATGAATTCTTCTATCAAGCTCTGGTTCTAGGATGGCTGGGTGGGCTTTCGGCATTTTTTCTCGGCGCTGATAAACTTGCAGAATTCGTCTCGGTGTCTTCTCTTGGTGCTGTGCGTCTGGATACTTCTGTTGCTCCGGTGCTGCTTCAATTTTTAATTCTAACTGCTCCAGCATTCTCGTGTTTTTTTCCATGCAAGTAATGTAATTACCTGGCACGAGTGAAGTTGATGAGACCCCATAACGAGTTAATTCCTGCTGGCATGCTTATCGGTGATAATCGTGTGATCAATCGTGTGCTAAGGTGTATTCTGACAGTTGCTGATGGTGGCATAGGGAAATGGGCGGACCCGACGGCTGAGGTTACTACAGATTATGGCAAAATTATTATTGCGAGGTTACTTCCAATTATGGTAATTTATGCTGCAAATCTAGAAGATCCTACGGACTGACAAAAGTACTAACTGAAATGACATGGACTGACACTGAAACATTTATTGATCCTACAGGGATGACACGCTAGACACGCCCCTCCCCGACCACAGTCGGTTGCGGTGCGGTCCCCGCAACAGAGTGGTTATTGACAAGCTATGCATGAACAAAAAATACTACCTATGCTCATCCCGATTGCAGGAGAGTTATTCAACTGCACTACTCTACGGGTTCTCTCGGTTGCGAGAGTTATTAATGAAGAGTGAAAGAAAATTACTCCTGGTAGGGTTTCAAGTGTGCGCCATTCACCCACCCAGGTAAAACAGTACCATCCAGCTAAGCCAACCGAATGGCTCTGGAATCTCTAATCTCGATGACGAAGTAAGGTCCCAGCCAATGCATCTGCAGCTTTCCGAGGAACTTTTGGAACTTGTTGTCATATAAGAGGACCTTTCCTCCAACCTGGAATGTTTTGTTCTTAATGTGGCGGTCGTGCCACTCTTTCTGCCTGTCCTTCTAAACCTTCTGGTGAAATTCGGCTAGAAACCGAGCCTCGTCCAGTTCTTGTAATTCGTGGAAGCGCTCCTATAGTGACTCCTATTCTGAAAACTTGAGGGATGTGGCAATTAAAAGACTTGGTACGGTGTGTTAGCCACCTTTAAAATTGATTATCCCAAAAGGTGGCTAAATCTACTTTTGAGCCTTCAAGGAACATTTTTCTTACTAAAAACTGTTGGCTCTTGAAGACTTTTTTAAGGCCTCCTGCTTCTGTCCAGATCCTATATTTTTGTTTTCATCCCAAAAGACTCTGAAATCCTGTTGATTGCCAAGGCCAAAATATTGCTGCAAACACCATTTTCTCCTTTCCCTTCTTCCCAAATTAACCTCATCTTTCTATCCCCCTATTTCCCACAAAAATCCCTCATTTTCACATTTCTGCCTTTTCCCCTCATCAAAATCCCCTTTATAAGGTTTAAGACTCACTCTTGGCCTTATCAGAACCCTCATTTCCTTTGAAAAAATGTTGAAAAATCATAAAAATACATTGTTTTGACTTAAGCCCCCTTGGGCTAAGTCCCTAGCCTTTCCGCCCATACACCCTGGCGTCGTGACCGTGCGCTGAGCCAGTCAGGTGCTTATCTAGTTTAAATAAATATTTCTTCACAAACCATTAAAAAACCTTTGATATTTATTTAAACCGACGAAATTCATTTTATTTAATTTTTCCGCCCATGCAAATTATGGAGCGATCTCGACCGTCGATTCAATCCATAAGATCCGATGGTGCGGAGCGCGCCTCCCTGTGGACCCCCCAACCGTGCGTTGTTTTCCCAAAACCACGTGCTTTTTATCGCACCACTCTTCGGCGGAGGGCGGTTTTTTCCCAATGGCCAGCGATTCCATACATCGCTTGACACGCGTCCCATGTACTATTTGTAAAACCGCCATCCTTTCGTCGTCCATCGCGTGTTAATGTTCGGACCTGGATGCCCAGCGATATCGTTGTGGACCGTCTGATCTGGGCCCACTGATCCAATGGCGATCGCTCGCCAAATTTGCTCGATGGTTAACGAAGGTGCGCGCACGATAGCCGGGCCATCATACAGCGGCAAATCAATCTCCACCGTCGATCTGATATGCAGATCGACAGCCCACAATTCATCGCCCGATCTCTCCGTTTGACTTTCCATTGCCCAATCCCGACCGTTGATCTCTGTGCGATCAACGGCTCGGATTCATCCTTCTCCTCTGACCGCCTCGTTCAATCTCGACCGTCGATCTCTGCACGATTGACGGCTCAGATTTAATCCTTCTTTCACCCATTCCACGATCTCTCTCGATCAATCTTGACTGTTGGATGATGCCATCCAACGGCTCCAATCTCCTCGCACGCCTTCCGATGAATTCAACCTATATATACAGGATTTTGCAATAGTTGTTTGTATTTTTGCAGGGTTTAAATGGTTTTCCGCTATTCTGAAGAAAACTCACGGGCTGAGGGTGGCGACCCTCTCGCCTTCAAAGGAAATCATTCACAGGTTTTAAATGTACGTTTCATCAGTGTTTCATAACGCATTGATGCCATTCGATTCCTATTTCAGTCCTGCACATTTGAAATACACAGCAAGTTAATCACAAATCAAGAGTATCAGTATAGAAGACCAGAATGCACTAGAACAGAGGATTAAGAGATAGATTTGTGGGGATTATATCTAAGATGTCTATTAAAAGCCTAATCTTTGGATTTAAACACAGTTTTAAGGAAATATCATAGTGTTTTATCCGACAGAAGCTCCACCGCCTTAGTTAAAGCGAATCAATTCTTCTCAGCTACCACAAATACACCTGTGCCTCAAAGAAATCAAATACAGGCCGAATTTATTGCATGAAATCATATATTTGCCTTCAGCACAGCCAGGGAGTTACTTCTGCAAGGAAATAAATGCAGAAATATCTGCAAAGTAACCCTGACATCGCACAGAGCCTCAAAGGTCAACAAAAGCTCCCATAAAGCTTAATCTTTATGTAAAAACATTTAATACAGAGGATATGTGTGTAATTTTCTTCATTGAGCCCTTCAAAGGAACAGAAACCATTTAAGTATGTATTAATTGTAATTGAGATCTTTTATCAGATCTCACCTCCTCATCTTTCTATATATACTTCTTCAGAAGATGAGTGAGGGGTTGGTTGGTTGTTGTTTGATCACAAGCTGTAATATTGAAACTCTCTGAAATCAATACATAGTCCTTTGAAGTTGAAGAACAAATTGAAGTCTTGGAGGTCTTGATGAGGTTGTTGCACGTTTGTTCTTGAGAAGGCTCTATCATTGGATTCATGAGCTTGGCTGTTGGTGAAGTATTCTGAATTGTTGATGTTTTTCCCCTGTTTTCATTATGTTCCATAATTTCTCACTACAGTAGGATAGAAAGTATTAGGCTAAGAAATGGCTCCTGGAAGCACCTTAGACTTGTTCATCCTTCACTGTTTTATGTTGTCTTCTGCTGAAGTATTTTAGAGGCTTTAATCTTTCTCTTTAGTCTTCATGCTTGTTTATTTCCTTTAATACTTTGAACAGTTGGTTTCAGCATGATTTATGGTTTTCCCTGCTTGTCTGTTGCCACTTAAAGATTGTTATTGAAGTATCCCTTTGAATTTATTTGCTTATAGTGAATCAGAGAGGTATGTTCTGATCTTGCCCTTTGTCCTCACTTAAACAGTTGGCTTAAAGGTCGTTATAATTATGATCATAGATGTTTTTATGTGTTACCTCTTCTATGACTGTGATTATCAGTAAATCTTATATGTTTTATAAAGTCCTTTATAATAAAATCTTTGAGGAAATAGGGTGTTCCCCGAATCTTAGATTTTACTTTGAAAGCTGTTTTGAAATCATTGTTTGCTTAAAGGTGTGATTTGTAGAATTTATGGTTAGCCCTGTCTATCAAAGAACTCTTTATTGTTTCAAATTATGCTTTCAAATTCCCTTCGTTGAGAATTAAAACTCTCTTTCCAAATCATTAATGTTCATTCCATTCCAAAAACAAAAGGATCCTATGGCCAAGTTATATTTGCCCTTTGATATCCCATATCCTTTGATAAGTGTGTTATGACCTCTTTTTTACTCCATTACCCAATGAAACAGATATTTTAATGTCCTATATATCTTTCCTAGATTTTATGTTCCGTTGTATCAATTCAATCCAACCAAACAAACAAACACCTGCACTTAATAACTATTCTAAAACCAATACTCTAAGCACACAAAATAAACTTTTTCAAACAAACATTTGAGAGATCCCTCTCTGAGAACAGGAGGACTAGATCCTATAACTCTAAAGATTGGTTCTGATGTTGCCTTGTCTTTTGATTTGCCAAACTATCAAAACACGGGACTCAAACATAATGGTAATCACGGTGGGACCACTGAGTTCATAGTTGCCTAGCAAGATCTTATAGACTCTTTAGTTTTTCAAACAACCGTAGAAACTCAGAAAAACCCAAAAATATTTCAGTTTGGCTTCATAATAAACATGATGGTGGAACCATAAAACATTTTACCTTCACAAAATCTAAACATTTTCCACCTGGTGACTCCACTGGCCTCCAGTAGGCATATTACCCTTCCAGTCCTTGTAGACTCCCTTGAGAATGCATTGAGAAATCTCAATCATGTTGTTGGTAGACAGCAAATTTCAAAATCTTCCACCTGGCGACTCCACAATCTCAAAAGACCTAATAACTCCACTGGCAGAAGACTCTGAACTGGTTAGAAAGATATAGTGACCTCAAAAACAAACTCAATCATTACAAGACCTAGACAATGAGCAAAACTATAGAGAAAATAATAAAGAAAAATTGCTGGTCATGATGGAGAAAATGGTGAACATGCTTGGGAAAATATTGGAAAGGTATGAGGCTAATTTGAATATTAATGATCTAGAGCAGCCCATGCTCCATTCAAATCAAGAACAAACCCAAACATCTCAAGATATGTGCGTTGAAAAGGATTACAAAGAAATCAATGAAAAAGGTTGTCAGGAAATTCTTGACTACCTACATATATCTTGTACCATGCTATTAAGAGAACTCCATAACCAGATTGCAAAAACTAATAGTGAGCAGTGCCTTGAGGAAAACATAAGCCATTTTGAACCCATGAAATCTGAATTAGGAGAAGAGACAACACAACCAGAGTCTCTTCCTTTATGTTATGAATCATTTCAAATTATTAAAAGAGGATGGCATCCTAACAATATACTTGAAACAATTCATGAACCTTACAGTCAAAGTGACTGCCATGAAAATCATGAGGTATTGTTTGAAATTGAGATAGATCAGGAAAAAGAAGAGAATCCTCAAAATTCCCCTACAAGCACAAGTAATCATTCCCTAGAAGAGGCTCAAGAAGACATCCAGCCTCAAAACCAGTTAACACAAGAGGGAGAAGACTGTTGTTCTTCTGTCCAAAGCAAAGAGAAAATTCCTTCTCTTTTTACAGAGGAAGAGATTGATCTAATTTTAAACAGACAGCCAACCCCCAAACCTCCATGTGAACAAAACACTTCTGCTCATCTACTTACTAAATCTTGTTGTCTTGAAACAGAAAATAAACTTGTAGATCAACTAAAAGAGCAAACTGATAACCCAATATGCTTGATTGGTGAAATTTTTTATACTAATGATTTTTCAACTTCTGATCAAACTGATGATGATGATGAGCTCCAAACAGAAACTAATCATGCAGGGCAACCAGCAGTCGATTGGTATGATGAATTTCACTATCATCAGCTTGAGAGCATCAATCAGCCAATCCAATGCATCAGCAATAGCTTTCACATAATTGGAAATCAGCTATCTATTAGTTGTAATGTTGGGGTTGAGAAGAAAGAGTAATTTCCTGAACAGGATGCATATAAGGAACCTCCTCCTGAAAGGGTTGACGTAATAAGAGATACCCCGGCTCAAGAACATGATGATCTCTTCACAAAGCACAGTCCATGGAATCAGAGCATACCACAACTACAAAAGGACAACACTGTAATATATGATGAAACCTCTAGTTCAGATAATAATGAAGATGAGGAAGTTTTTCTTTCTCATAAGTATCTTTGCCTTAGTCCAGTGGAGAAAGAAGAGATGATCCTGGTTGAAACACATCTTCCAAATACTCTTAACCAGGCTTTATTTCAAGATCCCTATGCTCATTTCTTAAAAATCTTCGAAGAAGAGATAAAGTTTATTAGGAGCAATATATTACCAAAAGCAAGGGGATTATTTAGCACTACTGCTAAAAAACAAAAAGAATGGGAGTGGCACTGTTTGACCAGCCTGCCCAAGGAAATGAAGAAGGGCCAATCATGGAATCATTTGCCGGATTGGTTGTACTGGAAAAGAGAGTTAATCAGCTAAAACATGTAAATTTTCCAAGTTAGATTAGGTTAGATAGGAAAGCAATAAAACTCAGCTTTGAGCATTTAGTTAGTTGTTTATTTTTGTCTTGTAAGAAAAAAAAAATCAAAAAACAAAGAAAGAAAGAAAAGAGGGCAGATTTTGAAAACAAGTTGTTGGGGTTCCCATGTTTTGGCCAGATTGGCAAGACCAAAATATGAGACGACATCAGAACCACTTTTGGGCCCTAGGATCTAGTCCTCCTAGACCCGGAGAGGGATCTCTCCAATAACACAAAGAATGATATATCTTTGAAAGCTCAAATTGAGATATTAGGCTAGTTATGAAGTACAGAGGGGGGTTTCAAATGATTTGGTTGGTTGGTTGCTGAGTTGATCATGAGATCATGAACTGAGAAAGTAATGGGAGAAAAGGAACAAAACAGCAGGATGTTTCAGCGAAGAGGATAGGTCAAGAAAGTGCCATCCATTGGGCTATGGAGTCATGAGAGGTAATTACATGCAACAACTATCCAAGGCTTTCAAAGGGCGAGTCATCTATACTAAAGGATCTTTGAGATAGATGATGGGATGTAACATTAAGGAAGAAGATGAAAGAAGGAAAAAAAACCCAATTTCTGTCTATAGATCAGGTTAGAGGTCATTTAACTCCAGACCTGCTTGGACATACTCAAAGGCAGCTTTCAAAGGAGATACAAAGGGTCAACGTATAGATCTGACCAGAGGTCATTTAACTCTAGGTCAGCTTTAGCATGCTCCAAGGGAAAACAGAGATAAGATTAACAAAGGGATCTTAGAAAGGTCAGCTGGTTGCAAAAGGATCCTAGTGGACAGGGCTAACTCTGATCCCCAGTGTTCCCAAATCTTCCAACTTAAACCCAACAAGAACATCTAAGAACTAATTCATTTAATTCATACATCAGAGAGTAGGCAATATCGTCCACTACACTGGTTAAATCAACTGAAAACAATTCTCAGATAACACATAAAGCAGAAAACATTAAAGGTAGGGAGAGCAGGAACATAGGGCACCTAACAAGGGTGAATCCTATGTTATACTTTTGTTGCCTACCAGAAGAACATGAAACAATATGAAAATGTAATAAACAAAGTTAGGAAAAACATCACCAACAGTAATAGATCAGGATCCTGTGAAATGTGCTTTGATTAATTGATGTAAAACCAGTCATGTACAACAGAGCTCAATGGCAGTTACAGTCCAGACTTTCTCCTCCCAGCCTATTACATACAACTACTCTACTACTCCTTCCCAAGACTGTTCTAATAGTCAGAATGAATCCCTCTAACAGCAACGGTAGCAGCCGAACAACAATGGCCCAACAACAACCACCTTTACAATATGTTCTCGGGGATTTCTTATAGGAGAATGGGAATAACAGGGGTAGATAAAAATTAAATGTGTCCATTTAAGACAGAGTGATGGAAGAGTCTGAGCCCATTCTGCTTAATGGAAATCTGCTTCGCTGTATGTACTCTGTAATCTGCTTGGGAAGCGTCTGTCAGGTCGAGATTGACCTCTGATATGTTCCTTGTAATCCTCTCGGTTGTCTGGAGCTCTGCACTGCCTTCTAAATCTGGTTAACTGGTTTAAATTCTATGGGCCTCTCCATGCCTCCATAACTGCTGACCAGACAGTCTTTAATGAAGCTCTGTCAGTGCAATTAACTGCTTATGGGCTCGAGGTGGCATGGAAAATGTTGTGAGAAGGTGTACCTCTGGAGAAGACACGTTCTGTTGTTAGGTAGCGCAGTTATGACTTGCTGGTGCGCTCATTAGTCTTCAAGCTGAACCTTAATCCTTTGAACACGGGATTAGCACTTCAAATCTCCAATTACAGGCTCAAATCCCTTAAATACGTCTCTGTTATATCGTTTGGCTGCTAAATGGCCTTTCTGTGCTATCTGCACAATATAATACACCTGTTATAAACTGGGCAGCGGAGGCGGAGGAAAAGCTTTGGAGGCCTGGAGGGACGGTGGCGGAGTGACAATCACAAATTTTCCAATGCGATGGGTATAAACCCTTTGTAAAACCGAAATAATACGAATTTTCAATTAACAAAGGGAAAGGCCTTATAATATATGAATGGGCGGAAGGCTAGTACGGTGGGCCCGGGGTCTAATCGCAATCGCAAATCGGGAGCGGAAGGCAATTGCAATCGGAGGGGGCCAGGGGTGACACAACAGAACTTCTGATTGCGATTGGGAAGGACAAGCGATAATCGTTGGATCAACAGAGAGATGGACGGCTAAGATCTGTTCGGAGCAATCACAATCGGAGGAAACAAGGCATGACACATATTAAAACTTCCGATTGCGATTAGGCGGGGACAGCGATGATCGTCGGACCATGTATCAAACGGACGGATGGGATTAAATCGGGAGACGGCGGGGAAGGCTTGCGATAAATCGGAGGATGAAGCGATCGGGGGGATCGGGGAAAGGCGATGGCTGTCGGATCAGCAGGGAGATGGGCGGTTAGGATTAAGTCGGGCAATCGTAATCGGGGGAAGAACAGGGGTGACACATATCAAGGTTCCGATTGCGATTGGGCGGCGAGTGCGATTAGCGCTCCATCATCAGATCTTCATGACAAATCAACGGTCTAAAACGTGTCGCGGGACTTCTGAACAAAATACAATCGCGTCGGGGTTTTTTGGCTGTAACAAAGGAAATGCACCTGCTCGATACTCCGATTGCGATTGGCTCCCAAGGCTTAAGCGCTTGGTTTTGGGTAAGGGTTACGTGGGGAAGTGGTTGGAGCTTGCGGGAAAAAGGGCTTAAACCTTAATATAAAGTTGGGAAGTGGGTTTTATCCCCATTTTAATGAATTTTGTAGGTTAGAGAAGGGAACGATAGAGGGGTAAAGGGGAAAATGGGAAAACAAAGGGTAAGGGAAGAATTTAATGGGGATTTTTAGGGGATTTGAAAGGTAAGTGGGGAATTTAGAAAGAAGAGGCATGAGGATGAAAACAAGGGTTTAGGGGTAATGAAGTAAGAGGGGAAAGAGGCCTTTGAGCATTTCTTCACAAACAAAGAGGCTTTATAATGGGAATCAGCAGAGGGGATTTTATTAAAGGACAAAGGCACAAGGAGGCTTCAAGGATGATGTGTTTTCAAAGGAAATGCATTCCTTGAAGGCTCAACAACATTTTAGCCCCCTGTTTGCTTGTCAAAAATTTATGGGGGGCTAACAGTGGCTCCACATGGGGATGGCTTCTTCTTGAAGGAGTCAATAATTCAGAAAAGAATCTTTGGTGTAGGCCAGATGCATGTTGCTTGGCACATCCCTTTCTTTCTTTGGATCAGCTACTACAAATCATGAATACATCATATCAGCAGTACAATTTCTCCCAAACAACTACCTACCCACACTATAGTCCTAACATTTTCTTCTGGGTGCATTTGGACTAGTGGACCCCTTACATCATCAATATTTACAAACAGGAAAATAAACCTATTATACTTCTACCCTTATTACTCCATGAGACCAGATTAGACTGTTGGCCTCATAGCTTCTCTACCTAATCTAATATCTACTGGGATTAAACTGTCCAGCAGATTTCTTCTCTATATTCTATGACAGAAATTGAAAAACAGCCAAGCCAGGATTAGACTGCCTGACTTGCTGGACTTTGCAGAAATTAAAAAAAACTAACTACATGCCCACATCTAAGCTTTATTTAGCTTTTCCTACCTACCCTACTCTAACTGAAATATTTACAATCTAACTCGCAAACATTGTCTTCCAATGTAACCAGTCCATCAAATGATCCATGGCTGGTCTCTCTCACTCAACTCCTTGATCAGGCTGGATAGGCAGGGCAACTCCCACTCTTTTTGTTCCATAATAGCAGCTTTGAAAAATTTTCTTTATGTTTGCAACATGCTGCTCAAAAAGACCTTTGATCCTTCTTCAAATGTGTGCAGGAAATGTACATAAGGATCAAGAAATGATACCTGGTTATGAATATCTGGCAGGCATGCTTCAACTGGGATTTCCTCTTCTTCCACTGGATCAAGGATAAGACTCTCTTGAGGAAGTGAATCTTCTTCATCTTCTGAACTGGAGGACTCATCATATATGGCAGTGTTGTCCTCCTGGAGCTCTAATATATTCTGCTCTGAGGTGCTGAGCTCTGTGATAAGGTCTATGTATTCTTGAGCAGGGGCTTGTTCCATTACTTCCTCTTTTTCAGAAGAAGGCTCATTGCTTTCAGTTTGCTCAAGAATCTCTTCTTTCCTTTCCTCCTCTTCTTCTGAAAGGAAAGGCTGCTGGTCTCCAGTATCACTAATGATCTGTAGTAGAGGAGAATGGAGATTCAAAGAATCTTCATATGCTATTATACTATCATAGCTCTCCCCATCAGTATCATAGATAGGCTGATTGGTTTCATTACTTCTCTGAAATTGCTGGCTTTGATCTTCCTCCCATGAATCTAAGGATGATGTTCCTACAAGCTTGGCCTCCATTTGAAAATTCTCATCATCAAACAGATCATAAATAGGAAAATCATAAATGTAAGTAAAGTCACCCACCAAACCTTCTGGATTTTCAACAGATCTTTCTTCGTCCTGAACCACAGAGGAGTCTTCTGGATCTGTATCATCAAACTCATAAGACGAAGGGGCAAGAGTGTGTGTTCCATAAAATACTTCTGAGATGGGCTGCTAGTTTAATATCCGTTCAATCTCTTCTTCCGTCAAAAGAGGGGTTTCCCTCTCATCATGTGTGGAAGAACAGCAATCCTCACTCTCTTGTGTTAGCTGACTGGGAGGCGGGATGTTAACTCGAGCCTCTTCTTCTACATCAGATTCTGCCCCCTCTATATGGTATCTTGTTTCCTCAAGGCAGCATTCCCTATTAGCTTTTGCCACTAGGTCCTGATGTTCTCGGGTCAGCGTAACACAAGACATAGGTAAGCACTCAGGCAGTTCCCGATCACTTTCCTCTTTGTCTTCTACGGATTCTTGAGCATCGTACATTTCTTGCTCATCCTCTAGGTCCTGGGTTTGTTCTTGTTCTGGGAAATGCATGGGCTGTTCTAAATAATCCTCATTTGCATTCAGATTAGCCATGTACATTTCCAGCACTTTACCAAAAATGTCTGTTAATTCATTCAATTGATTACACAGAGCATCATACTTTGTGTCTCTATCCATGTTTGGATTCATGCTTATGCAAAGAAGGCTACTGCTTCTTCTCAACCAGTTCAGAGTCTTCTACCAGTGGAGTCATTTGGTATTTTGGGAGTTATGGAATGTGGAGTCGCCAGGTGGATGAATTTGACTGTTTGAAGCAGGCTGTTGTCCACCATCAGCAATGTGAATGCCAATCTAACCAGATATCTTGGGTCTATGAGTGCCTACGAATGTTTAAGGTGAAATGCACTCGCTCCCCAGTGGGGTCACCATTATGTTGGGGTTCCCATGTTTTGGCCAGATTGGCAAGACCAAAAGATGAGACAACATCGGAACCACTTTTGGGCCCTAGGATCTAGCCCTCCTGGACCCGGAGAGGGATCTCTCCAATAACACAAAGAATGATATATATTTGAAAGCTTAAATTGAGATATTAGGCTAGTTATGAAGTACAGAGGGGGGTTTAAAATGATTTGGTTGGTTGGTTGCTGAGTTGGTCATGAGATCATGAACTAATAAAGTAATGGGAGAAAAGGAACAAAACAGCAGGATGTTTCAGCGAAGAGGACAGGTCAAGAAAGTGTCATCCATTGGGCTATGGAGTCATGAGAGGTAATTACATGCAACAACTAGCCAAGGCTTTCAAAGGGTGAGTCATCTATACTAAAGGATCTTTGAGATAGATGATGGGATTGAACATTAAGGAAGAAGATGAAAGAAGGAAAAACAACCCAATTTCTGTCTATAGATCAGGTCAGAGGTCATTTAACTCCAGACCTGCTTGGACATACTCAAAGGTAGCTTTCAAAGGAGATACCAAGGGGAAGCTTATAGATCGGACCAGAGTTCATTTAACTCCAGGTCAACTTTAGCATGCTCCAAGGGAAAACAGAGATAAGATTAACAAAGGGATCTTAGAAAGGTCAGCTAGTTGCACACGGATCCTAGTGGACAGGGCTAACTCTGATCCCCAGTGTTCCCAAATCTTCCAACTTAAACCCAACAATAACATCTAAGAACTGATTCATTTAATTCATACATCAGAGAGTAGGCAATATCATCCACTACAATGATTAAATCAACTGAAAACAATTCTCAGATAACACATAAAGCAGAAAACATTAAAGGTAGGGAGAGCAGAAACATAGGGCACCTAACAAGGGTGAATCCTATGTTATACTTTTCTTGCCTACCAGAAGAACATGAAACAATATGAAAATGTAATAAACAGAGTTAGGAAAAACATCACCAACAATAATAGACCAGGATCCTGTGAAATGTGCTTTGATTAATTGATGTAAAACCAGTCATGTAAAACAGAGCTCAATGGCAGTTACAGTCCAAACTTTCTCCTCCCAGCCTATTACATACAACTACTCTGCTACTCCTTCCCAAGACTATTCTAACAGTCAGAATGAATCCCTCTAACAGCAACGGCAGTAGCCGAACAACAACGGCCCAACAACAACCACCTTTACAATATGTTCTCGAGGATTTATTATAGGAGAATGGGAATAATAGGGGTAGATAAAAATTAAATGTGTCCATTTAAGACAGAGTGATGGAAGAGTCCGAGCCCATTCTGCTTAATGGCAATCTGCTTCGCTATATGTACTCTGTAATCTGCTTGGGAAGCGTCTGTCAGGTCGAGATTGACCTTTGATATGTTCCTTGTAATCCTCTCGGCTGTCTGGAGCTCTGCGTTGCCTTCTGGATATGGTTAACTGGTTTAAAGTCTGTGGGCCTCTCCATGCCTCCATAACTGCTGACCAGACAGTCTTTAATGAAGCTCTGTCAATGCAATTAACTGCTTATGGGCTCGAGGCGGCATGGAAACTGCTGTGAGAAGGTGTACCTCTGGAGAAGACACGTTCTGCTGTTAGGTAGCGCATTTATGACTTGCTGGTGTTCTCATTAGTCTTCAAGCTGAACCTTAATCCTTTGAACACGGATTAGCACTTTAATTCTCCAATTACAGGCTCAGATCCCTTAAATACGTCTCTGTTATCTCGTTTGGCCGCTAAATGGCCTTTCTGTGCTATCTGCACAATATAATACACCTGTTATAAACTGGGCAGCAGAGGCAGAGGAAAAGCTTTGGAGGCCTGGAGGGACGGTGGCGGAGTGACAATCACAAATTTTCCGATGCGATGGGTATAAACCCTTTGTAAAACCAAAATAATACAAATTTTCAATTAACAAAGGGAAAGGCCTTATAATATATGAATGGGCGGAAGGGTAGTACGGTGGGCCTGGGGTCTAATCACAATCAAAAATTGGGAGCGGAAGGCAATCGCAATCGGAGGGGGCAAGGGGTGACACGCAAAAGAACTTCCGATTGCGATTGGGAAGGACAAGAAATAGCCGTTGGATCAACGGAGAGATGGACAACTAAGATCTGTTCGAAGCAATCACAATCGGAGGAAACAAGGCATGACACATATTAAAACTTCCGATTGCGATTAGGCAGGGACAACGATGATCGTCAGACCATGTATCAAACGGACAGACGGGATTAAATCGGGAGACGGCGGGGAAGGCTTGCGATCAATCGAAGGATGAAGCGATCGAGGGGATCGGGGAAAGGCGATGGTCATCAGATCAGCAGGGAGATGGGCGGTTAGGATTAAGTCAGGCAATCGCAATCAGGGGAAGAAAAGGGGTGACACATATCAAGGTTCCGATTGCGATTGGGCGACGAGTGCGATTAGCGCTCCACCGTCGAATCTTCATGACATATCAACGGTCTAAAACGCATCGCGGGACTTCTGAACAAAATACAATCGCGTCGGGGTTTTTTGGCTGTAACAAAGGAAATGCACCCGCTCGATACTCCGATTGCGATTGGCTCCCAAGGCTTAAGCGCTTGGTTTTGGGTAAGGGTTACGTTGGAAGTGGTTGGAGCTTGCGGGAAAAAGGGCTTAGGCCTTAATATAAAGTTGGGAAGTGGGCTTTATCCCCATTTTAATGAATTTTGTAGGTTAGAGAAGGGAACGGTAGAGGGGTAAAGGGGAAAATGGGAAAACAAAGGGTACGGGAAGAATTTAACGGGGATTTTGAGGGGATTTGAAAGGTAAGTGGGGAATTTAGAAAGAAGAGGCATGAGGATGAAAACAAGGGTTTAGGGGTAATGAAGTAAGAGGGGAAAGAGGCCTTTGAGCATATCTTCACAAACAGAGAGGCTTTATAATGGGAATCAGCAGAGGGGATTTTATCAAAGGACAAAGGCACAAGGAGGCTTCAAGGATGATGTGTTTTCAAAGGAAATGCATTCCTTGAAGGCTCAACAACATTTTAGCCCCCTGTTTTCTTGTCAAAAATTTATGGGGGGCTAACACA